>CM035844.1:107570029-108157529 GCA_020510985.1 Pholidichthys leucotaenia
CTGCCCGATGACATACTTGGGGGCAGGGACCCGCTCCCTCTCAGCAGCAGCCTGGG
This sequence comes from Pholidichthys leucotaenia, assembly GCA_020510985.1. Lineage (NCBI taxonomy): Eukaryota > Metazoa > Chordata > Actinopteri > Cichliformes > Pholidichthyidae > Pholidichthys > Pholidichthys leucotaenia. Next base: position 107,570,086 of record CM035844.1, read on the forward strand.
TGCGTTCCGTGGAGCGGGCGAGGGTGGCCCGGGTAGACCTCCAGACATGCCGGCAGTGACAAGCATGGACCCCCACGGATGGAACCGCTACCTCCCTCTTGGCCATGGGCAGAGTGTCAGCGTGTACCCCAATGACACCTCGAATGGAGTGAGTCCAGTGGCAGTGGAGACGGCTGAGTTCATTGAATACTCCACCCAGGTCAGGTGCGTGCTCCAAGAAGAGGGATTATCGGCTGCTGCACACCGCAGGGCGGCCTCCAAGGACTGATTGGCGCGCTCTGCCTGCCCGTTGCTCTGTGGGTGATTACTGGATGAGAGGCTCACCATAGTTCCCAAGGTCTGGCAAAAGGCCCTCCAGACCTGGGACATGAATTGAGGACCCCGGTCAGACATGATGTCCAAGGGGATGCTGTGGACCCGAATGACGTGGTCGGAGAGCAGGACCGCCGTCTCCAAGGCCAAGGGGAGCTTCGGGAGGGCAACCAGATGCACCGCCTTGGAGAAACGATCCACGATGGTGAGAATCACCATCTTGCCACGGGGGGGAGTCTGGTGACGAAATCCACGGCAATGTGGGACCAAGGACAACCAGGGGTGGGGAGGGGATGGAGGAGACCAGACGGGGGAGAGGAGTCCAATTTCCCCCGGACGCAGGTCTGACATGCTTTGACATACTCCCGTACATCCCACCACAGCGTGGGCCACCAGAACGCTTGCTGGATGAAGTCCACAGTTCGAGCGATGCCAGGATGGCAGGAGAAGCGACTGGTGTGACCCCACTGCATGACATCACTGTGGAGGGCGGCCGGGACATACAGATGGTTCCGGGGGCACCCTACTGGCACAGGCTCCTGGGACTGGACCTGGCAGACCCTGTGCTCGATATCCCAAGTAAGGGCTCCAAGGACGTGCAAAGGTGGTATGATGGTTTGGGGGGGGGGGGGGCGGCTACCTCCTCGGAATCAAACTGGCACGATAGTGCATCTGGTTTGGTGTTCCGAGCGCCAGGCCGGTACGTGATGGAAAAGTTAAACCTCTGAATAAACAGGGCCCAACGAGCCTGCCTGGTGTTAAGTCGGCGGGCCGATCACAAATACTCAAGGTTTTTGTGATCAGTCCACACGACGATGGGGTGAATAGCCCCCTCTAGCCAATGCCTCCATTCCTCCAGTGCCAATTTAATGGAAAGCAGCTCTCTGTCCCCTGCATCGTAATTCCTCTCAGCCGGCGTAAGCCGATGAGAGAAATACGTGCACGGGCGGAGCTTCTGATCGGGCGGTGTACGCTGCGACAGTACAGCGCCTACCCCTGAATCAGATGCGTCCACCTCGAGAACGAATTGGAGCTGCATGTCGACCTGAGCCAAGATTGGTGTTTCTGTGAACAGGCGCTTTAATTTTACAAACGCCTGTTCAGCTGCCTCGGTCCAGCGAAAGGGGACCTTAATGGACGTCAGCTGTGTTAAGGGCAGTGCCACACCACTATAATTCCTTATGAACCTGCGATAGAAGTTTGTGAACCTGAGGAAGCGTTGAAACTCCTTACGGGAGTGGGAGTTGGCCAATCGAGCACTGCCCTCACCTTGGCCGGGTCAGCAATCAGTTTCCCTTCAGCCACTATGAAGCCCAAGAAGGTGGTAAATGTTGTGGAGAACTCACACTTCTCGGCCTTGATGTAGAGCTGGTTCTCCAGAAGCCATTGCAGAATGGCTCTGATGTGGGCTTCATGTTCCTCTGGCGAGCGGGAGAAAATCAAAATATCATCCAAGTAGACAAAAACGAATTGATAAAGCATGTCACGAAGGACGTCGTTGGTTAACCGTTGAAAGACGGCGGGGGTGTTGGTGAGCCCAAATGGCATCACCAGATATTCGAACTGCCCCTGGTGAGTTTTAAATGCCGTCTTCCATTCATCACCTTTGTGAATGCGGATCAGATGGTACGCATTCCTTAAGTCTAACTTGGTGAATACTCGTGAGCGCTGAAGGAGCTCAAACGTGGAATTAATCAAAGGCAGAGGGTACTTGTCTTTGATTGTAATAGCATTGAGCTCTTAGTAGTCGATGCATGGGTGCAACGAGCCATCCTTCTTCCCAACAAAGAAGAACCCGGCCCCGAGTGGGGCTGAAGATCGCCAAATAAGGCTGGTATTCAGCGATTCTTTAATGTAGTTTTCCATTGCCTCCCTCTCTGGACCAGAAATGCTGTATAGCCTACTGGACAGCAGCTTTGCTCCCGGGATGAGGTCTATAGCGCAGTCGTAGGAGTGATGAGGTGGAAGCGACAACGCCCTTGATTTGCTAAAGAACTCCCCCAAATCGTGGTATGCCCGGGGGACGAGGCTGAGGTCCGGCGGCTCGGCTGGAGGAAGGGAGAGAGACAGAGTTGGGGAGCACTCCGCTGAACGCATGCAGTGTGCCATACAAAAGGGGTTTCAGGAGGTGATGGTATTCTGTCCCCAATTAATAATCAGATTGTGCCTCCAGAGCCATGGGTAGCCACGAACCGCAGGGGAAGATGAAATAGGAAGAACCAGGAACATGAGTTCCTCCTGGTGGTTCCCGGAAAGCAGGATGGAGATCGGCGCCATGCTTTCGGTGACTACCGCGACCTCCCAGCCAGATATGGTGGTAATTCTCTGGTTGTGGGGCAATTTTTGTGTGGAAATGCCCACCTGCCGCACGAACTGGGCAGAGACGAAATTACCCTCTGACCCCGAATCAACCAGTGCCATAGTCCTCCTCTCGACCCCTGGCAATTGCACAAGGGCCAAAATAAAAAAATTACCAGGGGGAGTAGATTTGGTTCTGCCCGCCAGACCCCCCATGGCTACTGATGGGCTGGGTCTTTTGGCCGCTGGTGGCATTCGTCCAGACTGTGGTTCAATGAACCGCAGTGCGCGCCTTCGCCGGTGCTCATCATCGGTCAAGTACGGGCTGCACGGTGGCGCAGTGGTTTAGCACTGTGGCAGCACAGTTTTACCCTCGGCCGGGGGATCGCGGGGATCATGAGATCGTGGGTTCGATCCCAGCCCCCGACCAACAGTGAGCTGTGTGGAGTTTGCATGTTCTCCCCGTGTTGCGCGGGTTTACTCCGGGATTTCTCCGGTTTCCTCCCGCATACCAAAAACATGTAGGTTTAGGGCGCTCGCGCACGCAGCGACCAGCAGCCGGTGGCTTGTCACCAGACTGCAAACCAAGTCTACCTACGGGTACAAATAAGTAACAAAAAAAAAAAAAAAAAAAAAAAAAAAAAGTACTGAGAGAGCTCCATCGGCTCGGGCGAAGAGTCGGCGCCGCTAGTGCCAGTAACCGTGGCGGGCGTGCACTCGGCACATGGGCAAGAGCATGTTCCTTCGCGCGCTCACGGTACCGGTTGTCCAGCCCTACAGCCTGATCTATAAGGCCGTCGAGAGTCTCCGGGACAGGGTGGACCGCCAGATCATCACGGAGTTGAGCGTTTAACCCGTGAAGGAATGCGCTGCGCAAGTGCAGTGTCATTCCACACCGAATCAGCCACTACAACCCAGAACTCCACCGAGTACTCGGCTGCTGACCGAGTGCCCTGGCGGAGCATCATCAGATGGCTCATGACGTTGCCCTGACTCTCAGTCCAGCCAAATGCGCAGGAGAAAGCATCCACGAATTGATCAAATGTATACCGACGCCCCTCAGGGTTATCAATCGTGGACCGTGCTCAATCCAGGGCTCGGTCCTTGAGCAACAGTGTGAAAAATTGAATTTTGGCCATGTCCCCTGGGTACTCTTCCTCGACCTGCTCCAAGTATATGCAAACTTGAATAAGGAATCCTTTGCATTTCCCCACCTCCCCCGCGTATGTGGTAGGCGTGGGAACTGAGGTAGTACGGCGCACCGTAGTGCGAGGAGCAGGCTGAGGAGGAGGAGCCTGTGGAGGCGCGGTAGTCCAAAACCTCATCATATTGGAAACTTGCTGAGTCAGCATGACGAGCTAGTGCTCGGTCGCCAATAAACGATCCAAAGTAGACAGCTTTGATGCTGCAGCACCGGCTAAGCTATCGTCCTGGCTGGCTCATTCTGTCATGATTTATAAGCTGACAGCTCACATGCACGATACAACAGCACAGGAAAGTAACCACATGAAGGGGCACGTTTGAGTTTTATTAATTTGCAAAACAAGCACACAGCTAGAGAAACAGTCACTCACCAGAGGAACCACCCTGTGGAGAGAAGACAAGAGCTGTGAGTGGAGGAACAGAGTCAGGGGAAATGGGTGAGCCAAATTGCCCCTTACTTGGATATCCAGGGAGAACTGGCAGGACCCAGCGGTGAATAGATGAACCATTAGGGTGTGGGGGATGAGCTGATGGTGCCTGACCAGGTGGAGATAGGAAGCTGAGGGAATGGTGAGATGTGGCAGGAGAGCGCGCACAGTCCTGGAGACACACCTGCACGGTGGCAGCAACCTGAGGAGAGAGGAGCACAAGGTAAGACAATGTGTCTATGCTTGTTAAATTATACTTGCTTGTCTGTAGATGGGCAGTATACCGAGATGAGCCAGCGTTGAATGTGCAGAGAGAGCCTCTTTAAGAACACTGACTGATGATCGAGAGCAAGTGTGTCTTGTGCCTCAGGTACAGTGATGAATTGATGAATGTGAGACAAGATGGGAGGGGCGTGCTCTCGCTGCCCATGACAGAGATTGTTGAGAGATTGGGCCAATTTTTGATGTTTGGGATCGTTTGCGAGGTCCTTGTCTGTTTTGGACTGAGTCAAAACATTGAGGAGACCATGGCAACTGTGGAGATCACTGAAGATCATTGGGAGATCAAAAATTGTCCAGATCTCTCAATGATCTCCACCCCTGTGAAAAGGGGGGTATTAACACAGTTCTTCGCTACATCTACAAGTGCAAGTTAAAACTACACCATGCAAGCCAAAAGCCATATATCATCAACACCCAGAAATTCCACCAGTTGCTCTGGGCTCTGTTACAACTCGCCGCTCATTAGCGGCGCCAGCTGAGCGCACACCTGCACCTCGTCAGCGGCGGGGCATATAAGCTGCTCTGCCCTGAGCTTCGGCCTGAAGCCGTCTGTTCCCTTCGGCTACTTGCTTCAGAGGAACCCCCTCGCCAAACAGCAAGATTGCTCACGTAAGCATACCTCCACTTGTGTTCCAGTCTCTCCCTTGTGCATAGGTGGATCTTTCCCGGCGGCGGACTCCGCCCCCTGCATCACCACCTCGCTGCTGCTGTCAGGTGCATCGTCAGGTCACTGTCTTCTGGACTCTCCCTTGTGCACGCCTGCCACCTGCCCTGCCAAGTAAGCCAACAAACCTCTCATTACCTATTGTACTGGTTTGGTGCCTGTCACCTTCTCCCTGTGCTCTCTCCCCAGGGTTGTCTGGCTGTACAGTTTCCTGCCTTCGTGCCTGACGCTGACGTCCACCACCAGTACATCCACATACCACAGACACGCATCCACACACACACTTGCTGTTAAATAAACTGTTAAACCTATTCTGAGCCTGCGTGTGTGTCTCCTGAGCCGTGCATTATGTCAGTACGGCTTCAGCTGAGCGGCTCGGCGGACAGCGGGCTCACGCGCCGTCTTACCATCTTTGAGGCTCAAATAGATTTGATAGTTTATCAACAACAGGTGATGTTGAATCAATTAACTAAGATTACTGACCGGTTAGACCGCCTGGACCCCCGTCAGCCGTTCCCCCCGGCTCGTCAGGGAGGCGCAGCTCCAGCTGCTCCAGCGGCCATCCAGCCTGCTCCGGGTGTCCCAGCCTGACTCACTCCTATCCCGACCCCCGCCCGCTTTAGCGGTAAGCTTGGTGGTGCGCGGGGGTTCATTATGCAGTGTGAGTCGGTGTTCCTGCGCGTCCCCGGAGATTTTCCCTCAGACCACAGCCGAATTGGCTTCATAGGAAATCTCCTGGAGGGTCGTGCGCTCACCTGGGCTTATGCTGTAATGGCAAAGCCCAGCTACGCCACCCTCACCTATGGCCAGTTCATTAAACTATTCCTGGAAGTCTTTGATCACTCTCGTTTTGAGAGTGTCCAGGTCGATCGCCTCCTCAGCCTTCAGCAGGGGAGCCGATCGGCCGCCGATTACGCCATTAACTTCCGGGTTACAGCGGAGGAGGTTGGCTGGGAGGAACGCGCCCTCTGTGGCATCTTCCTCCGCAGTTTAAACTCTGGTCTGAGGGATGAACTGGCTGGTCGGGATCTCCCTGGAACATTTGCAGAGCTAATCTCTCTCACCATCAGTTTGGATAACCGGCTGCGCGAGCGCGCCTTGGAGCAGAAGTTGCCTTCTTGCTCGCGGGGTGCCTCGTCACGCCTGTTCCAAGCTCGCCCCCTGGCGTTACCGCCATCGGAGGTTTCCGAGGAGTCGGAACCTATGGTGACGGGCCGGGCAAAGCTTCCCTTTGCGGAGAAACAGCACAGCCGTGAGTTGGGTCTCTGCATGTATTGCGGAGACAACCAGCACACTGTGGAGCATTGCCCGGAGAAGCCCAAACGGGGAGGTCCGCAAATCACTGTAGGGGGCCTCGCGGACGCTAACCGGTCAACTCCCCTCACTCATTTGTCGCTGCCCATCCGTTTCTGCCACAACATCACAGGGCATCTCACTCATGCACTGGTGGACTCAGGCGCGGAAGGCAGCTTTATTTCACAAAGCCTGGCAACCCGATTGGGCATCCGTTGCCAGCCCCTTAAAACTCCTCTCACCCTCATCAATCTCTCCCGTGCATCTCTGGGGAAAGTGACCCACCGGACAAACCCCATCTCTGTCATCGTCTCTGGGAACCACCGGGAGGAGATCTCCTTCTACATCTTGCCTTCCTCTGTGTCTCCAGTGATCCTGGGTTATCCGTGGCGCCGTCTCCATAACCCCGTCCTGGATTGGAAGACCGGGAAGGTAACAGCCTGGAGTACCTTTTGTATGAGCACCTGCCTTCAATCCGCTGCCTGCTCGCCATCCTCTCCTCCCGTGGTCAAGGATGCCGCGCCCCCGGACCTCTCCTTGGTGCCCGTGGAGTTTCACAACCTGGGCGCAGTCTTCAGTAAGTCCAAGGCAATGTCCCTTCCTCCACACAGGCCTTACGACTGCACCATAAACCTCCGCCAGGGGGCGCCTCTCCCTTCGGGACGTCTCTACAGCCTGTCAGCGCCGGAGAAGGAGGCCATGAACTCATACCTTAAGGAATCTCTCAGTGCCGGTATTATTCGCCCATCATCATCGCCATTAGGTGCAGGGTTCTTCTTCGTGGGCAAGAAGGATGGCTCGCTTCGTCCGTGCATCGACTTCCGAGCCCTAAACGACATCACAGAGAAGGACCGTTACACCCTGCCCCTGATGGACACTGTCTTCCACTCCCTCCAGGGGGCGACCTGGTTTACCAAGCTGGATCTCCGCAGCACGTACCACCTCGTCTGGATCGGGGAGGGAGACGAATGGAAAACAGCCTTCCGTACCCCGAACGGCCACTTTGAATACCTGGTCATGCCGTTCGGGTTAACCAACGCTCCAGCCGTCTTTCAGCGCCTGATAAATGACGTTCTCCGGGATTTCATTGGCCTGTTTGTGTTCGTCTACCTGGATGACATTCTCATCTTCTCCAAGTCCAGGGATGAGCACCAGGTGCATGTGAGACGGGTCCTGCAGAGGTTACTGGAGAATCGGTTGTACGTGAAGGCGGAGAAGTGCGAATTCTATGCCAAGAAGACGTCATTTCTCGGGTTTGTCATCTCCCATGACCAGGTGTTCCCAGACCCAGCCAAGATTAAAGCGGTGGTAGATTGGCCGACTCCCACATCTAGAAAGCAGGTGCAACAATTCGTCGGCTTTGCCAACTTTTACCGCCGCTTTGTGCCCAACTTTGGAGCCATCGTCGGCCCTCTGACCCGTCTCACCTCCCCTAAAACCCGGTTCCAGTGGACTGAAGAGGCTGCGGCGGCCTTCCAGGCGCTGAAGGCAGAGTTTTCATCTTCCCGGGTCCTCAGCCAGGTCGATCCCTCTTTGCAGTGCATCGTGGAGCTCGACGCCTCGGATACGGGGGTGGGGGCGGTGCTGTCTCAGCGGTCACCGGCTGATGGGGTCAAACGGCCTTGCGCCTTCTTCTCTCGGCGCTTGTCCCCGGCGGAGCGCAACTACGACGTGGGGGACAGGGAGCTTCTTGCCATCAAGGTCGTGCTCCAAGAGTGGCGTCACTGGCTGGAGGGGGCTGCCCTGCCCTCCGTGGTGTTAACGGATCACAAAAATCTGGAATATTTAAGAGCTGCCAAGCGTCTGAATGCCTGCCAGGCCTGTTGGTCCCTGTTTTTTGCTAGATTCCGTTTCACCATCACATTCAGACCGGGCTCCAAAAACGGACTCCCTGACGCCCTCTCCAGGCAATTCGCCCCTGAAGACTCGGGGGACGCTGTTCATACCATCCTGCCCAGGTCGTGCATCGTGGGAGCCGTTACCTGGGAGATCGAGGATAAGGTCCGGAAGGCGCAGGAATCAGAACCAGATCCGGGCGGCGGACCGGAGGGGAGGCTCTACGTCCCGTCCTCCGTTCGGGGGGAGGTCATCCATTGGCTTCACACGTCCAAGCTAGCCTGCCATCCTGGAACCTCCCGAATGATTGACCTGCTCCAACGCTCCTTTTGGTGGCCGGGATTGCGCAAGGACGCTGCCCGCTACGCCCGGGCCTGCCCCGTCTGCGCCACCAGTAAGACCGGCAACTCTCCTCCTGCGGGTTTGTTCCAGCCCCTGCCCGTCCCTGGTAGGCCGTGGTCGCACATCGCATTGGACTTCATCACTGGTCTCCCCGTCTCTAACAACTTCGACACAGTCCTGACCATCGTCGACCGTTTCTCCAAGGCTGCCCATTTCGTGCCATTACGGGGGCTACCCTCTGCTTTGGAGACGGCTGATCTCCTCGTCCAACACGTGGTCAGGCTGCATGGGATACCAGCTGACGTGGTTTCCGACCGGGGTCCCCAATTCGCCTCGGACGTCTGGCGGAGTTTCTGCAGGACACTAGGAGCCCAGGTAAGCCTCTCCTCCGGCCATCACCCCCAATCTAACGGGCAGTGTGAACGGACCAATCAGGAGCTGGAGGCTGCTCTCCGCTGCGTCACCGCCTCGAAGCCTGCGTCATGGAGCAAACACCTTGCCTGGGTAGAATACGCTCACAACACCGCTCGCTCCTCAACCACAGGGATGTCCCCTTTCAAGGTGTCCCTGGGATACGACCCCCCTCTGTTTCCCTCGCTGGAGAATGAGTCGGCAGTTGCCACGGTTCGGGCTCACCTCAGGCGGTGTCGCTCCATCTGGACAGCCGCGCGCAACACGCTTTTACGCACGGCGGAGCGCAATAAGGCCACGGCGGATCGGCGTAGAAGACCTGCTCCTGCCTACCAGGTGGGCCAACCGGTCTGGATATCCACGCGGGATGTGAACCTGAAGGGTGAGAGGAGAAAGTTGGCTAAACGCTTCATGGGTCCATTCCCCGTCACCAAGATAATCAACCCGGTGGCAGTGCGTGTTGCTACTCCCCCCTCCCTCCGCATCCATCCCACCTTCCACGTCTCCAAGGTGAAACCGGTGGTGTCTGATCCCATCTGCCCTCCTCCTGCTGCGCCGCCCGCGCCTCGGATGATTGATGGCCATCCGGCCTGGACTGTCTCGACCATCTTGGATTCCCGACGCCGGGGTCGTGGGCTACAGTATTTGGTGGACTGGGAGGGCTATGGTCCAGAATGGAGGCAATGGGTTCGTTCCTCGTTTGTGTTGGATCACTCTCTCATCACCGAGTTTCACCGGAAGTACCCCAATAAACCATCGCCAGGAGGTGCTGCTAGAGGGGGGGAGTACTGTTACAACTCGCCGCTCATTAGCAGCGCCAGCTGAGCGCACACCTGCACCTCGTCAGCGGCGGGGCATATAAGCTGCTCTGCCCTGAGCTTCGGCCTGAAGCCGTCTGTTCCCTTCGGCTACTTGCTTCAGAGGAACCCCCTCGTCAAACAGCAAGATTGCTCACGTAAGCATACCTCCACTTGTGTTCCAGTCTCTCCCCTGTGCACAGGTGGATCTTTCCCGGCGGCGAACTCTGCCCCTGCATCACCACCTCGCTGCTGCTGTCAGGTGCATCGTCAGGTCACTGTCTTCTGGACTCTCCCTTGTGCACGCCTGCCACCTGCCCTGCCAAGTAAGCCAACAAACCTCTCATTACCTATTGTACTGGTTTGGTGCCTGTCACCTTCTCCCTGTGCTCTCTCCCCAGGGTTGTCTGGCTGTACAGTTTCCTGCCTCCGTGCCTGACGCTGACGTCCGCCACCAGTACATCCACATACCACAGACACGCATCCACACACACACTTGCTGTTAAATAAACTGTTAAACCTATTCTGAGCCTGCGTGTGTGTCTCCTGAGCCGTGCATTATGTCAGGCTCAAGCTCATCTGAGATTACAATTAACGTTCTCAGTTCCTAAATACTTATTGAGTGTTGTTAAAAGGAGAGGTGATGTAACACAGTGGTAAACATGCCCCTGTCCTAGCCTTTTTGGAATGTGTTGGAGGTATCAAATTCAAAATGAGTGAATATTTGTAAAAAGTCGATAGTGTGAATGAATGTGGATTTTATTCAGTAATGAACATAGAACAATATGTATCAGTGTATCAGTTTGAACAATCTTGAAATACCTTGTCTTTGTAGTGTATTCAATAGAATATAGGTTGAAAAATGGATTTTTAAATCATTGTTTTTAGCTTTTATTTACATTTTACAGAATGCCCCAGCTTCACCAGAATTGGGGTTTGTACACAAAAGATCTAAAATCTATCATAATGTAACATTTATCATTTTGCTTCTTTCTCACTGCATGTTTTTGTCTTCCTTTCTTTTCCCTTTAGAATTATTGACCAAATAGATGGAGTCCGCCTGGTGTGGTCATTGCTCAAAAACCCCAGTGCAGAAGTTCAGTCAAGTGCTGCTTGGGCTCTATGTCCATGCATTGAGAATGCAAAGGTACAGTTGAAATTTAGTTTTTTTCAGTCTTCCTTGACTTAAAAAACACATTAGTCTTTGTCTAGTATCCCATTCCTGTATAAGCAAAGCTTGCCAAAGGCACCTGGAGATCCTGTAAATCAAAGAGTTCCTTGGAGTTTGAATTGTTTCACAAGAAAGGGTTATCCCACTTACAATAAAACAGGGGCCAGCTTATATCATCATGCTTGTCTCTTAAATGTTCCCTCCAACCTGCTGCTGCTGGGAGGTTAGCAGGGGCACAGCAGAGTCAAAGCAGGCTTACATGAACCCAGGGCTAATATGAAGCAGAGAAGCCTCCTTGGCACACTAGGACTGGTGAGCAGGCAGGGAGAAAGACTGAGTAATATCCTGTGGCATGGCATCTGATTTCCAAGCTAAAAATCCTCTCTCAACATGCTACTAGTTACAAAGGCCCACAATCCGTGCATAGAGGGACAGCCAGCTTCTGTAAAGCTCTTTCTTGATTGGATACATCAAAGCAATGTGTCCATCACAGGGCCACAGATGCTGCTAATAAAAGTAAAGATACAAGATGAGATAAGATATTGTTTATTGATCTCCACTGAAGAAATGACTTTGTTACATCCGCAGATTTAACAGTTAGCTGATGAGAACTACAGTGGCCAGTAAGAATCTCAAAGCCAATAGCATAACTAGGTTCATATCACATGTTGCAATTTGTCAGGAAGCTCAGGGGTTGCCAGAGAGTGTGAACTGTGCCAGATACCTGTGACTTACAGATTTTTGTCTCAACCTGACAATCAATACAATATAGTGGGGCAAGAGTGAGTGTGACACCTACTAACCAAGAAAACAATGTTGTCTTTAAAGTGTAAGTTGTAATGGTGTTGGATGATTAAAATTTTTTATCGCAATTAATCTTTTGGAATCTTGAGTTAATCGCAATTAATTTTCCATTCAAACACAGTGTACCTTAAGTCGGTAATTTTTCAAATTTCTCATACTGTTATAAATATGGGAGTGGACAAATATGCTTGCTGTCTTCACCTGCAGGTTTATCAAAGCTCTCAACATATCCAAAATGATAAAAACTATCCAGAATATTCTCCAGAAAATTCGCAAAAGAACTACTGCATGTGCAGAATTCCAGGGCTCATTAATGTCACTGCAACACAACTCGGCATCTAACCAGCCAGCAGCCACAAATGGAGCTTGCTCTTTCTCCCGTAGCAAACATCCACAGCTTTTAAGCAGCTCAACACAAAACAATGGACCTCGTGTGTCACAACAGACACAATTTCCCTTTTAGCAGAAAAATTGTAAACATAAACAGATAACTGTCTCGCCCGTGACATCCTCACTGTGTTGCAAATACAGGGCATGGGAGTAAACAGACATTACGAACACAGCTTGAGAATTTTAGACTGGTAGTATGCTACTCATCTGCTGACAGTTGGACCCAAAGCTGAGGATGAAACAGGCGGCATTTCTGTGTCAGCGAGCTACAAAGCACGTAGCTGTTACACGTAGCTGCTAGCTGGCTAGCTTGCTTCCAAAGAAGAACAGCCGACATCTAGGCGAAGTTTTGGAGGGGACTGTGACAATTATCCAGGTGAGAGCTCCGACAGATAAACTTAAAACTAAAGATAAACTTGTAAACTTAAACATGACAGCATTTTGGGGCTCTCCCTGGCTGTAATCGAGCTTGTTTGACTTCATAACGTCTGTATGGTGCAGCCAGTGTCGACAGCTGCAGAGCTAAGCCATATGGATTGTTGTGAGACCAAAAAAGGTACTGTTTGCGCTTTCTGCCGTTAACTGCCATTAACCTTGATCACAAAATTTGTCGCCGTTAATTGGGGTGAAATATTAATGGGCAATTAACATGATAACGCCCACACCACTAGTAAATTGCATTCAAAAGTGCAAACCAGAGTGCCATACTATGAGTATGCAAGGAATAATATTTTTCATTGGTCCATAAGCTCAGTCAAAGTATAATAAACTAATCCAGAATAACTTCTTGGAATACATACAATATATGGTCAAATGTTGGTAAATGATCCAGCTATGATCATGGATGTGGATGGTGTGAGTGAGTTATGTCGAGACTGGCCATAAGCAGTAGTAGCTAAGCTAGGTTGGCCCAGCAGGCATTTCTGCCAATATGATTGCAGGGCCATCCCTGCCAAAATATAATAAAATACTTTTTGGTACATTTTGGTACCACACATCGTAATGCATTTTTCTTTTTATGTCATCTGAAAATTCCAGGAAGAAAACAGTGGACAGAGCATAAACAAAATCATGAGTATGTTAAATAGGGCTCTGCTAGTGTTGTAGTCAAGACCAGAACGAGACCAAAGTCGTCCAAGGCCAAGACAAGCCCAAACAAGACTGAAGCTGGATTTATGCACCTACATTGACGCAATGCAGCTGTGACGGCATCAACGCAGCAGCGACATGCATTCCTATTGCTTCGCTCAACATGCACCTCTTCAGAGAAGGAGAGGTACACATCGACGACACAGACCGTAAGAGCTGTGATTGGTCCGCTTTGTCTCCTCCTTCACATTTCCTGGTTCTCATCGCTGCTCTGCTCTGCTCGTTATGGAGGCACAACTTCCAAAGCGAGTCACTTAAACGGTCCAAACTTAAAAGAATATTGAGGAAGTCAGCACATACAGAACATTTTGTGGCTCACCATAACCCCAGTAATTACACAGATTGTCAAATAATGGCAGCGGTGGTGGTCGCACGTACCGTTTTCCCTGACTTCTCTTTTTCTCTGTGCAGTGATCATTTGACAAGTTGCTTTTTCCTAACATTAGCTCCAACTGTTTCACAATCTGCTCTTGTCTGTTGCTATTTCATAAACAAAAACACATGACAAACACAAATCACTACATATCGGCTGAAACCCGTTTTGGCAACAGAAGAACGCATTTCATCCAACACACAAGAAAGAATTGCCGATCACTACACCGGCGACAGACGTCAGTGATGGTGTTGACGTGATGCAGTTGCATAAATTGCGCTTAAGACTGAAGAGTCAAGATTAAGTTGAGACCCAGTCAAGACCAATATGTACATACCACAGACAGTGGTCTTCTTCTCAGTTTGCTCTCTGTCTGGCATGGTCTTGGTCTTGACTTGGTATCGACCCCTTAAAGACTTGGTATTTGTATACTCCGGTCTCAGTCTGGTCTTGGTGTGGTCTCGACTACAACATTAAGCTCTGCACAGACCAGGGCTCCCCACTCTCTTCCAGATGTCAGCTCTCTTGCCCAAAAGATTGACAAGGTGAGGTTGGATTTATTACCTGGATTGCACACTTGGAACAGCTGCATGATGGTAATAACAATCATGTCTTCATCCAGGAATCCTGAGCTAGCAGACTGCTCGACAGCTAGCAACAACCAGCTAGCTGTTGAGCTTGCAGGCGGCCTGACTGGAACACAGTAGCAAATTTCATAATGCGTGTGTTTAGAATTTCAATAATGCTATGCTAATCTATGCAATGCTCATTGTTTGTGTTGCATTGCACCACTCAAGTGCCAGATTTTCAAAACCGTTAGTCTTGGTGGAGAAAAATTACTGCTAAATTAGCAAAAAAATAATTTGTTGTTGGTATTACTGCCAAGAAATAAAGTGATGTTTGTGGAACTGTTGTATAAAAGCAGTATTACATTCAAGGTTGGGCATTATTGAGAATATCATCATGACTGTTATACTGTAAATGCCTTTGTCCTCATGACTTTGCTGAATGATGATATTCACTAACACTATCCTTTTTGTGATATTTCATAATTGTGCCTTTAGAATTACGCTTTTGATAAATTGCTAATAAGGTTAAAAACATGTATGAAATTAGTAGCAAAGCCACATTAATAGTACTTGAGCCTCTGATTATTCTGTTTGTTGTTAAGCTGCGTTGTGGGTAATGTATTCAGTAGAAATGCTTAAGTTAAAAAACGTCATTACCCATTTGTGGCTGTACTGCAAAAATGCAAATCCCTATTTAAACTATCCATCTGAAGTGCGCTTGTAATTCTCTGCAGTATTCTTTCAAAAACATGCACTCCACTATGCTGTTGTTTCAGACCAATATCCTATTTCATCACAGTGCTGTCAATCAACTCTAATTTAAGTCACACATCAGCAAGTCTTTGATCCACATTTGTATCATTTTCAACTACAGATGAATGTTGTTCTATTAGATTATCGCTGTGATTAGAGTAAACAGCTTGTCAGTAGAACAATCTGGCTACATTTAAACATATACTGGACCCAGACAGGTGTCTTTAGGGTGAAGTCCTTTTTTTTCTGAGTATGGAATTTATGTAGTGAAACCAACGCATGGTGACCATATGGAGGGTAGGGGAAAACTGTGAACCCACTGCTGAGTGCTAACAAAGTTTGACAGTGTTTGTCTGGATGTCAGTGTGCCAATTTCTAGGGAAATTCGTGAACACGCTTTCTGGTGATTTTTCTGGGATGGGGCAATGAGGACAGCTAAACAGAACTTTGCCCATTGACTTGTGCAACTTGATATACGTAGCAGCTTGGTGCAGTCATTATTTTGAGTTTTTTTTAAAAGCCATGTGGTTTGAGTTGGTGGTTCTGTATGGGGTTTATGAACGACCTACAGTATAAATGCATCTGCTGGATGATCCACATAATATTGCTGCCCCTCCACAGACAAAAACATAGGCAGACCCTACGCTTCACAGGTCCATAACTTAAACTGATTTAGTCCTGTAACAGTGCTCTAAAGATGTATTAGAGAATAATTCAGTTACCTTTGTTCTCCAATTAAAGCAAGAGCATCCCAGTCTTAGATAATATGTTTTACCAATAATTTTCGTGGCAGCATAGGCACATTTAGATGCTTAAATTATTTTTCCATTTCAAAGACTTTGTGAATGCTATATCAACCTAATTGCTCTGCAGAAAGGGTCAGAGCATGCTGCTGCCATTCTGAACTTGGCTTGCACCCCTCAGCCTGACATCACTCACAGCAGATAATGTGTTTTCTATTTCACTTCATCCTGGCTAAGTGGAGGGAGAGAGAGAGAGAGAGAGAGAGAGAGAGGGGATAGCAAGATAGGCCTTTCCGTGTGCAGCCTCATAATGCTGTGGTTTTCAAATCTGGGGGCCCATCCAGCCCATGAAAGAGATTCTGGCTAGTCTATCACAGCTGGTGGCTTGAGAGAGCTTCCTCTGTCGGAGGGACTCCCAGGCCAGGCGGCATCAGTATTCCTAAGGAAGGGCTTCCTGTGTATCGGGGGGTCAGCTCTTGGCCCAGGCACCCCCATCAAACCCTGGGCTGGACTGCACTGCACACGTGGCTCATCCTCTGGCACGGCATCACAGGGCCCATACACCACACCCTGGCCTCATCTCAGCTGTGAGCTCCCTGTAAAAGTGGATAACACAAAAGTGCACCCAGCACATAATAAATGAAGTGATCACTTTGGTCCTGTAGGTTGATGCTGATTGTACTCAAAATTGGAAGCACTTTGTGAGCTGCATGCAGTGATCCATAATTATATGCTTTTGGGAAAAAATCTGTTCTATTTTCAAAGCCTTAAACATTACAGACCCGGCCACCTTGATGTTTTCTTCCGTGGGTAGTGATATGGTGAGTTGTGATTTTAAACAGCAGGCTGATGTGCCAAGCCAAGCTGAATCCAGTGTCCCTGCCAACTCTTCCGCTGTGGTTCCCTCGGCACTCTCTACCAGCCTTTTGGTTTGGTAGACATCGCCCCACAAGTGGCTGAGAGTGCTGTGAACTCAAAACCATGAAGCCCTGAGTGTACGGCAGGTCACTCCAGGGAATAGGTTTCAGATGTCACCTCTAAGCTCTAAATTCTAGGTTTCATGCTCATTTTGACAAGTCAGGGTGTGAGTGGGTGAGTTGATGAAGACGTCAAATTCTTGCTTGTTCACCCAAATCAAGAACATACCCCTGTTGCACTACAGGGTGTAGCATTGCATTGCATGGAGCTTTGATTGTTGCCACAGCAGACAGAAGTACTTTGTAAGTGTAGTGTACTTTTGCTTTGTGTGCAATGCTCAGATGTCCCTACCATGTCTCCTCTTTCCTCATTCATTACACCATGTCCCTCTTCATTATTTTCCTTTTTTCCCTCAGCACCAGCTAATAACAGGCTCTTTGACTATAGGATGCAGGGGAAATGGTGCGCTCCCTTGTCGGTGGATTAGAACTGATTGTTAATTTGCTGAAGTCAACAAACAACGAGGTGCTGGCGAGCATTTGTGCCACCATCAGCAAAATAGCCAAAGACCAGGACAATCTGGCGGTCCTCACTGATCATGGGGTTGTTCCTTTACTGGCCAAGCTGACAAACACAGTAAGTACACCACTGCTGGAAACAAAATAAATAAATAAATGTTATACTGTTCATGAACACTGATGTTGTCTTTTCCCCCAGTGCCTTTACTGCATGTTTCATTGGTCTTTCCGTGCTCATTGCTCTATAAATCCATCTAATAGGAAGAACACTGTGGGACATTAGCTAGTTGTTTTGTTCATTGTAAAGACTTGTTTTCCTTTGCACAGACTGATGACAGGCTCCGCCGCCACTTGGCTGAAGCCATTGGCCAGTGCTGTATGTGGAGCAGCAACAGGGCTTCTTTTGGTGATGCTGGAGCCGTGGCCCCCCTTGTCGGTTACCTTAAGTCAAAAGACAGCTCAGTTCACCGGAACACCGCCATGGCCCTTTATCAGCTGTCAAAGGATCCCAACAATTGCATCACCATGCACAAAAAAGGAGTGGTTAAGGTCAGTCTTTTTTTTTAAATTACAAAGTAGTTATAGTAACTTATTTGGTGTTTAGAGGCTAACCCTGACATAAATTCACAGAGGAAAATTTATTTTGCTCTCCCACCACACTTGTTTTAGTGATGTGTGAAAATGCTTGAGTAATAAATGTTGAAAAGCTGTGACTATTTTCAGAGCCTTTGACCAATGGAGCAGAAACAAAGTGGGTTTTATTCGGAGGCGGAAACATGACTCCACTTTCTGGCTGTCATGGGAATTCAGAAAAGCAAACAGCTCAGTGTGTGCAAAGTGCCATTTCTTTGGTAGACCCTAGATGCCATAACAGCATGAGTCAAAGGGCTGTTGCTGGGGGTAACCGTTGCTAAGGGCTGTTCCTGGATATGAAAGTAGAATGCAGCAGAGATATGGCTGAAGTCAAGACATTGGGTCAGGCTAAAACAGAATTACATTTTTTTATGGTCATTTTTTAATGCTTCTCAGTTAGCCTGCATCCGCTAGCTTTCTTCATCGTGGCATGTGTGTAGTGCTCTTCCAAAAAGGAACAAGCATTGTTTTGTCTAAGATTTGAGCCTGTCAGGTTGTTTCCATATTCTCCTCTAAAGACTGTTTATGTTTTCCCTTTCAAGTGATTCTGCGATATTATGTAAGGATCAAGCTGTAATTGATGTCTTGTCACAAATTACCATGTACACAGACATCAGCATTTTGGTAAAACATTGCAATCTTCTTTCTAATTCAATCACAGAAGGAACTTTCGCATGAGAACCACCACCAGTACTACCACAAATAACAACTGTGATATAAATTATGAAGCGGTTGTGCCATTGCAGCCAGATCTTTTTCCTCCCATGTTCATTAAATTGTGTACTTTAGGTTTATTTGCTTTTACAGTAAATGTGGTTCAGCACTTGCCATAATTGGTCAGCTGGACTGAACATTTGGGTGTTCCGAAACTGTTATGTCCAATTTGCAAAAGTCGTTAAGCCGAATGCTTTTTGTAGTTTAAGCCATGACAAAAACTGTGCGTCTGTGTCTATATTTGACGTTCTACTGTGTGAATATGGGTGTGCGAGTGCAAATTCAAGACATGCCACCCTTTTTAATCTGCCTCCGTGTTTGCCCTTATTAATGTACCAGTTAAAAGTTGCAACACTATTCCAATAATGTATTTTTGGACTTTTAAAGAGCTTAATTACCAAAGGCCACGTAACTGCACCAGCATTGCATTTTTTCTTAATCTCAGACATGGAAGCACAACACAGGCAGCCTCTTTGTTCCGTCTGGCCTTAGTCTCAGCCTGTCTGGACGTGGCGGTTCATACTTACCTGTCTGACCTGGAAGAAACATTACAGTGTGGGAGCTTGTCAATCACCAGCTCCGAGTGTGCACTGTAACTACGTGCTTTGTGCTACACAGGCAGCTGTTTGGAAGAATGTGTTAAAACAATATCTCCCCTGGTTCTGAGAGGGTTGGTAGTGGGTTTATCAAGGATTGATACTGGGGCCCCGGATATAATTTACAGCCTGTGTAAAATTCTGGTCTGCCTCTTGTATTATTGCAACTGTATTTCAAAGAGTTTTTGTGCCTTTGAAAAGCTCTCAAAGCATGTGCAGGGTACAGTTTCAAATGGGCAGAGGTATCCCCAGAACTGGTTTGGAAGGTAACTCTTCTCTCTATCACACCAAGGCCCAATCCCTTAAGATTCACAAGGGAAATTAAGCATTGAAAAGAAAGTTTTTTAACCTGGAAAAAACATTAGTGACCCCTCCTTATGTTTTTAGTCTGCCTTAACTAAAACATTTAAATTTTGTCCACTCATGTGTTTACTTAAATAGCTTAAATAAATCAGTTTAATTTCATGTTTTGGGATAGTTATTTGAGTTTGTTGCTTAAATTTTATTTTAAATGCACCGATCAGACCAAACCTGTTTATAAGTGGACCTTTTTCTGTCATATGTACTGTATACTGTTACATCAGTGGATGTTCATATTAAATATAGCCAAGTGTGTGTGCAAGTAATCCTGATGGTCCAAAAGCTGAGGCTTTCAACAGTTCCAAACACCACAACTACATGCAGTTTGAACTGTGTTGTTGCTGAGGGGAAACAAATCAGAAGAAAGTGCTGCATATATTTTTGACTGTAAATGATACAAAAGGTTCAAATTAGGGATGCAAGTTATCAAATAATTCATTAATCATTCGTTGATTCATTTTATCAGTTGATTAATTATTAATTGATAAGAAGCCGTTTTCCTAAAAATCAGAATTTCCCTCAGTACAATACGGTCTTTCTATCTACATACTGTATAACAAAAAGCTAATTACTGTTTTTGAATTAAATTGTGAGCTGCCTCTTCTGTTGTATGTTAAACATTAGCTCCTTTCAGAGAACCTCAGTAATCTACGCAAACCCAGTACGAGCCGAGCTCCCTCTGTTGTCTGATAAGATTGCCTGCGCTACTTGACTTGGGCTAAATGACCCTTCAAGTGACGTGGGTCATTGGCCACCTCACCTCAACATTTGATGAAGTATGTGTCCCATCACCACATCACAGCACAGCGACAGAGTGGAAATGAATCAGAATGCTGTCTGTCATTATTCTGACAGACAGCAGACAACTGTGTGTGTCACAATTACACAAAAATCACAACGGCGAGAGCAAGAGATTTCTTTTAAGAGCATTTTTTTACACTCCTGCAGAGTCTGCAGTGGTTCTCTGGCAGTCTCCGGCTGCTATGGAGCTGGCAGTACTCTGTCCTGTCTAAGCTGGGCTCCTCCGCTGCTGTATGTTGAAATGTAAATACCTTTGCGTCGGTGGTAACTTGGGTCCAGTCTTCTTTCATGTCTAACTGCAGGGATGAACTGGCTACTCATGTTTTGGCTCTCCAATGTTCCCTGGAAGGATGAGGCATTCCACTCTGCACAGTGCGTGTGCTTTGGGTGCTTGGTGTCTTCTTCTGCCCCTTTTCTCTTGTTTCAGCTGGAAGGTGGCAATGGGTGACTGTGTGCGCCCCCATCTTGGTGGCAACACGATTGCATTTCATAGAATACACTCTTATTGAATGAATGAATGAATGAATGAATCTTTATTTTGGATAGATTAAAAGTAAAGATTAAAAAGAAACAGAATAATATAACAAAGGGGAAAAAAATCCAACAAGGTCAAATTAAACAATAACTCATCTGATCATACAGTTCAACATAAGTTATCTGAAATGGGTGATGGCTGAAGCCGCAGCTTATATTGCCCACCCATATTCCATCCAAGAATTCAAAGGAAAAACAAAGCAAGAGCGATTACAATTTGGAACAAAGACAAAATGTGACAAAAAAAACTAAGCAACAACACAACACAGACTGGATATGACAATCCTTATGTGATTTTACATGTCATCTTGGATATATGTTTGGAGTATTTCTTCCTTTAGTTTTTGTTTAAATTGTCCAAGCGTTGTACATGATTTTAATTCAGGTCCAAAATCGTTCCATAATCTGACTCCTTGCACTGAAACACAGTGTTGCTTGGTGGTAGTTCTCACTGAAGGTTTTTGAAATATACAGTGGGGCAAAAAAGTATTTTGTCAGCCACCAATTGTGCAAGTACTCCCACTTAAAAGATGAGAGAGGTCTCCAATTTTTATCATAGGTATACCTCAACTATGAGAGACAAAATGAGGGAAAAAAAATCCAGAAAATCACATTGAAGGATTTTTAATGGTTGGTAAATTGGTAAATTCCTCAGTAAAATAAGTATTTGGTCACCTACAAACAAGCAAGATTTCTGGCTCTCACAGACCTGTAACTTCTTCTTTAAGAGGGTCCTCTGTCCTCCACTCGTTACCTGTATTAATGGCACCTGTTTGAACTCATTATCAGTATAAAAGACACCTGTCCACAACCTCAAACAGTCAGACTCCAAACTCCACTATGGCCAAGACCAAAGAGCTGTCAAAAGACACCAGAAACAAAATTGTAGACCTGCACCAGGCTGGGAAGACTGAATCTGCAATAGGTAAGCAGCTTGGTGTGAAGAAATCAACTGTGGGAGCAATTATTAGAAAATGGAAGACATACAAGACCACTGATAATCTCCCTTGATCTGGGGCTCCACGCAAGACCTCACCCCGTGAGGTCAAAATGATCACGAGAATGGTGAGCAAAAACCCCAGAACCACACTGGGGGACCTAGTGAATGACCTGCAGAGAGCTGGGACCAAAGTAACAAAGGCTACATCAGTAACACACTACGCCGCCAGGGATTCAAATCCTGCAGTGCCAGACGTGTCCCCCTGCTTAAGCCAGTACATGTCCAGGCCTGTCTGAAGTTTGCTAGAGAGCATTTGGATGATCCAGAAGAGGATTGGGAGAATGTCATATGGTCAGATGAAACCAAAATAGAACTTTTTGGTAAAAACTAACTTGTCATGTTTGGAGGAGAAAGAACACCATACCTACTGTGAAGCATGGGGGTGAAAACATCATACTTTGGGGTTGTTTTTCTGCAAAGGGACCAGGACGACTGATCCGTGTAAAGGAAAGAATGAGTGGAGCCATGTATCATGAGATTTTGAGTGAAAACCTCCTTCCATCAGCAAGGGCATTGAAGATGAAACATGGCTGGGTCTTTCAGCATGACAATGATCCCAAACACACTGCCCGGGCAATGAAGGAGTGGCTTTGTAAGAAGCATTTCAAGGTCCTGGAGTGGCCTAGCCAGTCTCTAGATCTCAACCCCATAGAAAATCTTTGGAGGGAGTTGAAAGACCGTGTTGCCCAGCGACAGCCCCAAAACATCACTGCTCCAGAGGAGATCTGCATGGAGGAATGGGCCAAAATACCAGCAACAGTGTGTGAAAACCTTCTGAAGACTTACAGAAAACGTTTGACCTCTGTCATTGCCAACAAAGGGTATATAACAAAGTATTGAAATGAACTTTTGTTTTTGACCAAATACTTATTTTACCAAGGAATTTACCAATTAATTCATTAAAAATCCTTCAATGGGATTTTCTGGATTTTTTTTTTTCTCATTTTGTCTCTCATAGTTGAGGTATACCTATGATGAAAATTGGAGACCTCTCATCTTTTAAGTGGGAGAACTTGCACAATTGGTGGCTGACTAAATACTTTTTTTCCCCACTGTACATGTTCCTCTGAAATGATATTGTTTCTCCCTTATTTGGAACAGCTTTTGGATATTTGCAGGCAGTGATAGATTCTTCACTTTAAACATTATTACTGCAGTTTTAAAGTCAACCAGATCTTTCAACTTGAGAGCTTTTAATTTAAGAAAAAGTGGGTTTGTTGGTTCCCTGTAAGCAGCTTTGTTTATTGTTCTAATAGCTCTCTTCTGAAGCATAAAGACTGGATATATGTTTGTTTCTTGACGTCCCACTTGATGAAGACCCTGGAGAGACTGCTCCTTGCTCATCTCCGCCCCCTGGTGGAACCAGCGATGGATCCACTCCAGTTCGCCTACCAGCATGGCATTGGGGTGGAGGATGCGGTGATCTTCCTCCTTCACCGTTCTCTGTCCCACCTGGAGAAGCCCGGGAATATGGTGAGGATCATGTTCTTTGACTTCTCCAGTGCTTTCAACACCATCCAACCGATGATCCTGAAGGACAAGCTGCTGCGCGCAGGGGTGGACCAGCACCTGTCATCATGGATCCTGGACTACCTCACGAACTGGCCTCAGTTTGTGAGAACCCGGGACTGTGTTTCCGACACGATCATCAGTAGCACGGGGGCCCCCCAGGGAACGGTGCTGGCTCCCTTCCTGTTCACTCTTTATACTGCGGACTTCTCACACAACACAACACATTGCCATCTACAGAAGTTCTCTGATGACTCTGCGATCGTTGGTCTCATCTCCAGCGGAGATGAAGCTGAGTACAGAGGGCTTATCCAGGACTTTGTGGACTGGTGCCATCGGAACTGCCTCCAGATCAACGCGAGGAAAACTAAGGAGCTGGTGGTGGACTGCCGCAGGCATGGGCAGCCCCTCACAGCACCAGTAAATATACAGGGAACAGACATCGAGATGGTGACATCCTACAAGTACCTGGGTATTCATCTGAACAATAAACTAGACTGGTCACACAATACTGACGCACTCTACAAGAAGGGACAGCGCAGGCTGTTCCTGCTGAGGAGACTCAGGTCTTTTGGTGTACAAGGGGTGCTGCTGAAGTCATTCTATGACACGGTGGTGGCATCAGCCATCACTTTTGGAGTGGTCTGCTGGGGCAGTGGCATTACTGCAGCCGATAGGAAGAGACTGAACAAACTGATTAAGAAAGCTAGCTCTGTCCTGGGGCAACGCCTTGATCCGATGGAGGAGATAGGAGAGAGAAGGACGGTGGCTAAACTGTCATCTCTGCTGGAGTCCGAGTTCCACCCTATGCAGGACATACTGAATGCACTGAGGAGCTCATTTAGCAGCAGACTACATCATCCCAGGTGCACAACCGAGAGGTTTCGTAGGTCCTTCCTACCAACGGCTGTCAGACTGTACAACCTAAGCAGGGCTGCTCGCAGAGATAGCAAAAAGACGTAACAAACTAATAGTTTTTTTTTTTTGAATGCAAAAGATGCAATAGACTTACACAATGGTCCTCTCCGGCATACAACTAGGAACATACCGGTCGCTATGGAGGGTGAGAATATGTATGGGCACATATTCATACCATGTAGGATAACTAAATAGACGGTTATGCTGTTTCATCCCACCTAGCAACAATGCTCTGCACTGTGTGTGTTTATATATTTACATATTTATTCCATCTAGCTACAATGCTCTGCACTGGGTGTGTTTATATTTATATATCTATATATTTATTCCATCTAGCTACAATGCTCAGCACTGGGTGTGTTTATATTTATATATCTATATATTTATTCCATCTAGCTACAATGCTCCGCACTGTGTTTTTATATATCTACATATTATTCCATCTAGCTACATTGCTCCGCACTGTGTGTGTTTATATACTTGCACATTTATTCCACCTAGCTGCAATGCTCCGTACTGTGGGTGTTTATATATTTACATATTTATTCCATCTAGCTACAATGCTCTGCACTGTGTGTTCATATATTCATATATTTATTCCATCCAGCTACAATGCTCTGCACTGTGTGTCTGTGTGTGTGTGTGTGTGTGTATATATATATTTTATAGTAATATGTACATATGTATATTAGCTGCTCTTGCTTGTTTTTTTGTTTTTTTTTTCTTGCCTTCTGATTGTTGCTCTGAGTGTTGCTATCCCTGTGCTGTTGCAATCCTGGAATTTCCCCGTTGTGGGACTAATAAAGGCTTATCTTATCTTATCTTATCTTATTTATATGTATTTCCCCATACTTCAGTACAATATGTCATGTATGGGAGTATTAATGAATGATACAAAGTATATAATGTGGGTTGATTCAGCAAATATTTCGCTCTGTGTAGTATTGCGATTGATTACCTCCGCCAAGGAGGTTATGTTTTTATCAACGTTGGTTTGTCTGTCTGTCTGTCTGTCTGTCTGTCTGTCTGTCTGTCTGTCTGTTTGTTTGTTTGTTAGCAAGATAACTCAAAAGGTTATGGACGGATTTTCATGAAATTTTCAGAGATTGTCACAAATGGGGTATCCTACAGATGATTAGATTTTGGTAGTGATCCGTCAGAACACTTGGAAAAAAAACCCAAACAAAACAAGCATCACAGTATAGCTAATATATGCCACTTGCGAATGGCATTTTTTTCATGGTCAAGGAATCTATAAAGTTAGACAAAATAAATGTAGGATTAATATTTATGATGTTAAACACTGTATGGGGGGAACTGTGGCGCTTGGCGGAGGTCTGCGCTCTCCGAGTGCTTTTCTAGTTTAGATATTTTACCTTTAATATAATTAATATGTGACTTCCAACACAGTTTATTATCAATTATTACTCCAAGAAATTTAGTTTCAGATACCCTTTCAATCATTTACACTGAGTTTAGATACTAAGTTGTTGTGATGGTTGTTAAAAACTATAAATTTTGTCTTACTTAAATTGAGCGTTAATTTGTTTGAATCAAACCACAGTTTAAGCTTTCCTAATTCCTTTCCGAGTGTATCCAAAAGTTGTTCCAAATTGCTTCCACTGCATAATAGATTAGTGTCATCGGGAAACAATATTAAATCCATTTTTTCCAAGACTTTACATATATCATTTATATACATATTGAATAACAATGGCCCCAAAACTGAACCCTGTGGGACTCCACAAGTAACCTTCAGTAACTGTGAGTTTTTGTTACCAACACATACATACTGATATCTATTCTTTAAATAGCTACTTAACCAGGACAGTGCTACCCCCCTAATACCACAATTTTGTAGTTTCTTTAATAATAAATTGTGATCCACTGTATCAAATGCTTTTTTAAGATCCAGGAATACCCCAACTGAATACTCTTTATTTTCAACGGCAGTTGATATTTTTTCTATCAATTCCATTAGAGCAAATGCAGTTGTCCTCTTGTGTCTGAACCCATATTGCTGCTCACATAATAAATTATTCTTCATTATGAAGTTGTCAATTCTCTCACAGAATATTTTTTCAAGTATCTTGGAAAATTGCGGCAATAGTGAAATTGGTCTATAGTTTGAAAGTTCCCCTCTGTCACCCGTCTTGTATATCGGAATTACTTTAGCTATTTTCATTGCATTGGGAAATATACCTGTTTGGAGAGACAGGTTACAAATATACGTCAGTGGTTTCACTAAGCATTCGATAACAGTTTTGACTAAGAGCATGTCAATACCATCACAGTCCGTAGATGTCTTACTTTTAAATGATTTAACAATTTCAATGACCTCTCTTTCGTCTGTGTTCTTTATAAAAATTGAGTCTTTTATAGCAGTGTTTTTGCATATTGTATCACCTGTGGGTGCCGTAATGGGTATTTCTCGAGCCAAATTAGGACCAATGTTAACAAAAAAGTTATTAAATTCATCTGCAGGTGAAACTGCATTCACACTCTGAGTCGTATTATTTTTTGAAAAATTGGTTGGGTAGCTTGTATTTCTGTTTTTATTTCCAAGAATATTGTTAAGTATTGTCCATGTATTTTTAATATTGTCTCTGTTTTTCTCCAGTTCTTTACTGTAATAGTCTCTTTTACAACATCTCATTATAAATGTTAACTTATTTTTGTATATTTTATACCGCTGCTCTGCTTCTTTTGTCCTTTTCTTTAGAAAAGCTTTATATAATAAATTTTTCTTTTTACACGCCTTTTGTAATCCTTTGGTTAACCATGGCTTATCGACAAATTTATGTTTAAGCTTTTTCTTTACTAATGGACAATTTTTTTCATAAAGAGTGGTTACTATGTTCATAAATGTGTCGTAGGCTTCATTTACATCTGATACATAGACTTTTGTCCAGTCCTGCTTCAGCAAGTCTTCTTTAAAAGAACTGATTGCATTTTGTGATTTGTATCTGAACGATTTTAAAATTTTTTCTGTATTGGCCTCCGTGTGGCCATGGATAAGTGTAAAGGTTGGCAAATGGTCACTTATATCATTTATCAATAATCCACTTTCTATTTTCTTATCAATAATATTAACAAACAGGTTGTCAATAAGTGTAGCAGTGTGAACTGTGATTCTACTAGGATGTGTTATTGTGGGATATAGACTCATACTGTACATAGAATTCATGAACTCTGTAATTACATTTTGTTGATATGGATTTAGTAAATCAATATTGAAATCTCCACAAATTACTACCATTTTCTTACTAGTAATATTATTGTACAGCTCGACTAATTTATCTCTGAATGTCTCAATGCAAGTTCCCGGCGTTCTATATATACAACTTATAATTAGATTTTTTGTTTTATCTTGGTCAATCTCAACAGTAACACATTCTAAAATCCCTGGTAGTGCAAAGGACATCCATTTACAAGTTTACACCTATACAGGTCATCAATATACAGTGCAACACCACCACCCTTTTTTTGAGATCTGTTAATATGAAACATCTGATATCCCTCTATTGCCATCAGGGGAGCCTGCTCTTCATTAAGCCAAGTTTCAGAGACTGCGATGGCTGTAAATTTTCTGTCTAGCTGTTTTAAATAGTCCTGAATCTGTGGAAAGTTTTTGTTAAGACTTCTGCTGTTGAAGTGTATTATTGATAGTTTACCATCTAGTTGCACTTGACTTTTGAATTGCTTTTCAGTGTAATATTCACAGTGATTATTAATATTATTGAAAAAGTGGTTATCAGGATCAATATCATTCTCCATCTCTTGTAGTTTATGTTCAGCATAATGGCATATTTTCAGAGTTTGAATTTCCTCTCTCTGTGTCAAATGACTTCCTCTGACTGGGTATAATTGATGTCTGCTCAAGTCAGTCATAAGTTTTTTTTTTGTTTTGTTTTTTTTTTTTTAAGGACATTGACATGGTATGTCAAAAGAACTATTCTTGCCGTGTGTGTGGATATGGATTATCATAGTCTCTTAATTTTCTTAATCAGTGTTCATCTATATTTATTTAAGTCAGTAATCTCTCTGATTATTATACTCTTTGCTTCCTCAGGTGTTCCATTTAGTTTGATCCAAACTCTACAATTTCTTGTCCATGTTGCCTGTATCTTATTTAGTCTTTTCAGCATCCGTGCTTGCCTTGCTATTTCAGCATTAGTTTTTGTTAGATGTTCATTTAGGTAAACTTCTGTTCCCCGTAGCTTTCTGGCCTGCCTCAGTATGTCATTCTTTACCCTTCTGTTCACAAAACACATCACAATTGATTTATTTGTTTTATTATCCTTTCTGGGTAAAGCATGACAGGCTGAAATTGCATTTGCTTCGACCTTTATATTTCTACTATCAAGGAACTGAAGCACCTGGTTTTCCAGGAAGACTGATTCGCCCAGGGGAGCATCCTCACCTCTCATTCCTGCTGTAGCATGACCATATGATATGATATTTAATGTCTAGTCCACTTATAATTAGATCATCCATACGAGAACATTGTTCAAGATCCTCGACGCGTTGCTCCAAGTCTGCAATTTTTTTGTCTTTTTCCTTAATTGTTAATTTTAATTCTCGGACTTCTTCCATTAGCCCTAATATTTTAGCCTGCTGACTAACCACTTTGGACAGTTCTTCTGACAAGAAGTTCAGAGATTTTTTGATCTCTTCCATTTCCTCCTTCTTTGGTGGCATTTTTACTGACCTGTGGATAGTAAAACAATCTCTGCTGATGTCGCCAGTATCCGATCCGACCGACCTCGAATCCAGCTGGGCCTCAGCGAGCCCCCTCCGCTGCTAGTCCTGCTGCTAGTCCCGCTGCTATTGAAAAGGACTGCTGAGTTATCAATTAATTGACAACTTATTGAATTTAGTCGACTAAATTCTTATCGACAGTTAATCAAAAGTCGATTAATCATTAACATCCCTAGTCTTTATTGTCATTCCAACACTTAAACATGCTGGAATGAAAGTAAGTACTCCAGGTCCGATGATTAAATATCCCATCTCATAAAACCCACAATAATTAATTTAAAAAATATACAGAGAGGCATTAAAAACACAACATTATATCAGTTTGAGAAATTGGTGCAAGTTGTCAGTGAATAAAACACAAAGATACACTTCATGATGTTTATTAGCTAATGGTTATTAGTGCACAAATTCAAATCACCTTTACATACAGCTATGGAACAAAACACTCCTTAATAATTTCTCTTGATTTTATTCTTCATTAATATCATGTGTGACATCCATTTGCTGCTAGTAAAGCCTTGATTCTGTGTGGGACTGAAACCACTCAGTTGTTAATTTGATGCTGAGGAATGTGCTTCTGTATCACGATACTTGGGTCATGATGCAGTACTATCATGATACTACGATTCCTTAAGTATTGCGATACCATATATTATATACGGCAGGGAAATAAGTATTAAACACGTCAACATTTTTCTCATTAAACATATTTCTGATGGAGCCATTGACCTGAGATTTTCACCAGATATCGGTAACAACCCAAGTAATCCATACATGTAGAGAAATCAAGGCAACTGAGTTCACAAAACAAGTTATATTTAAAAAAGTGGAATGACACAGGGAAGAAGTATGGAACACGCTTGGTGAAGTTCATTTAATATTTAGTAGAAAAGCCTTTGTTGCTTATAACAGCTTCCAGACGCCTCCTCTATGGAGAAACTAGGCGCAGGCATTGCTCAGGAGTGATTTTAACCCATTCTTCCACACAAAATGTCAAATCTTGAAGGTTCCGTGGGTGTCTTCTATGAACTCTGATCTTCAGTTCATTCCATAGATTTTCAATTGGATTCAGGTCAGATGACTGACTGGGCCATTCTAGCAGCTTTATTTTCCTTCTCTGGAGTCACTTGAGAGTTTCCTTGGCTGTGTGTGGGGGATCATTGTCTTGGTGAAATGTCCACCCTTGTTTCACCTTCAGCATCTTGACAGATGGCAACAGGTTCTTGTCAAGGATGTCTCTGTACATTTGTCCATTCATCTCCCCTTCAATTATATGACATCCGCCTTTACCATGTACAGAAAAACACCCCCACACTATGATGGGATGTGCAGTGCCATTTATCATCCAAACATGCTATGTGTTGTGGCATCCAAAAAGTTCAATTTTGGTCTCATCTGACCAGACTATATTCTCCCAGTATTTTACTGGCTTGACCAAATGTTGTGCAGCAAACAGGGGTGGCTGTGGCACAGGTGTAGTGTGGCTGACTACTGACCAGAGGGTCAGGGGTTCAATTCCCACTCTGTCTGCAGTCTGCATGTCAAAGTGACCTTGAGCAAGACACTGAACCCCCAGCTGATCCTGGTGGGTCAGGCTAGTGCCTGTGTATGGCGGCTCTGCCATCATCTGTGTATGAATGGGTGGATAGCAGGATCTGTAAAGTGCTTTGGTCATCTAGAGATGAGAAAAAGTGCTATATAAGTGAACACCATTTAAATGAGCTTCAACATGCTTTTTCTTCAGCAATGGAGTCTTGTGAGGTGAGCGGGCATAGAACCCATGTCGGTTAAGTGCATTACTTATTGTTTTCTTTGAAACAGCAGTACCTGCTAACTCCAGGCCTTTCTGCAGCTCTCCACGAGTGGTCTTTGGCTCTTGGATAACTCGTCTAATAATTCTTTTGACTCCTCTGTCAGAAATCTTGCAAGGAGCTCCTGGTCATGGCCGGTTTATGGTAAAATGATGTTCTTTCCACTTCCGAATGATGGCTCCAACAGTGCTCGCTGGAACATTCAGCAGTTTAAGAATGCACCTGTAACCAATGTCATCATTATGTTTTGCAACAATAAGGTTGCAAAGGTCTAGAGAGAGCTCTTTGCTTCTACTCATCATGAATTCGTTGTGGTGTGACAATCTGGTATTCACAGACCTTTTTAAATGCTATCAGTCAGGACTTAACCAGCTGAAATTAAGGCTGCATTCACACCAGGATAGCCCGGGGTCTTGGTTTGACTCGGTGGGGAATGGCAAGAATTTTCACACCTTCATTTGGTTTTGTTTACGTTCACACAGCACTTCACTCAAGCGGACCAAACTGCTTGGACAACGTCATGCAGTTACAGCAGCTGCTTGTTTGTGGCACTATAGCCGAAACCACCACTGACCAGGAAGAAAACATCTCGGCGAAGAAGAGAAATCCGGCTCATTGATTGGCCAGGACCGAAAAGGGAAATCCGGTGTTATGCCAAGAATTGCTTGCTTGCCAAGAATTGCATCCCATCCACCAAAAATATAAAATATAACACTACAGCCAGGCTTGTAACCTTTTGTGCATTTTTAGAAGTACCCATTATACATTTTTAGAAGTAAAAATTGTTATTACCCCTTGTAAATTATGTTTAAATTATGTTTATTCACCAGACATTTTAGTGTTTCAAAGAGGGTTAGAAATCATAGTGATCCAACTCCATGTTTTACAATCTTCAGAGTTGAGATATTGCATTTATGCAGTATCAGTAAAAAGGGTAATCACTTTTTCAAAGCTGTATTGACTTTGACTAACACTAAACACCTCCTCGCAACGATGGGCTGCAAGTCTTGGCAGGTGAGCAGTTCTCGGCATAACACCATTCCCTTTAGCCGGGTTGTCACTGTACAGTAGTACAGTACAACAAAATTGTGGACCGGGCCACACTAGTGCTCTTGCCATAATTTGCACGAACATCCCGTGCCGCCATCATGTCGCTGAACGTTTTAAAAACAGCCACAAGCAGTTGAGAAATCTGGTCCTCACCAAATATCTATCACAGCCCGCATCTCCTCACTACTCCAAGTCTGTCCACAAGACATTTTTTTTAAACTTTTCTGCTCGGCTTTCTCCGGTAAAAGTATTTCTTGGATCTGCACAGTTGTCTTTATTGTTATTTTCTACCTAAAATGAAGGCTGAAGGACCGGGAACTCTTCAACTGAATTGGGATGTTGGATTTATTTACCCACGGATTCCTGCCACGGACATGCTAACAAGGCTAGCAAGCTAGCAACAGAAACACACATCAAGTTTTCAAGGCAGGGACAACTTTTTCAGGTGAGTGGCAACTTCGCCTGTCTGCATCTCCCTCAGACGGTGAATTCATGTCTTTTCATGTATTTACATTGAGTTATAATGTAATCGTGCTGCGCGAAAAATGTGCCCGTTCGCGTTTGATGCAAAGGCACCTTTATGTTAAACGCCACTTTCTCTTCTTGCTACGTGTTGCTGTGGTTGCACAAACGCTGAGGGGCACTTTCGCCCTTTGGTCTGCTGGATACTCCGTTTGCATTCACATGGCAAGTGAAGCACACCAGACTTTGTTTGCAGGTGAACCGAGACCCCCCGTTTTCAGGGGGACCAGACTTTGCTTGTTTGGTGCACACCAGAGTTTCAACATGATAGACGGCACGAAACAAACCAAACTATCCACAGAATACACTCTTTGGTCCTTTAGTCCAAACCAAACAATGGCTGTCTGAATGCGCCATAATTTGCACTGATGGGGGATGGGATGGCTTCCTAAATTCTGATGAATTTCAGCTGGTTTCTTGGCTTTCTATGCCTTTTTGCACCTCTTTTTCTTCATGTGTTCAATACTTATTCCCTGTGTCATTCCACTTTATTAAATATAACTTGTTTTATGAACACACTTACCTTGATGTCTTTGTATGTATGGATTACTTGGGTTGTTACTGATATCTGGTGAAAATCTCAGGTCAATGGCTCCATCAGAAAAATGTTAAATGAGAAAAATGTTGACACGTTCAATACTTATTTTCCCCCTCTGTATATAACAAAAAAATGATCGGTGACTGCGATTAGGGATCGCACATCATCGCGAGTGTCTAGTATTGCGATACTATGCCAAATCAGTCTTTTGCTCCACCCCTAGTACCATCTAATAGACTGAACATTCAAATGGTTTTCACTACTCTCATACCTAAATTGGTAAGTTTGTATTTGTAATATTTATTATATTTTTAATAAACTATCACAATACTGCATGTGTGAAATAATACAGTATCACTACCACATAGTATTGCAATACTACGATGCATCAATTTTTCCACCCCACCCCTTTTGTACATGCATTAACATTGTACAAAAAACATTAACAGTTTTAAAGCACATAGTCATTATAAAGATATACGTACATGATTTTGTTTTCTTTGTATGTTGCACGTCTAATGCCGCTCAGTACATATAAAATAAAAGACAAAAGTAATCTTGTAGCATTTAAGATTAAAAAAGGAAATGTGCAAAGAAGGTGTACTTTGGGAAAAATAATTTAGGTGCTTTCTCTCAGAAGAAATGTAATTCAATAAAATGACAGTTTTCACCTGAGAGATGAATCACTCTCAATGTTTGAGTTGACATCCACCTTTGGTATCTCACAGTTTTATACGGATGTACTTTATTTTCTGTCATGTAGAATCAACATGTTTCCCCCAGTGCTTTACATTGTGTCCAAGAGACGGGATTGTTTGCCAAAACTATAAATCCTTGTAGACAGCTTCAGCCAACTATTTGTATTAAAGAGCCTCTTTCATAAGAAAGGCTTTGTGAAGTAAATGGATGAAAATTACAAAATGCGAATAGTAATTATTGGTAATTTTCTACTGAAGGCATTCCAAAGCTTAGTGTTTGCCAGGTCCTGGTATGTATTTTAGGCTTTTACTAATCTTTGCACTTTCTGTTGCCATGAGCATACTTCTGCCCCAGCACGTTGTGTTTGTTTTAATTTTTTTTTTTAATCTTTGCAAGCTCAGATTTTACAAGTGAAAGTGTACAGTGAGTCTGTGGGGGGCCAAACGTTACACACACAGGAGGGAAGAAATAAATTCAAGTGGAGCATCACAGGTTTACTTCTGCAATTTCCCTTGGGTTTGTGTGAAACATGACTTCAGGTTGTGGGTGTGGTGAGAAGATGATACAGAAACACAGTATTCTGTTATGACTACCGTGTTTCTGAGATTCATGGAGCGTAATGTTTTAGGGCTTTCCACTTAAAGGGATAGTTCACCCTAAATTTATTCTCAGGTCTGCAGATCCATTTAACAGTTTTGATTGTTTTATTACGAGTTGCCCAATTCTTAAAATAATGGCTGTAAGAGCCATCCATCCGTCTTCTTCATCAGAGGGGTTGCTGCCATGCAAGGCACCACCACAAATTTCCCTCTTCCGTTTCATTATTGCTGAGCACCAAGCTGGACGACAGGAAGTTCCGCTTTTATATGGTCTTTGGCATGACCCAGCCAGGATTTGAACCCCTGCCTCCCGGGTGTGAGGCAGATGCTCTACCAACTGAGCCAGCAGTCTCTTTTTATAAAACATGGCCAAATTACTCAAACCTAAATATGCTCTGGACACTATCATGTCTAAATTAATATTCTGAAACATTATGGGCACTATTTTGACAGTCATCTGCGCACTTTTCCAACAACTTTCCGCTATATGCCAGTGTTTTGTTAGTTTCTGTCAGCGCATTGGCCGTTTTTTGCGCTTTGCATCACGCCATCAAATTACCAGTAGACAGTGGACCTGCTCTGCGCTGGGAGGAGGAGAGTCATTTCAAAGAGATGTGGTGGCGCACAGTCTAATTTGCATTATTACTGTAGTGCATTCCATGAGAATCTGTTTTTGGTCAGGAAAAAGGAGGTCAATCGTCAGAAGCGCATGTTTAATGATATTTCAGTGGTGTGCTTTGAAATCACACAGCTCTGGAGCTCATGAGGAAAACGGCAGCTGCTGATCTTATTTCAATAGAGAGAGTTGTAACAGTCATCATATAATCACCCGTCAGTTTAATTATATGATGATCACACACTAGTTTTTTTATTTTTATTCCATCTGCACTCTCATTTTAATTGTGGACTTACCATTGGAGTCTATAGATTAGGCATTAATGTAGGACTTTTTACTAGGCATTAATGTAGGACTTTTTAGGGGAATGAATGAACAGGCAGTGTTGTGAGGGTGGGTGGGGGGCATGTTAGTCTGATGAGTTGCATTCCATTCACATTTTCGTTTTCATCATGGACTTATTAGGGATTAATGTGCTTATTTTTAGGGGGATAAATGAATGAACAAAGAGTGCGGCATTGTACTTTTCACTGTAACTCCCCAGAGAGACAAGAGATGCCAGGAAGCCATGCCAAATCTCCTCGATGGAGGAACGGAAAGAAGGAAACAATGGCACCGAGGGACTTCTGTGCCATTGTTAATGAAAGTTTGCACAGGCATCATCCGCTTTTCCTGAAGTTTTAAACCCATTCATGTCTGTGTTGCACCCATGCGCACATTAAACCATTCAGCTGATTTTTCAGACCATTCTTCCCTGTTTGTCTTTCTGAAATAACTAACTGGGCATCAACTGTGATTGATGTCTTCCTTATTACCAAGCAGCATTACTATCGCATGTATTTTGGCTCACACACATGGGCCTTGGTCAGTGGAAAACCCGTCTTAAACCGTCGTGATCACAGTTCACTTTAGATAATGTGCCTCTTTGCATTAAAGGGATGTGAAGGATTGCTTTGGATTGGATTATCCAAAACACACCTCTGAATGATTAGACCGAACTCTTTGCATCATGCGCTGGTGGAAAGTTTGTTTTTATGCTGTTTTATGCCGAACTTGAAAACGCCCATAAACGCATTCTGCATCACTGACAACTGATTAGTCGACCCCGTCATTGTAATACGGTCCAATATGTTCAACCTTTACAAGTGTGCAATGATAAAATCAACATTCAGAATGGATTTTTAAGAAATGTATTTTATTACTGATATTTAGTATCGTATTGGAGTTCGATCCAGGCAAAATGACTGGATGGATTTCGGGCAGCAATCAATGAACCAAAAACGATCCATTAAAACATGAAATAAACCAGTAAACTACTTTTGAAACTGCCAACATTCTCTCGTCCCTCCGCTCTGTCTGTGTCCTAACATACAGCTTTGGTGTGTAAGCAGAGTCTGTACGTCAAAGATGTAATGTTAGAGACAAGATGGCTGTTAATGACCATTTTTAGGATTAAAAAAAAAACTGATTAAAACTAAATAAAATATATCATTGCTAACATAATTAAATTAAAAATAGATAAACAAATGAAACAGAAAAAATTAAATGAAACAGACAAATAGACAACTGATTTTATCTGTGTAGTTAATTCTTCATAAAATCCTAGACTGACTGAGTGAACACCTCTGCTATTGAGAAGATCTTTGTTGGTTTGCTTCCCACCTCTGGATGACAAAAATGCTCTGAAATATTTTCAAACAGATGCATTCAAGAGAAGTGAGAGAGACATTTCCACCTGTCCGATGTCTGTGATGGTGATGTGAACTATTCATTCATGTGAATTTATTCGGGCCACAAGCTGCATATTTGTTTTGTATCGTTTTGGCAGATACTCAAATTTTAAACTTTAGGAGGTTATTAAATTGTTTTAAAAGTGTTTTTTTATGACACCGTTTAGGTTTACTACAGTAAGCATTTCTCCCAAGAGATTTCAATCATCACAATTAAATGTTACAGAAAATGACTAAAATGTAATTTTATATTAGAGTTTATGTTAAAACTGTAATGAGGAGAGGTGTCCCTGACTGTTTATTAGGATTTCATATCAGACTCAAAGTCATGCTGCACATAAACTTACATTAAGTTAGTTAAGTTAATCCCTTCCACAGCATGTGGGACACCATGTGGCGTATAGAGCGGTGCCTATCTCCATTTCACTGCCCCTAGGCCACACAGCTACTGTAAGTAGTGAAACCTACAGTGGGGGGTCAGTAGCTCTGTACATGAACTTTCCTTTCCCCATTCTATTATGCTGAGCACCAAGCTAGAAGGCAGAAAACACCATTTTTATATGGTCTTTGGTATGACGCAGCCGGGGTATGAACCCACAACCTCCCGGTTATGGGGCTTTTGCTCTACCAACTAGGCCACCACTCCGATACATAAACTCCCAACTCTTATAAATTAATTTTTCCTGTGATTTTTTCACAGGGTCCGGACTGTCCTTTGCAGTTTAGTGACTGATTTT
Organism: Pholidichthys leucotaenia; assembly: GCA_020510985.1. Taxonomy (NCBI): domain Eukaryota; kingdom Metazoa; phylum Chordata; class Actinopteri; order Cichliformes; family Pholidichthyidae; genus Pholidichthys; species Pholidichthys leucotaenia. Next base: position 107,607,468 of record CM035844.1, read on the forward strand.
AATAATGGTAAAGTTTTTAGTTGTTATTTTATGTTAATGTCCACACTGCATATATTCTAATGATCATTCTAAATTTTATTCAGTTACATTAATGCTGCAGTTTGGTATTAAAATGAACACTATGACCTTTCTGCTGTTAACACTCTTATGCTGATGAATAAATATTGCAGCTTAACATATTCTGTTATTATTAAAATAGAGCTAAATGTGAATTTAGATGCTTGATAAATGACAAAATGTATATAAAAAACCCTTAAAAGTCCAGTTGTAAAAGTATAGTTTTATATCTCGGACTTTAAACACCTGCAGAAATACCATGAAAAGGAGTATGCGGAATTTATTCAGGCCACAAGCTGCATATCAGTTTTGTATCATATCGGCAGTTACTCAAGTTTTAAAATATCAGCTCAGATCAGAAAAAAAAAAAAAAAAAAAACTGTATTGGTACATCCCTGGGCTCATCCCACTGTACAAATAAAGTTGAATTGAACTGAACTGAACTGATCATTGCTCCCATTTTTAAATTTTCTCTTTTATTGGCCAAAGCAAACTGATATCTCAAGATGTACAGTGATTTCCTCACAATGGGGGCAATAGCGAAACAAAACTTCATACGTGGGTATACCACTCCAAATAGCTTGCAGAGCTAGACTTGTAAAAATTGCTTTGGTTACCTTGGTTACTGTGGTTGTCTTTAAAGGTCCCATTCATTTATTTTTTCCACATGTTTACACCTCCCACAGATCTTAATGAAATGTCTGTCACATGCTTTGGTCAAATTGCCTTTAATCATTTAATTATTGCAGCATCATTGTGAATCATCTTTTTAGCCTTCCTCAGAACAGCTCAGTTCAATGTGTGTCTCTTTAAATGCTTATGAGCCCCAGTTCACTCCACCATCTCACTTTCATCACTTATGACGTTGTATGTTGATGCCATATTGCTAATATTAGCTGGCTAGCTCCTAGCTTGGGAAGCTAACACAGGCTGAGCCATCCATCCTCTACCATTTTTCTGGAGGTCCAGGTCACAGAGGCAGCAGGCCAAGCAGAGAAGCCCACACTTCCCTCTCCCCAGCCACCTGCTCCAGCATTTCAGAGAGGATACCAAGGCATTCCCAGACCAGCTGGGAGACATAATCTCTCCAGCGTGTCCTGGGTCTGCCCTGTGGTCTTCTCCCAGTGGGACGAGCCTGAAACACCTCAAGTGGGAGGCATCCAGGAGGCATCCTGATCAGATGCCCAAACCACCTCAACTGACTCCTTTCAATGCGGAGGAGCAGCAGTTGTACTCTGAGCCTCTCCCGGATGACTGAACTCCTCACTCTATCTTTAAGGGTGAGTCCAACAATCCTATGAAGGAAGCTCATTTCAGCTGCTTGTATCCGCAATCTCATTCTTTCAGTCATTACCCAAAGCTAGGTTAGGTAAGTAGATTGACCGGTAAATTGACAGCTTTGCTTTAGAGCTCAGCTCCCTCTTCACCACAACAAACCGGTACAACGTCCACATCCTTCACTGCAGAGGCTGCTCCGATCCATCTGTCAATCTCTCGTTCCATTCTCCCCTCACTCGTGAATGAGACCCCAAAATACTTAAACTCCGCCACTTGGGGCAGGAGCTTCTCCCCAACCTGGAGAGGACAATCTACCTTTTTCTGGCTGAGGACCATGGACTCGGACTTGGAGATGATGATTCTCATCCCAGCCGCTTCACACTTAGGAGCAAACCGTCCCAGCAAGACCTGTAGGTCATTGCTGGATGAAGCCAGCAGGAAGACATCATCTGCAAACAGCAGAGATGAGATCCTGTGGTCACCAAGCATGACACCCTCCAATCCTTGGCTGTGCCTAGATATCTTGTCCATAAAAATTATGAACAGGATCGGTGACAAAGGGCAGCCCCGGTGGAGTCCAACTCTCACTGGAAACATGTTTGACAGGGTGTTGGCAATATGAACCAAAATCTTGCAGTGGTCGTATTGGGACCGGATAGCTCATAACAACAAGCCTGATACCCCATACTCCCACAGCACCCCCCACAAGAGACCACAAGGGATGTGGTCAAATGCTTTCTCCAAGTCCACAAAACACATGGAGACAGGTTGGGCAAACTCCTACAATCCCTCAAGGATTCTCAGGAAGGTAAAGAGTTGGTCCGATGTACTATGGCCGGGGAAAAAAACACATTGCTCCTCCTGAATCCAAGGTTTGACCATCGGTCGGACTCTCCTCGAGTACCCTGGCATAGACCTTCCCAGGGAGGCTGAGGAGTGTGATCCCTCTAAAGTTGGAACACACCATCCGGTCCCCTTTTTTTAAAAAAGGGACCACCACCCCAGTTTGCCATGCCAAAGGTACTGTCCCGACCTCCATGTAATGTTGCAGAGGCATGTCAACCATGACAGCCCTACAACATCCACGGCCTTGATGTACTCAGGGTGAATCTCGTCCATGCCTGGGGCCCAGCCACCAAAGAGTTTTTTAACCACTTTGGTGATCTCAGCCCCCGTGATGGGTGAGTTGTCCCCCATCGTCCTCAAGCCCTGCTTCCTCTGTGGAAGGTGTGTCAGTGGGATTGAGGAGATCCTTGAAGTATTCCTTCCACCGCCCAACAATGTCCCCAGTTGAAGTCAGCAGTACCCCATCCGCACCATACACAGTGTGGACAGTGAGCTGCTTCCCCCTCCTGAGCTGCTGGACAGTTTGCCAGAATCTCTTCTAGGCCAGCCGAGAGTCTTGTTCCATGGCCGCACTGAACTCCCACACCCAAGTTTTTGCTTCAGCAACCACCCGCGCTGCACTTCACTTGGCCTGCCGGTACACCTCAGCTGCTTCGGGAGTCCCACAAGCCAACCAAGCTCAATAGGACTCCTTCAGCTTGATGGACCCCCTCACCACTGGTGGCCACCACTTGGTTCAGGGGTTGCCACCACAAGATGCACCAACAACTTTGTGGCCACAGCTCTGGGCAGCCGCTTCAACAATGGAGGTGGAGAACATGGTCCATTCAGACTCCCATGTCTCCAGACTCCCTCAGAATGTGATCAGAGTTCTTCCGGAGGTGGGAGTTGAAGACCTCCCAGACAGGGGCCTCGGCCAGACGTTCCCAGCACACCTTCACTACACGTTTAGGTGTACAAGGTCTGAGTGGGGTCCACCCCTGCCATCGGATCCAGCTCACCACCAGGTGGTGATCAGTTGACAGCTCTGCACCTCTCTTTACCCGAGTGTCCAAGACATGTGGTCGCAGGTCTGATGACACGATAACAAAATCGATCATCGACCTGCGACCTAGGGTATCCTGGTGCCAGGTGCACCCTTCTCCAGGAAACTGGTTCCAGAACCGGAGCCGTGCGTTGAGGTGAGCCCAACTATATCTGGCCGGTCAACCTCATGCACCAGCTCCAGGTCCTTCCCCACCAGAGAGGTAACATTCCATGTCTCAAAAGCCAGTTTTGAAAGCCGGGTATCAGACCACCAAGGTCTCTGCCTTCGACTGTCACCTGATCTGCATTACATTGGAACACCATGGTCCCTCCTGCAAGGGGTGAGCCCACTGGAGGGTAGACCCATGTAAGTCCTTCAGGCTGAGCCCGGCCGGGTCCCATGGGCAGAAACCCGGCCACCAGGCACCAGCCATTGAGCCCCTCCCCCAGGCCTGGCTCCATGGTGGTTCACTTCCGCTTCTGAGAGAGAGCAGACGCTTTTCTTCCCTCTCCCTCCTAATCCTCTCCCTTCTGATCCCAGCTTGCAATGTCACTCTTCTCCTGGCTGAATCTTAATCCAAATGGAAATTATGGATCTGGAAAGCGGCTTATATGCGATTGTCACCTTTAAAAGAAGAAGCGGGTCAGGGGGAACCCAAGGGAGACTCATGGCATTGGAATTCATGTGTCTGTGTGATTCGACTGAGATTGAACTGATCACAGGATCTTCTGTTTTGGCCCCTGGAGTTTTCCTAGTGTATCGAAATTATCTGGGTGAGCTAATCAAATGCGGACCCCGGCGTAGCTCCCTTAACAAATTCAACAATTCGTCCAGCTGGGGGGAGCACTGACTGTCAGCGGCAGGATTAACATGGAATTTACTACCTGGCATGCATTGAAGAGAGAACGAACTCTCTGGACATGTTTTACCTATGTTTCGGTAGGTGGATAACATCTGTGGATCACTGAGTGCTCTCCAGAGAATGATCTAAAGTATGATTCAAGCCTGTATGAAATTGAAGCACAGAATCGAAGAGAGAGAAATTTTTTTATTCTCTGAGTGCACTGTGCAGATTTGACCTTGTGTTTTGGTACTCTTGTTTACATTCCTCCTCGATAAGATAACGCCGGAGAAGTGGCTTATGTCTACCCATACATCAACAATCAGTTGTTGTCGTCAGCGGATTGGTCTCTCAAGGACAATGCCCATGTGCCTTCTGCAAGGAAGAGGAAAAGAGAGATAGACTCTGATCTCTGGTCTTGTTTATAAGTCACATGATTATAACATCTATCCACTGCCTGGAGGCGCCCTCTGCTGCCCACTAACAACTGTTACACTCACACTACACAATGACATGCATATATACACACACTGCTCTCCCTCTCTCTGCTGTGTGATTGTATCTATTGTCTGCTAATGCATGAGGGTTTTTTTCTGTGTAGTCAAAATTTGGCTCATATACGAGCGTTTATTCTGATTACTATGTTTTTTCTCTCTCCTATTGTGTTTTCCTCCCCCTCCCCTCCCCTCTTTACCTCCACTGTTGACAGGCGCCTTGTATGGCGACGCGTCATTGGATGCGCCTAACGTGCGCGTCCAATGTCAAGTCAAATTCCTCGTGTGTTTACTTGTAAATATACTTGGCAATAAAGCTGATTCTGATTCTGATTCTGATTCTGATTCTGATGGTGGGGCCCCGGTAACCCCATACCAGGCGGGGTACACTGAATCCTTGATTTTTTGGTCATCATGGATTGCTCTTAGTCTGGGCCTTCACCCAGAACCAGTTTGTCTTGGGACACCCTACCAGAGGCAAATTGCCCCAACAACTAGGGAACGCAACCCCCCACCACCACCACGATAAGGTGGCGATCCATGGGAGGACAGGCTGAGCCAACTAACGTAAATTTGTCTTAAACAATGAATGAAGTATAGCATCACTGGTGGACATGGGTGTGTGATTTCAGTGGTCAATAGAATATGACCAGTCCCTGAAGTACAGTCAGCACAGAAACATTTGTGAATGAGTGAATGAGAAACTGCTAACAGCAGCTAGTGGCCTTGGGTCTGGGTCAGAGTGTAATCAACCATAGTAAAATTAGGGTGGATATAATTTATATAAAATGGCAACCAAAACAGTTAAGTTAACGGTAGACTGTCATCCTCTCCCCATCAAGGGAGCTCTAATACAGTTTGATAGGGCACCTTTGACCACCTAGTCAAACTAATGGTTCAGTCTACCAACTATCATGAAAAAATTTAACAAAATAAGCCAGAATGACACAATATATTTTTTGGACTGTGGATGAGGTGAGAACAGGTTAAAGCTCTTCAAGTGCCATTTCTCATGATTGAAATATATTCAGAAGGCCTTTCTCCTGCCAGTGTTCTCCACAAACTACAACACTGCAGGCGACAGTGATGGACAACTTGACAGCCTCACATATGAAGCTTAAAATATCGCTATTGCCCCCTAGTGGCTTGCAACAGTGCAGGTAATGCAGAGTTTTCTCTGGTAACATTTCCGCGTGGTGGGACGCCACCCTTGAAGTTATGCTGCCACACTAAGAGGAAATATAAATTTAAGAAAAATAAATTAAGGAATGACGCTCTGCAAGCGTGGACACGAACAATGCACGTGACAGAGTTTGGAAGCGTGCTGCCTGCATGACCGTCAGTCGGCAGACAAAGTGTCTCTCTAGCATCACTCTCCGAGAGAAGCATGAACTTATGAAAGTACTTTAAACACTGAAAAAAAGCAGAAGAGGTATGCATGCAGTGGAGGTATTTATGGTGGTTTTAACCTGCTGGTAACGGGAACAATAATGGAGAGTCGCTTAGCTAACAGGTGTGGTTAGGCTTCATATGCAGGGAAAGGCAAGAGTGACTGAGTTGCTGAGGATTTACCTCACCATCCACTACAATATTAACTAATTTATGCTCATTATTATGTCCCTGGCAAGTTAAGATGACCGAAATTCATGAAGTCAATGACTTTAATCCGTCAGCAGCCTTCAGACAAATTAAACGTGTCAGCATTTGGATTTCAAAATAAGGGAGGTTTTTCTTGCTGTCTGGTTGGTGAGAGTCCTAAAAAAAACTATAAATATATAGAAATATCATAACAGAAATAATGGAATCTTTGGTAATTTAAGTTAATTTATTTCATTAAATATAATTTTATGAATATTTTTTCTTTGAAATCAGAATTAAATTATTTGTTCTGTTCTGGCTCAGCAAAACTATGGTCAAAAGTGTAGATTGTGTAAGGAAAAAAAGTCAAAATTTTAACACAATCTGTTTCAAATTTATATATATATATATATATATATAAAAGCCCCAGTAATTTTGTAAAAAAAAAAAAAAAAGACAAAAATTAGCTCTACAGTAATCCACAAGCTTTATAGTAAAAGTCTCAGATACACAAGAAAAGTCATAATTTTACAAGAGAAAATTACAGATGAAGAAAATGGTTGCAAATTTAGATAAATTTACAGAGAAAAGTGGAAAACTATAAAACTATAAGAAAATTGTTATAAATTTTGGAGAAAATCCTCAAACCTTCAACACTGGAGTCATTACTCAAGTTTTTAAGTGGGTGCTCTTTGTACCCTTAACTCAACTAGAAATTTTTGGTTGTCTACTTTGAATTATTAATTTCATAAGATAACACTGCTTTTAGATGAGTAGAATTTCTGGCTACTACACCCACCTCTGATAATATAATTTAAGTATGCATGAGTAATTTAAATTACTATTATGGATGTTTTTCCCCCTTTTCTTTCCTACTCTTTCTCAATGGAAAAAAGAAATACTAGAATAAAAATACAAAAATACACATATTTTTGACTTCCGGTATGGACGCCATGGTGATAGCAACTTAACGCTGAACTTCCCAGATCCAATCCAAGGAAAACATTTTCAAAATCAGACTTAACGGATTTTTAGAAGAATAAAAATCAAAAGACAAAAACACCATGCCTAACCAAAAACAGAAGAAACTGACATTCCCCAGGTCAGGACATGCAGCGGCCGCAGAATCTGATCCCGAGGACCTCCGTTCAGGAGACGAGGACCTGGACCTAGCTAACAAAAAGATTAGCTTGAAATCGCTATTTGATGAATTACGACGATTTCGGGCCGAATTTCATGAATTCAGAGAGGAACTAAAAAGGACGAACAGCAGAATGGACCAGGCCGAAAACCGAATCTTGGAAGCTGAAGAAAGAGTAAAAGTGCTTGAAGATTCTATGCTGGATTTACACAGAAAACAGTCAAGGCTGGAGGCTAAGCTAACCGACCAAGAAGGAAGACAGAGACGAGACAACATCAGAATTCACGGTCTGAAAGAAGGAGCTGAAGATAGTTTCAACACAGTGGCGGAATGCGTGGAATCCTTATTGAGAGAGAAGTTGGATATTCCACAAACCACTGATTTGAAGATAGAAAAGGTCCATCGTACATTAGCCGCAAAGCCAGCGGCAGAAGCCCCCCCGCGTTCGGTGGTGGTAAGATTCTCCGATTTCAAAATAAAACAAGAGGTTGTAAGACGGGCTTGGCAGAAAAAAGGATTTATGCATCAAGAGAGAAAAGTCTTCGTGGAGCACGATTACGCCCCTGAGGTTCTTAAAAAGCGACGGGAATATAACGACACCAAAAAGGTTCTACGGGAACAGAATCTACACTTTCAGACGCCATTTCCGGCGAAGTTAAGGGTCTTTTACGGTGAAGAGTCATGTCTCTATAATTCAGCGGAAGAAGCAACAATTGACATGGCGAGAAGAGGACTCCGGGTAACGGTGTTTAAACCCGCAGCGAATCTGAGCGAAAAGATCAGAGCTCAAACGTGGTCCACTCAGAGACCTTCAAAATCCACGGGCCAGCAGCGGGAAACCCAGCCCCAGAGCTACAAAGATAAGCTTTCCAGTTCCAGGAAGGAATAGCGACCTTTCTGTTTTTTTTCTTTTCAGTCATTCTGCACTTCCATCCCCCCTCCTACAAGGTAACAAACATTAAAGGAGGTGCAGAATCAGCATGTGGTAAAACCTTTCGTGGAGCAGTTATAGCATTAGAAACAAATGTCTTCTTAATTTAAAGGGAAAAAAAAAAATCTTGTTAAAATAGAAATGTAACAATGGCCCACATGTTCTCTCCACACTAACAAATACTGTATTACAGTGAATGTTTGCTGTGATGGGGGTGGGAGGGTGCACACAATCTCATAGGGTATAGGCATAAAAAAAAAAAAAAAAAAAAAAAAAAAATCATTACAAATTCGGATTGGGATCTGAAATTCACGTTAAAAACATGGGACAACTTACAGGGGTAAGAGAGGGCCCTCAACACGTAACAGAGTTTGAGGAATTTCCCTCAGAGCCTACACTCCATCAGGGCTCTTACAGGATCTTTAAAGAGACCCCAGCTCAGGAAGTTTTTTTTGACAGTTTTTTGTTTTAAAGTTTCGTACACTATGTTCTTAATGTTTTTTATGTTCTTAATGTTCTTACAGTTTCTGAGTAGCAAAAAAGAGGGCCACCACACTGTTATACTAAATAAGAAAATACAATGGAGAAACAGGGCGTAACCAAAATAGCCTCATATAATGTAAAAGGGATCCTGAATCCAGTTAAAAGATCCAAGATTCTACGCAAAATGAAAAAAGACAAAGCAGAAATAATATTTTTACAAGAAACCCACCTAACAGACGTGGAACACACTAAACTCAATAGACAAGGGTTTAAAATGATCTCTTCATCTTCATATAAATCAGGGAGGAGGAGGGGAGTAGCGACATTGATATCAACCAAAATTACATTTGAAAAAAAATCAGAACACAAAGATAAAGAAGGGAGGTACAGTTTGGTAATTGGGCGGCTAGAGGGAGAAGATATCACCCTGCTGAATGTATATGCACCACCAGGGGCTAAATGGAAATTTTATAAAAATGTACTTGACCTAATGATAACTAAAGCCCAAGGTTTAGTGATATGTGGTGGAGACTTCAATCTAAGACTGAATCCATACTGGGATGCAACAGGTAATTCTTCACATCAAAATAACACTCAAAATAGGAAAACTCGGATGCTACTAAAAGAAATGGGAATCTGTGACGTATGGAGGGAATTCAACCCCAATGTAAAAGATTATACTTTTTATTCAACACCACATTCATCTTACTCAAGGATTGATTACTTTTTTATGTTTAATAGAGACATTGGAAGAGTAAAAACATGTAAAATAGGACTGATGGATCTCTCTGACCACAGTCCGATCTATATGGACTTAAACATCCAAAAATACACAAATAATACATTTTCCTGGAGGTTGAATTCAAATGTCCTGAAAGGACCACTGAAAGATGAATTGGAATCAGATATTTTCAGATATTTGGAAGACAACGATAATGGAGAAGTATCCCCTTTAATACTGTGGGATGCGTGCAAAGCTGTAATAAGGGGAAAAATTATTGCAAAATTGGCAACCCAAAAGAAACTGAGACAAGAAAAACTAATCACACTAGAGTCAGAACTCAAGAACCTAGAAAAAGAACACAAAGACAACACTCATTCTAATGGCTCGCTCAAGATTAAAGAAATTAAAAATCAAATAAATGAGATCTACACAATAGAAATCCAGAAGAAACTTACATTTCTGAAACAAAAACACTATGAAGCAGGCAGTAAATCGGCAAAATTACTAGCCTATAAATTGAGGAAACAACAAACAGAAAGAGCAATCTACAAAATCAGAGACCCAGTATCAAAGGAAATAAAATTCAGAATTCAGGATATTCTTAAAAGCTTCGAGAATTACTACAAGAACTTATACTCCCACAAAAAACATAAAAACGCATCCGAGACATTCCTAAACACATTAAACCTCCCCCAACTTACGGAATCACAAAATAAAACTCTACTGTCAGAAATACAACCTAAAGAATTGGAAAAAGCAATTATGAAACTTAAAGCTAACAAATCCCCAGGAGCAGATGGCTATACAGCAGAATGGTACAAAACCTTTAAACAGCAACTATCTCCTCTCCTCCTGAAAACATTTAACTATGTCCTCCACACAGGGGAAATCCCCCCCTCCTGGAGAGAAGGGGTCATTGCAGTTATACCTAAACCTGAAAAGGATAAACTAGAATGCTCCAACTACAGACCAATCAGTGTATTAAATCAGGACTATAAGCTTTTTACCATTATCCTTGCCAAAAGGTTAGAAAACATACTGACAGACTTAATTCACTTAGACCAAACAGGTTTTATAAGACAAAGACAGACACAAGACAACATTCAACGCACTTTACACATAATTCATCATATAAAAAAATATAACTTAAATACAGTCATATTGGGATTAGATGCTGAAAAAGCATTCGATTCGGTTGACTGGTCTTTCCTATATAGAATCTTATCCAGTTTCAATTTTCATAACAACTTCATTAGAACTATCCAGGCATTATATAAAAAACCAACAGCTAAAGTAAGGATTAACGGTAATTTATCATCATCTTTTGAGCTGGAAAGAGGATGTCGTCAAGGCTGCCCCCTGTCTCCACTGCTCTTTGCAATCTTCATAGAACCTCTGAGCCAATGGATAAGACAAAATCAAAAAATTTAGGGTATTACACTTGGTCAGAAGGAACATAAAATAGCACTCTTTGCTGATGACATTTTAATATGACTAGGGCAGCCAGACACTTCTTTACCAGAACTAATCTCAGTTTTTTCAGACTATGGAGATTTATCGGGGTACAAATTAAACATGCATAAAACCCAAGTTTTAACATTCAACTATGACCCAAATCATTATTCACTAAGTGAACTCAAAACTAACTGGGAGTTGGAATCTATGAAATATCTGGGGGTCAATATCCCGAAACAACTCGACAAAATTATAACACTAAACTATGATCCACTGGTGACAAAAATAAAATCTGACCTAGCAAGATGGAATATGATACCATTCTTAGGTACTGCACAAAGAATTGAAGCAGTCAAAATGAATATACTTCCACGTCTTCTATACCTTTTCCAAACAATACCGGTAGAACCTCCCAAAAAAACATGGCAGGAGCTGGACAGAAGGATCTCAAGAGTCATATGGCAGGGCAAGAGACCTAGAATCAGATATAGAACCCTACAGCTAAACAAAGAGAAAGGTGGGCTCGCGCTGCCAAATATCAGGGACTATTTTATAGCTGCACAAATTAAAACTTTAGTAGAGATATGTAACCCAGTCTACACTGCACAATGGAAGGAGATGGAAGGCCAAATAACAAGTGACATCCCCCTACAGGCGATAATAGGGAACAATGCCTTGCCTAAACTCTTGAATAACACTAACCCGTGGATAGAGACTCCACTAAAAATTTGGTTTAAGATAGTCAGAGAGAATCAAGCTAAAGAGCCCTATCGACTTCTGCAATGGATTGCCTATGATCAAGACTTTACCCCCAATAAAACAGACACTAGATTTAAAGAGTGGAAAGAGAAAGGGCTGATAAAATATTCCGATTTTTTTAAGGGGCAAACTTTAAGAAGTTTTGAAGATTTGAAAAAACAAGGTCTAATAAATCAAGATCTTTACAGGTTCTTTCAGCTTAGACACCACATAAACAAAATACTTAAAAAGAAGGATTTGGAAAGGGCCCAGTCAGGTGTTCTGAAGGTCTTCTTAATGGCATATAAAGGGATCCCAGGGATCAGATACATTTCTAAAATATACCAAGGTCTTCAAGGCTTAAAAGGAGACAACACATCATATATAAAAGAGAGATGGGAAAAAGAGGGGAATTTCACTTTACAATTGGAAATATGGGAAAAGCTAAATAAACAGCAATGGAAAAGTACCTCATCCCTGCAGTGGAGAGAATTTGGATGGAAAAATTTGGTAAGATTTTTCAGAACACCTGCACAAAACAAATTTACCCATAAGGGGTTGAACTGTTGGCGCTTGTGTGGTGAAAAGACTGCAAATCAGTACAGACAATATTGAGGAAAATATTCAAAATAACAGTTCCCTTTTCTTTTGTAACTTTGTATTTGGGTTTACTACTGGACTCACTGGAAAGACGAGGAGATAAATACTTATTCAGTGTTTTAATATTGGCAAGTAAAAAAGCCCTAACTAAAAAATGGATGCTGAAGGACTGTCCTACACCTGAAGATTGGATTAACGTGATTCAAGACATTTACTCGATGGAAAAGTTGACATTCGCACTGAGACAGGACATGGATGGGTTCATGAACTTTTGGCAAACCTGGATCGCATATGTGTCTTCCATTAGATCTAATCTTTGACAAATACCATTTCAATAATGGTCCCGCTCTTTGTTCCAAAGCTACTCAGATGCTCTTTTACTTTTAATTACTTAATTTTCTGTTTGTTTGTTTTTTGCTGTTCTGTTTGTTTGTTTATTCGTTTTTTTAAATTTAATTCTCTTTAATTTCTCTTTTTCTTTCACTTTAAAAAAAAAGGGGGGTGTTGTAATAATTATCCTACCAATGTTGTCAAATAGCAAAAATAAGGGAACGTGTGATGAAAATGTAAACAATGCAATGCTGTAATGACCTGTATACCCTTTACAAAAACTTCAATTAAAAAAAAAAAAAAAAGGTCAAAGTAGAGCATAGTTCCATGTATGCATGTAATTAATTGCTCAGGAACAGAGCAGCAGGATGTAATATTTCCCTTTTGGCCGCAGACTTGCATTGGTGCCACTCATCTTAGGGTACCTTTAAACTGTTGTGTAGATCTTCCATTCTGACAGGTTACCATGCTTGTGTATATTTCCATAATCCTGGGCCATTTTCATTTTTATTCTTAATTTTTATTTCAGTCGTGTGTTTAATCGTGTGTTCTATAACTGTGTTTTATCTCATCCTTTTCTTTTACTTCATTGCGCAGTGACCTGGAGGAGCACCCACAATTTCATTGTGCTGTACAACTGTACAATGACAATAAAGCCTATTGTATTGTATTGCAAAAAAAAAAAAAATACACATATTTTTGTCATTTATGTAAACCATGACAAAAAAAAAAAAAAAATCCTGCAGGACAAAACGTGACACTTGATATTTTCTAACCTGTTTATATACCACCATAGACAGAGAGAGAACCGGAATTAGACAGGGCTCAGAGAGAGAAAGATGAGACAGAAGAGAGGAGCCAAGGAGATGAAAGTGTGCAGGCAGAGGGTCCAGGAGAGGTGAGAGCAGAGGAAGGAGAAAAAGATGACACCTGTAAAAAGTCCAAACACAAGATGTCTGGGTGGAACCCCAACTGGCCCAATATTCCAAGATTCAAGCTTTGGTTGTACAGTACTTCATATGGTAAGTTCCATATGCAAAGTTACTGTGCAAAATTAAGAAAGAAAGAAATAGTATAAAATTAACATATTCCGGTTACAATAGTGTCATGTGTTTTCTGCCCCCGGAAAAATATGTTGCCACCGTGCCAAGGTCTTTAAGCCAGAGGAAACACTGGGTAATATGAGTCTGTCTAAAAAATAACATAAATTTGGAAGGAAAATTAATATATCAAATAATATATTACTTAGGATACAGTATTATTTTTATTTTATGAGAGCATCTGGCCCTCACGGTGTCTGCTGAGAAAAATTCTGGCCCTTGGACAAATGTAGTTGATGACCCCTGACATATAAGACCAAAGCAAGTCAAATAAATCAAAATATAACAAATTATTACATACAACAAAGACATGCATTTTACATTGGCAAGAAAAAGTATGTGAACCCTTTGGAATTACCTGGTTTTCTGCGTTAATCAATTATAAAATGTAATCTGATCTACTACAACTAAGTCCGGAGTATAGACAAACACAATGCACTTAACCTAATACCCCCAAAATAATTATAATATTTCATGTCTTTATTGGACACAGCCAATAAATGTTCACAGTGTTGGTGGAAAAAGGCAGTGAACTCTTCTGCTATTGACTTCAACAAAAGCTAGGAGTTGGCAAACCTGGAGTCCAAGCAATGAAACAAGATTGGAACGAGGTGTAGAGCTACTTTGACTTACAAAAACACTGAAACTTTTTTGAGTTTGCTATTCACAAGAAGCATCTGCTGATGTGAAGCATGCCTCACAAAAAAGACATCTCTCAAGACCTACGACCAAGAATTCTTGATTTGTATAAATTGGGAAAGGGTTGCAAAGTAATCTCCAAGACTTTAGATATTCACTAAGTCAACAGTTAGACAAACTGTCTATAAAAGGAGATAATTTAATAAAGTGACTACACTGCCTAGAAGTGGGCGCTCAGCCAAGTTGTCTCCTAACCCTGGATTTACACTGACTCCAAATGCAGTCCATTACGAATGCAATCCGGTCTCCACAGCAAACTGTTCCCATTCTCATCAATTTTCTAATCCCCACCTGGTCCGGACCACTGCGGAATGAATCCAGCTAGTCAGATTTGGTTCGCTCATGAAACGCAGCAAGTCTATTTTTGACGGATGCCGGATCCAATCTACAAGAAAATGCCAGTATTTAATTTTATCTCGCAGTATTTAATAGCCGTTTGGTCATTAAAAATGACTGAAGGATGATCCATTATTTTCTGAGGTCTACTCCTCCACCACTGTGTCAGAGAAGGTAAAATCTTGACAACATACAAACACTTCATAGAACTAAAATTAACGGGCTACTTATGTTTTATTTAGAGCCCAAAAATCCAGGTGGAGAGCTGCTACATCATACTTCCTTGTTGTTATCAAGTGATCACAATTGGTTGTTCTCAGTGACTCTTGGATCTTTCTTGAGATCTTGCATTATTTTGTGTAATTCTCTCACAATCTTGTATTTTGAACTGTGTTCTTATCCATGCCACTGCAAAACACAAACGGAGCTGGTAGGGATGAACGCAAGGGGCCATCTGTACTGCATCTGCAACGGACTGCATCCAGAGTCAGTGTAAATCCTGGGTAAGGCACAACGCAGAATGTGCAATGAGGTAAAAAAAAAAAAAAGGACCCTAGAGTCCCCTCCATGGATTGCCATCTTATTGTGGTTCAGGGGTTTTTGTGTCCTAATGATCCAAGAAGTTATGTTTTCAAGGTCAGCTTGCTTCTGGTAGGGTCTCCCAAGGCAAATTGGTCCCGAGCAAAGGGCCAGACCAAGAGTGGTCCAGTAGATCCCTATGAAAAAAGTTACAACAAGGACCAAGTGTACCCAAAGGAGCCACATGGGTCTGCCCTCAAGTGGGCTCACCAGCTGCATTGATTTTGTGGGGATCATGTGAACCGGGTGGCAGTCTGCTTGAACTGCTGCCCCCGCGACCTAGACCCACAGATAAGTGATGGATGGATGGATGGAGAACCCTGGACCAATAGCTGAGAGCTTCAGAGAATCACTGGAACTGGTTACCATCTTTGTCCATGAGTTTACCATATGCAAATCATTGAACAAGCATGGTGTCCATGACAGGATACCATGGAGGAAGCCACTGCTTTCCTAAAAAAAAATCACTGCACCCCTGAAGTTTGCCAGAGAGTACCATGAGGCTCTGCAACACTACCAGGAAAAGGTTTTGCGGATTGATGAAGCTGAGGTTGAATTGTTTGGGAAGAACACACAGCGTGTTATCCTACTGAATAATGTCAGGGTGGCTGTCCACCAGCTGAAGCTCAGAAGTTGGGTGAAGCATTGAAGAAAATTTAATACAGAATGGGTTAAAAAAATACACCTTTTCAAGTGACCCAGTCAGAGTGCAGACCTGAATCCAACAGAGATGCTGTGGAGTGACCTCAAGAGAGCTGTTCAAACCAGACATCCTAAGAATATGGCTGAGCTAAAGCAGTTCTGTAAAGAAGAATAGTCCAGAATTCCTCCTGAACATTGTGCAGGTCTGATCAGCAGTTAGCAGAAGCTTGTGTTGGAGGTTATTGCTGCCAAAGGATGTTTATTACCAGTTATTAAAATCCAAGGGTTCACTTACTTTTCCACCAACACTGTGAATGTTTAATGGATGTGTCCAATAAAGACAAGATATATTATAATGTAAAGCCTTGTTACATGGTCACAATGATCCAGTAAGTGGGAATAAATAGTTAATGATAATAATCAGATTTGATATGTTTACATGCACTGAATAAATGGATTATTGGGAAGTAAACTACTTGAGTTAATGTGATATAACATGCTAATGTCCTTTAGCTGATTATTCTGTTTGCTGAATAATCAGATAATTCCAGAAATCTGATTAAAATTTATTTATTAGTGTGCATGTAAACATAGCTACAGGATTGTTTCTATATATTAGATTAAGTGCATTGTGTTTGTCTATAGTTTGGACTTAGATGTAGATTAGATCACATTTTATGACCAATTAATGCGGAAAACCAGTTAGTTCCAAAGGGTTCACATACTTTTTCTTGCCACAGTACATTAACAAACAATACATCCGAGTGTTAAAGGTACATCACCATTTCAGCGATTCAACTCTGCATTAAGTTTGAGAACTGACTGATAAAAAAAAAAGCTCTTCAATTTAATCTTATTAAAGCATGGAACCCTGCACCTGTGGTTTGTGGGCAGTAAAATGTATTCATTACTTAAGACATGATTTTGATTAGATTTTCTTATGCTTAGTGCAGCACAGAGCAAGTGCTATATAGTAGGTCCATAATATTTTAGCAAGTAGGGCTGAAACGATTACTTGCATAATTTAAAATGATTGAATCAATAATTGTATCATATTATCCCATTAATCAATTAGTTGATTGATTACACTGGCAAAATTACTTGATTACTGAAATAATTGATAGCTGCAGCCCTAATAGTGAACAGACATCAGTAAGACTGATAAGAACTCACACCAACAACAAAACTGCCCCAAAAGAAAATGTAAGTATGATTATAAACAGTCTAATCCTTGGCCTCTCTGTTCTCTTCTCTAGGATTCAGAGTAAAATGTAACGCTTAAAGTCCTGGAAATGAAGGTGCCCTCCCCGTGTTTCCTCTTTAGAGTGCCTAACAGTCTCTGGTTCACTGGAGGCTGAAAACTGTTTACCTTGACTTCTCTCAGCAATTTCCCCTGCACTCACTAAAACACAGTTGTCTGTTTGCCTCCTCAGTTGAGTCTGAATGGAAATGCAGTGAAATACATTGAATAGGGAGTGTTGATGGAGCTATAATGTGTCGGACCTCATCTCCTGGTAGCAGGCACACACGAACAGAGCACACTTAACACGGTGACACCTCCATGGGTGATGGAATGCATGTACACACATGGAGAAATATGTACAGCCCTCCCAGACTGCACACCTGCCCCTCCCACACCTCAGCTGTGGAAGGCTCTGTGATTGTCAGCTTCCTTCTTGGAGGTCAAAACTCACTGGAGCTCTCTGAAGTGTAAAAACCTCAAAAACTCATGAATGAGGTTTCAAACATGAAACAAGCTCATGTTGCCACAGTCAGGGAATAGCTAACAAGTGGCGTTTTATATTCCTAGAGATCCCAGCTGGGAGGGGAAGAGCGACTAAAAAAAACTGCAAAGAGAGATACGCTTATCTTAGCCTAGCTGTGCTCTTCAGGAGACCTTGTTTGGCAGCATGTGAATAACATGCTATGAGGGTGGGAAAAACACTGCCTCTGGCAGTTCTTGGCATCCTCCCTTTTTCATAAAAGAGTCTTGTTTAGTAAGCTGCATGTTTTCTGGAGCCTGTGGATGTAAGTTTGCTTTTGGAGGTGTTTTGGACTATTTAAAAATCATATAAAACCAGAGGGCAAATGTTGCACATGTACTTCGACACTAGTTAATTGAGAGGAGCTGACATTTTGGCTTGCTATATGGTTTCCCCCCCCCACAAAATGTTGTGATTATAATCAAAGGCAAAGATTTTCCCAGGTTTTTACAGAACTCATACTATAGGGTCATAGTCCTTTCATGCTTCTACAAACAAGCTGCCTCACCTCATCTTTCATCTGTTTTCCCTTCACTGTTTATCTTTATGCTAAAAATCCTGGAAATGCCCTCTCTCTGCTTCTTTGACTGTGTAACCACACAAATGTGCAAGATTCGTCTTAAGTTTGCATGCAAAACAGAGAAAGGTCTGAACCAGCCTCAGCTCTGCTATGACACACATTTACACTATGAACACAATGGTAATCTGGGAGGAAAACAGACTGGAAATTACCTCATATGCTAGGATTATGACAACCAAAATATTCATACAATTGTCCACGCTTGCATTTTTCTGTGACAGTGTTGTTTTTCAGATGCTTTTCTTCTGACCCACTTCTAGACCTATGCAGTTTTAATTCATATATCACTAACAGAAGAACTGATAGGCAGTAGAGATATGGCACAAGGGGAAAGAGTCAGGACTTAATGTAAATTGAAACATAAACATAGAGAAGTATGCAACAGTGATGACAGACATGAAAGGATGGCAGTGTTTCTTACAGTTGTGCAACAGCAGTCTGTTGCTTCTGTAGTGAATCCTTTATTACACTGAATGACATTGGCACCTTGAACTGATGCTTGTATATAAGAGTTTTCATCTGCTTTGCAACCCTTTTGAGCTGTACATACAGTATGCAATAGCTTTTTTATATTTGAGCTGAACAGTGGATTAGAAACAAATCAGACAAATGTCTGTGTCTTTTAATTTTTGATCAAGTCATGGTGATGCCCTCAGATGGTTACATACAGCGTCTGCCCATCTGTCAATCCAGTATTGCAGTGATATCAAGGCCAAGAATTGCATTTCTGTTCACTGGTCCATGTCTACAAATACAGATGAATGTTATCAGATGATTGTTATCCATTGGAGTTTCAGTAAACTCTACATATTCATATGTAGGGTCACCTCTGCCTAGCACTGACTGGCTGGATATTACTGTACAGACAAACCGTATCAATGAATAGGGTATTCAAGTTGAATTTGTGTGACAAAGACGTAGACAAAGAAATCACAGCACCTTCTACAGACCAACCTGGTCAAATATCAGAAGACAAGCTGTCATTACTGTAGTGCAGGGGTCCTCAAATGTTTTTGCCAGGGGTCCGCATTTGTTTTTTTCCAGTGGCCCAGAGGTCCAGAGCTGTGTCAACATACTGCATGGGTGGATATTCCATTTCCATGTTGGGAGGGATAATAAACAGAACATTTTCTCCAGAGTAAATATTGAGGAGACTCTATAAGTATTGTTGTTGTCAGTCACAAATTTATGAGAAAGAATGTACAAACGCACACTTATGGGGAAAAAGCTGCAAATTTACAAGAAACAATTGCACATTTAAAAAAAGTCAAGTTTACGAGAAAAAAGTTGCAAATTTTGCCATTACCTGCCCGGCAGGGGCGGAATGAAGACCCAAATGCTGGAGCTGTGAGTTTGCAAGGTTTAATTTAAACACAGAAGTTCAAACAAGGCAAAAGCAAAACTTACAAGTGCAGGCAGGATCACAGGGAAGTAACAGCATGTGGGAATGCCGGAGAAGATGTGGAACTCATGTCTGGAAACAACCAGAGATAGCGTGGAGCACATGCAGGATAATACAGTGAATAGACATGGGACTCACATCAGGTAACAGAGGGAAGGACGCCGAGCTGAACTGTGGAAGGGCGTCCCTTAAATAGGACAAAAAGGAATTAACATGAGTAACAGGTGTGGAAAACAAGGAGGCAGGGACGAGAAATAATTAATCCAAAATCATGACAGCTGTGCTAACTGAGAAACTGATGAAGAGGAAGTAAATAAAGCACACTGTCAAAATAAAAGCATAGACCAGGATGAATAAAAATCATGAAACAGATAAATGAACAAAGAATGGTGATAATCCACCACGGCAAGGACACAATGAATAACCATACAATACTGTACAAAAAGGAGAACTAAAGGCAAAGGCGGAAAAGGCTCATAAACAACACAGGAAGAAATAATTATCATACAAACAAGATGGTCATATGCACCAAATATAAATCGACCAGACAATAATAACTAAACTCAGATAACAGAACAACTCAAAATGAACAGAAACTAAAACCATAACCAGATTCAACACTATACCGAAGTGGGGAAAATACAGAAAATAATCAGGATAACAGAAGGCATGAGCACGGTTCCCCAACCGTGCTCCATATCATGACAAATTTAGTGAGAAAAATATGTAAGTTTACAAGAAAAAAAATGCAGATTTAAGATGCAAAAACAGATTTATGAGGTAAAAGTGGCAAATTTACAACAAAAAAGTTTTACATTTGCAAATAAATGTAGTAAATTAATGAGAAAAAGTTACAAATTTATGAGAAAAGCTGCAAATTTTAAAGAAGAAAATCGTCCCCCCCGGACCCCTTCGATTTACACCCATGTCACCAGGCTGTTCTGCTGTGAGAGGAGCTGGGTTAAGGCAGCGACTTTCAGCAGCAGTTAGCATAACATTAGTGCACATAATTGCACCAGAGATGGGCGCGCCCACACACACGGACAACGAGCACGGTCTTAGAACTACAATGGCAGCAAGGCCATGTTGGCTGGTCAAATCTGCTGTTTGAACAGAGTGATCACAAGCACAGGTGTCGCTCAGTGTGCGTACACAATGCTGAAGGCAACGCTGCAAAGTTGGTCAGCACAGAGAAGGTTCAGGTTCAGGTTCAGGTTACTTTATTTGTACCCGTAGGTAGATTTGTTTTGCAGTCTGGTGACATCCATATTTACAAACCACAATTACATTTAACATAGACACAAACACAGGCACACATGAAGCTGACTATAAACATGATAAAAATACTCAAGGCTCCACCAATCAGGGTATAAAGACAAAGAGATGGGAGAAAAACCAGAGATAAGAGAGAAGGGTCATATTAAAAAGTTAAAGACTAGTCAAAGAGGTTAAAAACTCAAAGGTCTAAAACCCAATAAAAGATTTAGAACCCAGATAAAAATCCTACAAAAATAAGTAAATATAAAATGGAGTTAATAAATAGGTAACTAAATTATGTGCAATATATTGTTACAACTTGTTCAGCTCTTTGACAGCAGCAGGAACAAAGCTGTTTTTGTAGCGCTGGGTTTTACTTTTTGGGACAGCAAACCTCCGTCTTGAGGGAAGAAGCTGAAAGTTGCAGTGCAAAGGGTGGGAGTCATCATTTAAAATGGAGGTAGCCATCCTCTGTACTTGTCTGGTGTACAGGGATGTCAGGCTCAGCTGTGACTCACCAAGCAAACGACTGGACCATCTAACTACCTGATCCAAGGATTTCCTCTGTTTCAGTTTTATCTGACCAAACCATGACACTAAAGAAAAGGATAAAACTGATTCAATAAAAGCCCGATAAAAGAGAAGTGAATATATTAAGTAAAGGTGAAATATAATAACCAGTAACATTGTCCTTCAGTCATTTTTTTTTTTTGGAATTTTGTATACTTTATTGATCCCCAGAGGGGAAATTGAGGGCATCCACCTGGATGGATGAAGCAGCCACGATACGGCGCTTTCCCTTAACCATTCACACACACATTCACACCTAGGGTCACTTTAGAGTCTCCAATTAACCTAACCTGCATGTTTTTGGCCTGTGGGAGGAAACCAGAGAAATCCCGGAGTAAACTCACGAAGATACGGGGAGAAGCATGCAAACTGCACACAGATCACTGTTGGTCAGGGGCTGGGATTGAACCAGGGATCCCATGGCCAAGGGTGATTTGTTGTGCTGGCGCAGTGCTAACCACTGCGCCACCGCACCGCCCTTTATATGTTAGAAAAACACAGAATTTCTAACATATAAATATCAGACTTCTAATAAAACTGGAAATAAGCCTACCGCTGTCTGACGGTGGCTCTCTGACTTTCGCTTTTGTGTCATATTTGGATTGCTGGTCTGTGGTATCAAAAATGCTTCGGGTCTGGATGGAAGACCTTCTGGGTCCAGATGTGGACCAGGTTCTGCTATTTGAGGAGCCTGGCTGTAGTGGATATATGCACATTTGAATGTAAGCTGTCCTTGCAACTGTACAATTTCTTTGTAATTTTCTTTTTCATTTAAAATCACTTGTGACAAAATGTTCAAGGACATTAGGAGGAATGTGTGCAGTTCTCAGTTGCTCCAACTGCAGTAGCAAACTTAAAACTTTTTTTTTGGGGGGGGGGGGGCTTGGATTAACGTCGTCAACTTCCTTTGATACTAACAAACAGCCACCCACCGCAGTAAGGGCAACACCACAAGCACCACAAGATGGTGGTTTAATTATTCATAGGTGTGTTTTGGGTGTAACATGCAGTATCAGATCCAAAGTTTTCCTGCCCTTCCCTTTAATACACAGAGGTGCATGATCTAAAACAAACTATTATCATGATTGCTTGTTTAGAAGGTCTGTCTTGCACTGGCCAAAGGGTGTGTGCGTGAGTGAAAATGTATGCAGTAGTAACGCTGCTTGGCAGTACGCCACAAATTAATACAGTTGATGCCCAGTCAGTTATTTTATGGAGAAGGAAGAGGAGGATATGATTGAACAAATGGGCTGAACAATCAAGCCAAATCTAAATTAATTTAGGTTTAATGTAGCACACACACAGATGCACGCCTGACTCGTTCCACTCTGTTGTGCAACACATAAACATGAATGGGTTTGAAAGCTTCAGGGAAAAGAGGGCAATCCACTGAATAATTTTGTAAAACCTCACCCCCTTTTCTGTGTGCAGTGAAAAACTGTGTATTGTTTATTCAAATGATTTGGAATATATTACAGGGTATATATGTGGATAGTTTGTATTTAACTGTCCGTATATTAATGCATTTAACAGAAAAACAACAGTTGGGTGTATGTGTTTTTCATCAAAGAGGACAGGACACACATGTGTTGAATGGACACAAGGTGAAATGCACACACACTCCCTGTTCATTCATTCCCCTAAAAATATGTGATAATGTGTAATATATAGGCAATATTCTTCCTGTAAGTTTTTGATTAAAATGAAAATGATGAAAAAAAAACTATTCAGTGTATCATGACTCTATAAAAGCAAGAAATCTGTATGTGTGTGTGTGTGTCTGTCTGTCTGTCTGTCTGTCTGTCTGTCTGTCTGTCTGTCTGTCTGTCTGTCACGCTTCATAGGACATCATAGGACGGCCTATGCTCTGCCTGAACATCATAGGACATCCTGTGAACTCAGGCATCATAGGACACATAGACAAATGTGTCTTTATGATGTCACAT
Source organism: Pholidichthys leucotaenia (assembly GCA_020510985.1). Lineage (NCBI taxonomy): Eukaryota > Metazoa > Chordata > Actinopteri > Cichliformes > Pholidichthyidae > Pholidichthys > Pholidichthys leucotaenia. Next base: position 107,630,865 of record CM035844.1, read on the forward strand.
AGACCATGTGTCTTTGAACTCAGGCATCATAGGACAATTCTGAGAGAACTGACAACTTCATAATGAAGAATAATTTATTGTGTGAACAGCAATATGGGTTCAGACACAAGAGGACATAAATATCCAAAAGTTGTTCCAAATAAGGGAGAAACAATATCATTTCAGAGGAACATGCATATTTCAAAAACCTTCAGTGAGAACTACCACCAAGCAACACTGTGTCTCAGTGCAAGGAGTCAAATTGTGAAACGCCTTTGGACCTGGATTAAAAATTAAATTAGAATTAAAATCATGTACAACGCTTGGACATCCATCCATTCATCCATCCATCCATCCATCTTCTTCCACTTAATCCTTTTTGGGTCGCAGGGGGGCTGGAGCCTATCCCAGCATCTTTGGGCGAGAGGCAGGGTACAGCCTGGACAGACCGCCAGTCCACCGCAGGGCCAACACAGAGAGACAGACAACCATTCACTCTCACATCCATACCAAACGACAATTTAGAATCCTCAGTTGATGCCAATTAACCTAACTTGCATGTTTTTGGCATGTGGGAGGAAACTGGAGAAATCCCGGAGTAAACCCACACAGCCACGGGGAGAACATGCAAACTCCACACAGATCACTGTTGGTCGGCGGCTGGGATCAAACCCGGGATCCCCCAGCCAAGGGTGAGTTGCTGTGCTGCCGCAGTGCTAACCACTCCGCCACCGCACTGCCCAACGCTTGGACAATTTAAGCAAAAACTAAAGGAAGAAATACTCCAAACATATATACAAGATGGCATTTGTTCTGAATTGTAATCACTCTTATTTTATTTTCCCTTTGAATTCTTAGATGGAACATGGGTGGGCAATATAAGCTTTGTTATGTTCTTTTCTTTTAATCTTTACATTTAATCTACCCGAAATAAAGATTCATTCATTCATTCATTCACTCATTCATTCACACATAGACAAATGTGTCTTTATGATGTCACATAGATCATGTGTTTTTGAACTCAGGCATCAGGACACATACTCTATGTGTTTGACATATGTCTATGTCATAGACAAATGTGTCTTTATGATGTCATATAGACCATGTGTCTTTATGATGCCATATACCTTTTATGATGCCATATAGACCATCACTCACGATGCCTAGACTAATGTGTCTTTATGATGTCATATGGCTCAGAGACAAATGTGTCTAAGAAATCTGTGTCTGTCATGTTTATAGGACATCATAGGACGGCCTATGTTCTCTGCCTGAACATCATAGGAAGTCCTATGAACTCAGGCATCATAGGACTCATGATGCCATCATAAAGATATGATGCATCACTCACGATGCATAGGGCTCAGAGACAAATGTGTCTAAGAAATCTCTGTGTGTGTGTGTGTGTGTGTGTGTGTGTGACGTTTATAGGACATCATAGGACGGCCTATGATCTCTGCCTGACCATCATAGGACGTCATATGAACTCAGGCATTATAGGACTCGCAATGCCGTCATAAAGATATGATGTCTATATGACGGCACGTGTTTTCTGTACAACAGATTTCTGCAGCCATGGCCAATTCTATGTTGCGGCGAGCAGAGTTGCCAGATCAAGCAGTCTTCGTATTGTTGCTCAAGATGAAACTAAGCAAAAGCGTCACTTTCTCAGCAATGTCGTTTTTAAAGAGGTGCTGACACAGTAAAAATGTGTAACCTTGAAGAATGCCAGTCTACACTACAAATGTGTAAAATGCCAAGCAAAGCACTGATTTGCTCTGGGTGCTCTGGTTTCTTGGTTTCTATGGACATGCACGGGCCTTCCTGAACAGGGTCGAAAGCCACTTTTTGCTCAGATCTATTTTCATGATCCTGCCCATGAACTGGAATTACAACGCACCTATCCCTCAACCAGTGGTCTGAACGAAGAAGAAGAAGACCCACCAGCTGGAGAGCAATAGAATGAGGAGAACTGCTGCACATCAGAAAAGATGCCGTGAACATGAAACACCTCAGGTTCCAGCAGTACGCCGCAGGCATGACTGTGAACAACACAGCCGTCTGAGACAGGAGGAGACCCTTCAGCAACGGGCATGCAGAAATACTTGCTTATACTTGGTTTCTACAGGCATGGACGGGTATACATGGGTAAGTACTAGTCACTCTATAATAGCAAGAAATCTGTGTGTGTGTGTCTGTCTGTCTGTCACGCTTCATAGGACATCATAGGATGGCCTATGATCTCTGCCTGAACATCATAGGACATCCTATGAACTCAGGCATCATAGGACACGTAGACAAATGTGTCTTTATGATGTCATATAGACCATGAACTCAGGCATCATAGGACGACTCGCGATGCCTATATGACGGCACATAGACAAATGTGTCTTTAGGATGTCACATACATCAAGCCTGCCTACATGTCTTTATGATGTCATATACAGTGACAGACATCAGGCAACATGTCTTTATGATGTCAGATACGTCAAGGCTGCCTTCATGTCTTTATGATGTCATATACAGTCAGTCCATGCCGGAAAGCTTCTTTTTGCTCAGATCTATTTTCATGATCCTGTCCATGAACTGAAATTACGACGCACCTATCTCTCAACCAGTGGTCTCAACAAAGAAGAAGAAGACCCACCAGATGGAGAGCAATAGAATGACGACAACTGCTGCTCATCAGAAAATATGCCATGAAGATGAAACACCTGAGGTTCCAGCAGTACATCACACCCGTCTGAGACAGGAGGACACCCTTCACCAGCATAAAGTATGACAGACTTTAAAGCACGTTTCTAGGACATCATAGGATGGCCTATGATCTCTGCCTTATTATCATAGTGCGTCCTATGAACTCAGGCATCATAGGATGACTCGCCATGCCTACATGACGGCAAATGTGTAACCTTGACGAATGCCAGTCTACACTACAAATGTGTAAAATGCCAAGCAAAGCATTGATTTTCTCCAGGTGCTCCGGTTTCTTGGTTTCTACAGGCATGCATGGGCCTTCCTGAACAGGGTCAAAAGCCACTTTTTCAGGATCATGCCCATGAACTGGAATTACGACACATCTATCCCTCAACCAGTGGTCTGAACGAAGAAGAAGAGGACCCACCAGATGGAGAGCAATAGAATGAGGAGAACTGCTGCACGACAGAAACGATGCCGTGAACATGAAACACCTCAGGTTCCACCAGTACGCCGCAGGCATGACTGTGAACAACACAGCTGTCTGAGACAGGAGGAGACCCTTCAGTGGTCTGAACAAAGAAGAAGACCCACCAGATGACGTCTATATGACGGCACATAGACAGAGCACATGACTCCCTACAAGACATATACTGTATATAGACACAGGTAAACAATATAACACAGAACAGTGACAAGCAGGAGAAGAAGTAACAAGCAGGGGCAAACAGCCCCAGATGGCAGGGCATATTTTGTGTGATTTTTATGTTTTGCTGCATACAAAAGCCATCACATGTGATTGCCACTTAGTGCTGTGTTGCTATACCAACTGTCCTGTAACTGGCAAGAATTCTGTTCCAATGCATCCCCTCTATGGGCATGCAACCGGACTTGTGGCTCAGTTGGTAGAGCATCCGCCCACACCCGGGAGGCAGGGGTTCAAATCCCGGCCGGGTCATGCCGAAGACCATATAAAAGTGGAACTTCCTGCCGTCTAGCTTGGTGCTCAGCAATAATGGAATGGAGGAGGGAAATCTGTGGCGGCGCCTTGCATGGCAGCGGCCCTCTGATTCTGCACTTGGGGTGTGTGTGATTAACACAGTAGATAGGTAAAACACAATCTCGTTCTACTGTACATGATTGGTTGTACGGTTGAATGACAATAAAGGGTGATTTAATTTAATTTAATGGGTTTCTACGGGCATGCACAGGTATGCACTAGTCATATTATAATTAAAATGATGAGTACCAATACTTTGATCAGATTATAACTGTTATATCTCTCAAAATGCCAGTGCATGATGTATTTCCTCATGTGCCCATCATTAGGAGCATGGTCACTATTTTAAAACGTGCTTCTGAAATAGCATTAACAATACTCTTTTTAACAACAAATCTGCTTTTTGCTATTCAAAAATGCATTGGGAGAAAATGCACCATAATGCCAATGTGCAAGATTGCACCAGTGACCCAGCTCTCTTAAATGAGTTCACTCTTGCAGCACATAGTGGGTACACCTTCTACAGGTATTTAGATGGCATGACACAAAGCGTAAAATACATACTATGCAGTGATATAAACTAACAAAATCACCCACACAAAACTGGAAGCATGGCACAAATGTGTGCTTTACAGGTACATCTCAGAAAATTAGAATATCATGAAAAAGTTTAACATTTTTTGTCACTCATCTCAGAAAGTGAAACCCATATATTGGATAGATTCATTACACAGAGAATGAAATATTTCAAGTGTTTTTTTATTTTAATTTTGATGATTATGGCTTACAGCCCATGAAAACCCCAAATTCAGTTTCTCAAAAAATTAGGATATTACATAAAATTAATTAAAAAAAATAGTTTTTAATACAGATTTGGACTGACTGAAAAGTATGTCGATGTACACACTCAATACTTGGTCGTGGCTCCTTTTGGATTAATTACTGTATCAATGTGGCGTGGCATGGAGGTGATCAGCCTGTGGCACTGCTGAGGTGTTATGAAGGTCCAAGTTGCTTTGATAGTGACCTTCAGCTCGTCTGCATTGTTGGTCTGGTGTCTCTCATCTTCCTCTTGACAATCCTCCATAGATTCTCTATGGGGTTTAGGTCAGGAGAGTTTGCTGATCAATCAAACACAGTGATGCCATGGTCATTAAACCAAGTTTTGATACTTTTGGCAGTGTGTGTGTGTGGGGAGGTGCCAAGTCATGCTGGAAAATGAAATCAGCTTCTCCATAAAGCTTGTCAGCAGAGGGAAGCTTGAAGTGCTCTAAAATTCCCTGGTAGATGACTGTGCTGACTTTGGTCTTGATAAAACTCAGTGGACAAACACCAGCAGATGACATGGTTCATCAAATCATCACTGACTGTGGAAACTTCACACTTAAACCTCAAGCAACTTAGACTCTGTGCCTCTCCACTCTTTCTCCAGACTATGGGACTTTGATTTCCAAAAGAAATGCAAAATTTACCTTTTATCTGAACAGAGGTCATCTGCTGGTGTTTTTCCGCTGTGTTTTATCAAGACCAAAGTCAGCACAGTCATCTACCAGGAAATTTAAGAACACTTCATGCTTCCCTCTGCTGACAAGCTTTATGGAGAAGCTGATTTCATTTTCCAGCTGGACTTGGCACCCCCCCGCCCCCACTGGCAAAAGTATCAAAAGCTGGTTTAATGACCATGGCATCACTGTGTTTGATTGATCAGCAAACTCTTCTGACCTAAACCCCATAGACAATCTATGGAGTATTGTCAAGAGCAAGATGAGGGACACCAGACCCAACAATGCAGACGAGCTGAAGGTCACTATCAAAGCAACCTGGACCTTCATAACACCTCAGCAGTGCCACAGGCTGATCACCTCCATGCCACGCCACATTGATACAGTAATTAATCCAAAAGAAGCCCTGACCAAGTATTGAGTGTGTACATGGACATACTTTTCAGTCGGTCCATATTTGTATTAAAAAAACTATTTTTTAAATTAATTTTATGTAATCTTCTAATTTTTTGAGAAACTGAATTTGGGGTTGTCATGGACTGGAAGCCATAATCGTCAAAATTAAAATAAATAAAGACTTGAAATATATCACTCTCTGTGTAATGAATCTGTATAATATGTGTTTCACTTTCTGAAATGAGTGACAAAAAATATTAAACTTTTTCATGATATTCTAATTTTTTAAGATGTACTTGTAGATCATCGTAAAAGGGCTTAATAGTCATTTTTAAGATTTAAACATAATCAGATCCATACCTGGATTTTGTGTAATTTTCTTTGACAGTGACAGTCTAGATGTTGTCCTCTGGGGGGCAAGGGGTTGACACGAATGCAACATTCTGTTCCAATCCAGATGGAACCCACTCTTGTAATGCTGCTACAACATGGTCTTTGTTAGAGAAATCATTTTCATTCACTGGAGAACAAGGCATTGATATATGGAGCATAACATGCCTCAGACATCTCAGCGGTGCATTCATCAACATTTTGTTATGTTTAGGAGCAGGGAGTCCCTAAGTGCTTAGTTTAGGGATGTAATGCTGCCATTGGTTCATTATCGAAGTAAACAAGACTATACAAAATAATTGTGAGTGTGGCCTGGGAAACCTCAGTGGCACATCACTGTGATTCTGCCACACAACACACATTGAACAAATTTAGATTCATTCACTACACCAGAGTAGTTATGCTTACATTTTGTTTTGTTTTGATTTGGCCTCACAGCTGCCCACGAACATAATGTAGTGATTTTGCTGAAGATAGGGGTAACACACACACACACATACACACACACACACACACACACACTACTCAGTGGTATCCCTCATTTCTTGTGTATTCCTTTTCACTTAGGTCCACATGATGTGCAGTTCGTTGAACACACACTTTTTAATGTTAAATTTTATATAACCAAAAATGAAACTTCCTGTTAGAGATTTTTTGGAAAGCTCAAAACCTTGTTCAGCAATAACATCTAACAAGATCCATTACACAAGCCACTAATAGTCACTAATAGTCGGATATAATCTGACCTTTGGAGTGGCTGAAAGACATCGAGTGGTGTGGTTCACGCTCAGGTTTTTAATGTTGAGCCTGCACTGCAGCGACTTTCATCTGAGCAAACTTACAGAAGCATGTGTGCATGCAGCTGCAAACCCTTTGCCGGAGCATGGTTTGGAAATGGGACACATACACACGCACAGAGGGACACATGCCAGTGCATTGGAGACAATCAGACACAGCTTATATATCAGCAGCACTCACCAGTTCACAAAGTGCTGTGTCTAATGCTGACATGGCAGTATGGTATCTAGATATTTACTTGGGTGAAAGTGTGTTAGAAAGCATTGAGTTTGTTAACTTCTATCTTGTGTGCTTCCACAGCCCCTGATCAACATCATGGGCTCCGATGTAGAGGAGCTCCAGGAAGCTGCTGCCGGCTGTGTGCGCAACATCCGACTACTGGCCCTGGCTAACAGGAAGGCATGTTTATTTAACTGACTGATCACAGCTGCGTTGCTGGACATCCATTGGCACTGTACAAAAATTATTAGAGTGGGAAGATTAAACTACAGTATAAAAATACCAAAAATATTTTATTCTAAACAATCTCTTTGACAAACACAAAATATTGGTAGCCAACATCTTTAGCATTCTGACTGTTAATCACGCCTGATTTTTTTTTTGAAGTTCGGTTCAGTCATTCAATCTCCTGTTCCCTCATTAGAATAAACTGGTTAAACTGAGCAGGTATTCCTCCAAAATAATCAGTTATTCTTCATCCAGAAATACACACTGCTCCTACTTTTCCTCCTCCTCTCCACCAGTAATTTTTCTCAGCATCTGACCTGTGGTCCACTAACTCCTAAGCTTCAAGTATAATTGAATACAACTACAAGTGTTATTCATCAAATAATCTGAGATGAAAATGAAATAAAATGTTCTATGTTGATTCGAGTGTGTGTTTATGTTCCTTGTTTTGTTTTATCCTCAGCTTGTCGTTTACATCAGTTTCCTCATCGGGTGTTTATGCAAACATCAGTGAAAGTCCTCGTCTTGCTTTGTGACTGTCCCCACTTTGAAATAATGATGATAAGAATGAATGTTAGTCTCATTTTTGATGCTTTGCCAAATCCCCCATAATTTTGTCAGCGTGGAGCCACCTTTTCTGCAGCAGCATTCCTTCAGTCATCCAAATGAGACCACAACATCTAAACAGCACCCCAAATCTGTTTTAGTAATTACACTTTGTATACTCTTCCACTTTTTTGGACACATCCAGCCTCTCAATATCACATGAGACATTCAGATAAAAAGAAGGACTCACTGTTGGTTATATAGCAGCAATGGTTTGAATACAGTGCAGAAATAGGAACACATAAATTCAACCACTGTTGATACAAATGGATAAGAAATGACTCTAACAGTTAGGAACACGATAGTGTGTTGTGTCTCCACCATAGATATTATGTAGAAGAATGATTTTTTTCCATAGTTAGTTATTTAACATCAATGGGAGATATTTATCCTACATAGAAGTTATTTGTAGCTATTTGGCCAGGGTGAGTCGTCTGCGTACTGATGCATTTAGTGTTTGAAGAGCACCAGACTACAGTCTTTTTCTGTACAGTGCAGTAGTGAGTGTGTGTGAGTGCAGCTGATCCAATCCTGTTGTCTTCTGTTAATGTTTACAGACTATGTCAGGCTCAACAGTAAAACTTGGCTTCCATTTCAGCTGCCCTCTTGCATGCTTCTCTTTCTCTCTCTGATCCTGCTGTCCTGGTCCCAGTTAGCCAAGATGCTCAGCCCTCAACCACAGCGCCTCGCCGCAAAATCTCAAGGGACTCTCATCATTAATATCAGCCATGTGCAAAAACTGAAAATTAGCAAAACATTGAAAATATGTGGTTGAGACTCTTCATCACCCTTTGAAGTTTAAAACACTCCCAGCTGTTTGCTGGGGTCACTGGAAGAGCACGCATGAAGGAAGAGTGTGTGAGTGAGCTTATTACTCCGAAGAAGCAACTTCCTCCCAAAAAGACAAGACTAGGAGCGGGAGGCAGCCACTGTCTCGACAGCACTCAGAGCTAATAAATTCACTCTGATAAATAGTACTTTAACTCTGTACAACAAGCTTTATGGCCTCTGCAGTATAAACCCATGTCAAGGATGGTTCTTAAACCTTTAAGAGGAAGGAAAACATTTAGTTTCTTAAACAAACACAAAGGGCAAGGTTGTGTTTTCTTGTGCAGTTTCTTAGATTCTTTACTCATACTGACAATTACATTAAGGTGTTAATTGCCTGTTTCCCTTTTACCTATATGTCTAAGAATTGTGCTGGACATTTTCTCCCAAAATTGAAATTTAAGACAGCATATACAAATTGCTCCATCAATCCTCAACTGTCCAGATATTCTGGATAGTCTGTGTGACTTGCGCATGAGCTCTAAATGCACACCCCCCCCAAACAAAATGGGCACACACCTCACCAAAGCAGCTGCATTGTTTTCTGTCTCCTCTCCTTCAAGCAGAGTCAGGTTAGTGTTTTAATTGTCATGAGCCTTAGCATTTTTTGTTGCTGTTGTGAAATACACACAGAAGGTGATCTATTTTTTAACAAAGGGATGGTGGTTGTGGGGGATCTTCATGAATTTAGCATATGGTGCAACCACAGAGGTATAAAACGTAATTTCAGTACAAATTTGCAAGAAAGTGCAAAAATATGATAAAGAATGCTAATTTACAACTTAAAAAGTCCCAGATTTACTAGAAAAAAGTTACATTTTCATTAGAAAAAAAAAATCAACTTCGCAAATGCCGGAAAAAAGCACATTTCCAAGAAAAAAAGTAATAAATTTACAACAATGAAGTCATGAAGAAAAAATTTGGAAAACATTTTTTTTTTTTTTTTACGTTTTTCTCTCATAAATGTCCAATTTTCTCACCGATTAGTGAGGTTTTTCTTTGTAAACTTTAACTCTAAAAGTAACTTTTTCCTTTGCTATTTTTGGAGTAAATTTAGTGCTCTTATAAATTTGCCATGTTTTGTGATAAATGGCCTTTTTAATTTTTTAATAACTACAAATAGGTCAGCCAGTTGAGGCTGAGACCCTTAATCTTAGTTGCATTTGTCCAAAGAATCACATTTCCAAACTGTTTTTTTTCTTCGTGAATTTTAGTTTGCTTGCATCTTTAAACCCTGTGCATTTTCATTCACACAGTCATCTCTTATTAAATCTGATGATGAACTCTCCAAAAGAATATTTTTTACTTTTCTTCTTAACAAGAACATTTTTCTTTTCTTTTTTTGTTTCCCTTGTAACTGGAGAAATATACTCGGTGCCAATGAAAACACAAACCAATTTTTGTAGCAATATTTTTGGGTCCATCCTATCTGAGCTTGAGTAATAGTGTTTGGGTGACTCAAAATACGTCTGGCACTCATTTTCAGTGGTTGTACTCACTGTCACGACTCACTGCCTTTGAGCTGTGGCTCTATAGTTTTTTTTTGTGCTTGTTGTTTGTTTGGGTACCCAAAAGTCAAAAATGGGTGATTTTAAGGAGTGGTCATCTTCCCTATATAAAGATGAAGAAAAATGCATAGCACTATGTTGTGAAATCTCCACAATGCCATGACTGTCACGTGATGAACGTAACTATGTTTTGGGCCTTTTGGAGGGCAGAATGTTGGCATGACAGGAGGCGTGCCACTTGGGCTGTAGTGCATCAACCATTGTTCAGTTGCAACAATGACAGGTCGAAACTGGGTCTGCGACCAACAGACCACGTCCAGGACGAGCACGTGTCACCATCCCGGAGCAAGACCGGAACATCATGCTGCAGCACCTCCGAGATCAGTTCTGTACAGCCACCCACACGGCCCAGCAAACTCCAGGGAGACGACAGCCAAGGATCACGGCCAATACCATAAGAAGGCACCTCAGGCGTCAAGACCGACAAGCCCGAAGACCTTTTCGAGGGATGATCCTGATGGCAGAGCAGCAACAAAATCACCATGAGTGGGCTCGTCAGCACAACAGGTGGACCCTATGGCAGTGGAGCACTGTTCTTTTCCCTGACAAATCCCAATTTTGCTAGTCCAGGATTAGGGTTAGGGACAACTGATCAAATCAAATCAAATCAAATCAACCTTTATTGTCATATTGCTGTACATACAACTGTAGTGCAGGCAAGATGAAATTGCGTTTCTCTTGGCATCCATATAAGTAAAAGTACATGATTTAAGACGCACTCACACATACCATCACCCCCCACCCCACCACAGCCATTCACACTTCCCTGAGACATACTTGAAAACTAACCAGGACTATAATATACAAATAATATACATAATGTCCGTAGGTGCAGTAGTATGTATGAGAGATTCCGGATCAACTGTTCAGCATCCTAACAGCTTGTGGAAGAAAGCTGTTAATCAGTCTGGTGGTTCTGCCTCTGATGCTCCGGAATCGTTTGCCAGATGGCAGAAGTTCAAAGTGTTTATTCAGAGGGTGAGAACAGTCCTTGACAATGTTCCGTGCCCTGCTCCTACAACAACTGATGGGGCTGTGCTGGAGTTATGGTCTGGGCTGGCATTTCAGGTAACTACGGGACACAGTTGGTCATCCTTGATGGCACTTTAACTGCCTGATGGTACACTGACCACTTTCTGCAGTCTGTTGTGATGCCCTTCTTTCAGGACCACCCTAATCTCCAGGTGTTCCAGCAGGACAATGCTCATCTATATGCTGCCCAAATTGCCAGGGAGTACCTACAGCAACAGAACTTTGATGTCCTTCCTTGGCCTTCTTATTCTCTGGATTTATCCCCCATTGAACACTTGTGGGATCAACTTGGACGACGTGTTTCAGTCACAGTACTGGTGCTGCAGAACAGACAGGAACTGGTCGTGGCATTGCAGGAGTGGCTAAATAGTCCCCAGGACAACATTAGTGACATGATTTGCTATGCAGGTGCCCAATGGCAGAAAACACAACAGGAACCATCAGGTAAGGTGCAAGGAAAGTATTTTATTGTACAGTTTGTAAATGTAGGCTGAGACTGGTAGCCCGGTGGGGAGAGAAGGGAGAAGACAAGGTAAATGACTGGGGGAGGATATGCGGGGGAATGCTGCTGAGTAAACTTAGGCTTACTTGGTTTGATAATTGTTGATTGCTTTTGCAGAAGGCTGGTGGAGATGAACTGCTGACAAGAGGACTGCTGTGACTATGATGTGGAGGTGGAGAGCTGCAGCTGGGGGTACAAGCTGATGGTGGATGGGGGAAACTGCCCAGGACTGGGGCTTGTTCCTGAGGGTAAAAGAGACAGTTGTAGTGAGCTGAATGCTTGCGTCTTGCTTGGTTTGCAGGGGTTCCAGGGGGGAGTCCAGGCTGCGCAGCCAGTGGGAGTCCTGAGTCCGGAAGGGGAGCTCCGGAGGGGAACGCTGAGGAGAAGGAAGCAGAGAAATCTAAAATGTGCACAGAGGTAAGAGCTTCGGGGGTACAGGCTTGTGTGGGGTCTGAGGGAAAGCTCAGGCAGCGGGGAGCAGGTGGTGTAAGCAGGCAGTGAGCAAATGTAGAGCACACACACAGGAGCTTGTAGAACACCAGGAGCGGGAGATCTCTGAGGCAACTTGACGGTGGCATCAAGACAATCCTACAGAGAAGGAATGCCAGCTCACCCCCTAAATAGGGTGGAGCTGAGCCACTGGTCAGCTGGAACTAATCGCCTGTGTGTGTATGTGTGTGTCTGTGTCTGTGTCTGTGTCTGTGTGCATGCTCACCGCTGACATGGCAGAGCCCCCTTCTCAAGGAGTGCCTCCTGGTGCTCTAGGCTTGTCTGGGTGCTGATTGTGGAACACAGTGAGCATCACTGGATCCATGACAAAGGAATGAAGGATCCAGGATTGCACCTCTGGACCATAGCCTTCCCAGTCCACCAAGTAGTGAAGGCCCAAACAATCCGGCATATAAAGTAGACTGGTCTTGCATTGATGATCCTGGGGGGAGGAGGGGAAGCAGAGGGGGGACAAAGGGGACTAGAGAAATCAGGCTTAATATGGGAGACATGGAACACTGGATGGACACATAATGAGGGGGATAGCTTGAGGCGGACGGCAAATGGGTTGGTGATAGAAGTAATGCGGAAAGGACCAATGAATCTAGGAGAGACTTTTCTGGACTTGGTCAATGGAATGTTATATTTGGAGAGCCATACCTTCTGGCCAGTGGAATACTCAGGGGCCGGGGTCCTTCGTCAGTTGGCCACTACTAAATTGCATTCCGCAGCCCTCAGGAGGGCTGCCCTGGTCATCTTCCAGATTTAATGTGGCTGGTATTGGCTGGCCAGGGGACACAAGATGGAAATTAGCTCCAGCTATAATCTTGTATACTGCATATTTACATGTCTTATGTTCATTAATATGCACTGTCCCTTTTATAAATACATAAACTTACAAACTTATCTGGCGGCAACGCCACATGTGTACCTGAACCAAGGGGATGGCTATTTCCTCTTCCATGATGGGCAACAGGGGAGGGTTATAGCCCAGTGAGGCCTCAAAGGGGGTGACTCCAGTGGCAGTTGAGGAAACAGAGTTATGGGCATACTCGATCCAGTGTAGATGTTTACTCCAGGTGGCCGGGTGTTGAGAGGTGACACAACGCAGGGCCGCTTCCAGTTCCTGATTAGCTCACTCGCTCTGTCCATTACTCTGGGGATGGTAACCCAACGCGAGGCTAACAGAAGCGCCGAGAGCCTTGCAAAAATCCTTCCACACCTGTGAAGTGAATTTCAGACCTTGGTCAGAGACTATGTCACAGGGTAACCTATGGAGACGGAACACCTGCTGGATCAGGATCTCTATGGTCTCCCTTGCAGAGGGGAGCTTGAGCAGGGTGAAGAAGTGGACAGCCTTGGAGAATCTGTCAATCACGGTTAGAATTACCATGTTACCTTCAGAGGAAGGCAGACCGGTGACAAAGTCCACTGCAATGTGTGACCAGGGATGGCTGGGAATGGGCAAGGGCTGCAGGAGACCAGCAGGGGGTGAATTGGATGATTTACCATCGGCACAGACGTTGCAAGCCCGGACATACTCCCAGACATCCGTGCCAAGTGAGGGCCACCAGAAGGCTTGGTGGAGGTGGTGAGCAGTGTGGCCGACCCCAGGATGGCAGGAGAATCAGTCGGTGTGCACCCAGTGAATGACCTCGCCGTGAACCGATGAAGGGACATACATCCTGCCCCGGAGACCTCCTCCCAGGTTGGGTTCAGCCAGCTGCACAGCCCGTACCTTCCTCTCAACCTCAAAGGAGATGGCTCCCACCACAGGTGAAGGGGCAAGGATAGTCTCACTGGGAGGGGGAACCACCTCTGGAGAAAACAGCTGTGAGAGGGGGTCGGGTTTGACGTTCTTAGAACCAGGTCGGTAAGTCAGGGTGAAATTGAATCTGCTGAAATCAGAGCCAACTGGACCTGGCGGGGGTTGAGGCGTCTGGCCGACCTCAAATACTCCAGGTTCCAGTGGTCAGTCCAGACAATGAATGGCTGTGCTGCCCCCTCCAGCCTGTGACACCACTCCTCTAGCACCAGTTTCACTGCCAGCAGCTCCCGATTCCCCACGTCGTAGTTTCTCTACGCAAGATTCAAACGGCACAAAAAATATACACGGGGTGCATCTTGCCATCAGCTAGGGATCGCTGAGACAGGACGGCCCCCACACCACAATCCAACATGTCTGCCTCCACCACGAACTGTAATTAGGGGTCTACCTGGGAGAGGATGGGAGCCTTGGGGGAGCATTTCTTCAGCTCAGTGAAGATGGCCTCAGCAGGGTTGGACCACGTAAATCAAATCAAATCAAATCAAATCAAACTTTATTGTCATATTGCTGTACATACAACTGTAGTGCAGGCAAGATGAAATTGCGTTTCTCTCGGCATCCATATAAGAAGCAGCATGATTTAAGACACATTCCCACATAGCTCCCCCCCCACCCCCACCCACCCCCCATCCATTCACACATCCCTGAGACATACTTGGGGGAAAAAAAAAAGAATAACTAACTATAATATACAAAATGTCCGTAGGTGCAGTAGTGTGTATGAGAGATTCCGAGTCAACTGTTCAGCATCCTGACAGATTGTGGAAGGAAGCTGTTGATCAGTCTGGTGGTTCTGCCTCTGATGCTCCGGAATCGTTTACCAGATGGAAGAAGTTCAAAGTGTTTATGCAGAGGGTGAGAACGGTCCTTGACAATGTTCAGTGCCCTGCTCCTACAACGGTTCTGAAAAAGTTCTTGGACAGAGGGGAGGGAGACTCCAATTACCCTCTCCGCCCCCTTGACTATCCTCTGCAGGGCTTTTTTGTCTGACATACTGCAGCTGGAGTACCATGTAGCAATGCAGTACGTCAGAACACTCTCCACCACACCTCTGTAGAAGGTCCTGAGGATGCAGATGGGGAGAGAGGCCTGTTTGAGTTTCCTCAAGAAGTGCAGTCTCTGCTGAGCCCGCTTCTTGATCTCCAAGGAATTCTTGCTCCAGGTCAGGTCCTGCAAGATCTGCACTCCGAGGAACTTGATGTTCTCTACTCTCTCCACTAAACGGCCGCCGATGCTGAGGGGGGCGTGCTCAGGCTGTGACCGCCGGAAGTCGATAATCATCTCCTTCGTTTTGTCCACGTTGAGCACCAGATTGTTCTCCTTGCACCAGCCCTCCAGGTCTCTCACTTCTTCCCTGTACCTTGATTCCTCATCCCTCTGAATAAGTCCCACCACCGTGGTGTCATCTGCAAACTTAATAATCTGGTTCCCCTCGTGTCTGGATACACAGTCATGTGTTAGAAGTGTAAACAACAGTGGACTGAGTACACAGCCTTGAGGGGATCCGGTACTCAGCGTGACAGACTTGGAGATGTTGTTTTCAACCCGGACAGACTGAGGTCTCTCAGTCAGGAAATCCAGGATCCAGAGACATGTGGCGGTGCTCAGACCGAGAAGGAGTAAATTCTCCATCAGTCTCTGGGGAATAATGGTGTTGAATGCTGATCTGAAATCAATGTACAGGAGTCTGGCGTAGGTGTCTTTCTGGTCCAGGTGGGTGATGACAGAGTGTAGGGTGGTGACTATAGCATCCTCCGTGGAGCGGTTTGAACGATATGCAAACTGGAGCGGGTCGTGTGATGCAGGGAGGCAGGCTGTAATGTGTGGTTTGACAAGCTGCTCAAAACACTTCATCACAATTGGTGTCAGTGCAACAGGACGATAGTCATTCAAACAGGACACCACTGGTTTCTTTGCCACCGGTACAATGATAGAGGTCTTGGAGCATCTGGGAACGATGGCCTGACTCAGGGAGATGTTATAAATGTCAGTCAGGACATCCGCCAACTCGCTCGCGCAGTCTCGGAGCACACGTCCCGGAATGTTGTCTGGACCTGCAGCTTTGCGTGGGTTGACTCTGGTTAGGGTCCTCCGTGTGTCCGCTGTGTTGATGGTAAAAGCTGGTCCGACCGATGGTGGGGGAGGGCCAGCCCTCCCTCTGATTGTCGAGTTTGATGCTTCAAAACGTGCGAAGAAGTCGTTAAGCCTTTCTGGAAGCGAAGGGTCGTCATCATCGACCCCCTGCCTAGGCTTAAAGCCCGTCAGTGTCCGAACTCCCTGCCACATCTGCTTGGTGTTCCTAGTGTCACAGAGGTGTCCCTGGATTTTCTCCGCATAGGCGCGCTTTGCCACCTTAATTCCCTTTGAAAGCGCAGACCTGGCTGAGCGGAGGGCGATCCTGTCCTTCGCTCTGAAGGCTGCATCTCTGGCTGTGAGCAGCGAGCGCACCTCTGCAGTCATCCAGGGCTTATGATTACCCCGCATAGTGATGGTCTTCACTGTAGTGAAATCCTCTGTGCACTTCATGATGTAGCTGGTGACCGCATCAGCATACTCCTCCACATCTGTCCTGTCTTCCTGGGAGGCTGCTATTTTGAAGACCTTCCAGTCTGTGTGCTGAAAACAGTCTTTCAGTGCAGGGGTTGCACTCTCTGGCCAAATCCTGATTTTGTCACACCGCGCCATTCATCAGCGGCGCCACCTGCTCACGCACCTGACAATCATCAGCGGCGAGGGATAAAGGCCGTCTCGCCCAGAGGCTCAGCCTGAAGCCGTCAGACTTCGTCCCTCACCGTTGTGAGCATACTTCTCTTCAGCATCACCATTTTGGTAAGAAGATCGCTTACCTCTCTTCTTCAGTCTTCTCCCCTGTGCACAGGTGGATTCCCCAGCGGCGGACATCTCCACTCCATCGCCCAATCCTCGCTGCTGTACAGAGCTCTCCAGGTGGCTGTCTTCCGGGCTTCGCCCCCTTGTTGTGCCAGCTGTCCTGACCAACCAAGTAAGTCCTTCTCTCGCCATAAATCCCTCCTGTGTTGGTGTATGCCCGTCACCCTCTCCCTGTGCTCTCTCCATAGGGTTGCTCGGCTGTACGGTCACCTGCCTCTGTGCCTGGAGCAGACACCATCACCAACACATTTACATCCCGCAGACACGCACTCATTCACTCCTGCTGTTAATAAACTCTTTGAACTACTCTAAGCCTGTGTGTGTGCGTCTCCTGAGCCGTGCATTATGTCAGTACGGCTTCAGCAGAGCGGCTCGGCAGACAGCGGGCTCGCACACCGGTTTACCACTCTCGAGGCTAGAGTGGATCAGATTGCTTATCAACAGCAGGTTATCCTAAATCAATTATTAAACTTAACTAACCGGTTGGGCCGCTTAGATCCTCAACAGCCGTTCCCCCCGGCTCGTCAGGGTGGCGCGGCTCCTGCCATTCCAGCGGCCGTCCAGCCGGCTCCAGTGGCACCGGTTCGGCTCACACCGATTCCGACCCCCGCCCGCCTTAGCGGTAAGCTCGGCGGAGCGCGGGGGTTCATCATGCAGTGTGAGTCCGTGTTCCACCGTGTGCCCGGAGATTTTCCCTCGGATCACAGTCGGATTGGTTACATAGGGAATCTTCTGGAGGGGCGTGCGTTAACTTGGACCTACGCCATAATGGCGAGGCCCAGTTATGCCACCCTCACCTATGACCAGTTCGTGAGGCGCTTTCTGGAGGTCTTTGACCATTCTCAAACCGAGACGGTCCAGGTCGATCGGCTTCTCGCTCTCCAGCAGGGAGGCCGGTCGGCAGCGGACTACTCGGTCGACTTCCGGGTAGCGGCGGAGGAATTGGGCTGGGAGGAACGCTCCCTCTGTGGCCTGTTCCTCCGCAGCCTCAATAATGATCTGAGGGATGAACTGGCTGGACGGGATATCCCTGGGACGCTAGCGGAGCTGACATCCTTAGCGATAAGTTTGGATAACAGGCTGCGCGAGCGCTCCTCGGGGCGGAAGTCTTCTTCTTCTCGCCCTCGTGGAGTCTCGCCACACCTGTTCCAAGCTCGCCCCCTGGCGGCGCCGCCAGCATCGTGCCCCGAGGAGTCGGAGCCGATGGTGACGGGCTGGACCAAGCTTTCCCCTGCGGAGAAACAACGCCGCCGTGAGTTGGGCCTCTGCATGTATTGCGGAGGTGACCAACACACTGTGGAGCGTTGCCCGCGGAAAGCCAGTCGGCGGGGTCCGCGAATCGCTGTAGGGAGCCTCGCGGATCCCAACCGGTTAGACACTCTCTTCCAATTAAAGCTGCCCATCCGTTTCTGCCACAATCCCACTGGGCACCTCACCCACGCACTGGTGGATTCGGGCGCAGAGGGCAGCTTCATTTCACAAGGCCTGGCAACCCGATTGGGCATCCGCTGTCAGGCACTAAAACACCCCATCTCCCTAGTCCATCTCTCCCGTGCCTCCCTTGGGAGAGTTTCTCACCAGACCATGCCTGTCCCAGTCATCATCTCAGGGAACCACCGGGAGGAGATGATATTTTACATCCTGCCCAACTCTGTGTCGCCCGTCATCCTGGGGTACCCCTGGCTACGCCTCCACAACCCTGTCCTGGACTGGAGGTCAGCTGGGGTGTCGGCATGGAGTACCTTCTGCATGGGCACCTGCCTTCAGTCCGCTGCCTGCTCCCCATCCGCGGCTCCTCCTGTGGCGGATACAGCACCTCCGGACCTGTCGCTGGTGCCTCCGGAATTTCACGACCTGGGTATGGTATTCAGTAAATCGAAAGCTATGTCTCTTCCCCCGCATCGACCATATGACTGTGCCATCAATCTCCGCCAGGGGGCTCCCCTGCCATCTGGTTGGCTCTACAGCCTGTCGGCGCCGGAGAGGGAGACAATGAATACGTACCTAAAGGAATCACTGAGTGCTGGGATTATTCGCCCATCGTCGTCACCCGTGGGGGCAGGGTTTTTCTTTGTCGGGAAAAAGGACGGTTCCCTCCGTCCCTGCATAGACTACCGAGCGCTTAATGACATCACTGAGAGGGACCGTTACACCCTGCCCCTCATGGACACTGCTTTCCACTCCCTCCAGGGGGCGACCTGGTTTACCAAGCTGGATCTACGCAGCGCTTACCACCTCGTCCGGATCCGGGAGGGAGATGAATGGAAAACAGCCTTCCGTACCCCGAACGGCCACTTTGAGTATCTTGTCATGCCGTTCGGGTTGACCAACGCTCCTGTCGTCTTTCAGCGCCTCATCAATGACGTCCTCCGGGATTTCATCGGCCTTTTCGTGTTCGTCTACCTGGACGACATTCTGATCTTCTCCAGGTCCAGAGACGAGCACCAGGTCCATGTGAGGCGGGTCCTCCAAAGACTGCTGGAGAATCGTCTGTACGTGAAGGCTGAGAAATGCGAGTTCTACGCTAGGACCACATCCTTCCTGGGATTCATCATCGCCCAAGACCAGGTGCTCCCAGACCCGGACAAGGTGAAGGCGGTGGTGGAGTGGCCTACTCCCGCATCCCGGAAGCAGGTGCAATAGTTTGTTGGCTTCGCCAATTTTTACCGCCGCTTTGTCCCGAATTTCAGCTGGCTCGTCGGACCGCTGACCCGCCTCACGTCCCCGAAGGTCCCGTTCCGGTGGACTGAAGAGGTCGATGCTGCCTTTAAGGCGCTGAAGGCGGAGTTCTCCTCCTCCCGGGTCCTTCGCCAGGTCGACCCCGCGCTGCAGTGCATTGTGGAGGTGGATGCATCGGACACGGGAGTGGGAGCAGTGTTATCCCAACGATCACCGGACGATGGCGCCAAGCGACCGTGCGCCTTCTTCTCCCGGCGCCTGTCCCCGGCGGAGAGGAACTACGATGTGGGGGACAGAGAGCTCCTGGCCATTAAACTCGCCTTACAGGAGTGGCGCCACTGGCTAGAGGGGGCGGACCTGCCGTTTGTGGTCCTGACGGACCACAAGAACTTAGAATACTTACGATCTGCCAAGCGCCTGAATGCCCGCCAGACGCGCTGGTCTTTGTTCTTCGCCAGGTTCCGCTTCTCAATCACCTTCAGGCCGGGCTCCAAAAACGGCCTGCCTGACGCCCTCTCTAGGCAGTTCACCCCCGTGGAGGCTGAGGAGACGCCCCACACTATCCTGCCCAGGTCGTGCGTCGTGGGAGCCATCTCTTGGGACATTGAAGACAAGATCCGGAAGGCGCAGGAGGTGGAACCTGATCCTGGCGGTGGACCGGAGGGAAGACTGTTCGTCCCATCTGCGGTCCGAGGAGAGGTCATCCACTGGCTCCACACCTCCCGGCTCACCTGTCATCCCGGCACCTCTCGGATGATCAGCCTCCTCCAACGGTCCTTTTGGTGGCCAGGCCTGCGGAGGGATGCAGCCCGCTACGCCCGGGCTTGCCCAATCTGTGCCACCAGCAAGTCGGGAAATGCCCCCCCAGCGGGTCTGCTCCAGCCTCTGCCCGTCCCCGGCAGGCCCTGGTCGCACATCGCACTGGATTTCGTCACCGGACTCCCCGTTTCCAACTCCTTTGACACCGTCCTGACCATCGTGGACCGTTTCTCCAAGGCGGCACACTTCGTCCCCCTGCGAGGTCTCCCTACTGCCCTGGAGACGGCGGGCCTCCTCGTCCAACACGTGGTCAGGCTGCACGGGATTCCGGTGGACGTGGTTTCGGACCGGGGTCCCCAATTTTCATCCGAGGTTTGGAGATCTTTTTGTAACGCCATCGGAGCCAAGGTGAGCCTCTCCTCCGGCCATCACCCCCAGTCTAACGGGCAGTGTGAAAGGACCAATCAGGAGCTGGAGGCTGCGCTCCGCTGTGTTACCAGATCCAAGCCGACGTCCTGGAGCAACCATCTCGCCTGGGTGGAGTACGCCCACAACACCGCCCGCTCTTCTGCAACGGGGATGTCCCCCTTCAAGGCGTCCCTGGGTTACGACCCCCCGCTGTTTCCAGCGCAGGAGAGCGAGGTAGCTGTCCCCTCTGTTAGGGCGCACCTTAGGCAGTTCCGCTCCACCTGGGCTGCCGCGCGTCATGCGCTTTTACGCACAGCGGAGCGCAACAGGACCGTGGCGGACCGGCACAGGCGACCTGCCCCAGCGTACAGAGTTGGGCAACTCGTGTATGTGTCTACCCAGGACGTCACATTAAAAGGCGAGAGGAGGAAGCTGGCACAGCGATTCATGGGTCCCTTTCCCATCACCCGGATCATCAACCCGGTGGCTGTGCGCGTGGCTATTCCCCCCTCCCTCCGCATCCATCCCACTTTCCATGTGTTGAAGGTGAAACTGGCAGTCACTGACCCCCTTTGCCCTCCTCCTGCAGCACAACCCGCGCCCCGGATGATTGGTGGCCATCCGGCCTGGTCCGTCTCCTCCATCCTGGACTCGCGGCGCCGAGGTCGTGGGTTGCAATACTTGGTGGACTGGGAGGGCTATGGGCCCGAGCATCGACAATGGGTGCCCCCGTCGTTTGTGTTGGACCCATTGCTCATCGCGGACTTCCACCGAGCGCACCCGGATAAGCCATCGCCAGGAGGCGCTGCTAGAGGGGGGAGTACTGTCACGCCGCGCCATTCATCAGCGGCGCCACCTGCTCACGCACCTGACAATCATCAGCGGCGAGGGATAAAGGCCGTCTCGCCCGGAGGCTTGGCCTGAAGCCGTCAGACTTCGTCCCTCACCGTTGTGAGCATACTTCTCTTCAGCATCACCATTTTGGTAAGAAGATCGCTTACCTCTCTTCTTCAGTCTTCTCCCCTGTGCACAGGTGGATTCCCCAGCGGCGGACATCTCCACTCCATCGCCCAATCCTCGCTGCTGTACGGAGCTCTCCAGGTGGCTGTCTTCCGGGCTTCGCCCCCTTGTTGTGCCAGCTGTCCTGACCAACCAAGTAAGTCCTTCTCTCGCCATAAATCCCTCCTGTGTTGGTGTATGCCCGTCACCCTCTCCCTGTGCTCTCTCCATAGGGTTGCTCGGCTGTACGGTCACCTGCCTCTGTGCCTGGAGCAGACACCATCACCAACACATTTACATCCCGCAGACACGCACTCATTCACTCCTGCTGTTAATAAACTCTTTGAACTACTCTAAGCCTGTGTGTGTGCGTCTCCTGAGCCGTGCATTATGTCAGATTTGTTTCACTGCTGGCCTGCTGCGCTTCAATAAAGGTTTGTAGGTAGGCAGCAGCATCACGGATATGTGATCAGAACGGCCGAGATGGGGGCGGGGTATCGCTTTATATGCATCTGTGTTTGTGTACACTAAGTCCAACATATTCTCTCCTCTGGTCTTAAAGTCTACACATTGTTTAAACTTGGGGAGCACAGTCTTTAGGCTGGTGTGGTTAAACTCCCCCGCAACCACCACAAAACTGTCTGGGTGTGAAGTTTGGATTTCACTAATTGCATTATGCAGTTCCCCGAGTGCCTTCTTAGCATTAGCTTTAGCGTTAGCGCTCGGCGCTATGTAAACACCAACTACAAACACGTTGCTGAATTCCCTAGGCAGATAATAAGGCTGACAATTTACAATAAGGAACTCCGCCAACGGAGAGCAGTGTTTAGACACTAACGTGGCATTAACGTACCAGTTCTTGTTAACATAGAGGCATAGCCCACCCCCCCGGCTCTTACCGGAGCTCGCCGTTTCCCTGTCGGCACAGAACATCGCCATATCTTCCAGTTGAATGGCCTCATCAGGAATGTTGCCGTGGAGCCATGTCTCAGTAAAAACAAACACACAGCATTCCCTCCACTCTCTCCGGGTTTCTCTCAGCAGACGCAGTTCGTCCACCTTGTTTTCGAGGGCGCGGACGTTTGAGAGAAGAAGCTACGGTACCGCTGGTCTGGAGGGGCTAGCCTTTAGCCTAGCATGGATCCCGGCCCTTTTTCTTCACTTTTGCCTGCGTTCCCTCCGCTTTCGCTTTCTCCTCTCACAGGTAGCTTCCAGCGGGGACTCCGCCAGAATTCCATGCTGGCGTAGGATGTCCAAATCAATCAAAGTGGGTCTTTGTGGATGTGAGCTGGGTTAGAGGGGTGGCAATGCAACTGTAGTTCTTGTTGAATCTCTTCGGTAGAAGTTGCCAATGCCCAGGAAATGTTAGAGCTGCTTGCAGTTCGATGGGGCTGGCCACTCAGTGACAGCTTGAATTGTAGCTGGATCAGGTTTTAGTTGTCCCTTGGTAATGATGAAACTCAGAAACGAGATGGTGTTGGTGAAGAACTCACACTTCTCTGCTTTGATATAAAGCCTATTCTCCAGCAGCCCTGCAGCACCCTCCTGACATGGATCCTGTGCTCCTCCATAGTGCAGGAGAATATCAGAATGTTGTCTAGGTAGACAAACACAAACCAGTTTAGAAAACCGTGGAGGACATCATTAATTAATCTCTGGAACATTGCGGGGGCATTGGTGAGCCTGAATGGCATGACCAGATACTCAAAATGGCCTAGAGGAGTATGGAATCCAGTCTTCCATTTGTGGCCCTCTTTAGTGCAGATGAGATAATATGCATTTCATAAATCTAGCATGGTGAAGACAGTGGCACCCTGGAGAAGATCAAATGCAGAATTGATCAGGGGTAAGCGGTACTTATCCTTGATAGTGATGTTGTTAAGTTCCCGGTAGTCAATACAAGGCCTTAGGGTACCATCCTTCTTGCCCACAAAAAAGAACCCAGCTCCAACTGGAGGAGGGTCTAATAATTCCAGCTTGGAGGGACTCCTTAATATACTTCTCCATGGCTTTCCTCTCAGGATCAGACAAGCTATTTAACCTGCTGGAAGGGAGGTGCGCCCCCTGCTGGAGGTTGGTGGTGCGGTTGTATGGTCTATGGGGTGAAAGTGATAATGCTTTGGCCTTACTGAATACCGGGGCTAGGTCATGGAACTCTCTGGGAACTAGAGATAAATCAGGGGGGTCCTCTGTGGAGAGAAACTGCAGTAGTGACGGTGAACAGGGAGCTGAGTGGAGGCAGGAGGACAGACAGAAATTACTCCATGAAATAACTTTACCCTGAATCCAGTCAATTAAGGGGTTGTGCAGGTGTAGCCAAGAGAAACCTAAAACCAATTGTGTGGTCACTGAGGGCAGGATTAGGAAGATGAGGTCCTCCTCATGATTACCTGACACAGTTACGGACAATGGTACGGTTCTTTTAGTTAGAATGACTAGCCTAGCCCCAGAGAGTGACACTACAGGGATGGGGACAGCCAGTTCTTTGGTGGGAATTTGAAGTTGGGCAACCAGTCTGTTAGAAATGAGATTTTGCTTGGCCCCAGAGTCAGTTAGAGCAGGCAAGGAATGTTCGGTGGAATTAAACCTGATTAGTGTGGGCAGGGTGAGCTTGTAAGGGGTGTTTGATTTTGAGACCATGCCCGTCAGTTCCCCTACTCTGACTGAGGGGCGGGATCTTTTGGGTGCTCCGGGCAAGAGGTCAAAAAGCGCCAGTGTGCGCCACAGTAAATACATAACCCTGCAGCTTGCTGTCATTGGCGTTCCGCTGGAGACAACCGAGTATAACCAACCTGCATGGGTTCAGTTGTTTCTGGAGGCGGGCATAGAGGAAGAGTGGGGAAGCGCAAGGTGAGCAATGTGGCCCCGCTGGGAGTTGCAGAGGAGACAGGGCAAAATTGTCCAGAGGTGTGTTGGCGGGTCCGATTATCTACCCGGATGGCTAGGGAAATCAACGCGTTCAGTGTGGGAGGTTCATCACGAAAAGCTAATTCATCCCTAAGGGCAGAATTCAGGCCCCGCATAAACACTCCCCGGAGAGCGACATCATTTCAGTCCGACTCGGTGGTAAGAATACAGAAGTGTATCGAAAAATCAGCCACTGATTGTGTGCCCTGGCAAAGATCCAGAAGCCGGCTGGAAATATCACCCTCATGATTAGAGTGACCAAAAACTTTTTCAAACTCGAGGACAAAATGAGGGTAAGACTAGCCGTGATAATCTGGACCACTGACTAATGCCTGTGCTCATTCCAAAGTGAGGCCGTCTAAAAGAGTGATTACTACATAGCTAATCTTACTTTGGTCAGACGAAAAATCACCGGGGGTTCTCTGGAGAACTAGCTGACACTAGAGGAGGAATCTTTTACAGCCCCCTACCCTCCCACAATAACGGGACAGAGAGGGGATGGAAAGGGCTCGACCGGCAGAAACAGGCTCAGGGGGTGAAGGTGCTGCCGCCGGCAGAGGAGACTCCACCACCGCCGGACTTGACGCAATAATGGAAGCAACCTGGGACATTCATTGGCCAATTTGGCCCTGAGTAATGGCAATTAGATGGAATAATTGATCAATTTTCACCTTGAGGGCTGTGAGGCGTTCTAACGGGGATCCTGATGTGTTCCTGCCGGGTCCTGCGTTTGGTAGGATTGTAATATGATTTTGCAATACAGGTACCCAATGGCAGAAAACACAAGAGGAAACAACAGGTAAGGTGCAAGGAAAGTATTTTATTGTACAGTTTGTAAATGTAGGTTGAGACTGGTAGCCCGGTGGGGAGAGAAGGGAGAAGACAAGGTAAATGACTGGGGAAGGATATGTGGGGGAATGCTGCTGAGTAAACTTTGGCTTACTTGGTTTGAGCAAGTTAGCTTTTGCAGAGGGCTGGTGGAGATGAACCGCTGACAAGAGGACTGCTGCGGCTGTGACGTGGAGGTAGAGAGCTGCAACGGGAGGTACATGCTGATGGTGGATGGGGGAAAATTGCCCAGGACTGGGGCTTGTTCCTGAGGGTAAAGGGGACAGTTGTAGTGAGCTGAATGTTTGTGCCTTCCTTGGTTTGCAGGGGTTCCAGGGGGGAGTCCAGGCTGCACAGCTGGTGGAAGTCCTGAGTCCGGGAGGGGAGTTCCGGAGGGCAACGCTGAGAAGAAGGAGGCAGAGAAATCCAAAATGTGCACAGAGGTAAGACCTTCGGGGGTAGAGGCTTACGTGGGGTCCAAGGGAAAGCTTGGGCAGTGGGGAGCAGGTGGTGTAGGCAGGCAGGGAGCGAGTGTAGAGCACACACACAGGAGCTTGTAGAACACCAGGAGTGGGAGAAATAGGGTGGAGCTGAGCCACTGGGCAGCTGGAACTAATCACAGGCAATTAGAGGATGAGTGGTGTGTGTGCATGCCGCTGACATGACAATTAGATGGCTTGTGAGGTCTATGTGGAGGTGTATTACTGCCTGCATTAACGCAAATGGAGTTCATATTCCATATTGAAGTCTGTTTTGTTGTGATTTTAGAAAGTCAGGGTGCTTCGGTTTTGCTCAGTTTTGAAAATTGTTGACACACAGATTTTCACTTGTCGATCACTGGTATTGTCTGTTATACACCAGCAGATTCAGGGCTACTATGAGAGAGAGATTAACCACACACAAGCTGGTTTCCATAGAGACAGCAGTACACGGGCCCAAATACTGAACCTAAGGTTGATTACAGAGAAGGCCTATGAGTTCAACACGCCACTCTACTGCTGCTTTATTGATTATAGCAAAACCTTTGATTGTGTAGATCTCAGCAAGCTCTGGTCTTCCTTGGTAGGGTTTGGTATTCCAGCCTATTTAATCAAGTGTCTGTATGCACTCTATGCTGGACAGAAAATAGAAATCGAAACACCAGTGGGACATTCTAACACACAAACTATTGGGAGGGATGTGAGACAGGGATGTCCTCTGTTTCCAATTCTATTTAACCTCTACAGTGAGAATATTATGAGACAGGCATTGGATGACTGGGGGGATGGATTCTGCCTGAATGGAGAAAAGATAAGTGACTCAAGATATGCTGATTATGTGGTCCTGGTTGCAATATCAGAACACCATCTTCAGCAACTTGTCAGCAAAGAAAGAGAGGCATCTGCGGCAGTTGGGTTGAGACTAAATGGCAAGAAGGTGGTGATGGTGATGTCATTTTCAAGAACACCAATCCCAGCAACGATTGTGTATCAAAATGAAAATCTCAAACAGGTTGAGGAATTCATCTATCTATGTTCCATCTTCAATGCTAGCTGTAGCACCATTGGGGAGGTAAAACAGCGGATAATGTTGGCCAAGAAATCAGCTGGAAACTTGAGTGAAATATAGAAGGGAAGAGGCATTTCACTGGAAACCAAAAAGTGGTTAATGGGGGTGATGGTTTGGTCAATCATAAGTTATGCTTCTGAAACATGGGTGTACAATACAGATGTCATACGGAGAATCCAAAGCTTTGAAAATTGGTGCTATCGAAGGATTCTTAGAATCTCGTGGAAGGATCACATTTCTAATGAGGATGTCTACATCAGGACTGGAAATCAGCTGGAGCTTTGCTGACAGCTACTGTCAAGATGAATGAGGTTTGTTTGGACACCTGGTGAGGATAGAGGGCCTAAGCTACAAGTTGATGATGGGAAGAGTGCATGGAAAAAGACCAAGAAGCTGGCCTCGCACCACTTGGCTAAAAGACTTAAGCCAGCACTGCAGTATGACCCTCCCTTTTATGATTTGAACATCCAGAGATCGCAAGCTGTGAAGAGAACAAACCAGCAACCCTGGATGACAGGATGCCAACACAACAACAATAATATACTATTAGTTATCCTTAGTGATCTATTGGCCTTGGAGTATTGCTAAACTAACCAGTACATTCCCTCTTTTAAAAGGTTACAGCATTGAGCAAGTGATGTGGAAAAAGTGTTTGTGCCCTTCCTGATATCTAATTTTTTTGTATGTTTGTCACACTTAAATGTTTCAGATCATCAAACAAATTTAAATATTAGACAAAGATAACACAAGTAAACACAAAATGCAGTTTTTAAGTGAAGGCAATTATTGGGGGGGGGGGGGGGGTGGAATCCAAACCTACATGGCCCTGTGTGAAAAAGCGATTGCCCCCAAACCTAATAACTGGTTGGGCACTCTTAGCAGCAACAACTGCAATCAAGCGTTTGCAATAACTGGCAATGAGTCTTTTACAGCATTGTGGAGGAATTTTGGCCCGCTCATCTTTGCAGAATTGTTGTAATTCAGCCACATTGGAGGGTTTTCAAGCATGAACCACCTTTTCAAGGTCATGCCACAGCATCTCAATCAGATTCAGGTCAGGACTTTGACTAGGTCACTCCAAAGTCTTCATTTTGTTTTTCTTAAGCCATTCAGAGGTGGACGTGCTGGTGTATTTTGGATCATTGTCCTGCTGCAGAACCCAAGTGCACTTCAGCTTGAAGTCACGAACAGATTGCCAGACCGTCTGCTTCAGGATTTTTTGGTAAACAGCAGAATTCATGGTTCCATTTACCACAGCAAGAAAAACAGCCACAGACCATCACACTACCACCACCATATTTTGCTGTTGATATGATGTTCCTTTTTCTGAAATGCTGTGTTACTTTTATGCCGGATGTAATGGATCACACACCTTCCAAAAAGTTCAACTTTTGTCTTGTCAGTCCACAGAGTATTTTCCCATAAGTCTTGGGGATCATCAAGATGTTTTCTGGCAAAACTGAGACAAGCCTTTATGTTCTTTTTGCTCAGTAATGGATTTTGTCGTGGAACTCTGCCATGCAGGCCATTTTTGCCCAGTCTCTTTCTTATGGTTGAGTCATGAACACTGAACTTAACTGAGGGAAGTGAGGCCTGAACTTCTTTGGATGTTGTTGTGGGGTCTTTTGTGGACTCTTGGATGAGTCATCGCTGCACTCTTGGGGTAATTTTGGTCAGCCGGCCACTCCTGGGAAGGTTCACCACTGTTCCATGTTTACGCCATTTGTGGATAGTGGCTCTCACTGTGGTTTGCTGGAGTCCCAAAGCTTTAGAAATGGCTTTATAACCTTTTCCAGACTGATAGATCTCAATTACTTTGTTTCTCATTTGCTCCTGAATTTCTTTGGATTGCAGCATGATGTCTAGCTTTTGAGGATCTTTTGGTCTATTTTACTTTGTCAGGCAGGTCCTATTTAAGTGATTTCTTGATTGAGAACAGTTGTGGCAGTAATCAGGCCTGGGTGTGACTAGAGAAATTGAACTCAGCTTTTCAAAGATGTGATAAACCACAGTTAATTTATGTTTTAACAGGGGGCAATCACTTTTTCACACAGGGTCATGTAGGTTTGGATTTTTTTTTACCCTTAATAATAAACACCTTCATTTAAAAACTGCATTTTGTGTTTACTTGCTTTATCTTTGTCTAATATTTAAAGTTGTTTGATGATCTGAAACATTTAAGTGTGACAAACATGCAAAAAATGAGAAATCAGGAAGTGGACAAACACTTTCGCACCACTGTAAATAAATTAAACTGCTGTGGCACACATATTTGAGATGCTTGGACTGCATATGTATAGCACATTGATTGAGATGCTCAGACTGCATATGTATATTGTGTTACCTCACGTCTTAGAAGGAACAATAAGTCTGGACCTCCTGGGGATAACAGCAGGAGGTGGAGGTGCCTTTAGAAATGACTCTGAAAGGACTTCCTGACCTCCAGGGGTCAGGTGGAGGAAGAAGAGACCGGGGGGAGATGTATTGTCTATGGAGGGTTGAATGACAATGTGTTTCTGTACTTTGATGTCCCGGGTATAAAAGGAGGGGATTGGAGAAGTTGGTCCTCTTTTCTGTTTGAGAGGACGTTGGAGATGTGAGATGATTAATAAACCTGAATTGAGAAATAAATTCAGCCTCTTCATTTCATGCTCTCCACATTGGTGACCTGAAGACGTACAATGACCAGAGACAATTCCCCCGAACCAGACTCGCCAGGGACCAGCCGAGCAAGCGCGGTCTCAGTCAAGCTACCAGAATTCTGGCAGGACAACCCAGACTCGTGGTTCCTCCTGGCTGAAGCCCAGTTCGCGCTCGGGGGAATAACAGCAGATGACACAAAATTCTACCACATCATCGCCAAACTCGACAGCCACACAGCTCGACATGTGCGGAGCCTGGTGCAGCACCCGCCCGCTGGCGACAAATACAGCGGGTTGAAAGCTGCCCTCATCCAGCATTTCACGCCCTCAGCCCAGGAGAGAGCTAGGAGGCTCCTGGCTCTGCACGACTTGGGAGGAAGCACGCCTGTCGACCTGATGGAAGACATGCTGAAGCTGAGAGGCTCAGACAACGACGATTTCCTCTTCACGCACATCTTCCTGAGAACCCTACCATCGCAGACGAGGGCGACCCTGGCGGGCACTCACTTTGTGACCCAGCGGGACTTCCGCGCGCTGGCCCAGGAGGCGCAGCGGATCCTCAATGCCAGCGAAGAACACATGGCCACCGCAGCAGTGGCAGACCTCGGCGCGGCGACTGGGAGCAGCAGTGGGCCAGAGGCGACGGAGGCGGTCCCACCAACAACGGCGGCAGCGAAGCCCCGACACCGCAGAGGAGACGACCTCTGTTTTTACCATCGTCGTTTTGCAGAGAGGGCACACAAGTGTGTACCGCCGTGCCAGTTCAAGAGCTCGGGAAACGCCAGGACCGAGAGTCGCTAGCAGCTGCAGCCCTCGGCGAACAGAACAAGCTGCTCTACCTGACGGATGCGCGCTCTGGGAGGCACTTTCTCGTGGACACGGGCTCCCAAGTGAGTTTCATCACCCCAGCCTACGCTGACCGGCTGGCAGGCCCCGGGGGTGACGGAGCAACAGCAGCGAACGGCTCGAGCATTAAGACCTTCGGTGAAAGGACTCTACTTCTGTCCCTGCACGGCCGCTCATATGAGTGGACTTTTATTATAGTGGCGGTGAGTTTCAACATGTTAGGTGCTGATTTTCTGTGCTCACATGGGTTGTTAGTTGATCTTCCCAATAGACGCCTCGTTAATGCACTCTCCTTTTACTCTATTCCTTGTGCAGCTCGAGTGTCCCCGCCACCAGCACAGGCCAACGTTGCCACAGCAGGCGGTAAGTTTCACACACTCCTCACTCAGTTTCCATCACTCACAGTTCCCACTTTTTCGGCAACAGTTGCGAAACACGAAAGCACTTTATCACTACCGCTGCCCCCCCCCGTCTTTGCAAAAGCTCGGCGCTTGGATGCAGCTAAACTCTCCATAGCGCGCGAGGAGTTCGCCAACCTGGAAAGGTTGGGCATCATCCGTCGTTCGAACAGCCCATGGGCTTCCCCACTGCACATGGTCCCTAAAGCTGACGGCTCGTGGAGACCTTGCGGTGATTTCCACAGGTTAAACAACGCCACAGCGCATGACCGCTACCCAATCCCACATATTCAGGATTTTTCGGCACATCTGGCGGGGGCGCGCATTTTTTCTAAAATAGACTTGGTCCGCGGTTATCATCAAGTCCCAGTGCACACTGAGGACATTCCCAAAACAGCGGTGATAACCCCGTTTGGACTTTTTGAGTTTTTACGCATGCCGTCTGGGCTTAAAGGCACCGCGCAAACCTTCCAGCGCATGATGGATGCGGTGTTACGCAATCTCCCTTTTGTGTTCGTCTACCTGGACGACATTTTGGTAGCCAGCGCGTCCGAAGAGGAACACGAAAAACACCTCACGGCAGTTTTCCGGAGGTTGGGAGAGCACGGGTCAATAATCAACCCAGCTAAGTGCCAGTTCAGGGTGGCGCAGATTGATTTTTTGGGGCACCGTGTCTCCCCAGAAGGGGCAGTTCTGCTACCGGACAAAGTGCGCGCAGTGGCAGATTTTCCCCAGCCACAAACGGTCAGAGCACAACAGGAGTTTTTAGGAATGGTGAATTTTTATAACCGTTTCCTCCCCCACGCAGCACAGCTCATGCAACCATTATATGCCGCGCTTAAAAAACAAAAACCCTCCAATGCAATCGAATGGTCCCCGGAGCGCGCATTCGCGGAGGTAAAAAAAGCCCTTGCAGACGCTGCGTTGTTGGCTCATCCAGACCCAACGGCCCGCATAGCGCTCACCACTGATGCGTCGGATTTGGCCATAGGGGCGGTAGTGGAGCAGCACGTTGCCAGGGTTTGGCAGCCGCTGGCCTTTTTCAGCAGATCCTTGCGCGAGGCCGAGCGAAAATACAGCGCGTTTGACAGGGAGCTGTTAGCGCTCCACTTAGCCATTCGCCACTTCCAATTCTGGCTAGAAGGTCGGCGTTTCACCGCGTTTGTCGACCACAAACCGCTGACTTTTGCGATGGCCAAAATTTCGGAACCATGGTCGGGCCGGCAGCAGAGGCAGCTGGTCGCAATTTCGGAGTTTACTACTGATATTCAACATGTAGCGGGTAAACTCAATGTAGTAGCAGACTGCCTCTCTCGCGCGCTTACCGCGCCAGTCCGCGCAGAGGTAGATTATACTACCGCAGCCGCAGAGCAAAATAACAGCGCGGAAGCGCATGCGGCCCCAGTCCACGTGGGGATAGATTATGCAGCCATGGCAGCGGATGAGGGTAGCGATGCGGACGTGTACGTGCTCCAGTCGGGACCAACAGGGTTAAGACTGGAGAACAGGAGGCTGCAAAATGGTATGCCCCCCCTAATCTGCGATGTCTCTACTGGACGACCGCGTCCAATAGTGCCGGCCGCATGGCGCCGCCGTGTTTTTGACTCGATTCACTCCCTGGTGCACCCAGGGGTGCGTGCATCTGTAAAAATGGTAGCAGAGAAGTTTGTTTGGCCGAGCCTGCGCAAGCACGTTAAAGATTGGGCAAGAACCTGTATGGCTTGCCAGCGGGCCAAAATACACAAGCACACAAAAGCCCCCTTAGAGCCGTTTCACATCCCGGCCAAGAGGTTTGATCATGTGCGTGTCGACCTCGTAGGCCCCCTACTGTCGTCGCAAGGGTACACGCATCTTTTGACAATGGTGGACCGAACCACGCGTTGGCCGGAAGTGGTCCCACTGGCATCAACCTCAGCTGCAGAGGTGGCCCGCGCGTTTTTAACGGCTTGGGTAGCGCGTTTTGGGGTCCCGTCGGATATTACGTCCGACAGGGGACCTCAATTTGTGTCCGAGCTTTGGTCAGCGATGGCCCACAGCTTAGGTGTGACAATTCACCGCACTACCGCTTACCACCCCCAGGCTAATGGTTTATGCGAGCGTTTTCATAGATCACTGAAAGCAGCCCTCAGAGCGTCGCTTACGGATGCAAATTGGGTAAACAGACTACCATGGGTTTTATTGGGGTTGCGTTCTGCACCTAAAGAGGACTTAAAAGCCTCCCCAGCTGAGTTGGTTTTCGCGCAGCCACTCCGGCTGCCAGGAGAGTTTCTTCCAGATAATCCGGCGCCAGGTCGTCCCCCTGCTCAGCGGTCACTGAACGACACGGAAGCGGACATGCTTCCGGGCCCCGTTCATCACACTTTTCCGCATGTTTTTGTGCCCAAATCTTTAAAAAATGCCGAGTTTGTTTTTGTCAGGCACGAGGCTCAGCGCCCAACCCTGCAACCACCTTACGATGGCCCATATAGAGTACTGGAAACAGGTGATAAGCATTTTTTGCTAGATTTGGGGGACAGGAGGGAAACAATTAGTATAGACAGACTGAAACCTGCTTTTGTGATGGCTGACGAAACTGTGCGAGTGACGAGAGCTCCTCGACGCGGCAGACCCCCCAAGGAGCATTCCCCAGAGCCCCTGCAGGGATCAACTAACAGTTCTCATCCTCAGATAGCAGATTCACTGCAAGATGGCGCCGCAGGAGCGGTGAAGCCCGCTTACAGCAAGTTTGGAAGGCGGTTGAAGCCCAGACAGCATATGGACTGGTGTTGTGGTTTTATCATGTTGTGTGGACTATGTTGTATTGTTTCATCTTCGACGTTTGGGGGGGGGTTATGTGGCACACATATTTGAGATGCTTGGACTGCATATGTATAGCACATTGATTGAGATGCTCAGACTGCATATGTATATTGTGTTACCTCACGTCTTAGAAGGAACAATAAGTCTGGACCTCCTGGGGATAACAGCAGGAGGTGGAGGTGCCTTTAGAAATGACTCTGAAAGGACTTCCTGACCTCCAGGGGTCAGGTGGAGGAAGAAGAGACCGGGGGGAGATGTATTGTCTATGGAGGGTTGAATGACGATGTGTTTCTGTACTTTGATGTCCCGGGTATAAAAGGAGGGGATTGGAGAAGTTGGTCCTCTTTTCTGTTTGAGAGGACGTTAGAGATGTGAGATGATTAATAAACCTGAATTGAGAAATAAATTCAGCCTCTTCATTTCATGCTCTCCACAACTGCAACCTTTTTCCTGTAAATTTTTAAGTAAATTTTTTCCTGTAAATTAGTAAGTTACAAACCTCTCTCACTTTTCACTAGCCTCAATTTTTGTTGTTGGAAAATTAAACAATATTACACCAGTACGGTATTCAATTCAATTCAATTCAACTTTATTTATATAGCGCTATATCACAACAGTAATTTCATAGCACTTTCAAATGTAGGCAAAACCCCACAATTGCAGAAAGACCCCAGCAATCAGACGATCCCCTGTGAGCAAGCACTTAGCAACGGTGGAGAGGAAAACCTCCCATTTAACAAGAAGAAACCTCTAGCAGAACCAGGCTCAGGGAGGGGCAGTCATCTGCTGCGACTGGCTGGGGGGTGAGGGGATAGAGAAGATGAAAAGGACAGACATAAAGAGAGCAAACATTAATGGAGAGAAGCCAAGTACATTATTGGAGGTCACCCGGCAGTCTAAATCTATTAACAGCAAAGCAAAGGGGGGAGGAGTTAAGAGACACAAGATCCCTCCCCAATCGTAGGCTATGCTGAAGAGGAAGGTTTTTACCCTATTCTTAAAAACAGAGATCGAGTCTGACTCCCGAACCCAGATTGGTAACTGGTTCCACAGAAAAGGAGCTTGATAGCAGAAGGCTCTGCCTCCCATTGTACTTTTGGAGAGTCTAGGTATTACAAGTAATCCAGCATTTTGGGAGCGTAGTGCTCTGTTAGGATGATAGGGTAATATCAAATCTTTTATATAAAAGGGGGCCTGATTATTAAGAGCTTTGTAAGTGAGAAAGAAGGATTTTACACTTAATTCTAAACTGTATGGGAAGCCAATGCAGGGAGGCCAGAACCGGAGAGATATGATCTCTCTTTCTAGTGCCTGTTAAAACCCTTGCAGCAGCATTTTGGATCAACTGAAGACTTTTTAAAGATATTTTAGGACAACCTGATAATAACGAGTTACAGTAATCTAATCCAGAGCTAACAAAAGCATGGATCAGTTTCTCAGCATCATTCAGAGACAAGATGCTCCCAATCTTGGCAATATTGCGCAGATGATAGAAGGCAGTCTTAGAAACAAATTTAATATGTGAATTAAAAAACAGATCTTGATAAAAAATAACTCCAAGGTTCCTCACAGAACTATTCAGAGTAAGAGTAGTGGCATCCAAATTAAGAGTTTGATTTGGAAAGGCATTTCTAAGGTTTTTTGGACCAACAAGAATGACTTCAGTCTTATCTGGGTTTAATAGCAGAAAATTACAAGTCATCCAAGCTTTGATTTCCTTAAGACATGTATCTAACTTGGCTAATTGATTACAATCATCGGGCTTCATTGACAGGTATAATTGTGTGTCATCTGCACAACAATGAAAATGTTTACAGTGCTTTCTAATGATGTTGCCTAATGGAAGCATATATAAACTAAAAAGAGTAGGGCCTAAAACAGATCCCTGTGGAACTCCATGACTGAGCTTAGAGTTGGAAGAAAACTCATTATTGATATGAACAAACTGAAGTCTATCAGACAAATAAGATCTAAACCACTGCAGCGAAGTTCCATTTAGTCCAACATAGTGTTCTAATCTATCAAGTAGAATATCATGATTGATAGTATCAAAGGCTGCACTAAAATCTAAAAGGACAAGTACAGAAACAAGTCCATTATCAGATGCAATAAGGAGGTCATTAGTGACCTTCACTAAGGCTGTTTCAGTGTTGTGATGAATTCTGAACCCAGATTGAAACTCTTCAAATAGACCATTTCCCTGCAAGTGGTCAAATAATTGTTTACCAATAACTCTTTCTAAGATTTTTGAAATGAAAGGCAGATTATAGATTGGTCGATAGTTAGTCAAAACTCCTGGATCGAGCATTGGCTTTTTGAGTAAGGGTTTAATTACAGCAATTTTAAAAGCCTGCGGTGTGGCGTAACATTATGTAGCTCACATATTCCTTGGCAGAGACCCAGACATGAGGGAACTTTGAGCTCACAGTGTGTATTGACATCACGCCCCAGATGGACATTGAGTCTGGACCCCCTGCGGACTAGAGGAGAAGTGAGAAGATCTGAGAGTGAACCTGAAGAGACTGCCTGACTCACAGGGTCAGACAGAGAAGCCGAGAGGACAATGGGGGGATTAGTTATGAATGGAATTCTGTGTTTGATGTGAATGTGATTTGTGTCTGTTGTAACAGTATAAAGGTATGAGGTTTATCTCAGCCCGCTCTCTTCATTCCCTGACTGAGAGAGGAGCTGTAGGACTTGATATGGAATAAACCTATACTGAAAAATCATTCAGTCTCTTCATTTCGAGTTTCCTACATTGGTGACCCACACGTGAGAAAAATGGAAAGACTTGGAGGTCGTCTCTCCGACTCCGAACCTGACTCACCGGAGACCGCCCGCGCCGGCGTAAGCTCCATTAGACTCCCCGAGTTCTGGCAAGAGGACCCGCACTCATGGTTCCAACACGTGGAATCACGGTTCGTGCTTTACGGGGTATCAGAGGATGACATTAAATTCCACAATGTCATCGCAAGACTCGACAGCCGCACAGCCCGGTGTGTGCGGAGCCTGGTGCAGCAGCCGCCTGCTGCTGGCAAATACGACGCCCTGAAAGCCGCCCTCATTCGGAGCTTTGTGCCATCGGCCGAGGTGAGGGCCAGAACACTCCTGGACCTGCGCGACAGAGGAGGATGCAAGCCGACCGTCCTCATGGAGGACATGCTGCAGATGATCGGGGCAGACAATGATGCGTTTTTATTTAAGCACATCTTTTTGAGGACCCTTCCAGCGCACATGGAGGCTCCCTGTCCAGCATGAGGTGTGTGGACCAGCAGGACTTCCGCGCGCTGGCTTTGGAAGCGGAGCGGCTCCTGGACGCATGCGGCGAGCAGGAGGCGGCAGCGGCAGCAGCAAACCTCGGCGCGGCGGCCCAGGGCGATGGAGAACCGGTGGCAGCAGAGCCGACCCCAGCGACAACAGCGGCAGCGCGGTCCCGGAGCAGAGGAGAGGACAAGATGTGTTTCTACCATCGACGATTCGCGCACAAGGCTCACAGATGCGTCCCGCCATGCAACTTCAGGAAGCAGGGAAACGCAAGAGCCAGAGGTCGTTAGCAGCTTCGACCCTCGGTGAACGGAACAAGCTGCTCTACCTGACGGATGCGTGCTCCGGACGGCAATTCCTCGTCGACACCGGAGCACAGAGGAGTTTCATAACCGCGACCTACGCGGATCGGGCGGCCGGTCCCCGCGGAGATGGAGCAACAGCTGCAAACAGCTCGTCGATCAAGACGTTTGGCGAAAGAACTCTGCGCCTGTCCTTGCACGGCCGCAGCTATGAATGGACTTTCATAGTAGCAGCGGTGAGTTTCAACATGTTGGGCGCCGACTTTTTGTGCTCACACGGCTTGTTGGTGGATCTGGCTAATAGACACTTGGTTAATGCACTCTCTTTTTGTTCTATTTCCTGTGCAGCACGAGTGTCCCCGCCGTCAGTACAGGCCAACGCCGCCGCAGCAGGAGGTAAGTTCCACACTCTCCTAAACCAGTTCCCAGCATTCACAGTTCCCACGTTTTCAGCTAAGGTGGCGAAGCACGGGGTGGAGCACTTTATAACCACAAGTGGCCCACCGGTTTTTGCGAAGGCTCGGCGCTTGGATGCAGCTAAGCTCTCCATTGCGCGTGAGGAGTTCGCCAACCTGGAGAGGTTGGGCATAATTCGCCGCTCGAAGTCCGCTTGGGCTTCCCCCCTCCACATGGTCCCGAAGGCGGACGGCTCGTGGAGACCGTGCGGCGATTATCGCAGGTTAAACAATGCCACAGCGCAGGACCGCTACCCAATTCCGCATATCCAAGATTTTTCGGTGCATTTGGCCAAGGCGCGAATTTTTTCTAAAATAGACCTGGTCCGCGGTAATCATCAGGTTCCGGTCCAATCAGAGGACATTCCCAAGACAGCGGTAATAACCCCTTTCGGGCTTTTTGAATTTTTACGCATGCCTTTTGGCCTTAAAGGCGCTGCGCAAACCTTCCAACGCATGATGGATGCCGTTTTGCGCGACCTCCCTTTCGTTTTTGTCTACTTAGACGATATTTTAGTTGCCAGCGCCTCTGAGGAGGAACACGAAAGTCACCTCAGAACTGTTTTTCAGAGGTTGGGAGCGCACGGGTTGATAATCAACCCAGCCAAGTGCCATTTCGGCGCAGCACAGATCGATTGCGGATTAAAACCGCAATAATAATGTTCAAAGTGAAGAATTTATCACTTCCCGCAAATATCCAAAAGTTGTTCCAAACAAGGGAGAAACGATATCACTTCAGAGGAACATGTATATTTCAAAAGCCTACAGTGAGAACAACCACCAAGCAACACTGTATTTCAGTGCAAGGAGTCAGATTATGGAACGATTATGGACCTGAATTAAAATCATGTACAACGCTTGGACAATTTAAACAAAAACTAAAGGAAGAAATACTCCAAACATATTTACAAGACGACATGTAAACTCACATAAGGATTGACATATCCAGCCTGTGTTGTGTTGTAGCTTAGTTTTTTTTTTTTTTTCTCTCTGTGACATTCTGTCTTAGATTTGTCTTGAATAGTAACCGCTCAACTTAGCTTAGCTTAGTTTTCCTTTTTTTTCTCTCAGTCACACTTTGTCTTAGCTTTGTTCTAAATTGTAATCAATCTTGTCTTGTTTACTCTTTTTTCTTTTGAATTCTTGGATGGAGTATGGGTGGGCAATATAAGCTGCGGCTTCAGCCATCACCCATTTCGGATAACTCACGTGGAATTGTTTAGTAGAAGGAGTCTTTGTCTAATTTGACCTTGTTGTTATATTATACAGTTTCTTTTAACCTGTACTGTATTATCCGAAATAAAATTCATTCATTCATTCAAATTCATTCATTCATTCATTTTTTAGGGCACCGCGTCTCCCCAGAGGGTGCAGTTCCGCTGCCCTCCAAAGTACGCGCGGTGGCCGAGTTTCCCCAGCCACGAACGGTAAAAGCGTTACAGGAATTTTTAGGTATGGTAAACTTTTACAACCGTTTCATACCTCACGCGGCGCAGCTCATGCAACCGTTGTATGTCGCGCTAAAAAAACAGAAGCCCTCAAATGCGATTGAGTGGTCTCCTGAGCGGGAGCGCGCATTCATTGAGGTTAAGGAAGCACTAGCGAACGCAGCACTGCTGGCTCACCCAGACCCAGCAGCCCGAATAGCGCTAACCATAGACGCGTCAGATGTGGCCATAGGAGCCGTGGTAGAACAGCAAGTCGCCGGAGCTTGGCAACCACTCGCTTTTTTTAGCAGAACCCTACGTGATGCTGAGCGAAAATATAGCGCGTTTGACAGGGAACTGCTAGCGCTCCACCTGGCCATTCGCCATTTTCAGTTCTGGTTGGAAGGGCGGCGTTTCACCGCTTTTGTCGACCACAAACCGTTAACTTTTGCAATGTCCAAAGTCTCTGAACCATGGTCAGGCCGACAGCAGAGGCAGCTGGCCGCAATTTCAGAATTCACCACCGATATACAGCATGTAGCCGGTAAATTTAATGTGGTGGCGGACTGCCTCTCGCGAGCGGTAACAGCACCTGTCCGCGCAGATGGGGGCTGTAGCGCCGCAGACGCGGAGCGCGGTAACAGCGCGGACGCGCACGCGGCTCCGGTGCACGTAGGGATAGATTACGCGGCCATGGCAGCAGAGCAGGGCGAGGACACAGACGTGCGCGCGCTCCTGTCTGGACCAACAGGGTTAAGGCTGGAGAACGTAAGTTTGCAAACCGGCTCACCCCCGCTTATTTGCGATGTATCCACCGGGCGACCTCGCCCAGTGGTGCCGGCCACGTGGCGCTGTCGTGTTTTTGACGCGGTGCACTCCCTGGCACACCCGGGAGTACGCGCTTTGGTGAAAATGGTAGCAGAGAAGTTTGTTTGGCCGAGCCTGCGCAAGCACGTGAAGGAGTGGGCGCGAGCCTGCATGTCCTGCCAGCGGGCCAAAGTTCACAGACACACAAAAGCCCCTTTAGAGCCTTTCCACGTCCCGGCTAAGAGGTTTGATCATGTGCACGTAGATCTAGTGGGACCCCTGCCGCCCTCGCAGGGGTTCACACATCTCCTGACAATGGTGGACCGGACCATGCGTTGGCCGGAAGTAGTCCCATTGCAGTCTACCACAACAGCAGAGGTGACTCGCATTTTTTTAACAGCCTGGGTAGCGCGGTTCGGAGTCCCGTTGGACATTACGTCCGATAGGTGTCCGCAGTTCGTTTCAGAGCTATGGTCAGCCATGGCCAGTGGTTTAGGGGCAACAGCCCATCGCACCACCGCTTATCACCCACAGGCCAACGGTTTATGCGAGCGTTTTCACAGGTCGTTGAAGGCAGCCCTCAGAGCGTCGCTCACGGATACAAATTGGGTAAACAAACTACCATGGGTTTTATTGGGGTTGCGTTCGGCACCCAAGGAGGATTTAGATGCCTCACCTGCTGAATTAGTGTTTACTCAACCTCTCAGGCTGCCAGGAGAGTCCCTGCCAGCCCAAGCAGCACCCGAGCGCCCCCCGGTGTGGGGACCTCTACGTGGCACGGGGGCAGAAATGCTCCCGGGCCCCGCTCATCACACGTTTCCGCGGGTTTTTGTTCCCAAGGCTTTGCAAAACGCAGAGTTTGTTTTTGTCAGGCACGACGCCCAGCGTCACAGTCTCTGCCCACCTTACGATGGTCCGTTCCGAGTGCTGGAAACCGGGGAGAAATATTTTATACTGGACTTGGGGGGCAGGAAAGAAACAATCAGTGTTGACAGATTAAAGCCTGCTTTTGTGTTACGTGACGAACCTGTACGGCCGGCGGGGGCTCCTCGACGCGGCAGGCCTCCCAAGGGACAGCCCCTAGTTCCCCAGCAGGGGGAAAATAACCCTTCTCCCCCTCATCCCACAGGCGCACCGCAGGAAGGCACAACACAGGCTGCGAAGCCTGCGTTCAGCAGATTCGGGAGGAGATTGAAGCCTAAGCAACGGGCAGAGTGATGTGTATTTTGATCAACCCGTGTAAATTGTGCTGTAGATCCTGCAAAGGGGGGGGGTGATGTAAGGGTGTAATGTGTATGACTGCCCATTATGGACATGAGGGCGGTGTGTGTGTGTCCCTTCTTGACAGAGTGTGTATGACCGTCCATTATTGACTTAAGGTTGGTGTATGTCCGTTCTTGGGCGTTTCAGGGGGAGTGATGTGGCGTAACATTATGTAGCTCACATATTCCTTGGCAGAGACCCAGACATGAGGGAACTTTGAGCTCACAGTGTGTATTGACATCACGCCCCAGATGGACATTGAGTCTGGACCCCCTGCGGACTAGAGGAGAAGTGAGAAGATCTGAGAGTGAACCTGAAGAGACTGCCTGACTCATAGGGTCAGACAGAGAAGCCGAGAGGACAATGGGGGGATTAGTTATGAATGGAATTCTGTGTTTGATGTGAATGTGATTTGTGTCTGTTGTAACAGTATAAAGGTATGAGGTTTATCTCAGCCCGCTCTCTTCATTCCCTGACTGAGAGAGGAGCTGTAGGACTTGATATGGAATAAACCTATACTGAAAAATCATTCAGTCTCTTCATTTCGAGTTTCCTACATGCGGTACATAATCTAAAGTTAAAGAAGAATTCATTATTTGAAGAGTATGGCTACCAATAAATGGGAAGACTTTTTTAAATAACCTGGTAGGAATAGGTTCTAAAAGACAAGTTGAAGGCTTGGATGAGGAGATTATTTTATCTAACTCTAAAAAGTCAATTGGAATAAACTTATCTAAACAGATATCAATTGAGGGAGTTGTAGTAGTTGCTGTACTTAAGTTTACGGTGGGAAGAATCTGACTGATTTTATCTCTAATAGATAAAATTTTTTGATTGAAAAAGTTAAAAAAGTCCTGACTAGAAAGCTCTAGGGGGATGCAAGGATTGACAGAGTCCTGACTCTTTGTCAGCTTGGCTATAGTGTTGAAAAGAAACCTGGGATTATTCTTATTGTCTTCTATTAATGCAGAGTAATAACTTGTCCTAGCTTTCTAGCTGTCCTAGCTAGTTTAAGAAATAAAGTGGTACATGAGCTGCGAAAATCAAAAATATCTTATTACAATAAACTGATAGACCATGCAAAGGGTAACAACAGTTCCCTATGGAGGCATTTAAATAACTTAACTAATAAAAAAAACGATCAGAAGGGGGTAAAGGAACTTAGAATCAATGGCAAGACCGTCAGTGACAAGGCTACTTTGGCAAATGAATTTAATTCACACTTTGTGGGCTCTGTGGAAGACTTAACAAAAATTTTTGTGCTGCCAAATGTGCTCAACAACACAAATTCCATACCCCCAACAGATACTTTTCACATCGATGAGGTAAATGAGAAGTTAATTGCTGGTATTGTTAAAACACTGTCAAACTCAAAAACTAGTGATATCTACAATATGAGCACCTCCTTTCTCAAAATGCACAGCAAAATATTAATCAAACCACTGACTCATCTCATTAATCTCTCCATTAGGTCTAGTACATTTCCATCTGGCTGGAAAAAAGCTGTCGTCATACCAGTTCATAAATCAGGCAGTAAAGACGATATATGCAATTACCGCCCAATCTCTATCTTACCAGTCCTATCTAAGGTTCTTGAAAAAGTTGTAGCTACACAGCTGATAGACTACTTACAAGACAGTCAACTTCTTCATCCACATCAATTTGGTTTTAGACCAGGATACTCAACAGAAACAGCAAATTGTTGCCTTATTGAAAACGTCAAACAGTCCTTGGACAGGGGTAATGTGGTAGGAGCTGTTTTTCTAGATCTCAAAAAGGCTTTCGATACTGTAAACCACAGTTTGCTTTTATCCAAAATGGTATCTTTTAACTTCTCCCCAAATACATTAGAATGGTTTGCATCTTATCTCCAGAATAGAGAACAGTGTGTAAAAGTTCACCAGGATAAATCCTCATTTTTAAACAACCGCATGGGTATCCCACAAGGGTCCATTCTTGGTCCTTTACTTTTCAGCATTTTTATTAATGACTTGCCGTTACACTGCTCAGCTGCAACATGCCAACTTTATGCAGATGATGCAGTTATTTACACAGCTGCCAAGACTCCAGCACAGGCTGCAGATGTACTGTCTACAAGTATGGTTGATGTCCAAGAGTGGCTCCTCAAGAACCATCTATTGCTGAACCTTCAGAAAACAGTCTCAATGTGCTTTTCAATCAAAAAATGTAACCTGCAACATTTTAAAGTTAATATACATGATCATGACATCAGTTTAGCTACAGAATTCAAATACCTTGGCATTGTACTAGATCCTCAACTCAAATTTAATCTTCATATAAAGAAAATTTCAAAAACAGTAAAAAAAAATCTGAACTGCTTTAAATTAATTAGATATTACATACCTTACGAAGCAGCTGCACTGTATATGCATTCTATGGTTTTTTCTCATATATCATACTGTTTGACAGTCTGGGCTCAAGCAGCCCCTTCCACAATAAGACATATAGGTTCATTATATAATCAAACCCTAAAAATCTTGGACAAAAAGCCCATTAGGTGGCATCACTGTAATGTTTTAAAAAAATACAACCTATTGAGTTTTGAGAGCTTCATTGACCTCTGTCTTCTGAAATTAACGTTCAAATGTTTCCATAAATCAGCACCCGAGCCACTTGCTGGTTTCGTCCAAAGACAGGACAGCAGCAGAGCCACCAGGAGTTCTGTTAACAATAACTGTAAAATATTCCACCGCAGAACCACATTTGGACAAACAGCTTTCTCTATAAAGGGCAGTCACATCTGGAACACAATGCCAAATGAAATTAAAATAATAACGGACTTTAAAACATTCACTAAAAATGTTAAAAACTGGCTGAAAAATAAACAAGAATGTACTCATGTATGAATTATTTGTCTGCAAAGTGAGAGTGAATGAAGGGAAGGAATAAATGTGTTTGTTTATAGTGAGTGACGGAGGGAGGAAGGCCTGAAATAGGCAAATGTGAGTTATGTTATATGTGTTAAATGTGAGTCAGGCTGTTATATTTGTGTATTTATAATATTTATGTTAAAGGTGAGTCAGGCTGTTATATTTGTGTATTTATAATATTTATAATATTTATAATTGTGTATTTATAATTTTTCTGCATTGATGTATGTGGTTATTGTGTATATTTTTATCTTGATTCTTTTTTCTAAAGCCCATCCAGGGACAAGAGTTGCAAATTAGCTAATAGCTATACACTCTATGTGCAACACATCAGATTGATTGTCTTTGATTAATTGTCTATGTTTATTGCACTGTCCCTGTCAAATAAACTAATCTACTACTACTTTTCTAAGAGATTTTTTATAAATTAGGAGATGATTTCTCCACGCTAAATAGAA
The DNA here is from genome assembly GCA_020510985.1 of Pholidichthys leucotaenia. NCBI lineage: Eukaryota > Metazoa > Chordata > Actinopteri > Cichliformes > Pholidichthyidae > Pholidichthys > Pholidichthys leucotaenia. The sequence goes on from CM035844.1 coordinate 107,675,496, forward strand.
TTCATCTAAATTAGTGGAACGCAATTTTCTTTCTAATTGACGAGTCTTCTGTTTTTAGCTACGAGTTTCTGTGTTAAACCAAGAGGTTAGAAATCTCTGATTAAACCTTTTCTTTTTTAAAGGGGCCACCAAGTCTAGAGTCTGATGCAGAGAGGCTGTAACACCATGCTATCAATTATTTCCATTGTGTTGACCCATGGTATAGAGGAGACAATCTGCAAAAATTTAGTAACAATGTCATCTGAAAGGCATCTGCTGTAGTAATATTTTTCTTTAGGAGTCAAATAATCAGAAATAGTGAAATCAAAGGTGAACAGACAATGGTCTGACAGTAAAGGATTTTGAGGAGACACTACCAGATTTTCTATTTCTATACCATAAGTCAGAACAAGGTCCAATGTGTGGTGGGGATAATGAGTAGAATTTTCTACTTTCTGGGAAAACCCCATTGAGTCTAATATTGAATTGAATGCCTTATTAAGACAGTCATTATCTACATCAACATGTATATTCAAATCCCCTACTATAATTATTTTATCTGATTTCAGCACTAAATTAGCTAAAAATCTGGCAAATTCGGATAAAAACCCTGAGTAGGCTGAAGGAGGACAGTAAACTATGGCAAAGAAAATTGGGTTTAAGCTAGGGTTGCTAATATGCCCCATACTGAGGACCAGGCCCTCAAAGGAATTAAAACATGATTTTTGCTTTACATTAACTAGTAAGTTAGAATGGAAAATTGCCGCTACTCCACCTCCACGAACAGAACTTCTGGGATTATGATAGTTTAGATAACCAGAAGGAGTTGATTCATTTAAACCAACATAATCATCTTGCCCTAGCCAAGTCTCTGTAAGGGATATTAAATCAGTCTGATGATCAATTAATAGATTATGAACTAGTAGAGACTTGGGCGTTAGAGACCTAATATTTAACAAACCACATTTAATTTTTAAATTATGAGGAGGAACAGAGGCCAGATCATTAAATTTAGAGACTTGATGTTTAATTTGAGTTTTATCAACTTTTTGTTTAATCACTTTGGGATGCTTATACCTTATATTTTTATTAACTTTGGGGGGAGTAGACAAAGGTTCTCTGAGGGGGAAGACAGGGGCTAAGTTGAGGGGTGGTGGATGAGGAGGAGCTGCAGAAAGGTGTGTATTTATCAAGTTATGTTGTATTTGTCTTGGGTTATAATATTTTGGGTAACGGGAGACAGACACAATTTCTATGGGGTTATAAATTGAAGACTGGTCTAAACAGTGAGGATTATTTGGATTAATAGGATTAATATGAGAAGTGGAAACAAAGAAGGGCTGGTTGGCAGACCCAGGAACTTCGGAGTGAGTTAATGCACCAAATTTCAGTCACTGTACTAAAAAACGCTGAATAGAATAGAACAGATTGTCCCTTAAAACACGTGCACCAAGTCTATTTGGATGGATGCCATCTGGCCTCATAAGTGATGGGCGGTTCCAAAACAGGTTGAAATTGTCTACAAAACCATTGTTAAAAGTAGGACATGTAGAACACAACCAGGTATTAAGGCTGCGAGTTCTGCTAAAATAATTGCAACCTCGTCTGAAAGGTGCCAAAGGCCCAGAGATAAACACACGTCTACCACAGTTCATAAGAGTGGACAGAAGGCTCCTGAAGTCACTCTTTAAGATCTCTGACGCTTCATCTGGGATGTTGTTGCATCCAACATGCACAATGATAGTTTGACAGTAAATTGGGCTAACTATTAGCATAAACTCAATAATGCAATTATCAGTTTGTGAAAGTTGTCTCTTGTCAGTGTCTCACCATCCTGATTTTTTGATTTGACTCTTGAGGGGGAAAAGGGAATATACAAGCATCTAGCTTTGGCTCTGTTCACTGGCTACCTATAGAGGGGTTGCACTTACGTCACACGGGTCACATGTATTTTGTTTACTCCGCCATTTGAGTGAGTGTAATCAACAAGATAAATAGCTTCACACAAATCAACACCATGGTCCAGCAACTTTGAGATATTGCTTCATGAGCGACACAGTGTTATGAAACATCTAATAAAGACTGCCATCTGGTGACTGTCAGAACTGCATCTGAGTGGAAAACCTGAAAAAATCTCAATACTTTTTTTTTTGAGCATTTGGCCATCCGAGGTCTATTCAATATTGGATGGCAGGAACAAACAATACAAAGCAAACAAAAAAAAGTAATTCCCTCTCAAACTTCCCGCAAGCCCTCAAGTCACGTGATGTGACCAATATAACGAGGCCTCACTTGCTACGGTCACGTGACTGTGGGTGTGCTGAAACGGCACCTGATGCACTGCTCATGACACTTCCGCTTTATATTGCTCGAATTAGTGTTGACACAAGCGCAAAATACAAGCAGAGCACGAGCGTAACATCACTAGCGCAGACTTTTCTGTGCGTGGTAGCTGATTAAAGCAATCCAGAGGGAGCTGGATGGAGTGACCCGAAATGAATTCACGGCCACCGACCGGCGAAGGCAGACAGGAGGCAGAGTGGTGCCCACCCGACCACTGCATCATCATTGTTGAAAACTGTGATAGAGGACAAGATAAGCTTTTATTAATCCCACAATGGGGGAATTCCAGGATTGCAACAGCACAGGGATAGCAACACTCAGAGTAATAATTTAGAAGATAAGAAAATAAGAGCAGTGAATATACATATGTACACATAAATATATAAATATATATACACAGTGTGGAGCATTGTAGCTAAATGGAATAAACAGCATAACCGTCTATTTAGTTACCCCACATAGTATGAATATGTACCCATACTGTACATATTGTCACCCTCCATAGCGATTGATATTGTCCTAGTTGTATACTGGAGGGGACCATTTTGTGTAAGTCTGTTGTGTCTTTTGCAGGATGGTCAGTGATGTGATATTATGGATCTTTTACATTATTTATCCCAGTGGTGGCAAGCTCACTTTGAAAAAACAACACTGTTGTCTCCTGTATGCAGACAATGAGCTAGCTAGTTAGCCATCACTGCTAACTCTGTGCTCTGCTTGTATTTTGCGCTTGTGTCAACATCTGATGAAATAAGCCAGTGTTAATTCTGGTTAAAAAGTTGCTTTTTACATGTTACGCTTTCGTGCTTTGCATGTACTTAAGTTGTGTGTGTGTATTTTTGTTATAGAGTACCACCAGCATCTGCTTTGACACCAGCGGTACCACCTCCGATACCGGCAACATCTAGCACAACACAGCAATGTGACTGGTAAGAAACAAGTTTCACACCCCATTGTTTTTAGCAGTGGTGATGGAAGTACTCAAATTCTTTGCTTTTTAAGTTAAAGTACAGACAAAGTGCCAAAACTAAAGTAGCACAATTTCCACATAAGTAAAAATATTAAAGAACTCTCTTTCGAATGTACTTGAAGTATAATAGTTAAAGTACTAGATTCCGTTCAACTGAATGTATTAACTCATTCTGATTGCTGAAGCCACAGTAAAAACAAAGGATTTTAAACGTAACCCAGCCCTTGTAAAATCTACTTTACTGAAATGCAGCTACATGAAAATTGTGCTTAAATGCAACAACAAAGCACTTTATTGTCACAGTCCACCACTGGCTTTTAAAGGCCAAATGTCACGTAATTTTTTTTTCTAAATGACAACGAATTTAGATAAAATACGCATAGCTTAAACCAAATATTCATACCGGAGACCATATCACCCACCTGTATTTACATAATTGCACAAAATACACCAGGTGAAGGCCCCACCTTGCTTGCTGGCTTGTGACAGCCAGTCCAGACCACGCCCACGTTTTTGACATCACCAGTTGTACCCTGGCTGCCCTGCCTATCCACATTCACACTTATCAACATTGGACAATCATGACGGAAAGTGACAGCGATTGTGAACAAATTAGTTTAGTTTTGTCTTTTTTTTTCGTCTTTTTTTTTGTCAGTGGTTCAGACAGTGACAGAGGCATAGAACCTTACAGGTTCTAGCCGTCCGAGACGGAATCAGATGCTTTGTCTGATGACAACAGTTCCAACGATGACCAGAGAGCAGAACCAGTGGAAAATGTCATTGAACTGGACATTAATCGCCTCCAGAATTGTGAAGCCGAAGGGGGTCTGTCGAGGGCGCCCCATAAATATTGATTTTTCGGAAGCCATTATTATTACAGTGGAGGAGAGCCGCTGCTGTCAAGAAATTGACCAGATCAATATGAAAATGGAGGCGCATACCTGTCAAGTGAGACGTTTTCGCCTTATTTTGGTGCCAAGCGCGGCTGTGGGGGACAGCGGAGTGGTGGGGGACACTTTTCTGGGAAATGTTTTAAATGTAGTTCGTGTTGTTATTGTCAAATATTTTAAGGAAAATACGGGGAAAATGCAATTTTAGCAAAAACGGGCGTATTGCCATTTCTGTACGCCCAAAAGAAAAATATACGGGAAAAAAAATTGAGTGTGTTGAGGAGCACGTCCTGTGTGTGATCCCCCACAGCTGGTGCTGGCAGATGGCTCAGCGGGAGCTATTATCACTACAATGAGAAGTGTGGACTCAATCAGTCTGATGGCCGCGGCGGGCAGATCGCTCAGCGGGAGCTATTATCACTACTGTTCGAAGTGTGGACTCAATCATTAGTCTGATTGTCGGGGCGGGCAGATCGCTCAGCGGGAGCTATTCTCACTACAATGAGAAGTCATTAGGACAATGGTTTAACACTTTCAGCTGTGCAGCGGTTGCGGAACAGAGAGAGATCGCCTTACAAATACAGAATTCTGCTTTTTTTTTTATTTTGCGCCCGACGCTGAGTTGTGTTGTTATTGTCAAATATCCATGAATCCTTAAAATATTTGACAATAACAACACGAGTTGCATTTGGGGCATTTCCCAGAGAGGTGTCCCTTGTTGCTCCGCCGTCCCTTATAGCCGCTTTTTACGGTGTTGAAGTACAGCGAAAACGTCTCACTTGACAGGTATGAAAACATTTCCCAGAGATGTGTCCCTTATTACCCAGCTGTCCCTGATAGTCCCATTTTAAGGTATGGGTGAAATATCCAATTTTTTCTTTCTTGTTGCTCACTTCAACCTTCCAGTCTCCATATAAACAATCAATTGAAATACCCCAAGCATCAAACTAGGGTACAATCTATTTCGTCACTTCCGCCTTCTTCCCCAGGCGATTCCAGGGGCCGTGTCAGGCCAAGCGCGGCATTTTTAAATTAACGAATATTCCGTTGTTACTGAAGCATATGCACCAAGACCCGAACGGATCGGTTCCCTTTTATATCTAGTTTCAAGATATTTAAAGTACCCTGTTACGTGACATTTGGCCTTTAACAACAAATGTATTTCCAAAGTATATGTTTTAAACTTGCTTTGATTAACCACCACCCATTTCTGTCTTTCTTTAAGGCAAGAGGAAAACGATCAACCCCAAACCGGACCTTACGTCATTTACAGAGATGCAGGCTTAAGATCTGCTGAACCAGGACCAGCGTGAACGGCAAATCTAGTTGCTTCTTAGTGAAGCACATGAGGCAAGAGAGCATGAAACTATCTTGCGAAGGGAGGAGATAGCTCAGAATGCTGTCTTCAGTCAGTCATTTGTTGGTGTGCTGGGCGACCTTGCGAAGGCAATTAGTGGCCGGTGTGTGACCCATTCACAGTTTCTTTTTTATAGTTTAAAGTTTGAATTTTGCACATTCTAAATAATCTGGATTTTGCTGCTGATTGTAATAAACAATTTAGTGACTTATGTGTTTGCATCATGATTTTCTATTTTGTCTGTGTCATAAATCGCCCTTTCCAAGGGCTACAGAGGTCACCAAATGCACACTGTGAGTTTGCATATTTTTTACACTACACTTACATATAATGAGACAATGAGGGCACAGGAGGAGAACGGGGCTTAACGTCAACAGGAGGAAGAACAACCTGGTAAGAACTCGGGCTGAGGCGTGTGGGAACGCCGAGGAAAAAAGAGATTAAATCTATCACCCAAAAGGAAACAGGGCTCACGACAGAGGCTAAGGGAAAAGAGATGAATTTTACCTGGATGAAGCACACCCATTCACCTTGGCACACAACCACGCTCACTCAGGGTTTAGCTGATACCTCTGAGGAGGCTAACAGTACGACATGGCAACAGGAAAAACATTGCCGTATCCTTAAATAGATGAATGGACAATTGATTAAAGGATGACAGGTGTGGGTACGTGAATGAGGAAATAATCAAAACAGTGAGTGACAGCTGTGCAGCCCGCGAAACAATGTTTGACAGCCAGAAGCTGCACGGGGAACTGTCAAAATAAAAGCACAAACCGGAAACTAAGTAATGAAAATAAGATACACAACCCCAAAAGATGCAAATAATACTGTAAATAAAAAATGACACACAATAAATAGACAGGACAATAAGGACAAAACCAAGAATACAACACTCCATAAATAAACAGAGACCAAACACAGTAGACCATACTGCCTGCAACATAAATAAAGAAGCAAACAAATAGAAAAGGACTAAACTCAAACTGGAGACTGTGCACGGCCCCCACCCGTGCTCAGGAGCATGACAGTCTGTTAAGACACCGATGGGGAAAAAGTCAACAGTACAAACCATTTATCAGTGACGTTGAAAATAATGGCTCATTTTTAAGAAAACGTAACCAAAAACAATTATTTTATTTACTGAAGACTGTATTGTTGGATGTGCCAGTGCAGAAGACACTGCACACTTTTGTCATAATCGCCCTTCAGGGTGGAATTAAAAGCACCAAACGCCGGCTGTGAGATTGCAAATTTAATAGTGGAAGAACACAAATACACAAACAAAACCCAACAAAACTAGTCGGAGCAGGAGGATACAGGAGAAGCCCAAAATGGCAACAGCTAAGGCGAGAACAGTTGCCAGCTAAACCTGGGGAATTAGATCTGGAATACACGCTAGGAATACACAAAGAAAAAAAATAAAGAGGCGCTTTCGTCCAATCATAGAGAGTTGAGAGTAGGGTGCTGCACTGGAAAATAGTGCACAGCCCCTTAAATAAGGCTAGAAACAAAATGAAACAAGTGATCACAGGTGTGGGTTACCTGAGCGGGCAGGAGAAAGCAACAAAACAATTTAGACCAACTGGGAGTGATGAGAGAGGAGAGAGCAATCGGAGTTGACAGCTGACAGGGCCATGCCCACGCAGGGCAAAACCCCAGAAAGCCACTGAGAGCTGTCAACCCTGAGAGGGAGAACACAACAGAATACAAATATAATGGGATGGCAGAAAATAAAGACAAGTAACCTCAAAAATGTAATTAACAAACTATAATGAACATAGATGGGAAAATAAATCATACTGAGATACAATGCAGGATAAGTGACAAGGTAACCAAGGATAAAATGACAGGAAGGCAACTAAAAATGACAGCACAGCACAAATATGAAAAAAGGCAGACTGAGCCCGGTGGAATCCAGCCGCACTCAGATCGTGACAGAGCGCCCCTCTCAAGGGGTTGATACTAGACACCCCAGGGTAACATCAAAAGAAAAGAACCCCCCGCACAAAAAACCCCCCACCCCGGGTGGGAGGAGAGGGACCCAGGCACAGAGAGACCAAACCAAACCAGAGAAAATAAGAAAAACCTTCAGAATTAACATCCCAGCAGAGTCCAGACAAAGAGGAAACAACAAAAAACAAAGGCCCCACTCAGGACCCACACCAGGCAAAACCCCAACCACCTAGGCCCCATGGACCAAAGAGCTGGGCAGTTCAGGTGGGCGGCCAAAGTTCCAGGCTCAGCAGATGACGTGATGGAAAGAGTCAGGTGTCCTAATAGAGAACGTAGGCCACCCAACCCTGTGGAACAGTCCGTCGAGCGGTCTGCCAGAGTTTTTTAGCCATCTGAACAGAAAGGGTGGTCCAGGAGGCGGCTGCCCAATGGGAAGAACCAGTGGTGGGCTAGATGGAGAAGTAGAGGAACCTGGGCTGACGTCAGGGTGAGGAGAGGGAATCACGACAGCATCTGGCCAAGGAGGGGGAACCATGATGGCGTCTGGCAGAGGAGGGGGAACCACGACGGCATCTGGCAGAGGTGGGGGAACCACGACGGCATCTGGCAGAGGTGGGGGAACCACAACAGCATCTGGCAGAGGAGGGGGAACCACAACGGCATCTGGCAGAGGTGAGGGAACCACAAAGGCATCTGGCAGAGGAGGGGGAACCACGACAGTATCTGGCAGAGGTGGGGGAACCACGATGGTGTCTGGCAGAGGAGGGGGGGATCATGACGCCATCAGGCAGACCTGTAGCACCCTCGGTGGTCCCAGACTGGGACATTACGGCACCCACGGTGGCTCCGGGCTGGAGCGGAGCGACACCGGTGGTGGCTCCGGGCTGGAGCAGAGCTGCACCCACGGTAGCTCCGGGCTGGAGCAGAGCTGCACACATGGTAGCTCTGGGCTGGAGCAGAGCTGCACCCTCGGAGGCCCCGAGCTGGGACGGAGCACCTGCGACAACCTCAGCAGGAAGGGAAGCAGCATCCATGGAGAATCCGGACTGGGCCAAAGTAGCACCCATGGAGACTTCTGGCCGGGGCGACTCGAGTCCCTCCAACTGGGCACTCTCATTCGGTTTGGTCACCTCAGAAGACAAACACAGAGAAAAGACCGGAGAAGAATCACCAGCAGCTGTGGAGCCCGGTAACAGGAACTCAGGAGCAGAGGAAATCTGCACCTGACCCCCCCCCCCCACCTCGAGCCAGACAAGATTTCTCTGCAGAGGGAAGAACAGAACAGAGTACTTGCCTGGACTCGAGCTCCACCGCCATCCAGGACTCCAGCGAGCCTGCTGCGGTGACCCCAACAGGGTGCATAATGGTGGGTGCCACCACAGGACCTCCAGTTGAAGCAGCCAACGCAAGTGGCCCATCTGGTGTGACAGCTGAAGGTTGTCTCACCGCTGGCACCAAGTCCTGCGTAGCTGAAGTCTGGGAGCATTCTGCTGTCAGTTCAGGCTTCAGGTCACAGGAAGCACTCTCCCTCCATCCAGGTTGTGGCTGTGGTGCTGGAACCAAGTCCTGCAGGACCGCAGGTTCTTCCATTGACTGGCGGCTCCCTCCCGGGAGTGGCAGACACCCAAGGGAAACAGGATGAGAAACAGAGGGTGCAGGTGAGGAGTTAACTTTGGCAGGTGGTGAGAACTCACCGGGTTGCAGGGACTGAGTTTCACCACCGGGAGTTAGGCAAGATAGTTCTTTATCATTGGGGAATGAATGAAAAAACACTTGCCTTTCCTCCCTGGGCGTGATGGAAGCTGCTGTAGGTGAGCCAGATGATGTTCTCCCCGGAACAATGGAGGTGATCCGGTGAGACATCGGAGTCTTGGGACGCTGAACCATCGGTGCAGACCTTGACGCCAGATTGCCCCTAGCCCCAAAGTGCGGGGCCCGGGACCCCCTCACCGATGGCACCGGGTCCTGCATCACTGAAACCAGGGGATGCTCATTTGTCAGCGCAGGCTTTGGGACACCAGAGGCAATCCTTTCCTTCGCTGGACGTGGTTGCGAGGCCGGACCAAGACCCTCGGGATCCACGGATCCATCCGTCGTCTGACAGTTTCCTCCCAGGGCCAGCGGACATTGCGGGGAGACAGGAAGAGTTGGTGAGGGTGTGGTGACAGCAGCTGATGGTGAGGGCTCAAATGGCTGCAGTGACTGAGCCTCATCACCGGGAGTTAGGTAAGAGGATTCTTTAGACAGTGAAAGAAAATGTAAAAGCACTTGCCTGAATTCCCAGGGCGTGATGATATCTGCTGCTGCTGATCCGGACAGTCTCCTCCTGGAAACGGCGGAGGTCATCTGTTGAGGAGGTGGAGACATAGGCTCATGGCGAGATGGGGGAGGCCCCAGAGTCAGGGGACGCTCACTCGTCGGTTCACACTCCGGTTCCCCCGGTGAAAACTCCTCTAGTTCCTGGGCAAACTCCGGGAGGAGCCATGGCTTACACTCCAACATTAACTCCGTCTCTTCCGCCAAAACTGGCTGCCGTTCCTCCAGCTCCTCCGCAGAGGGACCGTCAGGGGGTACGAGGAGATTGTGCCAGAGCCGGGTATCTGCGGGCTCTTGCAGGGTTGGAGGGCCGACTGGTGGTGAGGACCATTGCTCAAAAGGAGGAGACGGCGTTGCAGCAGGGTGATGGCGATGGCTTCGGCACTTCCACACCCGGGGCCACTTGCTCAAGAGTTCCAGTTGCGCTGCAGGGGAGTCCCTCACCTGCTCACGGAGATGCCGCTGAGAGCCAACCACTGTGGTGAGGAGAGCGGTAAAGCCCGGACAGCTCCAGAGACTGAGCCATGACTCAATCAGCCGGGCCGCTCTGTCCATGAACCCCAAAATGACTTCGGGAGTGTGGGTGGCTTGAGCCTTTAAGGCAAAATCCACAATGAGTTCTGCTACCCACAAAAACACCGAAGTCCATGGTGGCAATCAAACCAAAACCAACAGACTAAAACAACAAATGTGGGAGGAAAAAAAAACAGCAAACTCACAGCTGCTGGTGCCCACACCGGCAGCACCCTTCTGTCATAATTGCCCTTCAGGGCAAAAATAAAGGCACCAAACTCTGGCTGTGAGTTAGCAAATTTAATAGTGGAAGAACACAAATACACAAACAAAACCCAACAAAACTAGTAGGAGCAGGAGGATACAGGAGAAGCCCAAAATAGCAACAGCTAAGGCAAGAAAAGTTGCTGGCCAAACCTGGGGAATTAGATGTGAAACACATGCTAGGAATACACAGAGAAAAAAAAATAAAGAGGCACTTACATCTGATCATAGAGAGTTGAGAGTAGGGTGCTGCGCCGGAAAATAGTGCACAGCCCTTTAAATAAAGCTAGAAACAAAATGAAACGAGTGATCACAGGTGTGGGTTACCTGAGCGGGCAGGAGAAAGCAACAAAACAATTTAGACCAGCTGGGAGTGATGAGAGAGGAGGGAGCGATCGGAGTTGACAGCTGACAGGGCCACGCCCACGCAGGGCAAAACCCCAGAAAGCCACTGAGAGCTGTCAACCCCAAGAAAGAGAACACAACAGAATACAAATATAATGGGATGGCAGAAAATAAAGACAAGTAACCTCAAAAATGTAATTAACAGACTATAATGAACATAGACGGGAAAATAAATCATACTGAGATACAATGCAGGATAAGTGACAAGGTAACCAAGGATAAAATGACAGGAAGGCAACTAAAAATGACAACACAGTACAAATATGAAAAAAAGGCAGAAAGACTGAGCCCGTTGGAGTGACAACTTTAGTGATAGTACCAGTATATGGAGGAATTCTGGGTCATATTAACATCTGTATTTCCTAATAATGAGTTAGAGTTAAATGGGATTTAACATGTTTTAGCACAAGCTACTTTATGGTTCATAATTCTGTTGCTAGACTTACACCAAACCAAAAGTGATTTCTCAAACTGCTGGATTATTTAGAAAGCTTTTCGAATTTTTTAGCATTTATGTCACTAAATCTTGGTAACCTTCACAAATAAAACATAAACAAAAGTGGAGACATATTGGCAAAAGGCACAAAAAAATCTTTTCAAAATTCCTAGTGCAATACAAAAGGAGTACATAGTACATTATTCATGCATAGAATATATATTTATACAGTATCTACATGTATATATCCAGTAAATCCATGTATTTTTCCATGTAACCTTGTGACTGCATTATTTTAATTGCTTTTAATCCTAGATGAAGTTTATTTTGGGTTAAGAATGCATCATAATTGTTAAATATATTTTATTATACATAACTCAGTACTGTTTACCTATTGAAATACTGTATATATTTTACAGCTAACATAACTATAATATGGCACCTGGCGATCAGTTTTTGGCAGCTGATCACTTTTTGCCATGACACCGCCAGCTGGAAGAGATAGATCCCATGATGTCTCAGAAGTCTCTCCATGATTTTCACACAGATCAGAGCAATTTGTTGCGCAACTGCTAAGTGTTTCTTCAGACATTCTGAAGCTCTGCAACCACTGCGCGTTTGTGATATCCCACCACTGGGAGGCTTGGTTGAAAGCCCAGACCGACAGTTTGAAGCAATAATTTTGCCACAAGAGAGCCATCTCAAACACACACACAGCATACATATTTTAATACCTAATAGTGATAACTTGCCAGAATTACAGTGTAGTACAGGGGACTTATTAATGACAGTAGCAAACTAGAATTAGCAATCATTAGTTTATCCTCACATGTGATCTAGTTTGTATCCTCACGTCTTCGGCTTTATACTGCTCCATGGCTTCCTAAACTCTCCAGTACTTTTCCAGAGTGTTTCGTCTCGCCGCCTGTAGCCTTCTCTGGCTCTCCTTTTTTGCCTTTACTCTGACAAAAAGCCAGCAAGCAGCAGGCTCGCCTCGATATCCATCTTGTGTTTTGCTTGTCACATACAAATGATGTCATGGGAGTGTCGGGCCACCTTGCAGTAAAGATCTCACTCACTTGAAGTGGTACTCACTTGTAATGGAAAACGAACAACACCGTGATGAGTCGAGGCAAGTCGGGCTGAGTAGGTGCTAGTTGAATTATTATTATTGTCAACACAGGGCTCACACTATGCACTGTCCCAGAAGCTGTCCAATATGGCAAGACAAACAATGTGGCATGTAACCACTGACGTCACGTGCAACCCCTCTATAGGACTTTTTTTTGAAACAACTTTGATAAAGTACCAGTGCTTCCTTTCCTTCTGATCTTGAATCTCACAGAGCACATGGGCACAGCTGAGAGGTTTCAGGACTCTGGCTCATCAGTCATAAAGCCACAGCTGAGTGTATTAGTTGAGCCGCAAACTCTCTGAGAAAAGAAACTGCCACTTTCTTTGGCTCCCCATCCAAAACAGGGACATTATTCAAGAGAAATTAAAGGTTCTGCCTCCATGCCTTGGAAGGGGCTGCAATTACGTCCGACTCTGGTCATTCTGGTCGGCGTTCGAGATCCTATGCTTCTCATCGCTTCACGGAAGGGATGGAAATTGTGGAGGGATATCCCTGATGTTGCTCCTGTTTTTGACAGCCACACCCCTGCATCTAAGCTGGTGTGTCTCGCCATTGGCCTAACCTTCACCCTATCTCTCCAGACAGCAGCAGCCATTTCTCACAGGGCAGGCTGATGGATGTAACCACACTCAAGCACTTTATTCCACTTAACACCAGACTTGTGTGTGGAAATATCCTTTAGGCATTTGTGAAATTTGTTTGTCTACATTTTGGGTGGACAGAGTAATAAATATACATCACCCATTTTTTTTTTTGTGCAGTCCTTTTGAGAGTGTGGTGTGTGATGTGATACCAGCTCAATTGTTTTAAAATGCAGCTGACTGAAGTCAGTTTTTTTTTTAACTGGATCCCACATCTCACCAGGCGTTCTGCTGCAATATTGCATGAAAGAAGCTAATGAATAGTAAAAGTTCCTTCCAAATATTAGAAGTGGCTTTCTGTCCCCTCCAGTGTCAAAAGAACATTTCATTATAAAAATCACAAACTGTTGTACAGCAGCAGAAGCAGTCGTGTGGTTCGCTTGAGATGCTGCCATCAAAAACATGCATGTGCACAACAGCTTCTCAGAGCTCCCTGCTAGCCGAGGACCGGCGGGGTGAAGTGAACACAGCTTCTGTTCTCAATCTGTAAATTAGCTTTTATATCATTACAGCACGCTCACACCATCAGGGCTGTAGGATGCCGTGCTAGCTCGCTGTTTGCTCAGCGGCCAGACTCTCGACACCCGTTTCCTCTTGCAACTCTCAGGTCCTTAGACCTACTGTACTGTCATCCTTGTGCAGTTTTCAGTGGTTTTTGAGGACGTTTTCCACAGCATTAGCAAATCCTAACGTTCCCTTCTATAAAATGTAAATAACAGACTAGGGTGACAATAAATAAACGGAGCAATGAGTAAATACCACAGTGTCTGGGTCAGATTTCAAGGGAGCAAGTGTGATGTCTTCATAAATCTTTCAAAAATATGATCATTGGCCATGACTTCTGTGGTTTACAGCATGGTTGTGTGCGTTAATTACAAGCATGAGACATTTTATTTACTACACAGTGTAAAGTCTCTGCCACATATAAGTGCTAAAAAGGGAATATCTGTCCTGAAAGGCCAGCCTTGACAGGTACCCCAGTTGTGAATAATTGCATTCATGTAAAAATCTCAATTACTCCAACATTCCTGTGCTATGTAAATTAATTTATTTTGATTATAGAAAGAGTTATGGTCATTTTAGAAAACCAGAAAAACTCGTGTAAGGGCACTTAAAATGGCAGAATAAATAATTTACGAGACTTGTAGTTACTATGAAACATGCTAAAAGTTTTGAACCCTGTAGCCTATAGATTTTTGTTTCCTCAAACAGATTTTCCCTTTGCCTGACCATCATTTCTGTAGTCAACATAATTTACATGCCAACCAAAAAAGGCATGTGTTCAAATTTCTTATATCAGTTTTATCTGAAGCACAAAGGTTTTGACGTCTTAAGGCTGTGTGTCCACAGGGAGTGTTTTTTTTTCACTCCAAGTGTCTATTTTCTCTTCATTTTTCTATAGAATACTGAGGAGTGTTCATGAACGTTGCACTTTTTAGGTTTCGTCAGGGTTGCCAAACTGTGCCAAACAGTTCACCAACAGGTTTTTTTTGTTTTGTTTTGTTTTGTTTTTTTATGTTGGCAACAGTTTTTCTTGTAACCAAAAAATTTTGAACATGTTCACATTTTTTTGCAAGTGTATTTTTCTACAAACAGTTGATAGTTAGAAGATAGAAGTGTTTGCAAATGGTTCATCAGAAAAATCGCCCATTCATCAGTATTTGCTGCAGCATTGACAGTTGAAAATAGTTTCACTTTTGGAACACTGCATTGCTCGTCAAAGACACACCTCTCTAATCATCCGATTAGGCTAAAAGGATACCATGATCAATATTCTAAAACAAAAGCTAAGAGACATGTATGTTTTCTTACCAGTTTGTTGTGGTATCGTGTAGTAAGTAGAGTCTTTTTGATGTGAAACACCGAAGTGTTGAGCTGTGACAGATGGTCAAGCTGTTGCAAGGATGCAGAGCACAACCCTTTTTTTTTTTTCTGAGTGCTGAAAGTCCAGTGAACTTGCAGTGGGAAAAAAAATCCTGACTGTGGGCATGCAGCCTTAAAGGAAAATGGTGTTATCATGGGTTTCACTTAACAAAATACAGACACAGGTCACATGTATACCATATAAAATGCTCACTTCACTGCCTTTATTTTGTTAAGCTCTTACATAATGAGAGGACGGCACTTTGTTTTTTATGAGACCAGAAACTAAGAAGCCTGCTTTCAGTTCTTTAAGTTTGAAAAAAAAAAATGCACCCCTATCTCCTTAATTGTGATTGGCCGACTCAAAAAACCTTTATCTAATCATTAGGGCCTCAGTAACAACAAAAAACACAAGCTTTTAAGAGAAGCTGTAAAACAACACAGTAATCATTTTTTATCTTTAAAATCATGTACTGTATGCTGTTGAACATGTCAAAACTTAAACTTAATCTGTCTAAAAAATGCACAATTTGGGAAATTTAAGGATTAAGCGGAAGAAGATGGATGGATGGAAGACTATGACAGAAACTTTATGATCCAGTTTTTACAATGTACTCATCATCAAAGGCACCCTATAAACTGTTTCCAGTGTTCCTGCCCTGTTACTTCAGCACAGAGAGGATCTGAGAGCAATGGCAAATAAAATGTGTCTCCAAACTCTGCAAAATGCCAGAATTCCATTTCAGAGCGGTATGGTTTCTGACTAATCCTACTCGCCCACAAATAAAGAAAATCCTGAAGTAAGGCAGCAAATAAATTTTTGGCCACCATTAAAACTGTTTATTTATAACCTCTACAAAAATATCTTGCTCATTTAAATTTCAAATCATGTTAGTTATTTAGAAAAATGAACCATCAGGAAAAGCCTGAGTTTGCTGGGTTTGATAAGTTAAAAATGCAGCTGATCTAACATAAGGCTCTGATTGGGTTTCAACCTAAGACACATGGGCTCATGGGTGCTATAACAGAATTCAAATGTTCAGTTTTCTCTGGGCCATATTTAGTGTTGATGAAGAGTCAGTCTGGCTGCTTCAGTTCACCCACAGTTCCACCATCTTCCCCATAAATGACATCCTGTAATCCAGATCAAGCTCAGCTCATGATTTCTGATCCAAATCTGGCTCACACAAGGCTTGCCAGCCATGTAACTGAAGTGCGAGAGTCAAAAAACATTCCAGGTCATATTTGTGTGATCATAGGCAAGTGTTGGACTCATGCTCTTCACTACTCTTGCATTTAACAGTCTTCTGTCATAGTATGTCATGATAATCTTGCCAGATTCATTTTTGGCCTTCCTTCTGCATATCATTCCTAAAGGACTTCCCATCCTTGGCTCTTAGTCTGACACCCATGGTTGTCATTTTCTGTACTTGAAGGAGTGATAAATACCTTTTTTGTTCCATGTGACTGCATGTGTTGGAGGTATTTTGTGAAGTTGATGAATTTCAGTGTACCAAGCTGTTCAAAATTTGAGTGGTATGTATGTAGCAGACAAACTTTTTTTTTTTTTTTAAATTCCCAAGAATATGAGAGGCAGCGCAGCAATCACTGTGAACTGTTACGGCAGTTAACATCTGAGCATTTCTAATGAAAAGCTTACCCACTGTAGTATGTATAAGGCCATAGGGGGGTGGAGGGGCTGGGGTTAGGATATGCTTGTCAGCTGCATTAATGCATCATAGCTCATAGCATAGCTTTTCTCTCTTAAACTTGACCTTGAAATTGAGGAAATTGTGAAATCTTAGAGAGCAATGATTTGCTGTGATTTGATGAAACTTGGAATGTACGAGTCTAGCCAACTGACTGGATTCACAACATAACTGCAACATGTTTTCCAGTCTTTTTTCTTGTGCTGTCTTTCTCTACAACCAGTTATCACAAAGTTAAGAAAATGGTTCACCTTTTTGCTCACACGTCGTTTTTCTGGGACCTTCCTCTTTGCAGTTACCCCAAATTGGATAAGAGAGGATACTGATAGCCAACAAGCAGTTATATTCATTTGCAGATGAAGGATAATGCAGAGTTACGATGCTCACAAATGCCAAGATCCTCACACAGCAGACAGTGATGAATTGGCGCATGCTCCCAGCTGTACAGCTGTGAACCATAAGCCCCAGCCAGGTTTCCCCTCACTGGATCGCACACCAACCTGAGAAGTCTGTATGGCATCCCACCAACAATTATATTATCCCAGAGTTTTCATCAGGCTCTTTTCATCAAGCTATCACAACTCCAGACCCAAGGGGAAGACATGTAACTGAAGGGGAATAACACCAAATCAACAAATCATCAGTGAGGCATTATAAGACATCCTATTTAAATGTGTAACTGATTGCACACTTTGAGACATGAGCACATGGCACAAAACTGTATTAGATCCCGCAGGCTTGGATTTCTTCACAGAATTAACAGTAATATTTGTAAAAGTGGACAATTAGGCAAATGTTCAAAAGTGCATTTTTCACATCTGGCGTGGTGTCTCGTCTTCTCATTCATCCTTTTAACTCCAACGTGTTTGTTCCGCTATAATTCTGACAGTAATAAATGTATTTTCCTTCTGCATAAATAACCCCGTTCCAGTCTAGCTACCTGCCGTCTGTCAGATTGCCCAAGCACTCCAAAACACTTCAGAGCTTTGCAATCGTCTGCTCGCAGGAGAAAAATACCTGGATGCTCAACAACCAAAGATAGTACAGGCAGCATTGTGAAAGCGATGACACATGAATAACTCAAGTTTTCACATTAGCGTCATACTAAATGAGCAAGTCAAACACGTCTGTCTCTTTGAAATTCTAGCATGAGTGAGTGACTTTTGGTGAGGCTAAGGTTCACAGACAACCCAGTATCACGGCCATGTGTGTAACTGACATGATGGTCCACTACAGAACACAGTGTAACTGTCACGCTTTGTTTCTCTAATGTGTAGACATAACACACAATGTGTCCTGCCTTCACTTTTGTCACCGTTACTGACACTGCAGCTGCACTGCTTCAAATACACTAAGCACCTGGCATGGAGGTGGGTGGGGGACTGTTGTAGCCTATTTGGTCTGTGTCCAGGGTAAGTTACAGTTACTATAATGGTTAGGGTTAGGCAATCTCATTACTCCAATCAGGTTAGGGTAATGGGAGGGTGAGGGGCTCATTTACAAGCATTCTAAAAACTAAACCACCTAAAACTTTACCACTACAAGGCACTGTTTCTACTGCTTTCCATTGTTTATGTTGCTTTCTTTGACTGTAGTTATTGTCGCTACCACCAGAAGGTGATTTTGCACTACTCACAAAACTACCAAGATACAGTTGAGGACAGAATTATGAGGCACCTCTTAAATGACACTTCACCAGAAATCAAGTTTTTTCTGTTGTTAACATGTCTGTAACATGTCTTTTGTGACTTACAAGACATATCTAAAACAAAATCAGTCCCAAGTCTGTGTTTTTCTGCTGTAAATGTCAAGCCCCCCCCCCCCCAAAAAAAGTGTGACTTTGGACAGAGCATTTCTAGCTACATAAGCATTCCTGCCTAGCCTGATTGGTTGTAATATTAACCAATCAAGCTAAGCACTGGGCATGGCTACAGACCTGAGTTCACTCCTTCGGGGGAAGAGGGAGGAGCCGAGGAGCAAGCAGGTTTCAGGTGCACGCTGAGGTCATGGTTCCATGGCGGCAGACAGGTTGTCCCACCCGCCAGCTCGCCTCCTTCACTCCCACATGGAAGAGACTTGGACGGCAAGCCAGCCAGAGGGGACGCTAGTTGCTTCCTTCACTCCCATGCAGGAGAGACTCGGATAGCAAGCTGGGCAGACCCTCGGTGAGTGGGCAACCAGAGACTGGCAGGGAGCCTTCCAGCCTCTATGCGGGGCTGGGCAGCGACTGTCCGTTCCACCGAAAATGATCCTTCCGCAGGTTCACCTACGAAAACCTTGTTACGGCTTTTACTTCCTCTAGATAGTCCGGTTGAATCACCTTCTCGGAGCCTTATACGATGTCCGCTACTGGTGGGCGGGAGTATGGGTGGAGCTAATTAGAATATTCATAGAGCCACACATACTTAAGTAGGTGGAAGATGCAAAAGCTCTTTCCAAGCAACTCTAAGGCAATGAAAGTTTTTTTGTTCTCCTCTCCCTGCTCAGGTCCATACACCTACACATTCCTACACACATGCACACGTACACGCACACACGCACGCACACCTGCAGTCACTCAGCTTACACACACCCACTCACACTGGCAATCACTCTGGTCATTATGTCATGTGTTATTTAAGCTCTGTGTTCCCACTTGTGTTGGCCTTCTCTTCCACTTTTTCTCAGTTATGCTGGGATTGTTACTGGGATTGACTCGGACGGCTCCAGCCCTGTGAGTACCATCTTGTTTCCCCTGCGTTCTAGTCATGTCTGGAGGCGCACTGAGTCTTCGCTTTAGTTTCCCCCTGCTTCAGTTCCATCTGTAGTGCCTTGGGTCATTTCTCTGTGTTGTACTCACCTGCGTGCTGCAGACCGTCCTGGCAGCCATCCCTGTATGCCTTGAGCTACTCATCTGTTTATTTGTTTGGACTGTTTCTTACATTTTGTTCAATAAATGCACACAACATCCTCCCATGTTTGGGTTTCAGTCTCTCCTGCCTCAGATAGGCAGGAAATGCTGGGGTCTTTCTGCAACTGTTGGGGTTCCCCCTACAGTTGAAAGTGCTATGAGATGACTGTTGTTGTGAAATGGCGCTATATAAATAAAGTTGAATTGAATTGAATTGAATTGAAATCGTGACAGAATAATCCGGCAAGAAAATAGAAACCCAGTGTGTTGTGTGTGTGTTTTTCACCTTTTGTGTTTTTTCACCCACCTGTTTTTGAACAGCGCACCATGGACTTTTCGGTTTTTGGTCTGAGCCCGGAGGAGTGTGCAGCAGCTGAGCGAGCGGTGGACTTCACTTCTAGGGCTCGTGCCACCCACTCTCTGGAGATTATTTTTTGTTTATTGGACATCGTTGTCGAGGTGCTCCAGACGCGTTCCAACCTATGGAGATACCCAGGCCTGATGCCGCTGCTCCACCAGATCTGCGAGTCATGGCAGCGTTTTGAGGAAGTGGTGAGAGGGTCCTCCGCAGCACAACCCTGGCAATCCAAGAAGTGCTCCCAGAGGCCGAGAACCCATGATCCACTTCCTGGGCCGGTGTCCTCTTCTCCCCGCCAGATGTTCTGTCCTTCTCCCGGGGAGACGGAGCATGACACAGAGACAGCAGCTGACGTCATCACCTGCCAGGAATTCAGGCAAGTCCTTCACCATTCTCTCGCTCTCTCTCCTGAAGTGATTAGCCTGATTCCTGTGAAGGAGCTCCAAATTCTACAATCCCCTGAGGCTCCCCTATCAGCTGCTGTCCCTGCTCCTCAACCCTTTTTCTCTGTCTCCTTTAATTCCCCACCGGTTCCAGGAGGAAGTCGCCGGATGCCAGAGGAGCCAGAGGTCTTGGAGGAGCCAACCACACGGCGTAAGCGTCATCCTGCGTTGGAACATCAGAGGAAGCCCTTCTCCTCATTGGCAGCCCATGTCGCTGAGATGTCCCCTCCTGCTGCCAAGAGATCAGCCAGGGTTTCTCCTGACACACCCATTTCTGTGCCATCTGAGCTGGTTCCTCCACTTTCTGCAGAGGGGCCCGGAACTGCCGTTGACACGGAGGAGGATCATGGTCTGTCACCTGCAGCTGACAACATCAAAGACCGGGCAAGACAGGCAAGTGTTTTTTCATTCAACTCAATTTTGTGATGATAGACCTTGTCTGTCTCTCAGGAGAGGGGCTCAGTTTCAGCAGTCCGCTGAGCCCTCTCCTTCAGCTGCAGTTAATAACTCTTCCCCAATCCTCTCCGTGTCTCCTCCTCTTTTTCCTGAGTGTCCTCTGGCCCCGGAACCAAGCCGTCGGACGGTGGAGGAGTCTGTGGTGCTGGATGACCCTAGACCAGTGCCAGCATGGAGTGTCCCCCCCAGCCGTCATGCCGGAGGAGCCACCAGCGTGGGGGATTTCAAGTGGGGATACCGGGACTGCCACCACCATCATGCCTGCTGCGAAGGCCACTGCAGCAGAGTGGGAGCCAGAGCTGGACCTCCTGCAGGCCGGGCCTGAGACGTCATCGCTGGGATCGTCGGAGTCCTGGATGGCGGTGGAGCTCAAGCTCAGGCAAGTGATCTCTCTTGTGTTTCTCATGTCTGTTTTGGAGAGATCCTGTCTGGTAGAGATCCTGTCTGGTCTGTTTGGTGAAGAGAGTCGGGTGCAGCCCTCAGCTGCATCTGAACTCACTTCGCCGGTCTCCGCCGCTGCTGGCGACCCTAACCACTTCTCTTCTCCTGTTGTTCCTGAGCCTCTTCCTAGGGTTGCCAGAGAAGTTCCACTATCGCCAGGGGTCTTCGTGGAGCCGGTCACTTCACCTGATAGCGTTGTGAGTCCAGCTCCCCCTGTCGAGGTCGTCCTGGATCCTTCTTCCTTGTCCTCTCCCGGGGTCCCGTTGATTGACCGCCTCCTGGCCCAGGTGCTCAAGTGGGTCGGCTGGCTCACCATTAAGGCAGCGTTGGCCCTGTCCAGACCCACAGTGAGTGCAGTGTTGGCCCAGTCCGGGCCCACCACGGGTGCAACCATGTCCCAAGCCGGGACCACCGGGGGTGCAATCATGTCCCAGACTGGGACCCCCGCAGATGCAACCTCTCTTCTTCCTAGGACCAGTGGGGGAGTGGTTCTTCCACCTCCTTCGCCTGACGTCTCTGAGAGTCCAGGATCACCACTGAAGGCCACTCAGGGTTCACCTCTCCTTGTAAAGGTCACCATGGGTGCTGCCATGTCCCAGACCGGGACCATCGTGAGTGCAGCTACTCCCTAGTTTCGTACTACTGCGGACATAGTGGTTTCCTCCCCATCATTTTTTAATGCCTGGGCTCCCTCTCCTTGCCCCCCCCCCCTGCAGTTTTGGGTCTCCCTGTGGGGGAGCCGTGCCCGGTCCACCTTGTCCGAGCTGATGGTTGAAGAACCCAGGCCGGCCACCCGATGTGCTGTGCCATTGGGTTGGGTGGCTAAATTTCCCTGGTAGGGCACCCAACTCATTCCTCCTGACTGTTCGGCTGGCCTGGGATGCTGGTAGGCCACCTGATTGACCTCTTCATTCGGACTGTGGGGCCTGGGACTCTAGGCAGCCTCCCAAGCCCATTAACTCTAGGACTTGGGGGGGGGCAAGTTTTGTGTTTTTTCTGGTTTGAATCCTGAGCAGGGGTTGTTTTTTGTTCCCTCCTAGCCTGTTCCCCCCACCTCCAGGCCAAGGTAGTTTATTGCAGTTCCTGCTATGGGGGAGTGGCAGGGTCTTCGTTTCTTGGTTTTTTCTTTTGATGGTGCTTTGGGTGTCTGTAATCCACCCCTTGAGAGGGAGGCTCTGTCATGAACCAAGCTGGGGATCCTCCCGAGCTCAGCTTCATGGCTGTTTTCTGTTCCTCAGTTATCTGTCCTTTATGTTACCTTTTGAATTCCATATTGTGTTTCATTGCTTGGCCATGTTCTGTTGTATTTTTGGTACTTATTATTTTCTCTTTGCCATTTGATTATCTTGTGAGTTAGTTGTAATTATTCCTTAGTCTGTGTTTGGTTTTGTGTTTATTTATTTTGGTGCCTGACGGCCACGCCTCCCTCTCCTGTCTTCCACTGACATCTGCTCCTCTCCCTGCTCAGGTCCATACACCCCCACATTCCTACACACATGCACACGTACACGCACACACGCATGCACACCTGCACTCACTCAGCTTACACACACCCACTCACACCGGCAATCACTCTGGTCATTATGTCATGTGTTATTTAAGCTCTGTGTTCCCACTTGTGTTGGCTGGATTATTGTATTGTCCTTTTGCACAGCCACTGCCTTGTCTTCCACTTTGTCTTTGTTCTGCTGGGATTGTTACTGGGATTGACTCGGACGGCTCCAGCCCTGTGAGTACCATTTTGTTTCCCCTGTGTTCCAGTCACGTCTGGAGGTGCATTGTGTCTTTGCTTTAGTTCCCCCCTGCTTCAGTTCTGTCTGTAGCGCCTTGGGTCATTTCTCTGTGTTGTACTCATCTGTGTGCTGTAGAGCGTCCTGGCAGTCATCCCTGTATGCCTAGAGCTACTCATCTGTTTGTTTGTTTGGACTGTTTCTTACGTTTTGTTCAATAAATGCACACAACATCCTCCCGCGTTTGGGATTCAGTCTCTCCTGCCTCAGATAGGCAGGAAATCATGACAGATACGAACAGAACATACAGAAGAATTGAAATGGTGTTTCTCTCTCTCTTCAGTGGTGTGCACAATATAAGAAAAGGAATAAGGCTGGAAAAACAACAAAAGTCTATGTACAGTAATGCTACCCATAGTGCAAGTGGCGACAAAAGATAGACCCAGACATCCCATAGTGCAAATAAAGATAAATGATGAAACCCAGGAATCCTATATATAGAAGTAGAGCAGTAATATTCATAGTTGCAAGTTTCATGCTTTAGTGTAGATGCAGACAGTAACAGATTGGACGGTACATGATTCAATATTGCAATAACAGACAGCAGCAGATATGGAATTTGTGCAAATGGTTGCAGTAAAGTGCAGAGACATACAGCAGCGGATTTATTACTGTTGGTGTGTCAGTCTTTCTGTGCCAACAGCTGAGGTAGTTATTGTGTGAGTGAGTGCTTACAGTCCAGCGGGGAGGGGTGGGGGTAGTGGACAGAGTTCAGGGTCCTGAGGGCCTGATGAACAAAGCTGTTTAGTAGTCTTGTGGAGCAGGCCCGGAGGCTCCAGTACCTTTTCCCTGAGGGCAGGGGGCTGAAGAGGGAGTGTGAGGGATGGGATGTGTCGCCTGCAATGTTGATGGTTCTGCGGGCGAGATGGGTGAGGTAGATGTCCGAGAGGAGGGAAGAGGGGCACCGATGATCTTGCTGGCTGCTTTCACTGTGCGTTATAGTGTCTTCCAGCAGGAGGCGGTGCAGCTTCCATACCACACCGTGATGCAGCTAGTGAGGATGCTTTCAACGGTGCCCTGATAGAATAAGCACATGAAGGGGGGTGGGACCCGTGCTCTCCTTAGTTTGCGGAGGAAATGGAGGTGAGTTTGAGCCTTCTTGGCCAGTGATGTGGCGTTGTTGGACCAAGAGAGGTCCTCAGAGATGTGCACCCCCAGGAACTTGGTGCTGCTCACTCTCTCCACAGCTGCACCATCGATGATCAGCGGGTGATGCTGTGTGTGTCCCCTCCTGAAGTCGACCACAATCTCCTTGGTTTTTCCCATGTTCAGGAAGAGATTATTTTCTTTACACGACTGGACTACTTGGCTCACCTCATTTCTGTAGTTGGCCTCCTCGTTGTTGGTGATGAGGCCCACCAATGTTGTGTCATCTGCAAACTTGATGATGTGGTTGGTGCTGTAGGCTGGTACACAGTTATACTGTAGGTTAGAAGGGTGAAGAGCAGCGGGATGAGGATGCACCCTTGTGGGGCCCCTGTGCTCAGTGTGATGGTCTTGGAGGTGTTGCTGCCATCCCGCACATTCTGTGGCCTCCCTGTGAGAAAGTCCAGCACCCAGTAACAGAGAGAGGTTTTGAGTCCCAGGTGTCTGAGTTTTTGTATCAGGTGCTGGGGGATGATTGTGTTGAATGCTGAACTGAAGTCCAAGAACAGCATTCGCATGTAGGAGGTCTTTTGAGTCCAGGTGGGTGAGGGCTGGATGGAGAGCAGCAGCGATGGCATCTTCTGTGGATATGTTTGACCTGTATGCAAACTGAGATGGGTCGTGAGAGAGGGAGGATGGACTTGATGTTCACAATATATTATTTTGGGCAATACACATTTGTTTTTGATGCAATTTTAGAGCTGCCGGAGTGGATCTTTAAACCTTCAAAGGTTTTGCACAATAATGATAACTGATATGTCAAATCCTAAATCATTACAAAAAATTTTAAGAATAAAGTTAGATAATATGTCCATGTAGCAGGTGAGGTGTATGAAAATGTTGATTAAACAGCATGATTGTTGAACATGTGTAACTTGGGTTGCTCACAGAAAAAAAAAAAAAGGTTTTCACAACCTCTAGAAGGCGTTGTTTGCACTGCTTAAAAAAGGTACTTGCATACAAAACATGTAATATACATGGAAAAAGACACTATTCTGTGTATATTACACATTTTCTAAGGGATGGTAAGCATGCAACTTAATTTTTGCAACTTAGTTTTTGCCGTCACAAAGACATGAGGTTTGACTTGAATGGCTCAGTACTGAGTGAATCCTTGTTAGCTGACGGACAGATGGATACCTCACCTCCATGACTGCTGGATACTGAAGGGCAGTCTCCTCCATTGAGTAGGCAATGGTGTGAGAAAGCCATATTTAAAGTTGTTACAGAGAATATTGGGTGTTTCATGGTGCAATTACTCTAATTTAAGGGATCAATCCAGGCGACTTCTAATGATGTTTGGATTTGACTTGTGATTACTTTCAGGAGACACCTATAGGCAGACTGCCCCTCAGCTTAATGATTACTGTCTCACATATTTAAAACCCATCTGAAAACAGCGATTGGGTCATTTTTTTAACTACTTGCAAATTTTCTCAGTCACACTTTCCACCAATGCAGGCAAACTATTGAACAAATATGTCTGTGGCTTAACAGTTACAGTGTGTAATTACAGAGTGGTTTACATGAAGCAATTAGGTCCAAGTCTGGAGGGAAAACATCATTCTGAAATGAAGGGCAGGGACTTGAGTTTTTAAGGAATCATTTGGGTTGTAATGGTGTGAGGTGCTGACATTGAGCTAACTCTGATTTTAAGTAATTGCCACCTTTCACAGCCAGATACTTTAATGCCCATTGAAGGATGAAGTAGCCCAAGGCAAAGCAGGGTGTTTCCTGTTGGATCCATGATGTGTAATGAATGTCTGCTTTTCAATATTACATTAAATGACTTTTTTAAAAGGGTACAGACATCTTGTGGCTGAACTGTACAATATGGATTTATATATTGGTCCTCCAGCAGCCCCCTTACTGCAGAATTTCATTAGTTAAAGAGAAGCATTTAAAATCATAACTGGTGTTTTTTCAGTTTTCATAGTAAAATGGAAAGTTAAGGAGAAAACAAAAGTTGAGTGGGAAGATATAAAACTTTCACTGCACACACTGTCTAAGCCAGACAAAACCAAAGAACAAATGCACTCCAGCAGATTTGATGTAAAACAATACAAGCGTGAGTGACAGTCATAAAACATAGAGAGATTGGACTGTTAAAACAGAGAAAATTACACTGACATATGACATTTGGTTTAAACTGTCTTGGAGGGAAAGTTGGGTTAGGTTAGGCTAATGTTTCCTTTCCAGTGACGTGCAAAAACAAAGCTCCAGATGTTGGAGTTTTGAACATAAGATAGCAGATGCATTCATGTAAATCAAGTGAAATCTCACAGAACCACATAAGCAAAGCAGCTTTCAGTCTGAAACAGGAAAGACAGAGGAACACAATGGGATAAAACATAACCGTGCAGCTGAGGTGGGGACTGGAGTCTGAGACTAGGACTCAAGTTGCACTAAGTCACATGTACAAGGACTTGAAACTTGACTTGGACTCATGATTTGGGACTTGTGAATGATCATTCATTTCTAATGTTTTAGTCAAAAACATTCAAAACACTGAATTTCCTTTAGAAATAAAAGTCAGGTGATTTTCATGGTTAAAACAATACAGATAATTGGATCCAATGAACATGACTGTTTCTCTAGAAAAGAACTGTCAATTATTAGAAAAATGCAGACGTTAAATCTGTAAGGGAAACTTTCACTGTGTTTTTATTGAATTTCATCAGCCTGTTTAAAGTAGTGATATCCAAGTTATGACCAGTTCTGTTACTAAATGTTAATAGATAAAAGATACCCATCCATCCATCCTGACATAACGCACGGCTCAGGAGACGCACACACACAGGCTCAGAGTAGTTCAAATAGTTTATTAACAATAGGCGTGAATGAGTGCGTGTCTGCGGGATGTCAATGTGTTGGTGGCGGTGTCTGCTTCAGGCACAGAGGCAGGTGACCGTACAGCCGGGCAACCCTATGGAAAAAGCACAGGGAGAGGGTGACGGGCATACACCAACACAGAGGAAATTATGGCGAGAGAAGGACTTACTTGGATGGACAGGATAGCTGGCACAGCAAGGGGCGAGACCCGGGAGACAGCCACCTGGAGAGCTCGGTGCAGCAGCGAGGAATGGGCGTTGGAAGGACGTCGTCCGCCGCCGGGAAATCCACCTGTGCACAGGGGAGCAGACTGGAGAAAAAGAAGGTAAGGGCTTCTTACCCAAATGTTTGCGCTGAAGTTTGGAAATGACTCACAACGGTGAGGGACGAAGTCTGACGGCTTCAGGCCGAAGCTCAGGGCGAGACGGCTTTTATCCCTCGCCGTTGATGACGAGCAGGTGCGGGAGCAGGTGGTGCCGCTGATGAATGGCGCGGCGTGACACATCCATCTTCTTCCAATGAAGATAAAGGATAACATATTTTAAATTCCTTAGCTAAGTGACTTCGGACTTGACTTGGACTTGCAAAAATGACTTGTGAACATCTATGCCACGCAGCAACATAAAAACGCACAGTAACTATTACCTTCCACATTTACTGGGAATGGAGCGCAAAGGATGTATTTACCTTTCTTTACAGAGAATACAAAGTGCTTTGCAGAAAATAAATGGATTACAGATAGACACGATCCAATAGAGAGGTAAACTGCAATATTTCACAAATTAAATAGCATGCTACATACCGGATAGAAAACTAGCATTGTTTCATGACACAACCATAAATTATACTGTTAATTAGAATGACCTCACACACTGCAGGTAGACGCTTCGAACTACTGCACTTGTTTTTGTTTTTCTGGCCTTTTTTTGTCCTCCTTCTGCAATGGAGTAATTATCTACAGTCACCAGGAACTTGTAGGCATTGGTCATCAACTAAACTCTAACATCACCAGCACTTATTCCAGCAATCAATACCACATCCCTGAGGAGATTGCCAGTCCTCCGGGCGCTCCGTGGATTGTTATCGGGCCCAGCAAGAGGCGCAGATGGCGCCAAGAGAAAAAAAAGAAACAAGGCTGCAGGGCTGGCCTCTGTACCCAGCTGCGCAAACTATGCACCAAACCTTCATTACCTTCAATTTTCCTCACCAACGCCAGATCCCTCGCCAACAAAATGGATGAGCTGCAATCAGAGACCGCCTACAATCGCTACATCCAAGACTGTTGTATTCTGATTGTGACAGAGTCTTGGGTCCACCTGCTCATCCCAGGCACCGCTGTAACGCCGATTCTGGTAAGGGCAGAGGTGGTGGGCTCTTTGATGTTGGGTTCCGGAACAGGTGTCTGCGCATAGTGGCTAAGCTGGGCACAGCATACTTCAAGTTGTCCGATGGCTCGGCGAGACACGCCAATCAGCTGTGGCATGTCCGGGAAGAGGCTTCAGGTGATGGGGCTGGACGAGAGCAGATGTCAGTGGTGAAGAGGAGATGCGCTTTCATCCGGAAGATCAGCCATCATCCCGAGGGTCTGCTGCTTCCAGGGGTATGCTTGCTGAGGGGCTGCTCTGGGCCCCCCATGCCGGTTGTACTCCTCCTGCCCAAGGAACAGTGCTGTAAATTATGGTGTTTATAGTTCTTTTGTTCTATTGCATTAATGTTGTAAATTGGGATTGTTTTGTATATTTTGTTTTGTTTAGGAGCACGGCATGTATTTTTTAGTTTATGTATGGGCTCTTTTTAGTTTATTGGATGGCAGAATGATCCACCCCGCCGTGTGGGCTGCACAGTAGTCCACCAGTCAGCTCTATTTTTAGTTATGTTGTGTGAATGTGTTTGGCCATTTTAGTACATTGTTTTCTGTTATGTTAGTGCATGATTTGGGTCCCAAATTAGGGAGGGTTTTAATTATGTGCATGGTTTGGGACTTTTCTAAGGGGGTGAAGAGAGAATGTGATGTTGGGTTCTGGCACCTTATTGTGAATTGCGGTATAGTGACGTGCACTTCCTGTCATGTCACTGCACCGCCCTATAAATACCAGAGGGCATCCATATTGCGGCCTCTTTGACTGGTGCCCTCTGCCAGGTGCCTACCGTGTTACCTCTGCTTAACAACTTCAATAAAGCTGTGTTCGTCCAGTCATCTTGCCTCATCCTTCACCCAAGGTATTTTCCGTACATACCAGGCTCTGTGTTTATGTGCTTCAGACTTGGTGTAATAACAGCAGAACAATTCAAAGCCACTGTTCACCGGACCTAGAGGCCATGTACTTTCTGTGCAGGCCCTTCTACCTACCCTGCGAGCTAACAGCAGTAATTGTGACAGCTGTTTATGTCCCTCTAGATCCTAGCGTTAGCTTAGTACTCAGCCACCACTAGCACATCATTAGCAGGCAACAGAAAGATCACCCCAATGCAGTCCACATTATTGCAGGGGATTTTAACAAAGAATGCTCCTTTTAACTGTGAATGTCACCAAACTGCGCCATAACTCCCTAGTGGTCAACAGTAGTAAAGATTTTTTTCAAGAAAATATTCAGATCAGATGTCAGAAATTTCCAAGGCTATAACTTGAAAGTGGTAAGTGACATGTTTCGGACAAAACCCAAGAGCAGACACAGGCTCAGAATAAACACAATAATCTTTATTGAATGATTGAGGGAGTGTGTGTGTGAGTGTATGTGTGGATGAGTGGAGGAAGTCGAACAGAGCGAGGACGAGTCTGGCAACCCTGGAAGAGAAGAGAGACAGGAGTATGAGCTCTCTGAAAACTGGTTGAATAAACAAGTGACTGAACCAATCTTATGGCGTAGGAGAATAGTTGTGGTGCCAAAGAGCATCAGAACAACACCGGTCTCCAGAGCCTCAGCCAGTCGTGTGATCATACAGGAATAGATGATGCAGGTGCCTCAGAGGGTAAAGTCCAGTTATAGAAACCTACGTTTCTGTAGAGATGAGGAGTGGGACCCACAGGACGCAGATGAAGGTCCGGTCCACCACCAGGAGGAGGAAGTCCACCAATGGGAAATCCACCTGTGCACAGGGAAGATAAGGGGGAAGGAGCAGAGAGGATTAATTTCCTGAAGGTAGCTTACGTTGTGTCAGGGAGACAAAACTCCCAGACGATGAAGCATCGTAGTAGCGATGAGGGAGGCGAGACTCCCTTACAAAAGGTTGGGGTAGACTCCAGCACGGAGTTCTTTCACCCAGGAGGAGTGTAGACGTCTCCGTGCAGATTGCAGGGCAGCACTCCTTAAGAAGGCTGCCTAATTAGAGGAGCAGGTGTGCGTGCAGCTGTGGAGACAATGAGGGCAAAAGGCACACAGAGCGGATCACCACAGCACCCCACCACCACCCCACCACCACCATGGGGCGCCTTTCGGCGGCCGATCCAACTTGTCCGGGTGCGTCCGGTGGAACTCCCTAATGAGTTGTAGATCCATCACGAAGGAGGTACGCAATCAGGACCTCCACTCCGGACCATATCCTTCCCAGTCCACCAGATAGTGTAGGCCACGCCCCCTGGGTCGGACATCCAGGATATGGCTGACCTTGTACGCAGGACCACCATCAACCATCACCAGCAGGGCCGGAGTTTTGGGAGGGGGGCCCAGAGGGCTGGATACAAATGGCTTCACCTGAGACACATGGAAAGTGGGACAAATGCAGAGAGAAGGGGGAAGGGCCAAACGAACAGCCACTGGATTGACAATATAAGTTATAGCGTATGGACCAATAAAGCACTGTGAAAGTTTCTTAGATTCACTGTGAAAGTTTCTTAGATTTCTTAGTCTTCAGGTTGATATTCCTAGTAGACAACCACACCTGCTGTCCAACCTGGTAGGGTGGAGCCGGGGTCCTTCGGCGGTTGGCAATGTCGGTGTTGCAGCTTGCCGTATGCTGCAGAGCCACCATGGTAGCCTTCCACAGCCGGCGACAGCGCTTGATGTGGGACTGGACTGACGGGACTGCAATCTCCTCCTCCTCTTCCGGAAACAAAGGGG
This sequence comes from Pholidichthys leucotaenia, assembly GCA_020510985.1. Taxonomy (NCBI): domain Eukaryota; kingdom Metazoa; phylum Chordata; class Actinopteri; order Cichliformes; family Pholidichthyidae; genus Pholidichthys; species Pholidichthys leucotaenia. The sequence continues at coordinate 107,706,687 of CM035844.1, forward strand.
GGTTGTAACCTAAAGATGCTTCAAAAGGGGAGAGACCCATAGCAGTGGAAACAGCAGAAATGTGTGCATACTCAACCCAAGGTAAGTAGGAACTCCAGGATGCCGGATTGGAGGCCGTGACGCACCTCAGGGCCACTTCCAACTCCTGGTTGGTGCACTCACACTGGTCATTGCTTTGTGGATGATAACCAGAAGATAAGCTAACAGCAGCCCCAATAGCCTTGCAGAAAGCTCTCCAAACCTGAGAGATGAACTGGGGCCCTCGGTCCAACACGATGTCCACTGGAATGCCATGAAGCCGTACCACAAGCAGGACAAGCAGATCAGCCGTCTCCTTGGCCGCAGGGAGCTTCTGCAGGGGAATGAAGTGAGCTGCTTTGGAAAATCTATCCACAATAGTAAGAATGATAGTGTGACCTGCAGAGGGGGGAAGACTGGTCACAAAGTCCAAGGCAACATGGGACCAGGGTCTACTGGAGATGGGGAGAGGATGTAATCAGCCCGGGGGGGGGGTGACTTACAGGTCGCACACTGGGGGCAGGCTCGGATGAACTCACCCACGTCCCTCCACAATGAAGGCCACCAGAAAGTTCTCTATAACTGAACTGCGGTGCAAGCTACCCCAGGATGACACATAATCTTGGAGGAGTGCAACCAATCGATGACTTCACCCCGGACTGAAGAGGGCAGATATATCCATCCCACCGGCCCCTTACCCAGGTTGGCCTCAGTCTCCTGCACTCTCCTAACCCTCTCTTTGATGTACCACAAGAGTGCACCAACGATGCACGAGGGTGGAACAATAGAGTGTGGCGTCATCTCAGCTGTCTCAGGAGAAAATTGCCTGGAGAGCACATCGGGCTTGGTGTTTTTAGACCCCGGGCAGTAGGTGATGGTAAAGTTGAACCTGCCAAAGAACAGGGACCAGCGGGCTTGTCTAGAATTCAGTCATTTGGCCGTTCTGAGATATTCCAGATTCTTGTGATCGGTCCAAACAACAAAAGGCTGAAAGGCGCCCTCCAGCCAATGGCCACTCCTCCAAGGCCAACTTGACTGCCAGCAGCTCCCTGTCCCCTGTGACATAATTCCTCTCTGCAGGTGACAGGCGACGGGAGAAGAAGGTGCAGGGGCAAACTTTGTCATCAGTGGGGGAGCGCTGGGACAACACTGCTCCCACCCCGAAGTCCGAGGCATCCATTTCCACCAGGCACTGCAGGGAGGGGTCCACTTGAGCCAAAATAGGGGGAGAGGAAAACTCAGATTTAATCTTAGCAAATGCCACCTTGGCCTCCTTGGTCCAGCGAAACGGCACCTTGGTTGAGATAAGGCAGGTGAGAGGTAAGGCAATAATGCTATAATTCTTGACAAACCGTCGATAGAAATTAGCAAAGCCCAAAAACTGCTGTAGTTGCTTACGGGAGGATGGGACTGGCCACGCCACCACAGCCTTTACCTTTTCTGGGTCCGCCATGATCTTCTTATGAGAAATAATAAACCCCAGGAACGGGGTGGAAGTGGCGTGGAACTCGCACTTCTTGGTCTTGACGTATAACTGGTTCTCCAAAAGGCGCTGCAAGACCTGTCTGACGTGCACTCGATGTTCTTCCAGGGACCGAGAAAAAATGAAGAGGTCATCGAGGTACACAAATACAAATGAATCCAGAAAATCCCTTTGCACATCATTAATGAGCCGTTGAAACACAGCATGCGCACTGGTTAACCCGAAAGGCATTACCAGATAGTCAAATGGCCGCTAGGGGTGCGGAACCCAGTCTTCCACTCATCCCCCTCCTTGATACAAACCAGGTGATAGGCGTTGCGGAGATCCAGTTTGGTGAACACAGTGGCCCCCTGGAGAGAATCAAAGGCGGTGTTAATAAGGGGAAGAGTGTACTTATCCTTGACAGTGATATTATTGAGTTCTCTGAAATTAATGCATGGTCTCAGTGAACCATCCTTCTTACTCACGAAGAAGAACCCTGCCCCCACTGCCGATGATGAGGGTCTGATAATACCTGAACTCAGGGACTCCTTGATGTACTTGTCCATTGCCTCATGTTCAGGGGCAGAAGTGTGGTGGGGGGAAGTGATACTGCTTTAGCCTTGCTGAAATTCGGGGCTAGATTGTGGTATTCCGGAGGCACTGAAGAGAGCTCAGGTCGGGGTGAATTAGAAGAGCAGAGGGGCACAAATGGAGAACAGGCAGCAGACTGCAGGCAGGCACTCAAACAAAATGTACTTCATGAAATAATATTATTATTAAAATAATAATAATAATAATAATAATAATAATAATAACCAGACAATAACGGGGTTGTGCAGCCTGAGCCAGGGATAACCCAGAATGACGGGGGAGGCAGATACAGAGAGCACAAAAAAGCTGATCTGTTCCCGGTGGTTACCTGATACCAGCACCGAGACAGGGGCAGTCTGCTTAGCCATGATGGCGAGGGGAACTCTTGAAAGGTCAATCAACTTTAAAGGAGTCTTCAGGTCATAGCAAGGAAGCCCCAGCTGGGCTGCCAGACTCTCTGAAATAAAGCTCTGCTCGGCCCCAGAATCAATGAGAGCGTGAGTGGATATTTCATTGTGATCATGTTGGAAACGGATAGGTAACATGAGCCGTGTAAGGGATTTAACCTTTTCTATGTCCGTAAGACCCCCTACTGTGACGCACGGACCTCCACTTTTAACTGCTTGGGGCAAGAGGCAACCTCTTGTTCATCACTAGCGCAGTATAAACATAAGCCGAGGTCGCTGCGGTGTTGTCGTTCCACCCGTGGCAACTTAGATCGGCCCATTACCATGGGTTCCTCAGCCTCGGGGGGAATCGGAGGGATGGAGCGCCAGCAAGGGAGACTGCGGGGAAAGGCGAAACTGAGCGCCTGAGCAACCGAGAGGCCACGCTCACTAGTTCATTCCCTCAACCGGTTATCAATATTAATGGCAAGGGAGATTAGCTCATTCAATTTAGATGGTTTTTCCACCCGGGCCAATTCATCCCGCAGACTAGGGCTAAGACTGTGTACAAAAGTACTGCAAAGGGAGGCATCCTTCCACCCAAGCTCAGCTGTCACCACCTGAAAATCTACAGAGTAATCAGCAACAGATTTAGCCCCCTGCTTAAGGTTAAGTAAATGGGTGATGAGAACACTGTCCCGGTTGGAATACCTCACTGATTTCTGAAACAAAACGGTCATATGTGTAGCTGGAATAATCGGGACAAGCCATGATGGCATAAGCCCAAGCTAAGGCCCGCCTCTCCAGTAAATTAACCACATACCCAATTTGGCTATGACTCATAGGAAAATCCTCCAGCACCCGCTGAAACACAATACTACATTGCAGAAGAAAACCCCATGCCTCCCCTAACTTACCACTAAAACGGGTGGGAGTGGGAACCGAGGTCAAACGGGAATGCTGGGTGGGAGTTGGGGTGGAATTAGTTGGCCCGGCCGAACCCCCAGAAGCAGATGGACAAGGCTGCATCAGGGTGAGCTGATTGAGGCGAGAGTTGATTTGAGTCAGCTGTGTCAAGATAACTTGTTGTTGATAAGATAATTGGTCTAAACGAGCCTCCATGATGTTAAGTCTTTGTGCAAGTGCACTGTCTGCTGGGTTTTCCTGACGGAGACGTACTGACATGTTTCAGACAAAACCCAAGCACAGACACAGGCTCAAAATAAACACAATAATCTTTATTGAATGAGTGAGGGAGTGTAGGTTCAGGTTCAGGTTCAGGTTACTTTATTTGTACCCGTAGGTAGATTTGTTTTGCAGTTGGTGACATCCATATTTACAAGCCACTAATTACATTCAACATAGACACAAACACAGGCACACATCTTACAAAATAGGTAAATATAAAATATGTACAATATAATTTTTATAGCTTGTTCAACTCTTTGACAGCAGCAGGGACAAAGCTGTTTTTGTAGCGCTGGGTTCTACTTTTTGGGACAGCAAACCTCCGTCTGGAGGGAAGAAGCTGAAAGTTGCAGTGCAAAGGGTGGGAGTCATCATTTAAAATCAAGTCAGCCATCCTCTGTACTTGTCTGGTGTACAGGGATGTCAGGCTCAGCTGTGACTCACCAAGCAAACGACTGGACCATCTGACTACCTGATCCAAGGATTTCCTCTGTTTCAGTTTTATCTGACCAAACCATGACATTAAAGAAAAGGATAAAACAGATTCAATAAAAGCCCGATAAAACATAGTCATTATGGTTCGGTCAATTTGGAAGCGTGCAAGTTTCCTCAAACAATGCAAATTTTGCTGACCCTTTTTGCACACCCTTTCATAGTTCACCTCAAAGTTCAATCCACTATCAATAATCGTCCCAAGATATTTGTACGATTGTACACATTCGGTGGTCTGGCCTTTTAGTACGGTGACTTTGTGCCTGGGAGTTTTCCTCCTAAAGTCAATAATCATATCTTTCGTTTTTGTTGTATTCAGCTGCAGGTAGGAATCCTCACACCAGTGAACAAAGTCATCAACTACTGGGCCGTGGCCACTCTCACCATCCTGGAGGAGACTGACAATGACTGAGTCATCAGCATACTTTATAATGTGTCTGTTGTCATGTCTGCTCCGACACATGTTTGTGTACAGGATGAAGAGTAGTGGTGACAACACACACCCCTGAGGAGAGCCAGTAGAAGAGCACTTTAGGTCAGACAATGTGCCATTGACCCTTACTCTGCGTCCTGTTGGTTAAGAAATCCAGAATCCAACCCACCAGATTATTGCTTAAATCAAATTGTTGCAGGAGCCTTTCAACTAAAATATGAGGTTGGATTGTATTAAAGGCAGAAGAAAAGTCCACAAATAAAAGCCTGGCGTGTGTCCCATTAAAATCCAGATGTTTGAAAAGCATGTCAAACAGAGTGACAGTGGCATCCTCCACTCCTCTGTGAGGCCTATAGGCAAACTGCAGAGGATCCAGTGCATGTTCAGTCTGCTTTAGGACCTCACATCTGACCAGTTTTTCAAAAATTTTCATTAAAATTGAAGTCAAAGCAACTGGTCTAAAGTCATTTACCGTTTTAGGACAGCTGGATTTTGGAACGGGAATAACCACGGCATCTTTCCAGATCTTAGGCACATGTTGTGTCTGTAAGGACTTATTGAAAATGTAATGAAATATAGGACTCAGTTCATGTGCACAGGACTTTACCAGGCGCCCACATATATTATCAGGGCCCTGACTTTTGTTCACTTTTACAGCGTGGAACTCCCTTTTAACATCCTGCATCTCAATATTAAAGTGCTGATTGTCTTTGAGTTTCTGTTTCAAATCTTGGATTTCTGTGCTAAAATCAAAGGAGTCAAAACGACCATAAAAACAATTAAGAGCATTAGCCAGCTCTGTGTCTGAACTAAAACCATCTAAAAACACACGATTACTGCGCTCTGTGCTCTGAAGGCCTGCAATAGTTTTCATACTGGCCCAGGCCGAACCAAGTTTATTTGCTGCCATCTTGCTTTCCAACTCTGATTTATAATTCTGTTTTGCTCTTAAAATTTCGGCCTTCAGCTCCTTAGTGGCAACCTGTAGCTCAGAAACAGACCCCTGTTTAAAGGCAAGAGCTTTCCTCTGTAAGCAGGATTTAACTGATTTAGTAACCCATGGTTTGTTGTTGGGATATATTTTGACACGTTTACGTGGAACAATCTTATTTTGACAGTAAGCCATGTATGAGCATGTGAGCTCAGCCAGAGAGTCCAAGTCATCCCCGCAGGCCATTATGAACATCTTCCAGTCTGTACAGTCAAAGCATTCCTGGAGGCTGTGCTCTGAATCTTCTGTCCACACATCAATGTCTCTCATCTCCACCTTGCCTCTTCTGAGAGCAGTTTTATATGTGGGCAGCAAATGAACACAGTTGTGATCTGAGGATCCTAAAGGAGGAAGGGGGAGTTATTTATAGGCCCTCTCTATGGATCCATAGCACAGGTCCAATGTCTTTTTTCGCCTGGTTGGGCAGGAGACATACTGATGAAAGTTTTTAAGTGTCTTCTTTAAAGAAACATGGTTAAAATCCCCAAGAATGAAGTTTGGCGCCTCTGGAGAAATTGACTGCAGCCGCTGCACCACATCAGAGATGGTGCTGGAGGCGGAGTCAGCGTCTGCCCTCGGATGAATGTACACAACTGTGACGAAAAGTTGGGGAAACTCTCAAGGCAAATAAAAGGGGCGTAGTGACACAGACAGCAGCTCCACATCGGGTGTACAGATGCGCTCTCTGACCGTGACAGATGTGCAGTACTGCTTATTAATGTATAAACATACACCGCCCCTCTGACGCTTCCCAGTTACCTCTTCCTGCCGATCCGAGCGCAGCGGGGCTCCAAAGCCGTCAATCCACAGGTCTGCATCTCGATCATGCGCAGTAAGCCAAGATTCAGTGAAAGCCATGACGCAGCAGTTGTTAAAATCCTTCTGGTAACGTACATTGCCTTGAATTTCCTCCACCTTGTTTCTCACAGACTGTGCATTCCACAGTCTGAGAGACACAGTCTGTGTATGTGAGAGTGCATGTGTGGATGAGTGGAGGAAGTCGAGCAGAGCGAGGACGAGTCTGGCAACCCTGGAAGAGAAGAGAGACAGGAGTATGAGCTCTCTGAAAACTGATTGAATAAACAAGTGACTGAACCAATCTTACGGCGTAGGAGAATAGTTGTGGCGTCAAAGAGCATCAGAACAACATTGGTCGCCAGAACCTCAGCCAGTCGTGTGATCGTGCAGGAATAGATGATGCAGGTGCCTCAGAGGGTAAAGTCCAGTTATAGGAACCTGCGTTTCTGTAGAGATGAGGAGTGGGACCCACAGGACGCAGATGAAGGTCTGGTCCGCCACCAGGAGGAGGAAGTTTGCCAATGGGAAATCCACCTGTGTACAGGGAAGATAAGGGGGAAGGAGCAGAGAGGATTAATTTCCTGAAGGTAGCTTACGTTGTGTTGGGGAGATGAAACTCCCAGATGATGAAGCATCATAGTAGCGATGAGGGAGGCAAGACTCCCTTATAAAAGGCTGGGGTAGACTCCAGCACAGAGTTCTTTCACCCAGGAGGAGCGCAGATGTCTCCGTGCAGATTGCAGGGCATCACTCCTTAAGAAGGCTGCCTAATTGGAGGAGCAAGTGTGCGCGCAGCTGTGGAGACAATGAAGGCAAAAGGCACACAGAGCAGATCACCACAGTAAGAGCTACTGTCAATTAGAAAGATGTAGAATATGATCCAAAGTTTGACATAGGAGTAAATGTATGCATCTAATTTGCATAATGCCATGCATAATGCCACGACAGCCATATCAGAGATTTCCAAGGCTATAACTTGATCGTGGTAAGAGATAATGGCTTAGTGTCAATTAGAATGATGTAAAATACGATCCAAAGTTTCAGATAGGAGTAAATTTACGCATCTAATTTGCATAATGCCATGGTAGCCATATTGAATTACATAACTGTTCAAAAGTGGACTTTGGACATATTTACACAAAGAATGGTTCTGCTTTTTGTCACCGTTTCTTGTTTGGGGCATTTTGTTATCTTATCTTCAAAGTACATGAACCAGATAATCAGTACAATGCAGTACAATGTAAGCAAAACAATAAAACAAACAAGGTGGCTCTCACTTCATCCATTTATGTCCATGCTGGTCATTATTTTCTCTTCTGTCGGGCATTTACAGTTTTTCTCCCACATCCAGACACTCTTATGATTATCCCACCTCAATTTCGCTTTTATTCCGGTGCTATTTATCTTATAAAATAGCAAGGAACTGGAGTGATTGTCCCCCCGGTCACGTGGCGCTCGGGGCACCAGCAGGTGAAATCAACGAGCTTTACGCACCCTCTGTTATAACAAAATGTAAACAGCAATGTGTAGCATCCATATTTGTTTTCTAATCTCAAAGAAGAAGAAGAAGAAGAAGAAGGAATTCTTCTTCTTTGGTGTATTCCGTGTCAACCATGATTCCTCCAACGCGTGTCTGCCACCTTGTGAACTGGTATGATCAGTAAAAATCCTCAGTCCAGCTGGGGAGTGTTTGGCACGTCATATCAGTTGACAGGCGCAGCGCTGCGCTGTGCCACTAGGGGCACGATCTGTCCAAGAAATCTTCAAAGTTAAAAGGTTTAAAGACCGTACTCCCCAAATTCCACCCAACATATTAAGTGTCCCACAAGAGGGGAAAGAATTCAATTCAATTCAATTCAATTCAACTTTATTTATATAGAGCCATTTCAAAACAACAGTCATCTCATAGCACTTTCAACTGTAGAGAAAACCCCCACAACTGCAGAAAGACCCCAGCAATCAGGCGATCCCCTGTGAGCAAGCGCTTGGCGACGGTGGAGAGGAAAAACTCCCTTTTAACAGGAAGAAACCTCCAACAGAACCAGGCTCAGGTAGGGGCAGTCATCTGCTGCGACTGGCTGGGGGGTGAGAGGATAGGGAAGATAAAAACAACAGACATGTAGAGAGCAAACAGCACGATGGGGACTCAATCTATGGGAGAGAACAAACAGATGTTAATGACCAGCAAAAAAAATATTTCATTAAGAGTGAAGAAAGGAGTAAAGCCCAGTGCAATTATTGGAGGTCCCCCGTCTGTCTAAACTTATTAGTAGTATAACTAAGGGAGGGTTCAGAGACACATGATCCCTCCCTAATTGTAGGCTATATCAAAAAGGAAGGTTTTAACCCTATTCTTAAAAACAGAGATTGAATCTGACTCCCAAATCCAGATTGGCAGCTGGTTCCACAGGAGAGGAGCTTGATAACTGAAGGCTCTGCCTCCCATTGTACTTTTGGATATTCCAGGTATTACAAGTAATCCAGCATTTTGGGAGGGTAGTGCTCTGTTAGGATAATAGAGTAGTATCAGATCTTTAAAATAAAAAGGGGCCTGATTGTTTAGAGCTTTGAAAGTGAGAAAGAAGGATTTTAAACTTCATTCTAAACTATGGGAAGCCAATGAAGGGAGGCCAGAACTGGACAGATACTGTATGATCTCTCTTTCTAGTACCTGTTAAAACTCTTGCTGCAGCATTTTGGATCAACTAAAGACTTTTTAAAAATGTTTTAGGACAACCTGATAATAACGAGTTACAATAATCTAATCTAGAGCTAACAAAAGCGTGGACCAGTTTCTCAGCATCACTCTGAGACAAGATGCTCCCAATCTTGGCAATATTACAGAAATGATAGAAGGCAGTCTTAGAAACGAATTTAATATGTGAATTGAAAAACAGATCTTGATCAAAAATAACTCCAAGGTTCCTCACAGAGCTATTAAGAGAAAGAGTAACCGCATCCAAACTAAAAGTTTGATTTGGAAAGGAATTTCTAAGGTTGTTTGGACCAACAAGAATGACTTCAGTCTTATCTGAATTTAATAGCAGGAAATTACAAGTCATTTAAGCTTTCATTTCCTTAAGACAGGCTTCTAACTTGGCTAATTGATTACTATCATCTGGCTTCATTGACAGGTATAATTGTGTGTCATCTGCATAACAATGAAAATGTATACAGTGCTTTCTAATAATGTTGCCTAATGGAAGCATATATAAACTAAAAAGAGTAGGGCCTAGCACAGATCCCTGTGGAACTCCATGACTGAGCTTTGAGTAGAAAGAAAACTCATTATTAAGAGATAAGATAAGATAAAATAAGCCTTTATTAGTCCCACAATGGGGAAATTCCAGGATTGCAACAGCACAGGGATAGCAACACTCAGAGCAACAATCAGAAGGCAAGAGAAAAAACAAGAGCAGCAAGTATACATATGTACATATAAATATAAATATATATATATAGACACAGTGCAGAGCATTGTAGCTAGATGGGATAGATATATAAATATATAAACACAGTGCGGAGCATTGTAGCTGGATGGAGTAAATATATGAGTATATAAACACACAGTGCGGAGTATTGTAGCTAGATGGAATAAATATGTAGATATATAAACACACACAGTGCTGAGCATTGTAGCTAGATGGAATAAATATGTAAATATATAAACACACAGTGCGGAGCATTGTAGCTAGATGGAATAATATGTAGATATATAAACACACACAGTGCGGAGCATTGTAGCTAGATGGAGTAAATATATGAATATATAAACACAGTGCGGAGCATTGTAGCTAGATGGAATAAATATGTAAATATATAAACACACACAGTGTGGAGCATTGTTGCTAGATGGAGTAAATATATAAATATATATATATAAACACACACGGTGTGGAGCATTGTAGCTAGATGGAATAAATATGTAAATATATAAACACACACAGCGCAGAGCATTGTAGCTAGATGGAATGAAACAGCACAACCGTCTACTTAGTTATCCTAAATGGTATGATTATGTACCCATACATATTCTCACCCTCCATAGCGACCGGTATTTTCCTAGTTGTATACCGGAAGGGACCATTGTGTAAGTCTATTGCGTCTTTTGCATTCAAAACTATTAGGTTGTCACGTCTTTTTGCTATCTCTGCGAGCAGCCCTGCATAGGTTGTACAGTCTGACAGCCGTAGGTAGGAAGGACCTGCGAAACCTCTCGGTTGTGCACCTAGGATGATGTAGTCTGCTGCTAAATGAGCTCCTCAGTGCATTCAGTATGTCCTACATAGGGTGGAACTCGGACTCCAGCAGAGATGACAGTTTAGCCACCATCCTTCTCTCTCCTATCTCCTCCACTGGGTCAAGGCGCTGCCCCAGGACAGAGCTAGCTTTCTTGATCAGTTTGTTCAGTCTTCCTATCGGCTGCTGTAATGCCACTGCCCGAGCAGACAACTCCAAAAGTGATGGCTGATGCCACCACCGTGTCATAGAATGTCTTCAGCAGCCCCCCTTGTACACCAAAAGACCTGAGTCTCCTCAGTAGGAACAGCCTGGACTGTCCCTTCTTGTAGAGTGTGTCAGTATTGTGTGACCAGTCTAGTTTATTGTTCAGATGAACACCGAGGTACTTATAAGATGTCACCATCTCGATGTCTGTTCCCTGTATATTTACTGGTGCTGTGAGGGGTTGTCCTTGCCTGCGGCAGTCCACCACCAGCTCCTTAGTTTTCCTCGCGTTGATCTGGAGGAAGTTCCGATGGCACCAGTCCACAAAGTCCTGGATAAGCCCTTTGTACTCAGCTTCATCTCCATTGGAGATGAGGCCAACGATCGCAGAGTCATCAGAGAACTTCTGTAGATGGCAGTGTGTTGTGTTGTGTGAGAAGTCCGCAGTATAAAGGATGAACAGGAAGGGAGCCAAAACCGTTCCCTGGGGGGCCCCCGTGCTACCGATGATCATGTCGGACACACAGTCCCGGGTTCTCACAAACTGAGGCCGGTTTGTGAGGTAGTCCAGGATCCATGATGACAGGTGCTGGTCCACCCCTGCGCACAGCAGCTTGTCCTTCAGGATCATCGGTTGGATGGTGTTGAAATCACTGGAGAAGTCAAAGAACATGATCCTCACCGCATTCCCGGGCTTCTCCAGGTGGGACAGAGAGCGGTGAGGAAGATCACTGCATCCTCCACCCCAATGCCATGCTGGTAGGTGAACTGGAGTGGATCCATCGCTGGTCCCACCAGGGGGCAGAGGTGAGCAAGGAGCAGTCTCTCCAGGGTCTTCATCATGTGGGACGTCAAGGCCACTGGTCTGTAGCTGTTCAGATCTTTGGGGTGGGAAGTCTTTGGTACAGGTACCACACAAGATGTTTTCCACAGCTGTGGTACCCTCCCCAGCTTCAGGCTCAGATTGAAGATGTACTCCACAATCCCACACAGCTGGTCTGCACAGGACTTGAGGAGCTTTGCGCTGATGCCATCCGGTCCCGACGCCTTCCTCGCCTTGATCTTCCTCAGCTCCGTCCTCACCTGGGTCTTAGTGAGGGTCAGGTTGGGGGGCTGTGTGTTGGGAGTGGGGGGGGTGTTCGTGGAGTGGGGAGTGGGCAGCAGGACTTGATGTCTTTAGAGGCAGCAGTGGTTGTTGTGCAGTCAGGGGGGAGGGCGGTTGGTCAAACCTATTGAAAAACAGATTCAGATTGTTCGCCCACTCCCTGCCCCCCATGGCCTGGGGGGAGGTATTCTGGAGCCCAGAGATGGTTTTAAGGTTTCTCCAGACCCCGCTGATGTCGCTCTGTTGCAGCTTGTCCTCCATCTTCTTCCTGAAGCTGTCCTTGCCTTCTCTGATCTTCCTCTTCAGCTCCCTCTGTACGGACTTCAGTATCTCCCTGTTCCCCGACCTGAAGATCCTCTTCTTCTCTCTCAGAAGTGTTTTTATCTCAGGGTTGATCCAGGGTTTGTTGTTTGAGCAACACCATATGGTCTTGGTGGGAACGGTGTTGTCCACACAGAAGCTGATGTAGTCCGTGATGGTGTGAGTGAGGCCATCGATGTCCTCCCCATGTGGATCGCAGAGCTGCTCCCAGGCGGTGGTTTCAAAACAGCCCTTTAGAGTGTCCATTGCCTCCTCAGACCATAACTTCACTGTGCGCATGGCCGGAGGTTGTCTGTGCACTAGGGGTTTGTACACCGGCCGGAGATGAACCAAGTTGTGATCCGATCTCCCGAGTGGGGGGGAGTGGTGATGAGGTGTACGCCTCCTTAGTGTTTGCGTAGAATAAGTCCAGTGTTTTATTGTCTCTAGTGTGGCATGTGACATACTGGGTAAATGTGGGTAGAATGGGAGACAGTGAAACATGGTTGAAATCGCCTGAGATGGGGAGAAGAGCATCTGGGTGTTCTGTCTGCAGCCTGCCTGTTACTGAATGGATGACGTCACACGCTGTCCCAGCGTTCGCCGTCGGATTTGCATAAACAACAATGCAGATCACGTGTGAGTATTCCCTTGGGAGATATGTAGGCCACATGCTAACAGCTAGCAACTCAATGTCTTTGCTGCAGTGTTGTTGTTTAACAGTGATATGTCCCGGTCTGCACCAGTTGTTGTTAACACACATTATCACTCCACCGCCCCTTGCTTTGCCACTGTCTGATGTTCAGTCTGCCCGTATCGCGTGGAAACCCTCCAGTTCAATGTTAGCATCTGCTGCTAATTTGGTTAGCCAAGTCTCTGTGAATAGAAACAGGCTACACTCCCGGTATATGCTATCGTAGCGGGAGATAGCCGCTAGCTCATCTACCTTTCCCAGTAATGATCGTACATTTCCCATGACAACGGATGGAAGGGTGGGTCTGTACCTTATATTTCTTGCCTTCCGCCTTACTCCAGCACGACACCCACGGCATTTTCGCCTCAGTTCTCCCGGTATGTCGAGTTTTTCCGTTAGCACCGGGTGGCGGTTGAGTGCTAGCAGCTCTTCCCTGCTGTACCGTCTCCTGCTATAAACAGTGGCTCCGTCCACCAGCTCGGGAGACATTTGGGGCGATCTGTGTGTCCGTGATATATATGGAGTGAAAGGTGTGCCAGATCATAGAGCTGTCACCGGACCAGAAGAGAGAGGAAGGAAAAAAAAAGACTCAGAATTGAGCTGCTGTTGCAAAAGGCAGCCGACTCGTGTGGCGCCGGAAGTGAAAAAAAAAAAAAAACATGAACAAACTGGAACCTATCAGATAAATAAGATCTAAACCACTACAACGAAGTTGCCTTAAGTCCAACATAGTGTTCTAATCTATCAAGTAGAATATTATGATCGATAGTATCAAAAGCTGCACTAAGGTCTAAAAGGACAAGTACAGAAACAAGTCCATTATCAGATGCAATAAGGATAATGGACTTATCGCGGGCTCTCTGATCAGAGCCCGCAACTCAGCCTTCAGGCAGAGAGACAGCTCTCTGTACAGCACTACCAGAGCCAACCTGAGAAGGGGCATAAAACATGCTAAGAACACCTACAGGAGGAAGGTGGAGGGCTTCCTCACAGACAACAACCCCAGACAGATGTGGAGAGGCATCCAGGCCCTCACCAACTATAGGGGCCAGGGCCCCCTAACATTGACTAGCAGCCACACTCTGGCAGAGGAGCTTAACAGTTTCTTTGCCCAGTTTGAGCTCACCTCACCCCACAACTTGTCCCCCCACCTTCCTGCAGGTGCATGAGGTGAGGGGGCAACCGAGAGCAGTGAACCCCCACAAAGCTGCTGACCCTGCTTGTAGGTGCATCTCGGAATCACACCTCTCGGTCTCGCCCCTCTCACTTTCATTTTGTGCACCGAATCAGCCATGGCAGCATCCCATTCTTCGGTAATACTTGGTTGGATCCCGGAACCGGGAGGTGCCTGCCTACTGGCTCTATCTGCCACCGCGGGTGTCCCTTCCTGCCATTCGGTTCCCTTGTCCAGGGTAACTCGAACTCTGGCACTAGGATCACCCTGCAGCGACGCCCCATAGTGCTGGTCCGGCCTGTCTTCTCCTGTCCTGGGCCAATCGTTGTCCAACATTTCATCGTCCTCCACCGTTGGAAAAGGCCGGTCCTACAGCCCACAGCCGGATCACTCCTCACCAATGCCACTGGCTATTGAGAAACCGAGCACGTAGAACATGTCACATCCCATTAGATTCGACCCTTCGGCAGACACCACAAAATGGATGTCACACATTCCTACCGACCTGTATCTTGCCGACAGCCATAGTGAGCCCACAATGTTAAATGGGTTACCACCGTAGCTGTAGCAGGTCGCCTCTAACTTGCCCACTCTGTAGTGTGGAAACAACCTCTTCACTGTGGCCAAATTTAATATGGAGATCACTGATCCCGTATCCACTAGTAATGGTATCTCGACTCCATCCAATTCAACACTACAGTAAATCTGTCCACCCGTATCCGGCGAGACCGTGTGAACTACTGTAGGTTCTTTTGAAGAGGAGCCCCCCTCCGACCTCGGGTCTCCTCGTTCAAAGTTTTTGCAGGCCCGTGCGAAGTGATGAAACAGACCACACTTTCCAAAGTGCTTCCCCTTGGCTGGACACTCTCTTGCTTTGTATCGGTGCCTAGCGGACCCGCAGTCATAACACCTTGGCGTTCCCGGGATGGACCTAACTTTTACGGCAGCAGCATATTCTTCTTCACTCATGCCGGCTTTGCCGTCCGAGTCGCCACAGCCAGCGCCTTCCACTGTTGTTCATTGTTCTGTGGCACTTCCTTTTTACCAAGATTTTTGGTCAGCCTGTCTGCTGCCTCGTACTGTTGTGCCATCTCCACAGCCGTGGTCAGTGATAGTTCTCCGGCGAATGTCAGGAGCCGTGCTCTCACGGAGGAACTAAGGATATGCTCTGCTAGTTGGTTGCGGACCATCTCCTCCTCCAAAGCTCCGAATTGGCACTCTCCCGCCAGCTGGCGTAGGTTGGCCATGAAGTGTTGCACCGGTTCTCCCTGCCACTGGCGGCGCTGCCGAAACTGAATTTGCCGCACAATGATGTTTTCCGGGGCATGAAAATAACGCGCCATTAGCTGCACCACTTCTTGAAAACTATCGCCACCTCCCAACGTACTAAGGATCCTCTGGCCCTCCATTCCGAGATTATGGACCAGAATTGCCTTCACACGCAGCTTTTCGAGCTCACTGAGGTTGAGAGCCACTAGATAGTTCTCAAAGGCCATGTACCTCCTGGTCAACGGCAAGGATGGCTCCCCGGGAACTTCCAAAAGCAGCCGAAAAGCGGTGGCAGCTCACTCCATACCTTTTCTCATAATCGCCAAATGTTACGTCTGGAAAATGGTGTCCAAAGGAGGATGCGAGGGTGATAGTTGAACTCACTTTTTTAACTACAGTGATCCCTCGCTACTTCGCGCTTCACCTTTCGCGCCCTCAGTGCATCGCGGATTTTTCAAAAATATTCATCAAAAATTCAAAATTGAGAAATAATGGGCGGGCGCTAGCAGAAGGCAGGGAGACTACATTAGACCATCAGGTATCAACACGGAGAGCCCGCACAACTCAAAAATCCACCTCTCTGTTCGCTGTTCTCGTGTTGGCTCGGCTCGGAAATCTCGCAAGTTGATTGGCCGAGACGTTTCACCCCGCAAGCTGATTGGCCGAGACGTTTCGCCCACCTTCTCTCCCTGCCGAACACCCATGCAGTGAAGGAAGACCGCATTCATTGCTCTTTATCGCTTGTGTCGAACTTTTTGCTATTCTCTTGTGCCATTTTGTGCGAAATAGTCTTCCCGTCGAGCCACTACGCCGCCTCCTGCAGCTTCTCCAGCTCTATCGAAAGCTGCCCTCGACGATCCTGCGCCTCTAGCACCTCACGATGAGGCGTCACCTGAGGAGCAGTAAAGCTCTCATTAACCTGTGCAGTAAATCATCTTCATCTTGAGTTACTTATCACGTTATAAGAATAAAAAAGTTCTAAAAACATATTTATGTACACTTTATTTACATCTACTTATGTATGTACACTTACACACACACACACACACACACACGTATCATATGAGAGAGAGAGTGAGAGAATGAACGTACGTATTATTTATGGGTGACGTCGTTAGGGGTGACGCTACTTCACGGTTTTTCACTTTTCGCGGTCGGTTCTGGAACCCATTAACCGCGATAAGTGAGGGATCACTGTATATACAAAACCAACAGGAGTCACGCCGTACATACAGTATGCAAGGGGTCTACAGCCAGAAGAGATGAGTCCCTTCCGCTGTAGCCCTTTATACTCCCCGTGACGCCACCACCGGAAAGGCGGGGCGTCACCTCCTACTACACCCAGGATGCCGCCATATTAAGATAAGATAAGATAAGCCTTTATTAGTCCCACAATGGGGAAATTCCAGGATTGCAGCAGCACAGGGATAGCAACGCTCAGAGCAATAATTAAGGAGATAAGAAAATAAGAGCAGTGAATATACATATGCACACATAAATATATAAATATATATACACAGTGTGGAGCATTGTAGCTAGATGGAATAAACAGCATAACCGTCTATTTACTTACCCTACATGGTATGAATATGTACCCATACATATTGTCACCCTCCATAGCGACTGATATTGTCCTAGTTGTATGCTGGAGGGGACCATTTGTGTAAGTCTGTTGCGTCTTTTGCATTCAATACTATTGGGTCGTCATGTTTTTTGCTATCACTGCGAGCAGCCCTGCTTAGGTTATACAGTCTGACAGCCGTAGGTAGGAAGGACCTGCGAAACCTCTCGGTTGCGCACCTAGGATGATGTAGTCTACTGCTAAATGAGCTCCTCAGTGCATTCAGTATGTCCTGCATAGGGTGGGACTCGGACTCCAGCAGAGATGAAAGTTTAGCCACCATCCTTCTCTCTCCTATCTCCTCCACTGGGTCAAGGCGTTGCCCCAGGACAGAGTTAGCTTTCTTGATCAGTTTGTTCAGTCTCTTCCTATCGGCTGCTGTAATGCCACTGCCCCAGCAGACCACTCCAAAAGTGATGGCTGATGCCACCACCGTGTCGTAGAATGTCTTCAGCAGCACCCCTGGTACATCAAAAGACCTGAGCCTCCTCAGTAGGAACAGCCTGCGTTGTCCCTTCTTGTAGAGTGCATCGGTATTGTGTGACCAGTCTAGTTTATTGTTCAGATGAACACCCAGGTACTTGTAGGATGTCACCATCTCAATGTCTGTTCCCTGTATGTTTACTGGTGCTGTGAGGGGTTGTCCTTGCCTGAGGCAGTCCACCACCAGCTCCTTCGTTTTCCTCGCGTTGATCTGGAAGTAGTTCCGATGGCACCAGTCCACGAAGTCCTGGATAAGTCCGAACTTCTGTAGATGGCAGTGTGTTGTGTTGCGTGAGAAGTCCACAGTATAAAGAGTGAACAGGAAGGGAGCCAAAACCGTTCCCTGGGGGTCCCCGTGCTACCGATGATCATGTCGGACACACAATCCCGGGTTCTCACAAACTGTGGCCAGTTAGTGAGGTAGTCCAGGATCCATGATGACAGGTGCTGGTCCACCCCTGCGCACAGCAGCTTATCCTTCAGGATCATCGGTTGGATGGTGTTGAAAGCACTGGAGAAGTCAAAGAACATGATCCTCACCGCGTTCCTGAGCTTCTCCAGGTGGGACAGGGAACGGTGAAGGAGGAAGATCATTGCATCCTCCACCTCAATGCCGTGCTGGTAGGCGAACTGGAGTGGATCCATCGCTGGTCCTACCAGGGGGCAGAGGTGAGCAAGGAGCAGTCTCTCCAGGGTCTTCATCATGTGAGACATCAGGGCCACTGGTCTGTAGCTGTTCAGCTTATTGATACACCCAATATAATATCTAACAGTATGCATTCTCAGATCATCACCAAAATGTAATGGTTTTGTCTGTAGCCCAAGAACCACCTCTGGTGAAAATTTCATCCAAATCCATTCAGTTGTTTTGGAGAATTGTTGCTAACACTCTCTGAGAAGATAAGAGCCTTGGCAGAAGTATG
This sequence comes from Pholidichthys leucotaenia, assembly GCA_020510985.1. Taxonomy (NCBI): domain Eukaryota; kingdom Metazoa; phylum Chordata; class Actinopteri; order Cichliformes; family Pholidichthyidae; genus Pholidichthys; species Pholidichthys leucotaenia. The sequence continues at coordinate 107,725,064 of CM035844.1, forward strand.
CATTCTCGGCTCATCACCAAATTGTACTGGCTTGCTCTGTAGCCTAAGAGCCACCTTTGGTGAAAATTTCATCTAAATCCATTCAGTCATTTTGGAGTATTGTTGCTAACACTCTGTGAGAAGGCAAGAGCCTTGGTGGAGGTATGCGTTCTCAAATCATCACCAAAATGTAATGGTTTCATCTCTAGCCCAAGAACCACCTCTGGTGAATTTCATCCAAATCCATCCAGTAGTTTTTGTGTAATCCTACTGCACAAATACAAACAAAGCCCTTGGTGGAGGTATGCACTCTCAGATCATCATCAAAATCTAATCATCTGTTTCCTGTGTCATTATACACCTTTCCTGAAAATTTCATCAAAATCCATTCATAACTTTTTGACTAATGTTGCTAACAGACAGACAAACCACCCAACGCCACTAAAAACATTATTATTATTATTATTATTTTATATATATACTGTACTTTATTAATCCCCAGAGGGAAATTACAGGGCATCTACTTGGATGGACAAGGCAGCCATGGTACGGCGCCAATCCCTTTACTATTCACACACACATTCATACCTAGGGCCACTTTAGAGTCTCTAATTAACCTAACTTGCATGTTTCTGGCCTGTGGGAGGAAACCGGAGTACCCGGGGTAAACCCACGCAGACACGGGGAGAACATTCAAACTTCACACAGAAGGGTCACCGATGGTCAGGGGGTGGAATAGAACCCACAGTGGTCAGGGGTGAAATTGATCCTGTGACCTTCTTACTGTGCTGCCACTGTGCTAACCACTGCATCACCGAGCTGTTATTACCTCCTCCCTTGGTGGAGGTACTGTCACATTATTTAAAGTGACACTTTTTAAACATGATGACAGTTCCCACAGGTGTTCATGATATGTCTGTGACATGCTTTGGATAAAATATCTCATGGTTTAAATATCAAAGTGCCATTGTCCCCTAAATGAGGAACCTTCGTCAAAACAGCCCATTTCAGTGCATTTTGTCTTTAAATGTTAATGAGCCTCAGTTCACCCCACCCTCCCCCTTTCCTCATTTGGGAGTTCTGTTGTTGGCATGGCCAGCGCCATATTGAGGCTAACTAGCTTCAGTAGCAAACAAAGCCTGAACTATCCATCCATCCATTCCATCCATTTTCTACTGCTTTTCCGGAGGTCCGGGTCGCAGAGGAAGCAGCTCAAGCAGAGAAGTCCAGACTTCGCTCTCCCAAGCCACCTGCTCCAGGTCTTCAGAGAGGATACCAAGAGGTTCTCAGGCCAGCTGGGAGACGTAGTCTCTCCAGCATGTCCTGGGTCTGGCCTGAGGTCTCCTCAAGTGGGAGGTGTCCAGGAGGCATCCTGATCAGATGCCCAAACCACCTCAGCTGGCTCCTTTCGATATGGAGGAACAGTGGTTCTACTCTGAGCCTCTCCGGGATGACTGAACTCCTCACCCTATCTCTGAGGGTGAGTCCAGTAATCCTACGGAGAAAGCTCATTTCAGCCGCTTGTATCCGTGATCTCATTCTTTCAGTCATTACCCAATGTTTATGACCACAGGTGAGGGTAGAAACGTAGATTGACCGGTAAATCGACAGCTTTACTTTAGAGTTCAGCTCCCTCTTCACCATAACAGACCAGTACAATGTCCACATCACTGCAGAGGCTGCCCTGATCCATCTGTCAGTCTCTCACTCCATTCTCCCCTCACTCAGGAATGAGACCCCTAGATGCTTAAGCTCCTCCACTTGGGACAGGAACTTGTACCCAACCTGGAGAAGATAATCTACCTTTTTTCTGACTAAGGACCACGGACTTGGACTTGGAGGTGAGCCATCAAAAAGAAGAATTGGACTGATTCACCCTGGCAAGGACCACATAAAGTTGTTTTGTCAACGCCAACAGCGGTGAAAGTTGAAGGATGGGACTCTTGGGTGCATCTTACACACTGTAAACTTTACCCTACTCTGAACTCACAGCCAGGGACTACTGAATAAATATTTTCAACTTCATTCCATTAAAGACTCTCAGCAAGAGACTTTTCCTTCTGTCCAGGGTGTACCCTGCCTGTCGCTCAAAGATGCTGGGATAGGCTCCAGCCCCCCCGCAACCCGAAAAGGATTAAGCGGAAGAAGATGAATGAATGAATGAATGATGAATGTTTCCCTATACAAGTGTCGACTGACGACGCCCTACGTGGTGTCCAGTACCGGCTTGGGATAGGAAAGCAAGTGGTTGACCATCAAGGAGAGACAAGAAGCGCAAGAAAGACGTTTGATCATTAAAGGGTGTAGTTGTTGTTTCCTTTATATCATTAGCCTAGGGGTGACATTATTACTTTGGTTTCTTTTAGCTGCACCACAAACCATACATCATAGTGCTAGGGACCTTGCACATATTCAGCATAACTGGCTAGAGCTACATGAGCATCATGATCATGAATATGCTGGCAATACATGGTGGAGGTATGCTAATTATACGGCCAGGGCAGCTAATCGTTCCAATTGTTATGTTTGCTCCTTAGTGCCAACGTCAGCTGGACAGACTGCTGTTGTAGCTAAAATGATGGAACCAGCAAAAGCTCTCTGTTTTTTACAGAAGGCTATGAAAAGGGACTATACAAAAAAGATTATTTTGAATCACTCTTGTGAAATCTTTCATCACTCTACCAATCAGAGAACTTATGGTACCCCTTACTCTGTAAGGGCAGGGTTAGTTTCATCAGGAACTTTTTCTTTTTGTCTGAAGGGAAGTGGTAACAACCCTCTGGGCAACCTACCCCTTTCTCGGTGTGAGGCAGTGTACAGCATACACCACATCTGTGATGCTAGAACCCTGACCAATCGGATGGGCAGGTGGTGTCCACAGGCTAACCGTTGTTATTATGGACCTGTCACCATGCTGGAGCTCTGCAGTGCTGCTATCTGCAACTTCCATATGTTTGGCGCACATATGGTGATGGGTGGTTGGTGGCTGTGTGGTTGTAAGGCGTATTCCCATCTGCTTATGAATTGGGCAGGAACCTGTGCCCCCGTCTTTGTGACTGACAACACCCTGATTATGTCAGTGGGTCAGACAAGCAGAGGGAAGAGAGACCTATCACAGGATGCCATTTTCACACCACATGATTCCATCTGGGGTACGAATGTGCCAGAGCAGTTTAAGATACTTACTACAGGTCAAAAGGTAGTTCAGTCGCTATTCCTTTGGGTGAGAGTGGCAAAAAATACCTTGTGGATTGAGACTCTTAATTATAAACTACAGTCTTTTGTGAATTTTTCCTTAGCTGCCTGGAAAGGTGAAAGGGAGGAAATGACTGCTATAAGACTTGTAGCAACACAGAATAGAATGGTACTTGATCAGTTGACTGCCGCCCGTGGGGGGGTGTGCGCAATTGTAGGTCAGTACTGTTGCAACTTTATACCTGCATACGATGCAGTTGGAGGCGTCATTGCTTCAGCCATACGTAATCTGACTGCTTTGCAGACTTCTGGGGCTAAGGATAATGTTGATGATTCATCACACTGGATAAACTGGTTGTTTTCCTCATGGAGGAGTCTTGTCATAAACTTGGTGGTGATTATTGTGGTGATGCTTTTGATCTTTTCATGTTTCATTCCTTGTATCCGTGATATGATGTTGAAACTTGTTCATGAGAATTTAGTGTTATATCACGAGACCACCACTGGAGATGATGGGGAAACACCAGCTTAATGTTTTATGAGTACAGAGTAAAAGTATGATTGACATGCAGAAAACCGAAAGGAGATGTATGTTCATGATGTGAATTTGAAATGTACTGAGCTGCAAAAGTAATCAAATATGTCTTGAAGTTCAGAGAAGTTGTTATCCTTATTTGAGATTTTTCACTTTATCTTGTTTATGTTCTGTTTTAATTTACGTCGTATTTGAAACCATTATGTTACTAATCACTATTTAGCCAGTATACAGTTTTACTGTATTGATTGTTGTTTCATTGTTGATACCTTGTTGCAGTTTCACGTTGAGGTACTAATACACATAGGTTAGGATGCTAGCACACATAGAGCTCTAATACAAACATACACATAAGTCTTTTACACATAATAGGTTTTTAGTCATTTTTTATTGTTCTTCATTGAAGTTACTTTTACACATAAGTATTAACTTTTTATTAAATCATTGCTAATCTACTGACACATAGAACGACAAATACATACACTATTTCATCTAAATTTATGGTTAATCACCATCACTGGTTCAATTTTTCTTTTTTATGGCTTACTTAGATGATTGATTTCCATCCATCCATCCATCCATCTTCTACCGCTTTTCCGGAGGTCCGGGTCGCGGAGGCAGCAGTTCAAGCAGAGAAGCCCAGACTTCCCTCTCCCCAGCCACCTGCTCCAGCTCTTCAGAGGGGATACCAAGGCGTTCCCAGACTAGCTGGGAGACATAGTCTCTCCACCGAGTCCTGGGTCTGCCCCGGGGTCTCCTCCCAGTGGGACGTGCCTGAAACACCTCAAGTGGGAGGCGTCCAGGAGGCATCCTAATCAGATGCCCATACCACCTCAACTGACTCCTTTCAATGTGGAGGAGCAGCGGTTCTACTCTGAGCCTCTCCCGGATGACTGAGCTCCTCACCCTATCTCTGAGGGTGAGTCCAGCAATCCTACGGAGAAAGCTCATTTCAGCCGCTTGTATCCGCGATCTCGTTCTTTCGGTCATTACCCAAAGCTCGTGACCATAGGTGAGAGTAGGAACGTAGATTGACTGGTAAATCGACAGCTTTGCCTTAGAACTAAGCTCCCTCTTCACCACAACAGACCGGTACAACGTCCGCATCACTGCAGATGCTGCTCCAATCCTTCTGTCGATCTCTCGCTCCATTTTCCCCTCACTCGTGAACAAGACCCCAAGATACTTAAACTCCTCCACTTGGGGCAGGAGCCTGTCCCCAACCCGGAGAGGACAATCCACCTTTTTCCGGCTGAGGACCATGGACTCGGACTTGGAGGTGCTGATTCTCATCCCAGCCGCTTCACACTCAGCGGCAAACCGTCCCAGCAAGAGCTGTAGGTCATTGCTGGATGAAGCCAACAGGACAACATCATCTGCAAACAACAGAGATGAGATCCTGTGGTCACCAAGCATGACACCCTCCATTCCCTGGCTGCGCCTAGAAATCCTGTCCATAAAAATTATGAACAGGACCGGTGACAAAGGGCAGCCCTGGCGAAGTCCAACTCTCACTGGGAATGACTCCGACCGAGTGTTGGCAATGCGAACTAAACTCTCACAACGGTCGTACAGAGACCGAATAGCTCGTAACAATTGATTGATTGATTGATTGATTTCTTTTTTTGAAATAAAAGGTATTATCCTCACATGTTCCCCAGGAAATGAAACATTCCAGCAGTGCTCGGGGGTGGCAGCGAGGCCGATGGTGGACTTTCCTCATTAAAAAGCGAGTTAGGATCTTTTGCAATATAATGCTTTAGCATGAAATGCACCGGAACTTGGCGAGCTGCCCAATGAGGTTTTAGAAGCCAGAGTGTTTCATCTCTGATGCTTTTTAAGCATCAAAGGGGGAATTATAGGATATTTTCAGGTTTCATTGATTATTTTATATGATTTTAATGCTGTATTATTCTATTTTATATTATAATTGTATCTGGTGCATATAATGAGCCAATGTCTGATTTACTGTGATTTTTTTCATTGTCTCAGAGCTTGAAAAGACTGTCTGTTTTTCAGTGTAAGATTAGGTTGAGCAAGATTGTAAATAATGACGAAGGTTTTATTGTTTTATCATACCAATCTGTACTGTACTGTAAGTTAGAGTGACTTAGGATGACTAGGTCATGGAAAGATCATAGCAGAATGTTCATTGCTGACCATAGATTAGAAGCAGTCACTGGAGAGTTGGCTTCAGCCAGTCTAGCTTAGATAAGGGACTGAGGTATAAAGAAACAACATCCTTGAACACATGCTAGGGAGTTGGTGCTGTGAAGCTCTGAAGCAAGTTTTGCTGTTACTGATTACCTCCTTTCTGATCAGAAAGAGAATAAATGGCTCAGAACTTGGAAAACCGCCTATTGATTATTGATTCAGCCTCAGTCAATTCATTTTTGATCTAACAATTCTCATCCCAGCCACTTCACATTCAGTAGCAAACCATCCCAGCAAGGCCTGTAGGTCATTGTTCGATGACGCCAACAGGACAACATCATCTGCAAACAGCAGAGATGAGATCCTGTGGGCACCAAGCATGACACCCTCCAATCATTGGCTGCGCCTAGATATCCTGTCCATAAAAATTATGAACAGGATCAGTGACAAAGGGCAACCCTGGTGGAGTCCAACTCTCACTGGAAACGAGTTTGACTGGGTGTTGGCAATACGAACCAAACTCTTGCAATAGTCGTATAGGGACCAGATAGCTTGTAACAACGAGCCCGATACCCCATACTCCTGCAGCACCCCCCACAAGATACCACCAGGGACGTGGTCAAATGCTTTCTCCAAGTCCATAAAACATGTGGACAGGTTGTGCAAACTCCCACAAACCCTCGAGGATTCTTGAGAGGGTAAAGAGTTGGTCCAATGTGCCACAGCCAGGATGAAAACCACATTGCTCCTCCTGGATCCAAGGTTCGACCAGCGGTCAGACTCTCCTCTGCAGTACCCTGGCATAGAACTTCCCAGGGAGGCTGAGGAGTGTGGTCCCCCTAAAGTTGGAATACACTCTCCGGTCCCCCTTTTTAAAAAGAGGAACCACCACCCCAGTTTGCCATGCAAAAGGCACTGTCCCCGATCTCCACGCAACATTGCAGAGGCATGTCAACCATGACAGCCCTACAACATCCAGGGCCTTGAGGTACTCAGGGCGAATCTCATCCACCCCTGGGGCCCAGCCACCAAAGAGTTTTTTAACCACTTCAGCAACCTCAGTCCCTGTGATGGGCGAGTTGTCCCCATCGTCCTCAAGCCCTGCTTCCTCTATGGAAAACGTGTCAGTGGGATTGAGGAGATCCTCGAAGTATTCTTTCCACCACCTGACGATGTCCCCAGTCAAAGTCTGAGTGCCCCATTTGTACCATACACAGTATGGACAGGGAGCTGCTTCCCCCTCCTTAGTCGCCGGACAGTTTGCCAGAATCTGTTCAAGGCCAACCGAAAGTCTTGTTCCATAGCCTCACCAAACTCCTCCCACACCCGAGTTTTTGCTTCAACAACCACCCAAGCTGCACTCCGGTTGGTCTGCCGGTACACCTCAGCTGCTTCTTGAGTCCCACAAGCCAACCAAGCTTGATAGGATTCCTTCTTCACCTTGATGGCCCCCCTCACAACTGGCATCCACCACTTGGTTTGGAGGTTGCCACCATGAGATGCACCAGCAACCTTGCAGCCACAGCTCTGGGAAGCTGCTTTGACAATGGAAGTGAAGAACATGGCCATTCAGACTCAATGTCCCCAGACTCCCTCAGAATGTGGTCGAAGTTCTTCCAGAGGTGGGAGTTGAAGACCTTCTGGACAGTGGCCTCAGTCAGATGTTCACAGCATACCCTTGCTATATGTTTAGGTCTACTGGGTCTCAGTGGTGTCCGCCCCTGCCATCGGATCCAACTCACCACCAGGTGGTGATCAGTTGACAGTTCTGCACCTCTCTTTACTCAAGTGTCCAAGACAAATGGTCGCAGGTCTGATGACACGATAACAAAATCAATCATCGACCTGTGACCTATGGTGTCCTGGTGCCAGGTGCACATATGGACACCCTTATGCTTGAACATGGTGTTTGTTATGGACAAACTGTCATTAGCACTGAAGTCCAATAACTGAACACCACTCAGGTTTAGATTGGGCAGGCCGTTCCTCCCAATCACACCCCTCCAGGTGTCACTGCCATTGCCCACGTGTGCAATGAAGTCCCCCAGTAGGACAATGGAGTCTCCAAGAGGAGCACTCTCCAGCAACCCAGTCACAGACTCCAAAAAGGGTGGGTACTCTGAACCATCATTTGGTGCCTAGGCACAAATGATGGTCAGGACCCATTTCCCAATCCAAAGGCGCAGGGAAACTACCCTTTCGTCCACCAGGGAAAACTCCAATGTGGAAGCAGCAAGGCAGGGGGATACAAGAATACCCACCCCTGCCCATCGCCTCTCGCCTGGGGCAACTCCAGAGTCGACCAAACAAAGCCTGATCTAACAAATGTTAAATTGGCTGAATGCAAGAATATAAAAGCCCAAATAATGAATTCTCAGAGAAAGTGTTTGTAGTGTGGCTGATAGGATATGACCAATGACGCTGGAGTAAAATAAGAACATAAACAATCCAAAAGGAGTTAGTAGCTAAGTGCCACTATAAATGGCAGGTCCGTAAGAATGCATGCCTACCAAGCATGTTTTTTCCACTCTGAGCAGCTATCGTCTGTCAATTTTCTCAGTAGTCCATCATTTAATGTGCTCAAACCCTCTGTGCAAAGACATGCTCAGCAATGAGTGTTTTGTTTGTTTTTGTTTTTTTTTTTGTCACTGCGCTCACGGCATTGAAAGTTGAAAAAAGTTCAACTTTTGGAGCGCCACAGCACTCACCAGCAACACACCTCTCTAACCAGCTGATAAAAGTAAACCATTATAAATATTTAACAGCAAAAGCTTGGAGGGATGCATGTTTTCTTACCAGTTTTATGCAGTTTCGTGACATTAGTAGACAGCAATCCAAAATATATTCCATGCCTGATGGGAAGCTTTGAATTACAGCTCAAGCGTTTGCTGGTATGCAGGGCAGAGACCTTGTTTTGTAAGAGTGTCTGTGAGTTCCCCAGAAGAACAGGTGTAGAGTGTCTTTAAGCACTTTGTGAATGTGCTGCCTAAAACCATGTCATGAGCTTGTTTGCCCCCAGTAACAACTTGAAGACACTGAGCGATAAGCTCATACAGCAGTCATCAGTCAATCCCAAAATCCTGTTACATTCATTGCTGTCTTCTTCTTCTTCTGCTCCCTTTTGGAGTTGCTACAGTGTATCATCTGCCTCCATCTCACCCCATGCCTTGCATTCTGTTCTGTAACACCAACCCTCACCATGTACTCCTTCACTTTATCCATGAATCTTCTCTGTGGTCTTTCTCTTTTCCTCCTGCCTGGCAGCTTCATCTTCAACATCCTTTGTCTAATGTACTGTATCTACTATCCCTCCTCTGCACACATCCAAACCATCTCAGCTTTGCCTCTCTTACTTTGTCTCCAAACCGCTCGCCTTGACCTGTCCCTCTGATATACTCATTTCTAATCCCGTCCCTCCTTGTCACTCCCAATGAGAAACTTAGAATTTTCAACTCTGCCACCTCCAGCTCTGCCTCCTGTCTTTTTGCCAGTGCCACCGTCTTCAAACCATACATTGTGGAGTGTGTAAATGAAGAGGCATATTCATTTCAGACGATTTATTACACACTCACATCTCACAAGCAAGGAACAGACTGACTGGTCACATCAAGCATTCCTCTCTCTATATCAAGTCACACTTCACAAGGTTCAAGGCACTTCCTCATCACAGCATGACATCTACACTACACTTCATTCAACCCCCTCTCACCCACTTGGGCATTGTTCTCCCATGTGTATTCATTGTCTCTGTCTAAGGTGTGAAATAACCTGAGGTCCACAACATCATAACAGGTCTGACTACTGTCTTGTAAATCTTCCTTTTCAGTCTAGCTGCTATCCTTCTATCACAAATTACCCCTGACACTCATCTAAAACAGCCTGTCTATCACCATCATAAAAAAGGTGATCTGAGCCTGATGCAATCCCACCCTTGCATTGAATTCATCCGTCACTCCTACAACACACCTCATTACCATCTCACTGTCCACATACATGCTGTGCATGACCCTCACATACAGTGGATATCAAAAGTCTACACGCCCCTGTTCAAATGCCAGGTTTTTGTGATGTAAAAAAAATGAGACCAAGATAAATCATTTCAAAACTTTTTCCACCATTAATGTGACGTATAACCTGTACAACCCAACTGAAAAACAAACAAATCTTTTAAGAGGAAAAAAAAAAACAAACTTACAATAACCAGGTTGCATAAATATGCACACCCTGTTATAACTGGGGATGTGGCTGTGTTCCACTTTTTATATACACTGTACTTCTCTGCCACTCCTGATTTCCTCATAGAATACTACAGTACAGCTCCTCTCTTGGCATCCTATCATATGCTTTCCCTAGAGCCACATAAACACAGTACAACTCCTCCTGAGCTTTTCTATATTTCTACACCAACATTCTTAAAGCAAACATTCAGGGCTTGACATTAACACCCGCAAACCCACCACTGGCGGGTAAGACAGCCACTCCCACTAGCCACTTTGGCAGGTGTAGTTTTCTCAAGTGACATCTAAATAATAAGCCTATCACAGTGTGAGACTATGAAACTACAACTCCCATAAACACTATCTGCGCACACACAGTGTATTCTCATTGATCCACTGTCGCTCAACAGCAGCAGGAGAAGATGCGGACGGAGTCCATGCTGGTTATAGGTGAAGGTGCGGATGGTCTGCTCTGCGGTTCAGTTCATTTTATAGCCAGTCTGGAGAAACCGTGATGGACAGACAACAGCCGCTCTCAGCAATCAGATCATGGGGACAACTGCCCCTGATCCCCTCTTGTCCCAGCAGTGAGAATAACCTCTGCTCTGTCCCCCCACATTAGCTCCTTCCTCTGTGGTTAAATACTGTATGGTTATTTTTAGAGCAAGAAGCTCCCGTTAGTTGTCCAAATTTAAGTTTTCGTATGACGGAGAGAAAAAGTGACTAAACTTTATGTTGCTGTAAAGAGCAAATGAAGCTTCTTCTGAGGTGAACTTTTCTTTATCCGTGATTATCTATGATATCTGTGATTTGCAGCTATTTTATGGAAGTAAAACTTCTAATTATGTATTGGTCTAGGGGTGTCAAACATATGGCCTGCAGTGGTCCAACTTTCCTTCTGTGAATTTACAGTTGTGCTCATAAGTTTATAATACAAAAACTTTTCATTCACTCATAGTTAGTGGTTGGGTGAAGCCATTTATTATCAAACAATTGTGTTTGCTCTTTTTAAATCATAATGACAACAGAAACTACCTAAATGACCCTGATCAAAAGTTTATATACCCTGGATGTTTTGGCCTGATAACATACACACAAGTTGACACACAGGTTTAAATGGCTACTGAAGGTAACCATCCTCACCTCCTATGATCTGTTTATGTGATAAATTGCCCCTCGGGGCAGAGAGGGGAAACCCACGTGCAGGACTGCAGTTTGTGAATTTATTACAAAAAACAAACATAACATCAAACCCGTGCTCAAAACTAAATCCAACATACAAACATAGAAAGAAAACCTACAATATCACACCAGAAGAAGGGCTGGTTCTGGTGGAGAAGAAGGTGAAGAACGTAAGACTCCGGCAAGGAGGAATGAACATAACAGCCCTTAAATACGGCTAAACACAAATTAAACAAATGATGATAGGTGCGAATCACAAGAATGGGCTGGGGAGACAATGACAATCAGCTGTTAGTCCTGGAGCTGACAGTTTGACAGGAGTACCTCCCACCACCAGGGAAAAACCCGGAAGTGCTCCTGACAACCGCAACTCCTAAGAGAGAAAGAAAAAATAAAGTGGAAGCAAATAAGAACAAAACTACACTGAATGAAAACAGGAGGATAAATCATACAAAGAAACAATATTGAATATGTGAAAACAAAATAAAAAAACATAACCGGCATAGAATTCCAAAAAGCAACATTATACCAATAAAGAAAAAACCAAAAGGCAAAGAAATCAGAATACATTATACAAATAACAAAAGCAAAGAAACAGAGCATGGTGAAATCCCCCCGTGCACAGATCATGACAGAGCCCCCCCCCCCCCAACAAGGGGTGGAACCAGACACCCTGGGCAACATCAACAGAAAAACGAGGCCCACCCACACTAAGAACCCACCCCACCAAAAGACAAGAAAACAACCCCACCCCGGGTGGGAGGAGGGGGACCCAGGCATGGAGGGTCTGAAACAAACCAGAAAAAATAATGCTTCCATGACTCACACCTCATTAAAATCCAAGCTAGGAGGAAATAAAACAAAAAACCCCACTCAGGATCACACCAGACAAAATTCATGGACCTAGGCCCTCAAGACTAAGGGGCTAGGCAGTTGCGGTGGCCGGCCAAAGTCCCAGGTCTGGCAGATGGCGAGGTGGTAAGAGTTGGGTGGCCTGCCGGAGAATATGGGCCACCCAACCCAACGGCACAGTCTGTCAGGCGGTCGGCCAGAGTTTTTAAATCATCATTATCATCATCATAGCAGTCTGTCGAGGGTGACAATGACTGTTTCATTTAGGTCTGATCAGTTTCCTCCACGCAGCTCTGTCTTTTGCCTTCCGCTGCTAGGAACTCCTGACCTTGTTAACCCGGGTGACGTCCGAGCTGGAATGAGTTGCTCTCTGACTGATCATTTCATGAAACTGCTTGCAAAGTATCTGAGTACCGCTAGCTTTTGCTGGACTAGCGGCACATTCTTGGCAGATAGAGGTATTATCAGTGGCAATGACAGGCCAAGACAAACTGACTCCAGTATCTGTTGCAGTGACTGACCAGATGATAGGTTTGTTTATCTTTGCTCTTTGTGTAGTGCATGTCACGATGCACTGACTGGCACAGCCCACCACAGACCTTGCGACAGATGTGCTTATCTGCCAGAATGTCCAGTCTCACCCCATGTAACTGGGAGTGGTCCACCACAGACCTGTGACAGATATTGTTTTTAGTTCTGCCAGGATGCCCAGTTTCACCCTCCACGCCCTCGGAAGGGTGGGGTTGCCAGTTGAGTCGTCAACAGCCCGACCCATGAGACAGGTAGTACTGGTTTTCATGGTTACCCGGTAGCAAGCAAACCAATGCCTAACCTGCCACTTGTTTTTTAATCACCAGCACAGAAAAGGTGGCCCAGGGGGCAGCCACCCAACCGGGACGACCAGAGATGAGGAAGATGGAGGAATAGGGGGGACCTCGACGACATCAAGTGGAGAAAAAGGGGAACCATAACAATGTTGGGCAGAGGTGAGGGGACCACGACGGCATTGGGCAGAGGAGAGGGGAACCACGATGGCCTCTGACCGCTCTGCAGCACCCTCAGTGGTCCCGGACTGGAACATAGTAGCACCCTTGGTAGTCCCGGACTGGAGCGAGGTTGTACCCACGGTGGTCCCAGATTGGGACAAGGTTGCACCCGCGGTGGCTCCGAGCTGGAGCAAAGCAGCACCCGCGGTGGCTCCAGGTGAGAGCAAAGCAGCACCTGCGATGGCTCCGGGATGGAGCAAAGCTGCACCCGCGGTGGCTCCAGGCAGGAGCGACACTGCACCCTCGGTGGACCCAGACTGGGCCAAAGCTGCACCCTTGGTGAACCCGGACTGGGTCAGGGCTGCACCCACAAAGGTCCCAGGCTGGGACAGAGCACCCGTGAAGACCTCATCTGGAGGGGGAGCAGCATCCACAAAGGTCCCGGGCTGGGACGGAGCACCCATGAAGACCTCAGCCAGACGGGGAACAGCACCCACGGAGGTCCCGGACTGGGACGGAGCACCTGCGATGACCTCAAAAGTAGGAGCTGGACCAACTGTGATCTCGGGCGGAGAGGCTGGACCCACGGAGACTTCTGGAAAAGCTAGATGATCCTCTGTGACCCTGGGGAAAAACTCAGGTGGGAGATGCAGAGAAACAGGGTCAGGGTCACTGGCGGCAGTGGAGCCCAGTGAGGTGAGCTCAGGTGCAGCTTATGACTGCACCTGGCTCTCCCCACCCAGAGCCAGACAAGATCTCTCCAATACAGAAACAACAGAAACAGAAGAGAGCACTTGCCTGAGCTGGAGTGCCACCGTCATCCAGGACTCCGTCGATCCAGACGATGACGTCTCGGGTCTGGCCCTCTAGAGGTCCAGCTCGGACTCTGCTGTGGCGGCTCCAGCAGCAGGGTCCCGAGACCCCCCAATGAAGTGGTCCATGCAGGTGGCTCGCCCGATGTGGACACAGGAGGTTGGCTTTCTGCTGACACTGGATCCTGTTCTGTTGAGGCCAGGGGATGCTCCATCATTGGCACAGGCTTCAGCTCAGTTGCAGCGCTCCCCTTCCGTTCAGACTGTGGCTTCGAGACTGGGACCAGGTCCTCTGGAGCTACAGGCTCCTCCACCATCCGCAGGCTCAATTCAGGCGCCGGCGGATGCTCGTGGGGAAAAGGAGGAGACACGGAGAGAGCTGGTGAGTAGTCTAAAGCTGCAGCAGATGGTGAGGACTTGGAGGACTGCTTAATCTGAGCCTCACCGTCAGGCGTCTGGCAAGATAACTGATGCTTAATAGAATAAGAAGAAAAAAAAACACTTGCCTGAACTCCTGGGCTGTGATGTCTTCTGCCGCAGCAGGTTGGGACTCTGCCCTCTCCGTGACTTTTGCAGAAGAGGGCCTCCCAGGGAACCCTTGAGGAGCCACCCCTGCGACCACAGCAATGGGCGGAGCCGGTGAAAAAACGGCCGAACCCTCAACACCGCCAAGGAGGAGGAAGAAGCAGCGGCAGCGGGAGGTACAGCTGACGGGACAGCCAGAGAAGAAAAACTAGATGAAGGGACTGCTGCAGGAGCTTTCAACCTCGGCGACGGGGAAACTGCTGATGAGGAAGTGAAGGCGTTCTTCCGGTGTGACTTCCTTGAGAGATGGCAGGGAGTGAGAGGTTGAGACGTGGGCTCAGGGTGAAGAGGGAGAGGCTCCGGAGTCAGGGGGCGCTCGTTAGTTGGCTTGGACTCCGGGCCTCCCAGTGAAACCTCCTCCAGCTCCTTGGCAAGATCCTGGAGGAGCCACGGCTTATATTCTAGTAGGAGCTCCATCTCTGCTAACTGGACCCGCCTGCGCTCCTCCAGCTCCCCAGCCAATGGTATGGGCCACAGTTCAGGAGGAGAAGGTGGGGCTGCTGTGTCAGGGCCAGACGGTGTCCATTCGGGACCTCTGGGGCCCGTTGAGAATTCGGGTTCTGGATGGGATGAGCGAGTCTTTCACGCACGGATGCACTTCTTCTTGCACTCTGGTGGCGCCGAGGAGGGGTGGGGATGCGTCTCGATCACCCGGGCCGCGCCATCCACAAACCCCCAAGCCTCCTCGGGAGAATAGGAGGCTCCAGCACCCGAGGCAAAACTGGCGATGAGCGTAGCCGCTACGCACTCCTCCTCGCTCAGTCCCAAAGTAGAAAAATCCAGGGTGGCCAACATGGCAAACCCCAGGTGAAAAAACAAAACTGAGGGAGAAATAAGGCTGCGAGCCTACGCTGTTTCTGGAGTGAAACAAAAGGAAATAAACTGAAACTGCAGCCGCTGGGTCTCAAACTGCCCAGAGTCTTCTGTCATAAACTACCCCTCGGGGCAGAGAGGAGAGACTCACGCGCAGGACTGCAGTTTGTGAATTAACAAACATAACATCAAACCCGTGCTCAAAACTAAATCCAATATACAAACAAAGAAAGAAAACTTACAATATCACACCAGAAGAAGGGGTGGTTCTGGTGGAGAAGAAGGTGAAGAACATAAGACTCTGGCAAGGAGGAATGAACATAACAGCCTTTAAATACGGTTAAACACAAATTAAACAAATGCTGACAGGTGTGAATCACAAGAACGGGCTGGAGAGACAATGACAATCAGCTGTGAGTCCTGGAGCTGACAGTTTGACAGGAGTACCTCCCACCACCAGGGAAAAACCCGGAAGTGCTCCTGACAACTGCAGCTCCTAAGAGAGAAAGAAAAAATAAAGTGGAAGCAAATAAGAACAAAACTACACTGCATGAAAACAGGAGGATAAATCATACAAAGAAACAATATTGAATATTGTTAGAATCGCCCATCATTTATGAGGCCAGATGGTATTCATCCAAATAGACTCGGTGCACATGTTTTAAGGGGCAATCTGTTTTATTCCATTCAGCATGCTTTAGTACAGTGACTGAAAGCTGATGTATCACTTCACCCCAAAGTGCCTGGGTCTGCCAACCAGCTTTTTTTTGCTTTCCACTTCTCATATTATTCCTATTAATCCAAATAATTCTCTCTGTTTAGGTCAGTCTTTCATTCACAACCCCATAGAGATTGTGTCTGTCCCCCAATACCCAAAACACTATAACCTAAGACAAATACAACATAACTTGATAAAGATTAACACTATTAATTTACCACAGAAAAATAAAATAATTAAAAGCAGACTGCTGAATATAAGATCTCTGTCCAATAAAGTGACCTTAATTAATGATATGATTACGGATCACAGTATATTCTGTCTCACAGAAACATGGCTATGCCCCGATGACTTTGTTAGTATCAATGAGCCCCCCGCTATGGTAATATTCATATTCCTAGAAACACTGGCCGAGGTGGAGGTGTTGGGGTAATATATGAATCCACATTACCAGTGAATCATTAGCCTAAGCTAAACTCAAATTATAAGTCTTTTGAATGCTTAATTTTAAGCTTAGCGCACCCATCCTGGAGGTCAGAACAGCCTGTTTTATTTACCACAGTATATCACCCTCCCAGTGCTTCTTTTGCTGAATTTATGTCTGAATTCTCTGAGTTCTTAACAACCTTAGTTCTTTGTTCAGACGAGATTATCATAGCTCGTTACTTTAATATTCATAAATATGCTGATAATGATAGTCATAGTGTAGCATTTCTCTCCCTCTTAAATTCAACTGTTTTTTATCAGCGTGTTAGTAAACCAACTCATCATCATAATCACCCCCTTGACCTGGTCTTGGCCTACGGTGTAGAAATTGATGAGCTGCTTGTCATTCCTCAAAATCCTACACTGACTGACCATTATTTGATAACTTTCAAATTTGTGTTATCTGATTCTACAGCATTAAGCAGAAATATAGTTACCAAATTCTTACCTGATAGTGCTGTGGCTCGCTTTAAAGAATTAATCCCTTCAGCACTTATCCTATTACCATGTCTCAATATAGCAGATGACAGCACCGACTGTTTGAATCCATCACAATTAGACCTCTTAGTTGATAGTACTGCAGCCTCACTGCGGACAACACTTGACTCCATAGCCCCTCTTAAAAAGAAAACTATTAAAAATAGGAGATTAGCTCCATGGTACAACTCCCACACTCGTGAGTTAAAACAGAAAGTCAGATCCTGTGAAAGGCTTTGGCGTGCAAATAAGACAGAAGAATCATGTTCAGACTGGAAAGCCAGTCTTATCACATATAAGAAATCTGTCCGTAATGCTAGGCAACAGTACTATTCATCCTTGATAGAAGAAAATAAAAACAACCAAAGATTTCTTTTTAACACTGTAGCTCAGTTAACCAAGAGCCACAACGCCACAGACCCCTACATTCCTCCAACCCTTAGTGCTGATGACTTTTTGAAATTTTTTTAATGATAAAATTGTCAATATCAGGAATAATATTCCAAAAATAGCCCCTTTAAAAATACCAAGCCTCTGCCTAACATTGCTGTGTCCACAGGCTCTGAACTCTGCTTTTCTGAATTCTCTCTTATTAATCATTCTGATCTAGCCTTAATAGTCTCAGTCTCTAAACCAACTACCTGTCTCTTAGACCCAATCCCTGCTAGACTCCTGAAGGAGTCACTATCTCTGATTAGTCCACTGTTTTTGAACATAATTAATATGTCTTTATTAACAGGACATGTACCACAGTCTTTTAAAGTGGCAGTAATTAAACGTCTGCTTAAAAAACCTTCACTTGATTCTGGGATTTTGGCTAATTATAGACCAATATCTAACCTCCCCTACCTTTCCAAGATCCTCGAAAAAATAGTCACCAATCAACTGTGCACTTTTCTAGAAAATAATTCTGTATTTGAGAAATTTCAGTCAGGTCTTCGGAAACACCACAGCACAGAGACAGCCTTACTGAAAGTTACTGATGACCTCCTTATGGCATTTGACAAAGGACTTGTCTCTGTCCTTGTCTTATTGGACCTTAGTGCTGCCTTTGACACCACTGACCACCATATTCTGCTAGAGAGACTTGAACAGCAAATTGGTTTGAAAGGAACAGTGCTAAGATGGTTCCAGTCTTATTTATCAGGCCGTTCCCAGGTTGTCTATGTCCATAACAAGTCCTCTATCCAGACCATGGTTAGTTATGGAGTTCCGCAGGGATTGGTACTTGGACCAGTACTGTTTACATTATACAAGCTGCCTTTGGGAGACATTATGAGGAGACATTCTATTCATTTTCATTGTTACGCTGACAGCACTCAATTATATTTATCCATTAATCCAAATAATCCCAGCCATCTGGGTTCACTCCAGGAGTGTCTTAAGGATATTAAAACCTGGATGAACTACAACATTTTATTGCTGAATACAGATAAAACTGGTCATTGTTCTTGGCCCCAAACATGCTAGAAGTACTCTTTGTAGTAAGATAACAGCACTAGATGGTATTGCATTGGCTTCTAAGTTCTCTGTTAGGAATCCTGGAGTTGTCTTTGACCAAGATGTGTCTTTTAACTCTCATATACAGCAAACCACTAAGACTGCCTTCTTCTATCTGCGTAATATTTCTAAAATTAGGTCCATCCTGTCTCATAAAGATGCATAGAAACTTGTCCACACCTTTATCACCTCTAGGCTAGACTACTGTAATTCATTTTTATCAGGTTGTCCTAATAAGTCTATAAAGTTTCTCCAACTCATTCAGAATGCAGCTGCATGTATCCTGATGAGAACAGGGAGAAGAGATCACATTACCCCAGTTTTAGCTTCTTTACATTGGCTTCCAATAAAATATAGAATTGAATTCAAGACATTACTCCTAACTTATAAAGCCCTTAATGGTATGGCTCCTTCTTGCCTGCAAGAACGCATAGTTCCCTGTCATCCAACCAGAGCTCTGTGCTCCCAAAAATCCAAACTACTGGTGGTCCCCAAGGTCTCCAGAAGTAGATTGGGAGGTAGAGCTTTCAGTTATCAAGCTCCCCTCCTGTGGAACAATCTTCCCAGTTCAGTTCGGGAGTCAGACACTCTCTCTTTATTGAAGAGTAAGCTGAAATCTTTTCTCTTTGATATAGTTAAAAATGTTGCCACTGCCAGGCCTTCACTCACATGTGGAGCCTAACCCGGCTTGATACTGGAATGTCTGGCTGTGAATGTTCATGTTGAATTGTATTTGTTACCTTTGTTTTGAATACAGCTACTGCTAAGCCTACTACTTTGTACCTCTTTTTTCAACCCAGCCGATCGAGGCGGATGGCCGTCTTCTATGAGCTATGGTTCTGCTCGAGGTTTCTGCCCATTAAAGGGAAGTTTTTCCTCACCTGTGTCACCACAGTGCTTGCACTTAGGGGTCTCTGCTGGGTTCTATAAATTTGAGAGCGTGGCCTAAACCCACTCTTTTTTTTGTAAAGTGCCTTGAGATAACTTGTGTTGTGATTTGGCGCTATATAAACAAAATTGAATTGAATTGAATTGAATATGTGAAAACAAACTTAAAAACATAACAGGCATAGAATTCCAAAAAGCAACATTATACCAATAAAGAAAAAACAAAAGGCAAAGAACTCATACATTATACAAATAACAAAAGCAAAGAAACAGAGCATGGTGAAATCCCCCCATGCACAGATCGTGACAGTTTACTTGTAATTAGTGTGTTTATATAAAAAGTCCATGAGTTTCTGGGCTCCTGACAGACTCCTGAATGTTTCATCCAGTGCTGCACTGACGTTGCTGCATTCTGAGCCATGGGGAAAGCAAAAGAGTTATCAAAGGACCTACAGGAGAAGATAGTTGAACTTTATAAAACAGGAACAGGATATAAAAAGATATCCAAGGAAATGAGAATGCCAATCAGCAGTGTTCAAACTCTAATTAAGAAGTGGAAAATGAGGGATTCTGTTGAAACCAAGCCACAGTCAGGGAGACCAACAAAAATTTCTGCCACAACTGCCAGGAAAATTGTTCAGGATGCAAAGAAAAACCCTCAAATAACTTCAGCTGACATACAGGACTCTAAAAAAAGTGGTGTGGCTGTTTCAAGATGCACAATACGGAGGCACTTCAAGAAAAATGGGCTGCATGGTTGAATTGCCAGATGAAAGCCATTACTACACCAATGCCACAAAGCAGCCTGCTTACGATACGCCAAACAGCACAGAGACAAGCCTCAAAACTTCTGGAACAAAGTTATTTGGAGTGATGAGATCAAAATTAAACTTTTCGGCCACAACCATGAACGCTACATCTGGAGAAGAGTCAACAAGGTCTATGATGAAAAGTACAGTACACCATCCCTACTATGAAACACGGAGGTGGATCACTGATGTTTTGGGGGTCTGTGAGTTACAAAGGCACAGGGAACTTGGTCAAAATTGATGGCGACATGAAAGCAGCATGTTATCAGAAAGTACTGGAAGAAAATTTGCACTCATCAGCCTGGAAGCTGTGCATGTAACGCACCTGGACATTCCAACATGACAACGATCCAAAACACAAGGCCAAGTCAACCTGTTGTTGGCAACAGCAGAAAAAAGTGAAGGTTCTGGAGTGGCCATCTCAGTCTCTTGACCTCAATATCATTGAGCCACTTTGGGGAGATCTCAAATGTGCAGTTCATAAGACAGCCCAGGAATGTACAGGAATTGGAGGCTTTTTGCCAAGAAGAATGGGCAGCTTTACCATCTGAGAAAATAAAGTGCCTCATCCACAACTACCACAAAAGATTTCAAGCTGTCATTGATGTTAAAGGTGGCAATGCATGGTATTAAGAACTAGGGTATGTAAACTTTTGATTAGGGTCATTTAGGTAGTTTCTGATGTCATTATGATTTAATAAAGAGCAAACACAGTTGTTTGATAATAAATGACATCACCCAACCACTAACTATGAGTGAAAGAAAAGTTTTTGTATTATCATTCATATTCTCTGAAAAATGACCAAAAAAATCACAAATTCCGCCAGGGTGTGCAAACTTATGAGCACAACTGTACGCCTTTCTTTCTAGTAAAATTCTGACTTTTTCTAGTGATTAGAATTGTTCATGTAAATTTGAGACAATTTTCTCTGTAAGATGAGACTTTTCTCATCAGTTTTTTTTTTTTTTTCTGGTGAAAACGGGTAGGGTAGATTTAGATTAAATCCATCAGCAATTACTAATGATGTCGTGCAGCCCTGAACAGATGTCCCAATTCCTAGGGGTCATTTTCAACCCCTACCCCTTAGCCTTTGACTTCAAGGACCAAGGAGTGGGGGTAGGCAGAGGTGAAGAGGTACAAATGAGAATTTGGATGGACCCCAAATCTACCTGTACTTCACTCTAATGTTGCAAATATTTTTCTCGACTGTGTTACAGCATTTACTCATGTTAATAATTAAACAGTATTTCTCTTGATATTTTTTGTATGTATAAGGGTCATTTACATTTAAAAAGGTTGTCAGTTTAGTTCAAGTAAAATTTAGCATGCAATAGTCAAATTTGATCACATTAAACATAATTTTCCAACCACAAAATTGTGGCTAGTGAAGAGGCTGAGTGGCTAGTAACTTTGGAAAATCACCAGCCACAGTGACCAGTGAGCAAAAAAGTTAATGTCAAGTCCTGCAAGCATTGCATCTGTGATACTCTTTCTTGGTGCAAAACTGCACTGCTGCTTGCTGATCATCACGTCTCCTCTTAACCTGGCTTCAGCAACTCTTTCCCATGTCTTCATAGTGTGACTGATCGACTTTATGCCTCTGCAGCTCTGCACATCACCCTGATTCTTGAAAAAGGGCAGCCGTGACAAAGGTGTAGCGCATGGTTGGCCTCTGATCGGAGGGTCGGTGGTTCGATTCCTGCTGTCTCTGTGGCCTGCATGTCAAAGTGTCCTTGAGCAAGACACCAAACCCCGAGTTGCTCCTGGTAGGCCAGGCCAGTGCTGTGCATGGCAGCTCCGTCACCATCAGTGTGAATGGGTAGACAGCCAAATCTGTAAAGCACTTTGGTCATCCAGGGATGAGAAAAAGCGCTCTATAAGTGAAAATCAGCAGGAGTGGATCGATCCTTCATCCTCTTCACAGCTGCCCTCACTTCCTCCTTGCTAATCCTCTGAATTTCCTGATTCACCATCCATCCTCCCCCTCTCATTTTCTTCATTCATCAGCTCCTCTAGGTACTCCTTCCACCTTCTCAGCACGCTCTCATCACTCATTAGTACATCACCATCTCTGTTCTTAATCAACCTAACCTGCTGCACATCCTGCAGCTCCATCTCTCCATTACAGCTTTAACATCGTTCGTAACTTTATTCATGTATTTATATTAACTTTCAAACTGAACATCATATTGTATATAACAAGACCTGAAACTGGCAGTTGAGGCCATGCACTCGCCATGAAATGGCTTACTCAGGTCAGGTAGCTTGAGAACACTGTATAGTGCTTCCCCATTGACTAATATAAAGTATTGATTTCTTTCTGCAACCAGAATACTTGCCATTTGCTGCTAAATGGAAAAAGTATTAGGCACCTCAAGGAAATAAGTCCATCTTTTAGACTCTAGGTCCAGGCTTCAGAACTACATCCAAATTAAAGTTTGCCCTGATGACATCACTCTGGCATCATCTTTTTGGCTTGACTGAGCTTTTCTGGAGCCACGGAGGACAACTGTTTAGAGAGAGTACACTATAATACTTATGACTAAAACAGGCAGAGCCATTTTGAACATTTTTTTGGTGGGGAAAAACAGTTCAGCCTTAAAATTATGGTGAAATGGCCAAGTTACAATTATTGGCTGGCCGGTCATAATCAAGAGTTTTATTTCTCTTAAATATGCATCTTTTGACTCATAAATTTGCAATTTTCTTGTAACTTTGCAAACTTTTACTCTTAAATTGGCCATTTTTCTTGCAAATTTGTAACTTTGGCTCATAAATATGTGACATTTTTTCATGAATTTGTGACTTGTCTGTATTTTTATTTTTCTTTCTTTGCAAAATTTTCTCAAAAATATGCAAATTTTTTCTTATTAAAATTGTTCTCATAAATTTACAACTCTTCCTTCTTAAATTTGTAAATAGTTTTTTGCAAACTTTTGTACATGTAACTAAGCACCTTTCATGACGCCTGGGGGCCTGAGGACTCCCCACCAGTGCATCCTGCTCATCTGCTGCTGGTTCCAGTCCTGCCCACAGTGATCTTTCTTTCGTGTCTCGCTCCCTGCTCTTCACCACATTTCTTGTGTTTCTTCACTGTCTAAAAAAGGACGCAAATAAATCTCCCAAATGTATCACCTTTTTCTTTTAACATTTGTTGGTTTTTTTCATAGGTTTGGGACTTCCTCTTCAGAAATTATCAACTTTTTTCTAATAAAAATGAGGAATTTATTGTAAATTCAAGGTGATTTTTTTTTTGCTGTTTGAGTTTTTTTCCCCTCTGGTTTTTGTTAAAGCAGCAGAAGCCCCACAGGTTGCAGACCCCTGGATTTAACAACACCTCAAATTTGATGGCTAAAAATTATACATTGCACCTTTAAGCTACATGCTGCATTGTGTGTGTATGTAGCTTAGACACTTTTTAAACCATTACAAATAGATGTGGGGAAAAAAAACTATACTGTACCATTACATACACACATATTGAATATCAGTAAAAAGCCTGGGGAGCAGCTTAAGTGTCTAAGACTATATTGACGCTGGTGCCAGGCTTCAGAAACCATTATTGGTCAACCAAAAAATACACGACAAAGGAAACAGATGCCAGTGTGATTCAGGAGCTTGAACCTGAGACGAAACAAAGCTGCGCTTGCGGATCGCCTGCAGCGTCACTGCCACCAACATCATGATTAATGTAGCGCTCCTACTGTATCTGTTAAATCATTTTGCTCGCCCACACTCGAAGGACAGGCAGCAGTCAGAAACAGAGGCGTAAAGCCAAAGCACTGAAGAAGACAAGCGGATTAAGATAAAAGGGGAACTAGCTACAAGGCCCCACATTTCCCCAGAGAAAAGCTGCACTGAGCTGCGGGTTTAGATACCACCAGCAAGGTCACGGGAGGTAACAGGTTCACTCGAGGCCAGACGTTAAACTTACATATTGTGTAGAACTTCGGCAAATAAACCCTCCCCAGCCTTAATTAAAGTGATTACATGACTGCTCCATTCATTGCATGTTTGCACAAGCTGTTAGTAAAAGTTGACTTCCCCCGTTAAATGAAAATAAGCGCAAATAAACAACAATTACACAGAGCCCGAGCCCTTCATATGGCTCTTGCTGCTTAGTCACGTCCTTTCGAATCACTACCTTGGATAAACCCCAAAGGAACACACAGCTCAGAACCTCAGAACCTATGAGTCATGGAGCCATTATGTGACAAGTTTATAATGGAAGTCAATGAGAGGGTGCATCAGGAGCGCTCAGCTGTGGCGTGGCTATATACAGCAAGGATCTGTCTCTTTTTCTGCTTACCAAAGATAGCCCGGCATGTGTTTGGGTCAAGGCTGATGGAATAATTGTCATCACAACAGAAGCAGTGGGTCTGTTTTGTTTTTGTTTTTTAAGATGAAGATGCACTAAGAAAGTTTATCTTGGCAACTTCATTTAGGTATTCATTTGGTACACAGTGTTACTGCTCAGTAGAACAACAAAATAGACACGGGAACGTTTAAGACCAAATGCTCTGATCTCTTCGCACCCTGACAGCTATCAATAAATAAAGTATCATGAAAAAAGAAATAAAATCCATTCTGTGGGGCAGTCAGGTTTGTGAAAATGTCAGCTAAAAACTGCATTCAGACTGAATGAAATGACTGGACAGTTTACCTCGCCTACCCACTCGCATCCACACTGGCGGCACTTCTCAGTGCACTGCAGTGTTTGTTAGTGTGATATCCTACCGTGTAGCAATGATCACACTTGAGTTATTTCTTTGGCTAACTCTGCCATTTATTCTGTAACACACATAATATAGACTGAACATGGATTCTGCGCGGGGTTTTCACACTCTTATTCTAATATGTCCCCTTAATAGTAGTGCTGCACAATACAGGTAGTTCCCCCTAGAGGCATGTGCCAGTAATGTTTTGAATTAGACTTGCAGTCTACCACATCCCTCCCCTCTAGATTAAACTACTTTTAATTACACTAGCCAATTATGCTAGACATCCTGGAACTCCCATTTAACCCTAAACAATCACAGTTACTTTTAACTTCTTAAACACATGTGTCATACACATAATTTCTTTCTCTCTTTTTTTTTTTTTTTTTACATGTATAACACACATAACAGTCTAACTGGGGATTTGGTTTGACTACCGCATCCCAGTGAGGTTCCAGGACGCATTCTTGTCCTGTGGCTGGGGAACTCACTACTGACTAAGTATAGTCCTTCAAGTAGTCTGGAGCTTTCCTAGCTCGCTGAGATCTTCTCACGGCGGGTGAGCCAACTGCAGGTGAAGACTCAGACTGCTCCACTGTTTCGGCTGCTGCAGTGCTGCCCGTAGAATCTGCAGAGACGGTTACCTCAGGTTTCACCTGAAGTGGTGGTTCATTGATGCTCTCCTCAGGATGGGTGTCAGACAACACCTCGGGTGCCATCGGCAGGGGAATGGAGCTCCTACCACGAACTTGGTCGATGTGTCGCCTCACCACTTGTCCATGACCTAATGTCACCTTGAATGACACAGGGCCTGTCTTTTCTGTTATTTCTCCTGGTACCCAGGCTGGTCCTGAGCCAAAGTTGCGGGTGTAGACCACGTCTCCTTCTCTCAGTATTCTCTCTCTAGCATGCATGTCATGATAACCTTTTTGTTTCTCTTGTTTATCATGCACTTTGTTTCTGAAGTCTGGATGTATTAAGTCAAATGTTGACCTCAACTTCCTTCCACACAACAGCTCAGCTGGTGACTTGCCAGTTGTAGATTGGGGTGTTATTCGATAGCTGAATAGAGCTCTCGACATTCGGGTTTCAATAGAGTCTCCTGTCATCTTTGTCATGAGTGACTTGAACGTCTGCACGGCCCTCTCGGCTAAGCCGTTAGAAGAAGGATGGTATGGCGCAGTCGTGATGTGACGTATGCCATTCTTTTCAGAAAACTCTTGGAACTGTTCACTCGTAAAACATGTACCGTTATCTGATACTATGATTTCAGGTAGCCCATGTTGGCTGAAACTCTTTCTAAGACATTCAATGGTAACAGTAGAAGTAGAGCTACTCACAGAATATGCATCGATCCACTTTGAGTATGCGTCAACTATGATCAGGAACATTCTTCCCATCCATGGACCTGCGTAGTCAATGTGAATTCTTCTCCATGGTTTATCTGGAACTTCCCAGGGATGTAGTGGGGCTGCTGGAGGACTGTTCCTGTTCTCCTGGCATGCCGCACATGACTTCACAAGCGCCTCCACCTCTGCATCCATGTTGGGCCACCACATGTAACTCCTCGCCAACGCTTTCATGCGAGTGATGCCAGGGTGTACTTGGTGTAGTTGTTGCAGTAAGGCATTCCTACCAGGTGGTGGAACAACCACGCGTCCTCCCCACAGGATACAACCTTCCTGGGTGCTGAGCTCATCCTGTCGTCTGGCATAGGGAATGAACTCAGGACTGTTCATCTTCGGCCATCCTCGCAAGATGTATTCTCGCACTCTTGCTAGAACAGGGTCTTTGTCTGTCCACTTCTTTATTTGTTGTGCGTTCACCAGGGGCACGCCGATATCTTCTTCCAAGACTACTTGTTGGTAGGCGTTACTCATGTCTAATTTCGTGAAGTGTCGGCCGCCGTTCAGCTGTGCGAAGAGGTCCTCCACTTTAGGAATTGGATACTGATCCACCCGTGATGCTCGATTGACAGTGAGTTTGTAATCTCCACATATTCTAATGGAGCCATCCGGCTTTCTCACTGGGACTATGGGCGCCGCCCATTCTGCAACCTGCACTGGCTCAACGATCTTGTCATCCAGCAGCCTCTGTAGCTCGCTTTCGACCAGTGGCTTGACTGCATAGGGTACCGGTCGGGGTTTGCAGAATCGTGGTTGGGCCTCCTTGTCCACATTAATCTTTGCAGTGACACCTTTTAGCTGTCCTACGCCTTCTTTGAACACCTCAGCGTGTCTTTCGAGGATCTCCTCCAGCTGCAATTTGGGCTGAGATTCCACTTTATTCACCAACTGATCCATCATGGCCAGTTCTTGTAGCCAACTTCGCCCTAGTAGATTTGGTCCTTCGCTCCCAACTACTACTACAGGTAAGTCCTTTTCTTTGTTTTCGTGCTGCACCTTCACTTGTGCCATGCCTAGCACGTCTAGCTTCTCTCCTGTGTATGTTTTTAATTTTAATGAACAGGGATTTAATTCTGCTGTGTCTGTTTTCTTCCACAGTTGTGTATATTGCTGTTTACTTAATATGGTTACTCCACAGCCTGTATCAACTTCAAATGTTACTTTCATTCCATTAACATTCATGGTACGCGTGATGGGCGCTACCTTGGTCAGCTCCTCTGACGTGTTGTAAATTGTGTGAAAACCCATGTCTTCTGTATCACTTTCTCCCTCCCCTCTCAGTTGATTCGCTCGCTGTTCCTTTCCTGGGCCCTTGTTTTCATACTTTTGCCCATTAACTGTCGCTTTCAGCACCTGTGCGCTGTCCACCTTTATTCTACATGCTTTCTTAATGTGCCCTCGCTTGCCACAATTATGACACAGCTCAGTGGCAAATTTGCACTCGGCGGCATTGTGCTGGCCTTTGCAGCGATAACAACTGGGGAATTTGTGCTGAGTTTTGTCAGTCAACACTTTGTGGACACCTACTTGGGTCTTAGGCACACGAACATGCGTTGCTGTGTCCTCTGTTAGCTTCCCTTGCATCTCTCTCACATCTTTAGATGCTGTTTCCATCGCTTGGCATAATTCCAAAGCCTTCACAAAAGTGAGTTTTGTTTCAAATAAAAGTCGCCGTTGCATTCGGTCATCATTCACTCCACACACAAGTCTGTCTCTTAACATTTCTTCCAATGCGTCTTTGTAATCACAGTGCAGTGTTAATTTCTTCAATTCTGCCACATACTCTGCTATGGACTCAGTGTTCCTCCTTATGCGTGAATTAAATTTGAATCGTTGCACGATTTCACTCGGTTTGGGGCTGAAGTGCTTCTGAAGCTCAGCAGTAAGCTGGTCGTATGTTTTATCTTTCGGTAATGCAGGGCTTATTAAATTTCTCAACAAGCTGTAAGTAGTTGCACCAACTCCACTCAACAGTACAGCCTTCCTTTTGTCTGGCTCCTCAATCTCATTAGCTTGGAAGAAAAAGTCCAACATTTCACTATATTCTTCCCATGACTGAGTCGAGTTATCAAAAGGGGTTACCGTTCCGATTACAGCCGCCATTGCTCGTCGTGGTGGGGAAACCTCGTTTTTCCTCCTCTGAACTTGCACTCGAACTACTGGAGTCACTTGAGTTCGCCACACTTGCAATGTTCTCTGTTTCTCGCCGCTGATTTTTTTATTTTAATCCTCGTCGCCAATTGTGTGATATCCTACCGTGTAGCAATGATCACACTTGAGTTATTTCTTTGGCTAACTCTGCCATTTATTCTGTAACACACATAATATAGACTGAACATGGATTCTGCGCGGGGTTTTCACACTCTTATTCTAATATGTCCCCTTAATAGTAGTGCTGCACAATACAGGTAGTTCCCCCTAGAGGCATGTGCCAGTAATGTTTTGAATTAGACTTGCAGTCTACCACAGTTAGATATAAGATAAGATAAGATAAGATAAGCCTTTATTAGTCCCACAACGGGGAAATTCCAGGATTGCAACAGCACAGGGATAGCAACACTCAGAGCAACAATCAGAAGGCAAGAAAAAAAACAAACAAAAAAAAAAAACAAGCAAGCAAGAGCAGCTAATATACATATGTACATATTACTATAAAATATACTGTATATACACACACACACACACACACAGACACACAGTGCAGAGCATTGTAGCTGGATGGAATAAATATATGAATGTATGAACACACAGTGCAGAGCATTGCAGCTAGGTGGAATAAATATGCAAGTATATAAACACACACAGTGCGGAGCAATGTAGCTAGATGGAATAATATGTAGATATATAAAAACACAGTGCGGAGCATTGTAGCTAGATGGAATAAATATATAGATATATAAATATAAATACACCCAGTGCAGAGCATTGTAGCTAGATGGAATAAATATGTAAATATATAAACACACACAGTGCAGAGCATTGTTGCTAGGTGGGATGAAACAGCATAACCGTCTATTTAGTTATCCTACATGGTATGATTATGTGCCCATACATATTCTCACCCTCCATAGCGACCGGTATGTTCCTAGTTGTATGCCGGAGAGGACCATTGTGTAAGTCTATTGCATCTTTTGCATTCAAAAAAAACTATTAGTTTGTTACGTCTTTTTGCTATCTCTGCGAGCAGCCCTGCTTAGGTTGTACAGTCTGACAGCCGTTGGTAGGAAGGACCTACGAAACCTCTCGGTTGTGCACCTGGGATGATGTAGTCTGCTGCTAAATGAGCTCCTCAGTGCATCCAGTATGTCCTGCATAGGGTGGAACTCGGACTCCAGCAGAGATGACAGTTTAGCCACCGTCCTTCTCTCTCCTATCTCCTCCATCGGATCAAGGCGTTGCCCCAGGACAGAGCTAG
Source organism: Pholidichthys leucotaenia (assembly GCA_020510985.1). Taxonomy (NCBI): domain Eukaryota; kingdom Metazoa; phylum Chordata; class Actinopteri; order Cichliformes; family Pholidichthyidae; genus Pholidichthys; species Pholidichthys leucotaenia. The sequence goes on from CM035844.1 coordinate 107,754,792, forward strand.
CTTTCTTAATCAGTTTGTTCAGTCTCTTCCTATCGGCTGCAGTAATGCCACTGCCCCAGCAGACCACTCCAAAAGTGATGGCTGATGCCACCACCGTGTCATAGAATGACTTCAGCAGCGCCCCTTGTACACCAAAAGACCTGAGTCTCCTCAGCAGGAACAGCCTGCGCTGTCCCTTCTTGTAGAGTGCGTCAGTATTGTGTGACCAGTCTAGTTTATTGTTCAGATGAATACCCAGGTACTTATAGGATGTCACCATCTCGATGTCTGTTCCCTGTATATTTACTGGTGCTGTGAGGGGCTGCCCATGCCTGCGGCAGTCCACCACCAGCTCCTTAGTTTTCCTCGCGTTGATCTGGAGGCAGTTCCGATGGCACCAGTCCACAAAGTCCTGGATAAGCCCTCTGTACTCAGCTTCATCTCCGCTGGAGATGAGACCAACGATCGCAGAGTCATCAGAGAACTTCTGTAGATGGCAATGTGTTGTGTTGTGTGAGAAGTCCGCAGTATAAAGAGTGAACAGGAAGGGAGCCAGCACCGTTCCCTGGGGGGCCCCCGTGCTACTGATGATCGTGTCGGAAACACAGTCCCGGGTTCTCACAAACTGAGGCCGGTTCGTGAGGTAGTCCAGGATCCATGATGACAGGTGCTGGTCCACCCCTGCGCGCAGCAGCTTGTCCTTCAGGATCATCGGTTGGATGGTGTTGAAAGCACTGGAGAAGTCAAAGAACATGATCCTCACCATATTCCCGGGCTTCTCCAGGTGGGACAGAGAACGGTGAAGGAGGAAGATCACCGCATCCTCCACCCCAATGCCATATGCCCCAATGCAATATGTTTAAACCAGCAGATGTTGGTTTAGAATAAAAACCGACTCAGCAACTAAACAGTTTATTTTTTGCTTCAGATGTTCTCAGGAACACTTTTCACTGCTGGACAATCCAGGACTCCTTGAACAGGATGCCTACAAATACAACAGTCCTCCAGTCATGAGCTGCTCAGAGCCTACTGGGGCTTTACAGAAGTCATAAAGAACAGTAACCTTAAAGCAGCATTATGGAACGTTCCTGTCCATGGTAGGAACACTGGAAAGACTATAAGGGATGCATTTTACAGGTTGAGTCCCAATAGCCAGTCACACCGATGCTTTGTTAGTTGGTGGCTAAAGTCATGCCCTATGATTGGCCACTCTGGCTATAAAACGTGTCAGCTGTTGTTGTAACTGATGCCAGCTGTACAATGACAATAAAGCCCTTTCTATTCTATTCTTGTAGTTTTTTCAGTGTTCTTACCTGAACAGCAAAGTTAGACGGAGCTGTTGCAGGTGATGCAGGCCCAGTCAGGATGTGGTGGAAGCGACATTCTCCTGGTCAAAAGTTGATGTGTCATCAAAATGTTTTTGGAATCATTATTTTATGGTGAAAACCATCCATAGTGTTGTTTTAAACGTACTGGGTGTTAAATTTAAGGGTCACAATTTGACATAAAAACCTGAAATAACCTTTCAGCTATAATATGTAATCTGAAGAGGATCATAACTCTGTCCCTTATAGAAAATAACCAGTGTGACATGGTAGCAGGGGGCGCATCTGTGGTTATGGCTCTCATGAGTGACTCTGCACAGTGACGTCTTCTCAGAGTGTGGATTTTATCAGTGGCAGCGTCAGAGATGCTGCTGTCCCATCAACAATGCCTACATATTAAAACAAGCCAAAATAGAAAGAAAAAGGGATAATTAAGGCAAAGAGTGTGAGGAGAAGAAGCAAACCTTAGGCCTATATACAGCCTGTCATGTCAGTCAGTAATAAATCATTTCCCCAAGTTATTTAGAAAACAAGCACAAATGAAAAACTGAGAGCATGCGAATTTGTCAAGATAAAACTGCACATTTTAGAGTGGCCTTTTTTTCTGTGAGCAACCCAAGATACGTGTTCAACAGTCATGCTGTTTAATCGACATTTTATATGCCACAACTACCACATGGATTTATTACCAAACGCTGTTCTTAAAAAAACTCAGTGATTTGGGATTAGACATGTCAGCCACCATGGTGCAAAACCTGTGAAGTGTTTTAAGAACTTTCCTCATACAGCCCAGTCTCACAAAAATGCATATAAGTTGTAAAATTATACCCACCCTTACGTGTAATATATAGTACTTGGAAAAGTGGCTTTTTCTGTGTATGTACTGTAATATCTTTTGCACGCACGTAGTTTTGTAAGTATCGTGCAGACAGCACCTGGTGTGGGTCACGAAAATAACCACAGTCAAGGAAAGTATAGCACACAGTGAAAAGTATTGGAAACACCACCTTCTAGTGGTAAAGTTTTATATAGTTTAGTTTTCAAAATGGGGAGCTTTGTCTGTGTTGTGTATGTAAATAGGCTGTATTAGTAAGATGGCGGCCAGGTTGGTCATGGGCTAGACCAGGGTGGCTACGGCCGGTTTCCGGTGGTCACGCCACCCATGGTATAAAGTTGTGGGTGGAAGAGGCTCTGCCTCTTTTGTCGTGGAGCCACCTGGTCAGCGGGGTGTGTGCCGTAGGCCTGTATGTATACCCAACTCTGTTATTAATAAAGCTCCATTAAACTGCAGAAACCATGTGCTTGCTTGTCTCAGTTATGGACATAACATTTGGTGATGAGGTAAAAGCGGGAATGGATAATTTTGTTGCTGAACTTCGGCCGCTTTTGGAGGCGCCGGGCACGCCCCCCGTGCCATGGCCTCATTGGTTCTTGTCTTTTACCAACTACCTCGTGATCTTGGGCCTCGGTGAGCGTGAGAGGCTCCGTGGCAGGTCAGTGTTAATCCATAAGTTGGGCGCTGAGGGGCAGAGAGTGTTGGACAGTCTGGGTGGGGCCAACAGTTTTGACAGCGTGGTGGAATTAATGACACACCATTTTCGCGGTGATGAGAGCGTCACGGTCTGGCGCATCCATTTTCGACAGCGCTGCCAGCGGTTAGGGGAGTCGGTGACAACATTCGTCACCGAGCTCCGTAGGCTGGTGAGGTGGTGTGAATTTGGACGCCTGGAAGAGGAGATGATTCGGGACCAACTGGCGGAACACGTTTGTAGTGAAGCGGTCCGGTCCAGGTTGTTGGAGTTTCCAGGGGAGTTGATGTTGACCACAGCTGTTGAGCTCGCCCAGTGGTTTGAGGCAGCGGAGATCATCGTGAGGGGCCTGCCTGAAGAGGCTCTTCGGAGCAAAGATGATGCTCGCGTGAAGGCACTATGTTGGGACCCTAATGACAATGACGCCTGAGGTGACACGTATGCCACAGTGGTGAAGAAACGGTCTGTTCCTGGTACACCTCGTTGTTATAGATGTGGGTCCCCTGTTCACCACTATAAAGCCAGTATGTGCCCAGCGAGAGGAAAGCGATGTGGCAAGTGCGGTCTGCAGGACCACTTCGCCAGGACATGCGACAACTTCGTACGCAGGAGCCGTAGGATAGAACCAGGTGCTGCGCAGAAGTCTCCGACCATTGTGCATACGGTCTCCCCAGCGATTATGGGGAGGATCGGCTGTGATGTCATGCTTGATGGTGTCGTGGTTCCGCTGTTGGTTGACACAGGTGCTGTTATCTCAGTGTTGAACATGACGACCATGAACAGTTTATTTCCCCACTGAGAGATTAAACAACCTGAGAGACTATTATGGCTATGGACCGAACAGACTGGCTGTGATGGGCTTTATGGAGGTAGAAGCCAGTTACGGGTCGGTCGTGGTGCCCCGAGTCCGCATTCATGTCACCACTGCGGGGGTTAACATCATGGGGTGTAACCTATTTTATAGCCTGGGTTTTTCGATCGCCAACATGTCGGGTGAGGAGTGGTCGGGCTGCGGACTGTGGAGCCGGCCGACTCCACTGATGGATGGTGTGGAGATGAGGGAATCGGACTGGTTGGACATGTGTCAAGAAGGAGAGCACGTTTGGCGCTATGCGAGGATGCCGCAGGTTGGACCCGATGCCGGTCTATTTGATGCCCAAACTGGGGGTGCGGAATGGCACAACGGGACCTCACAGGCAGCCTGTAAGGACAAGGCGCCCACGCTGGATCCGGAAAGAGTGGGATCAGAGAGCGAGTTGTCTCATCGCTCGGGAAGACGGTCAACCATGGAAAACATGGACGGGGCCCAGGGGTTGACCGGACCGTTGGTGGAGACCAGTCAGACCCAACGTCATCGGAGGAAGAGGCCGTGAGCTTCCCTGCAGGTCGGCAATTTGGTGCAACCTAGAGTTGAGGCCCGGGTGAGAGGTGAACACGGCTCACGTGAGCGGCGCGATGGGAGGAGGCGGCTTTGAGTGGAGGCCGTTCGGAGCGACGGGTTTCTACGCTTGTCTGACCAGACCTGGAGGCATCCGAATGAGCTGCGCAAGGTGGAGGAGACGAGACGGCGCGGTGGGAGCCCTGAGGTCAAGAGACGGAAGCGTCGGGAGAAAGACCCGCCTGAGGACTGAGAGAATTGTTTTAATTTTGTCTGTGTCTTTTCTTCTCAGTCCAGTTGTGTTTTATTTTCTTGTTTACATTTGTCTGCTGCTGGTTTGGTACCCTGTTTAATTAAAAAAAAAAAAGAAGAAGAAAACGAGAAAAGAGAAGAGTATGAGCACTATGTGGGGGAAGTTTTCTATTATAATTGTGGTGTTTATCTGTAGGATTTTGACCTGAGGGGCTCATTTGTGCAAATTATGTGATTTTGCTAATTCTGAGATGAAATTTTGTTGAAATAATGTTTTATGTGCCCAATTTTGGGGTAAAATGGTAATGGTAAATGGCGTTCACTTATATAGCGCTTTTCTTCTCATCTAGGATGACCAAAGCGCTTTACAGATCCTGCAATCCACCCATTCACACACACATTCACACACTGATGGCGGCAGAGCTGCCATACACACAGGCGCTAACCAGGCCACCAGGAGCGACTGGGGGTTCAGTGTCTTGCTCAAGGACACTTCGACAAGCAGACAGCAGACAGAGCGGGAATCGAACCCATGACCCTCCAATCAGTAGTCAGTCACACCACACCTGCGCTGGATGTGTTTAGCCCATGTAAATTGTTCATAATTGAGTATTTACATACCCAACGTTTTGGAATGTGCCCAGTGTGGGGGTGGGGGTGTTGGGGGGGGGGTAGCTATTATTTGTCTTGTGATTGTGTATTTTGTGTGGAGCTGTTCTGGGATTATTTTGATTTTATTTTCTTGGTTACACAGCTTTGTTCTGCGTTCGGCAGCAGAATAATCCACCCAGCCGTGTGGGGGTGCTGGTAGTCTACCAGGCTCCCCCACTTGCTTGTGTGCATGGATAAGTTGTTTGTTTGTAATTGCTTTGTTTTAGTGCGTGAGTCGGGAAGCAAATTTGGGAGGGACCTATCTGTGCGCTTGGCATTTTTTGAAGGGCGGGGGGGGGGGGCGGAATGTTGTGTATATAAATAGGCTATATTAGTAAGATGGCGGCCGGGTTGGCCATGAGCTAGACTGGGGTGGCTACTGCCGGTTTCCAGTGATATACCCAACTCTGTTATTAATAAAGCTCCGTTAAACTGCAGCAATCGTGTGCTTGCTTGTCTCAGTTATGGACATAACAGTCTGCTACGAGGGTGGAGGCTGTGAAAATCATATATGAGCATACTGAATTTTAAAAAATTAAAAACATATCCAATTGGATCATCAAAAGTCTGTTTAAACCAACCTAAAACATATAACAGCCGCTCCACGGAAAAAATTTGGGAACCACTGCACTACATTAATAGTTCAGCATGAAGCCGTCACATCCACATGCCCGCTCCTCATTTGCATAAAGAACAGAGAACTTCAACTTATGCAAATGAAAAGTGTGATGATCTGATTTGGTACAATATGCGGCATGACGACGCAGCCGGCTGGTGACATCATCGCATCGCCATATAAATGCGAGACCCCACCATTACAGGGCACTCTTGCCCAGGCGACTCGGTACAGTGTGGTGTATGTAATGCCCTGTACATACAGTAGTTCTGCAATAAAGCCAGTTCCAGTGCAGCATCCTCGTCCATCTCTTTACTGCCAAGTTTGTGGACATAACATTTGGCGACTGAGGATTAACCATGGAGGCGTGCGTAACACCACTGCAGCCCTTCCTTGAGCTCCCAGGGGAGCTGCCAGTTCCATGGCCACGTTGGCTGGAGGCGTTCGAGGTGTATGTTACAGCACTGGACCTGGGAAAGTTGGATAAGGTGAGAATGCGATTGCTGCTTGTCCACAACCTGGGCATGGAGGGCCAGAGGATTCTCTGCACACTGGGCGCAACGGACTCGTATGAGGGGGTTGTAATAGCTAACCATTTTGCTGCACCGGACAGCATGATGGTACGATGGATTCGCTTTCGCCAGAGACAACAGAGTGTCGGTGAGCCAATTCAGCAGTTTGTCACTGACCTGAGACAGCTAGCTAGTGTGTGTCGTTTTGGGACGCTGGAGGATGAAATGGTGTGGGACCAACTGGCCGAACACACATATAACACTGTGCTACGAGCTAGGCTGCTAACGGTGCAAAATGACCTGACGCTAGCTAGAGCAGTTGAGCTAGCTCTTCAGCTAGAAGCAGCAGACAAGTTAGCCAAGGAGCTAAACGGGCACCAGACACAGAGGCTACCCGGATAGTCAACGCTAGCTAACACTTTGGACACGGAAGATGAACAGTACACAGAAGAAGAGTACGAGGCGTATGCAGTGAGTCGAAGGTCCGCTCTGGGAGGCCCCGTCTGCGGGGATTGTGGGTCCCCGACGCACCAAGATGGAGCATGAGCTTCCCCGGCAAGAGGAAACCGGTGTCACAGGTGTGGACACCTGGACCATTTCGCCAAGGTATGTCGGTCGTCAGCACCGTGGGGCACGTCAAGTGAGCCAGCCCGCCCGCCAACAACGACCATCCACTCAGTAAGCCCCAATGTCAAAGGATACTCATATTGCACAGTTGAATTGGACGGGGTGGCTGTATCACTCCTGCTTGACATTGCAGCAGTGCGGCCGATGTTAAACTGGGCCACGGTGAAAAAGTTTTTCCCCAACCACAGAATCAGAAAGAACCCCACACCGCTGTACAGGTACAGTGGTCACAGACTGTGCAATTTCGGGACAGTGAAACTGACTGCACGCTACAAGTCCAGAGCCATGCACGACTTCACGTGCCAGGTGGCAGCGCATGGTGACAACATTATGGGTTGTGACATTTTCTACAGACTGGGCTTTGCCATTAGGGACTGCGCTGGGTTCAAATGGTCTGGGTGTGGAAACTGGAGCTCACCGGTCCTGGAGGACAACGTCGCGTTGTGGGATGATTTACTTACCGACACCAAGGTGCACATTTCGCGCTGTCAGGAGGAGAGCCATCCAGAGGGGGAACCGGACTGCTTCAGTACCCATGACGAGCCCCAAACGATGACAGAGATGATGGGTGAAGGGTCCGCAACGAACATGGTGGCTTTGGAACCGGCACAGCATGAGGGAGATACCAAGCTGAACGAGCACACAGAGCCACTGGGAGCACAACGACAGCGCATAAAATCAAATAAGGCACCGCTCCAAGTCATGGACTGGGTTTGAGTTCGTACTGTCGACAGACCGGGACGGCGACTGACCGGACTGCAGCCAGCGAAACAATGGGCACCGCTGAGGATCGCGGTGAAGCTGTGAACAGCGTGCTTTTGGCTGACAGACAGTTCAGTTCGGCATGCGAACCAACTATACAGTACCGTGTCCAGGTGGCTGCTCCAGATGGTGAGGCTTCGCGGGAGTCAGCGGATGCGGTGTGGGATCTGGGCCCCTCTGTTATGAAGATCGGCCTTTGTCCCGGGGACCCGGCGGCTCCAAGGGGGCATCCACCACAGGGCCGATGCAGCCCCCCCCCCCCCCCCCCCCAGTGGACCTGCCCTTGCCATGGGAGACTGTAAAGAAAAAATGACTGTTTAGTTAGGAGCACGGCTGGGAGAAGGCAAGTGGCAGAATACTCCACTCAGACGCGCCGGGTCTGATGGTAGTCTACCCACGGACCCTAGTTCCAGGTTTGTTTGAAGTTTTAATTAAAAAAAAAATGTGTTGAATGTTAACAATGTGGACTGATATGGGGTTTCTAATATACCAAATTGGGGAGAGTTTGAATTAGGTGTGTTTTGTATTTTGCAAAGCGGGGGGGGGGGGGAGGAATGTGATGATGGGATTTGGTATGATACGCGGCGTGATGACGCAGCCGGTTGGTGATATAGAGCCCGCCATTACAGGGCGCTCTTGCCCAGGCGACTCGGTACAGTATGGTGCATGTAATGCCGTGTACATAGTTCTGCAATGAAGCCAGTTCCAGTGCAGCATCCCCATTCATCTCTTTACCGCCAGGTTTGCGGACATAACAAAACGGTGTGCAAAACCATGTGATTTTCGATGCCCCACTACCAGCAAGCACTGGCATCCTACAGAGATGGTGGACTGGAAATGAGGAACCGCCCTCCTAGGTGGAAGCATACCTTACTGGTGACAGAAGTGAAGACAGGACACGCCACGTGTAATGACTACGATTGGAAGGGAGAAACCGTGACAGTTACACGCCGTCCCGCAGCGAACCAGCGGCTCAGTTACACCCATCGGGCATGACACATAAACAGCATCTAAAATATTAAAAACTGTACTTAGATAGAAAAGTAAAACTCCAGTGAAAGCGCTTTTTTTTTTTTTTCCTCACCCCCCCTCAGCAACAGCTCAGCCCGTGTCAGTTACAGCCTACTTTCTGCAGCGGAGTGCCTCCTCTCCCTCCCCTCTCCTCCTGCTGGCCCCGGGCCCCAGAACCGGCGTAAACCATCCACAGTATGTTCGCAGGCTCCCACTGTGTGCTAAGAAACATGAGCAGGGTGAGATATTCAGAGTCCCGGGCGGCGAGTGTCGCGCCGCCGGATAAAGCCGAGGAGGAGACGGCGGCGGGGCGGTTTGAGCTCGGTGTGGCAGGAGGGGAACATGTGAGCGGGGAATGGGCGGCTGGAGACTGGATTATTGTTCCACACAGCAGAGAGACCAGGGAGGGAGCCGGGACAGGTAACCGACGCCGGGGACCGCTGGATGATCTGGTTATTAGGATTAAGAGAGCAAAGGTGGACAAATCACTGTGAAATCTGAATGAACTTGCCAGAATGTGTATGAGTGATGGATGGCAAATTTATTTTTTGATTTAAAAAAATTAAATAATCTATATAATAGATGAGCTAGACTTTATTTTAAACTCTTTCCAGTGCATCTGGGCTTATTTTTTGCGTGACTTGTTAATGAAAAGATTTAATGTTTGGAAACCCTGAGAGACTTTAAAACGCAAAATTAACTGAGACACAAATTAAAAAGTCTCACTGACTCCTGCGGGTTTGTTTGCATGTAAAATCCGCTGGAAAGAAAGCCGCAGCCGAACCAAACCATCCGCAGCTTACAGACGCTCCACGGCAGAGATTTCAAAACGCATCTATAGTATTAAACCCAACGAGTGCAATAGTGCATCAAAACGCAATTAATATGTTTCTGCCTTGGAAAAAAAAATCTGACTTAAAATCAGAGGACAATATTTCACTGCTGCACAAGTAACTGTATATATTTACAAAATTTACTCTTAAATTGCCTTTTTCTCAGGGAGTTAATTAGATGTGTATGCACATCACTCATTTTATTGTCCCCATGCGCTGTATCACTCCTTGAAGTTTTTGTGCGCAATGCGTTTGCGCGCGCGCAAAAAAAAAAAAAACTTTAAGGATGTTTTGGATGTTTTTGAAGGAAAGACGCAGCGGTGACGCACCGCAGCAGCGCAGTTACGCATAATGAGCTTTGAGTGGCGTGGACCTGCTGGCTGCTGAGTGGATCTGGTGTGGATGTGTGAGGCGGGTGACCCCACTGTGGATCTCAGGGGTGCTCTCTCTCTCTCGGAGCTGATCATATTTCTGTTTATGATCCTCTGCAGCCAGAGGTCACACTTAAACGATTTTACAAGAACGTTGTCAAAACTCTCCACGCTTGTTCCACAGGACAGAAGAGGGGACTCTGTGACACACCGCAGGAGTTTTTGGGTTTTTTTTGCCTCTCCCCGCATCAGAGAAATCGGTGGACTTTTTCTTTCCCAAAAAAGATGAACACCATTGTGTTTAACAAGCTGAGCAGCCAGGTCCTGTTCGAGGAGAAAGCCAAGGAGGTGGAAATGAGCAGCAGGAATTACCTGGAAGTCATCGACGGGCAGCATCCAGACCTCCTCTCCGGCAGCCAGACCATCAGAGACCACCAGGCGATCCGGCACAGGCGCAGCGGGTATGTGAAGCCCTCTTGTTGTGTTGAAAAAGGCGGCTGGTCCGCAGGTGTGGATGCGGAATTATCAGTCTCCCCGGGGTGTGTTTTACTGACGAGGGATGCCTTTGCTCCACGGTTTTGTCAGCCGTGCAGCAGAGCGGTTGAGGGGCGGCGAGGATGCTGCCGTTTTCAGGGTGCACCGGCTGCCGCTCCAGTTTGTGCGCAGAATAAAATACTTAAAAAAAAAATGTAGAAACAGCATAATCAGATGTCATTTTATTTTTAGCTTAGAATGCTGAGAAAAGTATTATTTATATCAAGCTGGAGCTCTTTCTTCATCTCCATTTGGATAGATCACAACTCTGTGCGTAATTACGCATTAGTGTCCAAAAATCACAACTTTGCGCACTGCTGTTAGTCCCACTGTTTAACACATTTTGGGGCAATACTCTTAACTTTTTATGCTTTGCCTCCCAGGGATGAATTACTAATTTAATCACACAGTTTGAGTTTATTATGCATCTTTAACACAGCTGCAGGTCACGGCTCAAATGCTTTCTATTCAGCGTTCCCCCAATCTGCTCCTTATTTAGGTGTTGATGTTCACAGCTAATCTTAGCATTAATAAGTAGGTCAGCCAGTGTTCAGTAGCGGAGGTCTCCATCTGCTTCCAATAAATAAATTTGCCCTTGAGCTCTCTGTGTGGTCTAAGTCAATCACACCATGGCCCTGGTGTTTTCCTTCCAAAATCTTTTTTTTTTTTTTTTGCGTGATAGGAAGCAGGTGAAAGGAAAGATAGTGTCCTGGCGCTATTTATGCACAGCTCCTTGTTTGTTAGACGCACACGTGCGAGATGTGGCGCTTTAACCGGCGCAGCCAAGGACGAGGCGTCAGCCACCATGGAGACATGTCTGAACTTAGGTGAGTGGAAGGTGTCGTCTCAGGTGGAGCTTCTGCCTGTGCTTGCGTGCCAGAGTTCAGAACATGCAGCGAAATGTCCTTTAGGATGTTCATAGCGATCGAGATTACAAGGAAAATATTTGTAGAACAGGAACCTCAGGCAGACTTTGAGGTTAGACTGAAATATGTTACATGTGCAGGCAGTGGAGATTTTTTTGCGTGTGAGGTAAAGGAGGGAGGCCAAGTGTAGCACCACACTGACATCTACAGGTCCTCCAAACCTGGAGCTGCAGGTGGGACCCAGCACAGAGAGAAAAAACCAAGAGGCTCCTCAGATGAATGACTTTTTAATGACATTTTCTCAGGTTGTATCTTGTATTGGAGCTGTCCACACCGATGAATTTTTGAAAGAGATGATATGTTTTTGGTCTTCCAAGCCACATAGTAGCACAGTCTCGGCTGTGATTTCTCTGTAAATCAAAACCAGAAGTATCATTTCAGCTTTTTTTTTTTTTGTTTTTTTGTCAGTTCCCTGTGTGGTGGCTTGGCTGTAGCTTTGACCCAGCGACATCGTTCCCCGCTCCACCTCTCCTGGCCGTGAAAAATGAATCTGGCGAAAGCATGCGAGTGAGCGCTGGTGTTTTTGTTTGCTTCCCTGCGACGTGTTGGCAGTTTGTGGGACAAGCAGTGGAAAAATAAACCGACACCGCTTCCCTCTTTTTCCCCTCTTCGGCGCTCTCTTTTTTAATCTGCCGTCTCTTAGCTTAATTGCAGTGGTTCTGGTGAGAAAATTGCACGCTGTGTGGAGTGTTCACTTTATGTGTCACGACTAGCAGAGACAGAGGACGCGCCGCTAAACTCGCAGCCTAACATTTGTTTGGAGCACTCAAATAGAAGACATAATCTTAATTTCCTTCTGTGGCTTTTAAACCAGATTATACTACAGTTTTCAAAACGGGAAACCAATTTTAATCTCATTCAGGGATGTCCAAACTATGGCCCAGGGGACAACGGGTTGTGGCCCTGTTAGATTCGGCATTCCACAAGGCGGGAGTTTTTTTGTTCCCCAAAGAAGTGAAGGAGAAGTGTTGATTTTGTGTGATCTTCCAAAAGGCTGACCCAGTGATGGATGACAATGATTTTTATCCATCCATCCATCCATCCATCTTCTACTGCTTATCTGGGGATCCGGGTCGCGGGGACATCAGTCCAGGCAGAGTAGCCCAGACTTCCACCCAGTTCACATAGCACCATGATCCCCATGGCTCCTCCTGCAGGTGGTGAGCCCACTGGAGGGTGGACCCATGTGCCTCCTTTAGATACACTGGGTCCTTGTAACGTTTTTCACGGAGGCCCACTGGACCACTCAGTCTGGCTGTTCACCCAGGACCTGTTTGCCTTGGGAGACCCTACCAGGGGCAAGTTGCCCCTGGTGACATAGCTCCTGGGCACTCAAACCCCTCCACCATGATAAGGTGGCAATCCACGGAGGGGGCAATGATTTAAAGATGCTAAAAAAAACAAACCCCCTACACATTGTGCACCACTGCAATGAGAGGAAGAACTTTAGCAGACGGCAGCTAGTATGTTAACTAAATATTAGCCTTTTTTGTGCTAACAAAATAGTTGAAAATGCCACAATAAAGACAAAATAAGCAAACTATATCACTGGTATGTCATATACCTTTGCCAAGGAAATAGATGATCTGGCAGCCAACTCAAACAGCGAGCAGATAAAGCTTTTTACGTTAGATTTTTCATAGATTAAAAGTGACGGCAGCACAGATGGAGACCACACAGCTATTTTTTTTTATTTGGAGGTGCGCACTGTTTTGCCACTGAAAACTGCTGCTCATGATACCGTTTGTTCACTATAGTTTTCTGTATGTGGCACTCAGCTGATCTAATTATATATGAGCTTCATGTCACTGGAAATTCTAGAATCTGATTTAGGGTTTGACAAAAAGTTTTAATTTTTGAAGGAACGATTAAAAAATAGGGATGTGCTGATTGTGAAGTTTTGTGCTGATACTGATGTTATGATAACCGATGATACTGATAACATGTTTGGCCCTCACCTGATAGCTTTTTCAGCATTTCATCTATTCCAGTGTTAATGTCAGGGAGACAATAAATATGTATTATAGAAATAACTGTACTGTCATACTAAATCCTGGCTGTTTTCTGGATTTGCAGCTGTAGTCTACTGTTGTGCATTTCAGGCCAATATCAGTCAACAAGGTGAATATCTGCTGACAGTGATAAATCACCCAACATATCGGTGCACCCCTATTACAAAACAGTGTGAAAAGTGCAAAAAAATCCCCTTATTGCATCACATATTTCACCGTGTCTCATGTGTGCGCACCTGTCTCTCTGCAGGGGCCGTCCCAGCGGTGGTAAGGTGCGGCACAAGCGCCAGGCTCTGCAGGACATGGCGCGGCCGCTCAAGCAGTGGCTCTACAAACACAGGGACAACCCCTACCCCACCAAGACGGAAAAGATCCTGCTGGCACTCGGCTCGCAAATGACCCTGGTCCAGGTGAGCGGCTGCCGGGCCGACGGTAAAGAAAACACCAAGCTGACAGGAAGGGAATGAGGCGTTTCTCTGTGTGGCACGCAAGCAGAGGTGTGACCATTTTGGTTCGTTTGGGTGTGAAGCTGAAATGTGACTCCTGTGGTTGGGTTTGGAGTTTGGTTTTTTTTGCGAGGCTGTGAGTAGAATTTCCTTTTCCATTTGGATCTGATCATTTTCTAACACAGATGCACTGGTAAATTTGGATCTCATACTTTCTTCTTCGAGCTTTCTTTGCGGTCTGTGTGTGCTGTTGTCGAAATGTAGTTGCACTGCTACACTAAACCCAAGTTTTTCGTGTTTTTCAATCAGCTGCATCCCTGACTTTATCCAGATAGTTAAAGCTGCCGTTCGTGTTCCAGCTGGATGGATTTTGATTCAGTTTTATGAACGCATTAGATCTTGGGGCAGATCTGAATCTTTATGTGTATTCTGGATCACGTTTTCATTTTTTAAACACTAACATAGGACTTTTAGACATAGATTTTCTCTGATATAATAAATTGGCTAATTTGGGGAATTATTGATCTATTACAGCAAGCTGAATATACCTTTGTGCATCTTAAAAAAAGTATCTTAATTGATAATTTGAGCTACTTTCAGAGGCAGCTAAACGTCAACAAGAAAAATGAATATTTCAACACAACAACTCTTAATATTTATTTTAAGCCTCGAAGAAAACCTGATCCAGATCTCTAGAACCGCTAGTCCTCTCCTTTTGCTCCCTCTGCTGATGACAAAGTGGCCTCTGAGAGGAAAACCCAGTGGAGAATACGAAGCGAGTTTTTTAAGTGTCTGGCACGTGCAGCTGCGTGTGCGCAGTATCATCTGGCTGACAGGGTCGCCGATACGGCCTCAGAAGAAATCTGCGGCGGCTACGCCACGCCGCTTTAATCTGGTTCTAATTTCTGTGGGGGGGGGGGGGGCCGATGGGACTGTTTGTTTTGATGAGGGCGAGCGAAAGTGGAGAGGAATGCTTTGTGCTGGACACCGGGGATGCTGCTGAACACGCACTCAGCCTCACACAGCGGCGGCCGTGTCAGAGGTCAGAAGATTTTTTTGAAGCGGCTGGGGACGGGCAGGAAAGTTCTGATCACATTTTCCAGCATGACGGAGGTTTTATTTGCTTAATTTTTGATCTGCTCCTGACTAGATTTGTGAGGTCAGTTAATCAAAAATCATTACTTGTCAAGTAAAATTTCTTAAAGGTCCCATACTGTGTATTTTCCATAATTAATTTTAAGTGTTGAAATCCTCATGGACATACTGTATATATGCAGTTAGACCAAAAACAATTTCTGTGTTGTTTTACAGCTCATCAAGAAAGCTGTCTGGCTGCCTGTTTTCACTCTGCTTATTAATATTAATGAGCCCCAAATCTGATTGGACAAATAATTTTTGAGTGGGCCAGTCACAGTTAAGGAGTCGGTCAGGGTGCGTTTGTTTTGTTAACTTGGAGAAGTGAAGGCGTGGTGTGTTTGTTTGTGCTGTCATGAAGCCCAAGAAGTACAATCTACTAACTTCTTTGAGAGCTTAACTAGATAAAGTCAGTTTATGTTCCTTTATGAAATGAGGGTTTTATCATTTTAACATCCATGGGCATAACACATAAGTTTAAACCCACCAAAACACCATTTTGCACAATACGGAGCCTTTAGATACTTAATTTTTACTTCCCCCACCTGTAGGAATATGATTGGGCGGTGCGGTGGCGCAGTGGTTAGCACTGCGGCAGCACAGCAACTCACCCTTGGCCGTGGGATCCCGGGTTCGATCCCAGCCCCCGACCAACGGTGATCTGTGTGGAGTTTGCATGTCCTTCCCGTGTCTGCGTGGGTTTACTTCGGGATTCCTCCCACAGGCCAAAGACGTGCAGGTTAGGTTAATTGGAGACACTAAAGTGGCCCTAGGTGTGCATGTGTGTGTGAATGGTGAAGGGATGGTGCCGTACCATGGCTGCTTCATCCACCCAGGTGGATGCCCTGTATTTTCCCTCTGGGGAACAATAAAGTACACAAAATCTAATTGTTTTCTCTGTTATTCCACTTTGCAAAGGAGCAAATATTCTCATATAAAAAGGAGTTAGAAAACAGTTGTAGGACCATGATTTGACGTTTTCACTTATTTAAATGACTTATTGTCATTTAAATGCTTAAATAGTTTGAAAAAGTCAACAAATGTGGAAGTTTCCTTTGCCAGTCCTACACTGGAAGCTAAGACCTACCTGGTTTTTCCACATTTCAGTCTAGACAAACCTCCCCACGTTGCTGCTGCCAGTAATGTAGAACGCTTCACTTCCTGTGCATTTTCTCCTTTAAGCAGCAACCTTGAACCAGCTGTTTAAAACAACTAAATCTGTCATGTTTTAGCAAAACAGCCCAGTTTTTCCACCTAAATATTGTAAAATATTTCTGCAGTTTGTGCTAGTGCTCCAGTGCCATCTCTCCATCACCGTGCCTGCATGCCGTCTCCTTTACGGTACAGACTGTGCAGACAGGACATGGGTGGAAGAGCTGGCTTGGCTCTGCATCCCTCCTTCTTTCTCTCTTTTTTTTTCCCCCCCAGAACTGTCCCGGTGTCATCTGAGCCGACATGCCAGCTCCTCTCTCTTTTACCCGGGCCTTATTAGAAAGCCATCCCATGCCTCGCATCATCACGACTCCACTCTGGCAGAGCTGCACGCATATATAGCCCCGCTATATGTCACCTTCCCCCCGGTGTGCCAGGGCGCAGTGACGGGGGATGGTCCTATTTAACGAGGAACACGATACTGAAAGAGAGGATCAGAGAAATAAGTACTCTAGCATAAGGCCTGTGTCCCAGCCCGTTCATAAGTCGCTTGAAATCTATTGTGCATGAAAAGTTATTCTAGTATAACGTCTAATGGTCTCTGTTCCCAGTGAGAGGAAGAGGGCCGGCTCGAGTGTCTTTTTTATTGCATCTTGAAGAAAGTGTTGGAAAAAAAGTCTTATTGGAGGGGAGGCTGTGTGAGTCCAGAATAAGCAGGGGGAGGGCACAATGTCTCTGTCAGAACATCAGTTAATGAAATGTTGCTCTGCTGGCCGTCTGGCACTTGGATTGTGCCGAATGTTTCTGCGTGACGCTGAGGCAGAAAAGATGCACGGCGGGGTGTCTCTCCAGAGCATCTGGGATGTTTCTCGATTTCAGAAATCTGCTCCGCAAACCGACCCCGTCTCTGTCTTTTCCCTTAGTCTCTCTCGGTTTCTTCTGAACGAGACTGATGGCAGAGCAGCGAGCAGACGTTTTCTTAGAGGGTAGACTTTGTTTTGCTATGGATGTGGAGGAGTTTGGAATCAAAACAATAACATGTGTTTCTCTTTGCCGGGCGCTCCCACTTCCCTCCCTATTTCTCTCTCAGGTATCCAACTGGTTCGCCAACGCCAGGAGGCGGCTGAAGAACACGGTGAGGCAGCCAGACCTGAGCTGGGCACTGAGGATCAAACTCTACAATAAATACGTTCAGGGCAACGCAGAGAGGCTCAGCATCAGCAGTGACGACAGCTGCTCGGAAGGTATGACGGAGATCCTAGAGAGTTTAGAGATGTCTTAAGGGGCACCTCTTATACTTTTTACAGCTCCCTGTCATTTTAGTAGGTTATGTAGGACTTTTAGCTTACTTTACTATCGTTTATTATCCTCTGGCCATGTTGATCTCTGTCAGGTTAGCTGCTGATGACAGGTAATCCATTCTGTTTATCATACCCCAGAGACCAGTTATATTCTATAGACCACTCAAACCACAAATCCCCGTCTTTAATAATGCTTTATCTGATCTTTTGCATTCTAACAGTCAGTCAGTTTCATGTTATGGTGGAAGAAAAAAGGGTGGGTTGACCTGGGGTGCATTAGAGCTTAAAGAAATGGCCCATGTTGAGGAAGGCTTCTTGAGTTTGGGGGACAATGGCACTGCAAAATTTAAACCCTGAGGTGTTTTGTCCAAAGATATGTCACAGACAGTTACTTAACACTTCTGGAAACTGTGTGTACATGTGGAAAAAGTGCATAATGAAGACATTTCAACTTTTCTCTGTAGCCAAGGCTGGATTGCAGCACACTGGTGAGGCCTACCCAAATTGTGGCTTCATTGCTACTTAAGAAAATGCTCCTTTACAAAAGGCCGAATATCATCCTGAAATAACCATTAAAAAGTGGCTGCTATTTAAACAACAAAGCAGGAAATATAAGCAGCAGAAAAATTAAAATTTGACTAACTCAGATACTTCACAGAAAGGAGAACCTGTGATGGCCTTACGTTGCTAAGTGGCTTGCAGGTGTGCAGAACCATATTATGTTCTGCACATGAGATCCACCAGTAAGATGGTAGGAAGGTAACCAGTGAGCCATGTGCTGATGTGTCATCAAAACAGATGTGAAGGGGAAACTCGTCACAGGTCGGGATCAGCTTAATAATGTGAAATTTGATTTATCTGGATGACGGAGCTGAGCACAAAATGAACTTTCACTTCTCAGACTCAACACATTTGAGGGCTCAGCCTCACTGACCCTGCATATTTGTTCAGGATGTGTTATGACTAATATTGACAGCTGGAAACTTTCTGTCCTGCTGGGAAAAAGCCCATTTGGGTTGAAATTCTCAAACTTTGAGTTTTTCTTCTTCTAAACTGCTGACAAAAGAGCAAAATTAAGGCTACATTTATTTCAGTTAGGGTAGTATGGTGAATGCGGTGACATGCAGCACTGTATAGCGAGGATCTGCCAGTTATGACACACTTCGAGCCCTTGTTTCGCTAACGCTGTAGCTAATACTGATCTGTTTGATGATGCAGTGGTCAGGTAACTTTGAGAGGCTTTTTATATTGTCATATTTTTACTAGTCTTTCAAATAACCCCAGCTCCAGACTAGCGTTTACTGCAGGCAGATCCATTTCAAACTAATCACAGGGGTTTGAAGTTTTTATGCACCTTTTTAAAGTTTAAAATCAATATTTGAGTCAGACATGTAAACAGTGTTAATTTATATTTGGTAGTAGCAGAAGTTGGTATTAAGCAGCTACCTTTACTCAAGTACTGCAAAAATGTAAGTTACATATTTAAGAGAAAATCTTGCAGATTGGTGACTGTTATAACTCACCACACAAGTAACTTTTTAAACAGATTCTTATGCCTACTCTGGTAATTGTTTTGGTGAACAATTAATGCAGTGAGGTAATGCTACTTTTACACAGCCCTGACTGTGTGCTCAGCTCCTCTAACCTCATTCTCTAAAAGGAGAGAAGCCAGACCAGTGACTACTGAAGCTAATTTCATGACTACTCCCAGGTTTTTGACCTAACCCCACTTCAAAAGACTGAATTTTCCCTTATGTCAGGAAAAGGTAAAGATGAGGAGCTGAGGTTGAGGTGGGTTGCATAGTGGCTTGCATTAGATGATGTTCTCTGCTGCCTGTTCAGTTTAATTTTGTCGCCTCTCTGAACTAAGGCCGAGCTCAACTAATTAAAGCTAAAGTAACAAATCATGGTGTTTTAAAAGCGCTAGGTGTCAGCAATATAATTAATACATTTATATTTGCATTTAAGTTAATGTTGCCAATAGATCAGGCTAGTTTTTCCAGCACATTTGTGTTGAAATAATGCCAAGTACTCTGATAAACCTGCATCAAATTTAGCGTACTGGTTGGTATCTGTGTCTAATCAAGTATAATCAAATATCATTTTAGCTGTACACGGCACACAGATAACAGACGTACTCATCAGTGCAGCACTGGCTCCCTCACTCACTCACTCAGGAAAACGTTGTTTTGATTTACTCTGCTACCCTTGACTTCTTGGTTGAAATTATTTTGTAGTACCAGATGAAAGCATATCACATGTCAAATATAGGAATAATTAATTTTGCGTGACTGGCAGTGTTTTCCATCAGTGCAGAATGGTGGAAAACTTTGTTATTTGATGGATGATCACTTGAAAGATGTTACAAGATCATGGCCCAGACCTCTGCTATAAATTGGTCACGTACTCCGTAATGAACCAGATGCACTTTGTACAGACTTTCATGCTGTGTCGTGCTTCGCCAACCCTTCCCCCCAAAATTGAATATAGCATCACGGGGCCAGCTCCATCCTAAACTGGGCTGATGCTACTAAAAACTCATGTTCTGGCTGTGCGACCCAGCTGAGAGACGGCGAGGCTGATGGTGCGCGGCGTGCTGTCATCAGGACACCCCGCTGAGCCGCGATCTGCATCCCAGCCTGCAACTGGAAATGAGCGACTGCTGATTCTCAGGGGTGAGACGGCCTTTTGCTTCACAGAAAACATGGCAAGGAAACACAGGAAAAAAAAAAAAAAAAAAGGGCTTCGCAGTGAAAGTGCAAACAAAAGGGAAGAGCTCTGTGGTGATCTCTAATTAGATTTTTGAGGAGGAGAAACCGAGCGTGTGGCTCGCTGAAGAATGCGTTCATGGTGTTTGCATTGTGTCTGCCGCAGGCTGCGGTGCCATCGGAGGCTCTGTATATCTCCGTGACTCTTCTCCCTGTCACATTATGGTTATGAAGCCGTCCGCAGCCCGCTCCCGCTTCGGACCCATGCACTAAAAAGGCCCTCCATTATGTTTTCAAGCCTATGCTTTTGTTCCAGGGGCTATTTATGGGGCCAGACCTAACCCCGCTGACCCTGTGAACATTCCTCTTACTGTCCTGAAATGGTCCAGCTTGTTTTGTATGTGCAGCGGAGGGAGGAAAAAAAAAATCTGTCTTCTGTATGGGATCCGGAGGTGCGAATAGACGGATGGGTTTCAGTTGTAAAGCTTAACATCTGACGTCAAAGGATTCTCTTTTGGGATTAAAAATTGTGAATGTTTTAAAAGTCGTCTGAGGTGATGCTGAATGTCTCTGACAGCGTAGCAACAACTGTACCTCCATGTGTTTCAGATATGTGGGAGTCATCATTTGAATTTGGCCCAGCCTGAATCAGATGTCCAACCTGCCCAAATTATAGAATTACCATCTTGGCAGGGACATTATCTAGACTGAACTTCTCCCCGATCTCCCCTCCTGCCAGAGGATATCTGGTGTTTCTGTGCTCTGTTTTATCTTCTCTGCTCAGTTCTTTCATCAGGTATGGGGACCTGTAACTTTTTACTCAGTCCTGGAAATTATTTATTTCGGCAGGGGGAATGCAGTGGCAATGTGTTTTTGATGGAGACAAAATCGATTACCATCCGTTATGGTTTGGTAATGCGTCTAAAGTCTCGGCAGAGATTTTTGCTCCCGAGGAGATGCCAGCAGGAGGTCAGCAGCGCCAGGATAAAAATCTCTTCCATTTTGGGTTCATGAGAACAGAAGTTATGGAATATTATCAACAGGATACTTTAGTGTTATTGTAATGCCGACTGACACTGAATGGTGCTGCTTTTGATTGACCTCAGATGAAAATGGATTGACCTTTCATGATCCGTTCACCTCACATTCAAATCGACTTTTTCCTCCTTGTCTATAGCCTGAAAACAGTTATCCATTTAAAGTGTTCTGTTGTGAGTTGCCAGCTGAGATGATACCGAATAACA
This sequence comes from Pholidichthys leucotaenia, assembly GCA_020510985.1. NCBI lineage: Eukaryota > Metazoa > Chordata > Actinopteri > Cichliformes > Pholidichthyidae > Pholidichthys > Pholidichthys leucotaenia. Next base: position 107,776,095 of record CM035844.1, read on the forward strand.
GTGATGTCTGGTTCAACAAATCATCACTAAGGTATATTTGATACTATTTCCTTTTTTTTTTTTTTTTTACCAAACTGCACCTACCAATCAAAAGAAGCCAGCAGCCAGCTGTCATGCACTTCTGATAGTCATTTCCTTCTTTATTTTGAAGGCACTCAAAATAAGGTCTTATCCCTTTTTCGCCTCAAATTGACTACTTTTGTTAGTGTACTCGGCAGTGGTGGCTTAATGGTTAGGGATGTGGACTGGTGACTGGAGGGTCGCCGGTTCAATCCCCGGTCCAGCAGGGTCAGACCTTGGTGGGACAGATGACAAAGCAGTGTTTGTCCCACCCTCATTAACCCCGCTGTGTTGCCCTTAACCCCACCTGCTGCGGTGGAGCTGCTCAGTGGCCGCAGGTCGGTCTGGGGTTGGACTGGGCAGCGTCCAGGTGTGAGTGTGAACAGGGTGTCTTTGAAAAAGAGAGGTTGCCTCTCAGTGGACCTCTCCTGTATAAATTAAGATTAAATTAAAATTGTACGCAGTACACTTTCTATACTACATAGTACCTATTTGCACAGTACACAAAGTGCCCCAGGTTATTGCTGCATCAAACCAAAAATCATCTTGCTCCCTGACTTCCAGTGACTGTTTTAGCTTGGCAGTTATTCGTCTACACCCCATTTACCTAGAAAATCAAATTTTATCAGTATCAACTTGGATGAACTGTGTTTTCTCAGCTAATGAAGATATGCTGGTATATTAGCATTTATTGTGATAAGTCTCCTTCAGTTTGCTCTTCTGCATTTGTTGAAATTTTTGGGCGTTATTTGGTGGTCCATTCCCTTCCGCTACATGGTTAGCATGGCAACCACTTAGAGGAGTGTCCAGTGGTCTACATTTAAATTTGACCATTATGAGTATAATATCCAGTCGGGGTGTGACGAGATCTTGTGCCACAAGATCTCACGATAATCAAATGTGATGATATTTATCATCAGAATGAAAACTCTGCAAGTACGCTGGAACAGTAGTTAACCATGTGACCTCACCACAAGAAGATCCTGGGTTTGAATTTACCAGTTAGTTGGCAGGGGCCTTTTTTTTTTCCCTCTCTGTGCCTACAGAGAGGGTTTCCTTCCACAGTCCAGAGACATGTCTGTTAGGTAAAATGACAGTTCACCAATGGCCCCGGGTGTGGACGTATGTGTGAAAGGTGAAGGGACTGGTGCTGCACAGTAGCCACCTCATCCAGCTGACTGGATGCCCTTGAGTTTCCCTCTGGGTCTAATAAAGTCTAAACACTAAAACTCTGCATCTGGGATTGGCAGTGCACTTACTGCCATTCCTCTTTTGCTGATCTCATTGCCTTCCTGGCAGTCATGAGCCCTACTGAAGGAACTCTGGGTAAAACTTAGGGGACGGGAACTTTGGTTAAGGACTTACTCCCCTGTTGTGTCTCCACTGTGGGACCAAGACCCACTGGTGTCCATAAGTTTAGTTTGTGATGTACTCATCTGACATTTTTGACAAGTGTTAAACAAAATGGATTTTAAACAAGTTGTACTATTTAAAACACATTAAAACAGTGGTTTCACACCTTTTTTGCCCCAGGGACCAGTTACAAGTTGGGGGAGGGAATCAAATGAACAGGATATTTCTTTCAAAATGACATTAGTTACATTAGTTGCATACCTCTTCATACCTGAAATAAAAGTGTTTAAAGAGCAGTTTTAAGTACTACTACTACTACTAGTAGTAATGACTACTAGCAATATTTTTCCACATTTATCCCCCACCATTATCAGTCATAAACAGAGCAGACTAGAAGTGCATCATTTAGTTTAAAAGTTACTCTACTCAAATAAGTTTTTAAAACAAAATTGCACTGTGCTGTGCTGTTATGTTGCAGGATATTTTTCCTCTTTCTTGAATACATTTATAAACTTGTTCTATTACTCAGTTACATGTACAGTAGCTGTAGCGTTTGACCTACTTTTGATTTGAATTGGGTGAGTTCACAGAAAAAGGTGAACAGAGAGAAAACTGGTTGCATATCTGCTTGTTTTTACTTTAGCCTGTAACTCAGCTGAATCAGTTTAAACTAGAAAAGCACTCAGAGAGCGCATACCTCCACAAAGGCTCCTTCCGTCCCTCATGGATCACCTCCAAAATGTAATAGGTTTGTGTGTAGGCCGAGAGCCTTCTGCTGAAAATTACATCAGTCTGTCCATTAGTTTTGGAGTATTGCTGCCAACACACTGTCAGAAGATAAGAGCCTTGGCTGAGGTATGCACTCTCAGATCATCACCAAAATGTAATGGATTTGTCTGTAGCCCAAGAACCACCTCTGGTGAAAATTTCATCCAAATCCATCCAGTAGTTTTGGAGTACTGTTGCTAACACTCTGTGAGAAGATAAGAGCCTTGGTGGAGGTATGCATTTTGAGATCATCACCAAAATCTAATCATGTGCTCATCGTGCCATTACACACCTATCCTGAAAATTTGAATGAAAGGTGCTATATAAATGCAATCATTTATTATTATTATTATTATTGTTGTTGTTGTTGTTGTTGTTGTTAACAAACAGAGAAACAACAGCAAAAATAATACGACTCCATTATAATAATAATAACAAGACTGTCATAATTGTACCGACCATTCATTGGGGCTGAGCATTTCCACCTTAAATCAGCATCAAGGTTTATTGAATCTTTCAGGTCGGTTTTCAGATTTTTTTTTCCTCCTCTCTTCTCCCTTACAGTTTATTGACAAGGTTCATAATTATTAAGCAATATTACACAACAGTGCAGTATCATACCATTTTTTTGCAGTTATCAACTACAAATTCACATAGTATCCATATTATCTACCACAACAAACTTGTAAGAAATATGACCATGACAAAGGCATTAACACTCACCTGGCACGCCGACAGATGCGGACATGTTCTTCCAAGCGTTTGCTTTCAAATTTTAATCATGATATTCTTTTAATGTCAGATCAAAGGGTACCGGGTTGTTTGATGCAGAAAAGTTCAGCCTCCACCTCCTCCGTCACCTACCGTTCTCGTCTTCCTGTACCGGCGTCCTATGTCCCACCCTTCCTTAATTCTGGTTGGCTGCTTAGAAAGGTCTGACATTGACGAGCATGGCTGTACAGTAGTCTGAAAAGTTGAACTTTTTTCAGCTCTTAGCGCTGTGACAAAAAACGGCCACTGCTTAAAGCGTTTCGTAAGCGCTGGACTACGTAGAGAGTGAATAGAAAATAGTCGCCCACAGCAGAAAAGTTTGGTGGACACCCCCCCACCCCCCCAATACCTTTTCTGCAGTGATTGGCTTCCGGGTTGCCGAGGCACATGGCCCTATGGTGTGGCCATGCACGTAACTCAGTGGACATGACTAAAAGGGGCAGTACATGAAAAGCGCCAGATTAATATATAAAATAATATTCAAAAAATTCCTGCCTCCAGATCATGATCCCAATCACCACCCAAATCTAATCATCTGCTCCCCATTCCATTACACACCTTTCCTGAAAATTTCATCACAATCTGTTCATAACGTTTAGAGTAATGTTGCTAACAGTCAAACCAGCCGGCCAACGCCACTAAAAACATTACCTCCTCCCTTGGCGGAGGTAATGATGATGCATAAAATGAGCCTGGGGGCGGGCAGTGCATTGGATCTACATGCTGCTGTTGTTGTTCATTGATCAACTACTGTATGGCATATTTGAGCTGTACAGGCATGCAGTGCCGGCCACCGGGAGGCTGGCACTGCCACATTCTTACTGGCATCTTCAGATGAGTCAGAAGGGTGCATTACACTTGGGTTTCTGTGCAAAATGTACACCAAGAGGTTTGAAGCTAAACTCTGGGGTGACTAATTTTACAAATACATAGCTATCTGGACTAACTGTTAGCATGAAGCCAGAACACAATGCAATCTCTGGGCTGTGAAGGCTGTCTCTTCTCAAACACTGCCTGTGAAAAATAAGATATACAACACCACATTACAATTCTGACAGCCAGCTACTGTAACGGTTGTTACAACACTGCTGAAGCAGAATGATCCATATCTGAGGAAACATCTACAGTAACTGTAATATAGTAACTCCTGGGATGCCTATTGTCCAATCAAATTTCTCTTTTGTAAAACTGTAGTATAAATCTGTATATACTGTATATGAGGTATATTGTGATGAGTCATTTTCAAGTATTTAGGAACATTTAAATACTATCCTCCATGTGCTGTTATTTAGTTTTATTTTTATGATCTTCTCGTTGCAGATGGGGACAACCCTCAGAGGACACAGAGCGGCCCTGAGGAGCTCAACAAGCCCATGTACCAGAGCGTCATCAAGAAGGAGGGCTCCTCCATGGTGGCCATGGGCATGGGCATGGGCATGGGCATGGGCATGGGAGCGGGGCTGCGATCTGTCGCTGAGGCCGCCTCACTTGCCGAGGACTATGTGTCGCCGCCCAAGTACAAGAGCAGCCTGCTGCACCGCTACCTGAACGACTCGCTTCGCCATGTCATGGTGGCCAACGCTGTCATGGACGCTCGCAGGAGGAACCACTCGGGCTCCTTCAGCTCCAACGAGTATGACGACGAGCTGCTCTCACCGTCCTCCTCTGAGGCCGAGGCGAACTTTGTTTATCGTGCTGGTAAGGAGCCACATTTCTTGCATTCTTTCCCCTCGAGAGTCTCCCTAGCACACATGACATCCTTCACGTTTGTTCTTTTTTTGTCTCCTCCATCTGCACATTTTGTTTTAATTTCTGCAGCTGGTCCATTTTTTTCCATTTGCCTGACTGCCTGTATCAGTAGTGTATTTCTGCTCCATCGCTGTTGCCATGACACACTCTTCACTCAGCGCGATGCTGAGCAAAAATGTGCTGTGCCGTTCTCGTGACTGCCATGGAGGAGATGCCGTTAAGGGTTTATTAGATGAAACCACAGCTGTTAATAACAAGCCTGGGGGCCAGATACCACCCTCCAATATATGCTGTCTGGCCCACTAATAAATGTGACTTTTTTCACCTGTGGAGATTTGGAACTTATTTTCCCTCTCATGAAAAATTAGGACTTTTTTTGCTGTCTTAAATTCGTATTTTCTTCCCCGTCTCTTAAATTTGTAACTTTTCCCCCCAGTCTGGTAAAATGATGACTCTCTTCCCTCACAAATTCACAACTTTATTCCCAAGTCTCATGAACTTTCTAAAAAATTTTCCTTCCTAAAAGTTGTGACTTTTTTCCATCTTGCAAATTTGCTGAGAGTATCCAGCCTCATAAATTTGTTACTTTGTTTTCCTTTCATGCATTTGTGACTTTTATCAGTCTTGTGCACTGGCAGTCATTCCTTGATCTTGAAAATTTGTGACCCCCCCCCCCCCCCCACTTAAATGTGAGACTGTTTCCCCTAGTAATTCTCATAATATATACAGTACATTGAGTCTGACACCTCTGGATTAAACCGAGGTCTACGACTGCACACACATTTTCATGTTTCTACAGCACAGGAGGCCATGTGCTCCCATTTCATTTTCACACACACACACACACACACACACGTGCCTTTGACCCACTTCAGCCAAGAAAACACACCCACAGCCTGTTCCTCTGACCAACAAGCTTCAACAGTCCAGACACAACAGTGGAGCACTCTCACTCTGGCACTACTGTTTGGCTCTCCTTTGATCGTACCCTGAGGTCCTGCTGACAGAGCAGGGGCAAAGCAAACAGGCTCTGTGTGTGTGTGTGTGTGCGTGCGTGCGTGCGTGTGTGTCTGTGCGTGTGTGCACGCCTGTGCGCGCCTCTGTGTGTGTGTGTGTGTGTGTGTGTGTGATATGTGAATGAAGAATTTCCCTTTTTACACATAATTTTTTGATGTCATTTAAAAATGTCACGAGCTGAGCACTGGAGGTTTCCGCCATGCTCAGTCTCGTGGCTTTTTCTCTGTATTTATATATTTGTTGTATTTTTGTGCCTTTGGTTTTTTGTTATCCCTGCAATGTTTTTTTTTAATTTTCCTGTTTATGTCTTAGTTTTACTATGTTCTGATTCTCTATCAATTGGTATCTATTGTACTTGTTTATATTTTATTCTAAATTCCTTAGCATTGGCATTACTTGTGTTATTTGTTCTGACCCTATTTAAGGACAGCGTTTTCATTTCATTTTGCCGCAGTCTTAGGTAAACTTCCTCCTCGCCACCAGAGCCCCTTCCCCGTTCTGGTGAGTTTGTGCTGAAACTCTACCTGTAAGTTGCCCTGTTTTCTGTTTGGATTTTTGCCTTCATGCACTTTGGAACTTTGTGTTTGTTAATAAATGCCACAAACTGCAGTTGGCACGTGGGTTTGTCTCTCTGCCACAAGGGGCCAATCATGACAGAAGACTGCGGCTTGTAATAGGCACAGCTGCTGCTGTTTGTGGATTTTCGACTTTTTTTGTTGTTTCACTCACCTGTTCTGTGGGGTTACCATATCTATCACCCTGGACTTATTTATCATGGGACTGATCGAAGCAGAGCGGTGGTCCGTGCGCGTATTGGAGGACATCGTCATGCAGATTCGTGCCTCCCGCACCCCCGAAGCAGCCCAAGAGTGTCTGCAGGGCACGGCGCAGGTACTCGAGGCATGCCCCAGCCTGTGGGACCACCTGGAGCTCAATGACCTACTTCTCTCCGTATTCCTCCCTCCGTCCATGACTCATGGGCTGGGGGAAATTACTCAGTGGCCCATGCCTGTGCCGATGAAGAGCAAGCGATCACGCACACGGAGGCCTCCAGCCTCTCGCCATTCTTCGGCAGCAACTCCAATTCCTCTTCCCAAACACTGGCCCGCTCCATGGGCTGAGGAACAAGAGTGCAGACAGGTCATATTAGCGGAGACTAAGCTCCTTCTTGAGGTTAAGCCATGGCTCCTCCCGGATCTCGCCCAGGAACTGAAGGAGGTTCCAACGGGCCCTCTTCCTCCTCTCCAGGAGCTGATGTCTTCGCCTTCTGCTCCCCGCCGTCGCCCAGAGAAATCTCACCGGAGGAATGCCTCCACCTTCTCGTCAGCAGCCCCTCCTTTGCCGAGGCAGAAAACTGCCACAGCAGCCCCTTTTTCTGATTGTTCTTCTCCGGCTGTTCCGTCAGCCAACTCTGCCGCTGCTGCTTCCTCTCCCTCCTCCTCAGCGATTCCTCCCACTACTGAAAGACTGGTCGCATCCTTCTCGGCTCCGCCCATCACCACGTCTGCAGTGGTGGCTTCTCTACATTCCTCTGACGGGCCCACAACAGCTGCAGCCACAGACAGGGTGGATTCTATGCCAGCTGCAGCAGAAAACGTCACGCCCCGGGAACACAGGCAAGTGTTTTTTCATTCTCTAACAGTAGCGCATGAATTACCTTGTCTGATTCCCGGTGGTGAGACTCAGACTGTGCAGTCCTCTGAGTCCTCACCGCCTGCTGCAGCTACACACCTTTAACCTGCTCTCCCCGTGTCTCTTCCTTCACCCCCTGAGTGTCCGTCAGTCCCAGGTTTGAGCCGTTGGGCAATGGAGGAGTCTGCGGGCCTGGAGAACCAGATTCAAGCACCGCAGCCATGGTCCGGGCAGAGGGAGAGCGCTGGCTCTGACCTGAAGCCTGCGCCGATGACAGACCATCCCCTGGCTTCAGCTACACAGGATCCAGTGCCAGCGGGAAGCCAATCTCCAGAATCCACGCAGGACGAGCCACCTGCATGGGTCACCTCACTGGAGGGTCTGAGGACTGAACCTACCACCATGTCTGCTGCAGGGGTCACCGCAGCAGAGTCGGAGCTGGATCTCCAGAGGGCCAGGCCTGAGGAACCATCACCTGGATCGATGGAGTCCTGGACGGCGGGGGAGCTCGAGCTCAGGCAAGTGCTCTCCTTTGTTTTTCTTGTGTCTATGTTGGAGGGGTCTTGCCTGGCTCTTGGTGGGGGGAGCTGGGTGCAGCCATCAGCTGCACCTGAGCTCACCTCGCCGGGCTCCACTGCTGCCTGTGACCCTGACCCTGTTTCTCTACCTGTCCTGTCTGAGCTCTCCCCCAGGGTCACCAAGGATGTTCCAGCTTTGCCAGATGTCTCCGTGGGTCCAGGCTCGCCACCCAAGATCATCATGGGTCCAGCTCCTCCTGCTGAGGTCGCTGAGGGTGTGCTGTCCCAGCCCGGGACCTCCATGGGTGCTGCTCCCCCTCCGGTTGAGGTCTTGGTGGGTGCTCCGTCCCAGCCCGGGGCCTCCGTGGGGGCAGCTTCAGTCCAGTCCGGGTCCTCCGTGGGTGCTGCTCCCCCTCTGATAGAGGTCGTCGCAGGCGCTCCATCCCAGCCAGGGGCCTCCGAGGGTGCAGCCTTGGCCCAGTCCAGGTCCATCGAGGGTGCAGCTGTGGCCCAGTCCGGATCCTCCGTGGGTGCTGTTTCCCTTCCAGTGGAGGTCGTCGCGGGCGCTCCGTCCCAGCCCGGGTCCTCCGAGGGTGCAGTCTTGGCCCAGGCCAGGTCCACTGTCGGTGCAGCTCTGGCCCAGTCCAGGTCTACCGTGGGTGTAGTTTTGGCCCCGTCCGGGCTCATCACGGGTGCTGCTTTGCTCCAGCCTGGAGCCACCGTGGGTGCTGCTTTGCTCCATCCCAGATCCACCGCGGGTACTACTTTGCTCCATCCCGGAGCCACCACGGGTGCAACCTCGCTCCAGTCCGGAGCCTCCGTGGGTGCAACTATGTCCTAATCTGGGACCACCACAGGTGCAACCTCGCTCCAGTCCAGACCCACCGCTGGTGCAACTTCACTCCAGTCCAGAGCCACCGAGGGTGCTACAATGCCCCAGTCCGGGACTGCTGGCCAGTTCGAGGGCGTCGTGGTCCGCTCTCCTCTGCCAGACGTCGTCATGGTCCCCTCAGACGCCGTCGTGATTCCCTCTCCTCTGCCGGATGCCGTCATGGTTCCCCCTCCTCTGCCAGATGCCATCGCGGTTCCCCCTCTTCTGCCAGATGCCGTTGTGGTTCCCCTTCCTCTGCCAGATGTTGTTGTGGTTCCCCTTCTTCTGCCAGACGTTGTCGTAGTTCCACCTCCTCTGCCAGGCACCGTCATGGCTTCCCCTCCTCTATTGTCCTTCCCTTCATTGGGCCTCCCCGTGGGGGAGCCAACTCCTGGGCCACCCCTTCTGTTTAGGTGGCTGAAAAACTCTGGTCGACCGCCTGACGGACTGAGCCGTTGGGTTGAGGGGCCCATGTTCTCCGGCAGGCCACCCAACTCGTACCACCTCGCCGTCTGTCAGGCCTGGGACTTTGGCCGGCCGCCTGAACTGTTTAGTTCTTTGGCCTAGGGGGCCTGGTTTTGCCTGGTGTGGGTCCTGAGTGGCACTGTTTCGCTCCCTCCTAGCTTGTTCACCCCACCACCCACCCTGGGTGGGTTATTGTTGTGCTTCTGTTGGGGGTGGGGGTTTCTCTCTTTTTCTTTTGGCGTTACCCTGGGGTGTCTGGGACCCAGCCCTTGAGAGGGGGGGCTCTGTCACGAGCTGAGCACTGGAGGTTTCCGCCATGCTCAGTCTCGTGGCTTTTTCTCGGTATTTATATATTTGTTGTATTTTTGTGCCTTTTGGTTTTTTGTTATCCCTGCAACGTTTTTTTATTTTCCTGTTTATGTCTTAGTTTTACTATGTTCTGATTCTCTATCAATTGGTATCTATTTCTCAGTTTGTACTTGTTTATATTTTATTCTTCTAAATTCCTTATTATTACAGTTGACAGCTGTCGGGGCATTTCCTGGTTGGTGCTCCGTGTGGGCATAGCCCTGTCAGCTGTTAGCCGGTCGCTCTCCTCTCATTACTTCCAACTGATGCAAATTATTAATCATTGCTCCCTTCTGCCCGCTCATGTGACCCCACACCTGGCATTACTCGTGTTATTTGTTCTGACCCTATTTAAGGACAGTGTTTTCATTTCATTTTGCCGCAGTCTTAGTTAAACTTCCTCCTCGCCGCCAGAACCCCTTCCCCGTTCTGGTGAGTTTGTGCTGATACTCTACCTGTACGTTACCCTGTCTTCTGTTTGAATTTTTGCTTTCATGCACTTTGGAACTTTGTGTTTGTTAATAAATGCCACAAACTGCAGTTGGCACGTGGATCTGTCTCTCTGCCCCGAGGGGCCAATCATGACAAAAAAGGGGAAGGGGTCTTAGACTAAAAAAACCTTTCTACTAAAGTTTCCACCAAGTTTTTTTTATAGACAGATCAACTATTCTCAGTTTACCTGTGGAGTTTAACTGCTGGTTTGCTTTTTCTCTCCATATTTTAAATAAAATAAGATTTTTATACCTGAATCCTGCCCAGCTGACTTAAGATGGGGACCTACAGTACATGCACACCAACATTTCTCCTATATACCCACACAAACCCACAATCTGCTGTATTGCTTTCCACTGCTCAGTGATTACTTTGGTATACCTACAACATCAGCTATCGGGCTAGTCTTTGTGGTCATTTAGATTGGCCAACAGGCTGCTTTTCTTTCTCAGACCTGGCTGCGAATGTTTTAACCCTTCGTAGAGACTGACTAAATGTTCTGCACTTTTCTTGCAGAATTTGGCTTCGTTTGACGTGCAGCTGCAGGATGGAGGGGGGGGGGGGGTAATTAGTTGAATAAACCTAAATGAATCATTATAAATAAGACCCTTTTAAGACAAACCAGTTGCCCTCTTATTGATTATTGTTTTTAAGAATGAAACTACATCCCTTAAAGGTCCAATATTGTGCTTTTTCCTGGGACTAATTTTAAGTTTTGACAGCCTGGACAGCATACAGTGGATATAAAAAGTCTACACACTCCTGTTCAAATGCCAGGTTTTTGTGATGTAAAAAAAATGAGACCAAGATAAATCATTTCAAAACTTTTTCCAACATTAATGTGACCTATAACCTGTACAACCCAATTGAAAAACAAACTGAAATCTTTTAAGGGGAAAAATATAAAATACAAAACTTACAATAACCTGTTTGCATAAATACAGTATGCACACCCTGTTATAACTAGGGATGTGGCTGTGTTCAGAATTAACCAATTACATTCAAACTCATGTTAAATGGGAGTCAGCACACACCTGCCACCATTTAAAGTGCCTCTGATTAACCCCAAATAAAGTTCAGCTGTTCTAGTAGGCTTTTCCTGACATTTTTGAAATCACATCTTACAACACAAGCCATGGTCCGCAGAGAGCTTCCAAAGCATCAGAGGGATCTCATTGTTCAAAGGTATCAGTCAGGAGAAGGGTACAAAAGAATTTCCAAGGCATTAAATATATCGTGGAACACAGTGAAGACAATCATCATCAAGTGGAGAAAATATGGCACAACAGTGACATTGCCAAGAACTGGACATCCCTCAAAAATTGATGAAAAGATGAGAAGAAAACTGGTCAGAGAGGCTGCCAAGAGGCCGACAGTAACATTGAAGGAGCTGCAGGAATTTCTGGCAAGTACTGTCATGATTTGCCTCTCAAGGCAGAGAAAGACAGACCCACGCACCAACTGCAGTTTGTGGAATTTAATAACAAAAAACACAAAGTTCCAAAGAGTGCACAAACACAAAATCCAAGCACAGATAATAAAGAAACTTACATGCAGGAATGAGTTTGGAATAAACTCGCTAGAGCAGGGAAGGGGCTCTGGTGGTGAGGAGAAGGAATCTCTATCAAGACTGCGGCAGTAAAGAAAAGAAAATGCAGTCCTTAAATAGGGACAGAATAAACAACATTAAGTAATTACAAATGTGGGTTCACATGAGCGTGTAAAAAGGGAACAATGAATAGTGATTGGGATCAGCTGGGAGAGATGAGAGCAGAGCAGCTGGACTTGACAGCTGACAGGGTGACGCCCACACAGAGCACAAAACCGGAAATGCCGCCTGACAGCTGCCTACCCCAAGAAAGAACACCACATCACAAATATAAAGAATAAACATCATCAAATGCAGACTAATAAATAATTACAAATTGAAACGAAACATGGGCATAACAAAACTGAAACATAAACAGAAAAATAGAAAGCAGTACGAGAATACTGAAACTCAAAAGGCACAAAATACAACAAATATTTAAATACAGAGAAAAAGCCACAAGACTGAGCCTGGCAGAACCTCCAGAGCTCAGCTCGTGACAGAGACCCCCACTCAAGGGATCCCAGACACCCCAGGGTAACACCAAAAGAAAAAAGAAAGAGCCCGCCCCCCCTAACAGGTTCACAACAGTAACCCACCCACGGTGGGTGGTGGGGGGAACAGGCTAGGAGGGACTGTAACAAAACCCTGCTCAGGACCCACACCAGTCAAAATGAAAGGCTTAGGCCCCCTGGACCAAAGAGCTAAAAAGTTCAGGTGGGCAACCAAAGTCCCAGGCCTGGCGGACGGCGAGGTGGTACAAGTCGGGTGGCCTGCCGGAGAACATGGGCAACCCAACCCAACGGCCCAGTCCGTCAGGTGGTCGACCAGAATTCTTCAGCCACCTGAACAGCAAGGGCGGTCCAGGGGGCGGCTGACCAGCAGGAAGAACCGATGGTGGGCAGGACGGAGGAGTTGGGGAAACCACGACAATGTCAGGGTGAGGAGAGGAAACCATGATGGCCTCGGGCACAGGAGGGATAACCATGACCGTGTCTGGCACAGGAGGGGGGACCACGACGGTGTCTGGCGAAGGAAAGAGAACCACGACGCCCTTGGACTGGCCAGCAGCTTTGTCCCAATCCAGTGGTCCCGGATTGGGACAAAGTTGCACCCACGGAGGTTCCGGACTGGAGTGAAGCAGCACCCGTGGTGGCTCCGGGCTGGAGCAAAGCTGCACCCGCGGTGGCTCTGGGCTGGAGTGGAGCAGCACCTGTGGTGGCTCCAGGCTGGAGCAACGCTGCACCCACGGTGGTCCCGGACTGGGACATAGCTGCACCCTCGGTGGGCCCGGACTGGACCAAGGCTGCACCCTCGGTGGGCCCGGATTGGGCCAAAGCTGCACCCACGGTGGCTCCTGGAGTGGGGTGTAGCGCCCATGGCGGGCCCACAGTGGAGCGCAGCACCCAAGTTGGTTTTAGGCTGGGGCGCAGCACCCACGATGGTCCCCCACTGGGACACAACACCCACGGAGACCCAGACTGAGGAGGAGCTGCATCCACGGAGGTCCCGGGCTGGGGCAGAGCACCCGCGACAACCTCAACCGGAGGTGGAGCAGCACCCACGGAGGACCCAGACTGAGCCGAAGCTGCACCCACGGAGGACCTGGACTGGGCCAAAGCTGCACCACGGAGGTCCTGGGCTGGGACAGAGCGTCTTCGACGATCTCAGCAGGGGGAGCTGGACCCACGGTGATCTCGGGTGACGAACCTGGACCCATGGAGACTTCTGGTAAGGGTGGAATATCCTCAGTGACCTTGGGGGAAAGCTCGAACAGGACTGGCAGAGGGACAGGGTCAGGGTCACCAGCAGCAGTGGAGCCCGGTGAGATTAGCTCAGGTGCAGCTGATGGCTGCACCTGGCTCTTCTCACTAAGAGCCAGACAAGATCTCTCCAAAACAGAAACAATGAAAACTAAGGAGAGTACTTGCCTGAGCTTGAGCTCCACTGCCGTCCAGGACTCCGTCAATCCAAGCAATGGTACTTCGGGCCCGGTCCTCTGGAGGTCAAGCTCCGGCTTTGCTGCAGCGGCCCCTGCAGCAGGCATGTTGATCAAAGCAGCCCTGGGACCCCCCAGTGAGGTGACCCACGCCGGTGGCTTGTTCGGCGTGGATTCAGGAGGTCGATTTCCTGCTGGATTCTGCTCAGCTGAGGCCAGGGGATGCTCTTTCGTCAGCGCAGGCACCAGCTCGGTTTCTGGCTCCTCCAACGTCTGGCGACACGATCCTGGGGCTGGTGGACACTCAGGGAGAGAAGGAGGAGACATGGAGAGGGCAGGTGAAAAATTGATGGCTGCAGAAGGCGGTGAGGGTTCAGGGGGCTGCACACACTGAGCCTCTCCACCGGGAATGAGGCAAGGCACATTATCATAAAGTGTTGAAAAATGAAAAGACACTTGCCTGTTTTCCCAGCGTGTGAAGTTTCCTGCTGCAAATGGTCTGGAGTCGCCCCTCTCCATGGCTATGGTGGACATGGGCCCCTCAGTGGATCATGGAGGAGCCGCCCCTGTCAACACGGAGACGGGCGGAGTCAGGAAGGACACAGCAGGCCTCTCAGCAGCGGAAGGAATCGCCAAGGGGAAGCAGGGATCAGCAGCTGCGCAGAGGGAGGAAGCTGATGATTCAGCCGAAGAAAAAAGGCGCAGAGGGCGCATTGCTGTGGGAGTCTTCTGTCTTGGAGAATGAGAAGCTACTGCCTGAGAGGTGGAGGCATTCCTCCGGCAAGATTTCCCTGGATGGCAGCTTTCTGGAGCAGGTGGAGCGGAAGCAGGAATGGATGTTGGAGACTGGTGAGGCACCGATGCTTCAGAGGCCCAGGACCGCCTCCCCTTCGGCGTGGGCCCAGGTTCGCTCAGGGAATTCCTCACCATCTCATTGTTCTCTCGGTGCAGCACCGCCACCAGAGAAATCCTCTCCACCCCTTCAGCATGCTCTCGAAGCTGGGGGCACCGGCGAACAGCTGCCTCCGTGAGGTCAAAGTACCATAAAGCGTCTTTCGGGGCATAACCGCTGCACGCTACGGAGATTAGCCCATCAATTTCCATTAGAGCTTTGCAGCACACCCACCCCAGGCTCATTGGGTAGCTGCGTCCCCCTGCAGAGTCCAACATGATGCGCTCCAGGGACCAGATGAGTGAAACATGCACAAAAAGGGCAAAAAATCCACAAATTGCAGCAGCTGGGTCTTTACTGGTCGGAGTCTACTGTCATGATTTGCCTCTCAGGGCAGAGACAGACCCACGCACCACCTGCAGTTTGTGAAATTTAATAACAAAAAACACAAAGTTCCAAAGAGTGCACAAACACAAAATCCAAGCACAGATAATAAAGAAACTTACACACAGGAATGAGTTTGGAATAAACTCGCCAGAGTGGGGAAGGGGCTCAGGTGGCGAGGAGAAAGAATCTCTATCAAGACTGCAGCAGTAAAGAAAAGAAAATGCAGTCCTTAAATAGGGACAGAATAAACAACATACAATAAGTAATGACAGGTGTGGATTCACATGAGCGGACAAAAAGGGAACAATGAATAGTGATTGGGATCAGCTGGGAGAGATGAGAGCGGAGCGGCTGGACTTGACAGCTGACAGGGCGACGGCCACACAGAGCACAAAACCAGAAATGCCGCCTGACAGCTGTCAACCCCAAGAAAGAGCACAACACATTACAAATATAAAGAATAAACATCATCAAATGCAGACTAATAAATAATTACAAATTGAAACGAAACATGGGCGTACAAAACTGAAACATAAACAGAAAAATAGAAAGCAGTACAAGAATACTGAAACTCAAAAGGCACAAAATACAACAAATATTTAAATACAGAGAAAAAGCCACAAGACTGAGCCTGGCAGAACCTCCAGAGCTCAGCTCATGACAAGTACTGGCTGTTTAGTAAATGTGACAACAGTCTTCCGTGTAGGGTGGCAAGACAAAAGCCTTATCTGAGGAAGAAAAACATCCAAGCTTGGCTACATTTTGCAAAAACACATTTGAAATCTCTCAAACACTTGTCAGAAAATGTGTTATGGTCCAATGAAACCAAGGTTGAACTTTTTGGCCGTAATTCCAGAAGGTATATTTGGCGCAAACACAACACTGCTCATCACCAAAAGAACACCCTACTGTACCTATAGGGAAGTATGGTGGTGACAGCATCATGCTTTGGGGCTGTTTTTCTTCAACTGGAACTGGGGCCTTAGTCAAGGTGGAGATAATTACGAACAGTTCCAAATACCAGTCAGTGTTGGCACAAAACCTTCAGACTTCTGCTAGAAAGCTGAAGATGAAGAGGAACTTCATCTTTCAGCACAACAATGACCCAAAGCACACATCCAAATCAACAAAAGAATGGCTTCACCAGAAGAAGATTAAGGTTTTGGAACGACACAGCCAGAGTCCAGACCTGAATCCAATTGAACATCTGTGAGGTGATCTGAAGAGGGCTGTGCACAGGAGATGCCCTCACAATCTGACAGATTTAGAGCATTTTTGCAAAGAAGAGTGGGCAAATAGTGCCACATCAAGATGTGGCACATTGATAGACTCCTACCCAAAAAGACTGAGTGCTGTAATAAAAGTCAAATGTGCTGCAACAAAGTATTAGTTTAAAGGTGTGCATATTTTTGCAAACAGGTTATTGTAAGTTTTTAATATTTTATTTTTCCCCTTAAAAGAGTTCAGTTTATTTTTCAATTGGGTTGTACAGGTTATAGGTCACATTAATGGTGGAAAAAGTTTTGGAATTATTTATCTTGGTCTCAGTTTTTTACATCACAAAAACCTGGCATTTGAACAGGGGTGTGTAGACTTTTTATATCCACTGTATATACAGTGATGCTTGAAAGTTTGTGAAACCTTCAGAATTTTCTACATTTCTGCATAAATATGACCTAAAACATCACCAGATTTTCACACATGTCCCAAATGAATGACTTGGTGTGGTTAGGATCACTGATCCACTTTCTCTTGAGATTCAGTTCATGGACAGATGTCCTGATATTTTCCTTTAGTATTTGCTGGTATAATGCAGATTTCATTGTCCCAATCAAAGCTGTCCTAGCCCAGATGCAGCAAAACAGGCCCAAACCATGATACAACACGGATTGGATAAGGATCTTATGCTGGAATTCAGGTTCTTCTTTTCTCCAAACACAGTGCTTCTCATTCAAACCATAAACTTCAGTTTTGGACTCATCTGTCCACAAGACATTTTTCCGGTAGCCTTCAGGATTGTCCACCTGATCTTTAGCAAAGTGCAGATTTATTGTCCCATTTATTTAATTGGATTCTCTTTATCTACTTTTAGGGCTTGTGTGAAAATCTGATGATGTTTTAGGTCATATTTATGAAGAAATGTAAAAAATTCTAAAATGTTCACAAACTTTCAAGCACCACTGTAAAGACCAAAAAATATTTCTGTGATGTTTTGCAGCTTATTAAAAAGCTGTTTTTAACATTCGGTCCATTTTCAACCTGCTCATTAATATTGATGGCCCCTTAATCAAAATTGGTAAAGTTTTTTTTTTTTTTTAATGGTCTAATCACAATAAGGAAGCAGTTCCGGGTGTGTCTGGTTTGCTAACTTAAGAGAACTGAAGCCGGGGCTTGTTGGTTTATGACGTCATAAATCCCAGAAAGTGCAATCTACTTCTTTCTTTGGGTTTTTTTGAAAGACAAAATCTGGCTTGGTGAAAGGACCAATGAGTGAAAATGGAGAAAATATATTTTGGGGAAAATATGACAAGATTTAAGCAGAAATAAAATGTAGTAATAAACAGTAAAATATTACACAAGAATTCAGTGATATTCAGTTATTTACCAATGTCATGTTTCTGGTTTGTTCCATATTAAGTAATGTTCTTTTTTCGATCTTCTGACATGTCTTGCAAAGTGAAATCAATTAATTTCTCTCTACTTGTGTTAATAAAAAAAGCACTGCTGGTTTCAGCAGTTAGGACACTCAGAAATCTTTGTGTTTTTGTTGCTTACTCATTTAAAATTTTCTGTTTTACAGTGCATCCAGAAAGTATTCACAGCGCTTCACTTTTTCCACATTTTGTTATGTTACAGCCTTATTCCAAAATGGATTAAATTCATTTTTTCCTCAAAATTCTACACACAACACCCCATAATGACAGCATGAAAAAAGTTTTTTTTTTTAGATTTTTGCAAATTTATTAAAAATAAAAATCTAAGAAATCGCATGTACTGTACATAAGTATTCACAGCCTCTGCCATGATGCATCCTGTTTCCATTGATCATCCTTGAGATGTTTCGACAGCTTAACTAGAGTCCACCTGTGGTAAATTCATTTGATTGGAGATGATTTGGAAAGGCACACACCTGTCTATATAAGGTCCCACAGTTGACAGTACATGTCAGAGCACAAACCAAGCATGAAGTCAAAGGAATTGTCTGTAGCCTTCAGAGACAGGATTGTCTTGAGGCACAAATCTGGGGAAGGGTACAGAAAAATTTCTGCTGCTTTGAAGGTCCCAATGAGCACAGTGGCCTCCATCATCTGTAAATGGAAGACGTTCAGAACCACCAGGACTCTTCCTCCACCATTAGTACCTTTTCTGGAGTGTCCGGGAGAGCCAGCGATCCTGTGGCCGAACTGGGTGGCCATGTTCAAGGGTTACATCGCTGCACTGGGCTTAAGTAGGCACGATGGGAGATGACAACGAGCACTTCTGGCTCTCCATCTCGGCGCGGAAGGCCGAAGAATTTTCAGTACATTGGGTGAAATGGAGTACTATGAGGATGCTGTTGAGTGGCTGGCCAAGCACTTCGCCGAGCAGACGTGGACCACAAAGCTGCGGGTAATGGAGCTGTTGGCGCCAGGAGCAGCTAAGCTAGTTAGCTTAGAGAAGCTAACGGCCCATTCAGTGCCTATGGGCAGGTTAGCCGCTAAGCTAACTGTACGCCAAAACCAAGTTACGAGCGCTGACGAGCAGGCTTCGGGTCTCCCTGGACTTTGGCCACAGGGGGCCAGAGTGTTTAGAGCCACAACGGTGGTGTTGAAGGCAGTCGGGAGCAGACCGATGAGCACGGAGGGACAGTGTGCCGGACAGCAGCATGGTGGGTCCTGAGGAGTGACACAGTTGGCGGTGAAGAGGGACGTTTTGGCGGGAGAGATTGTTTTTGATCCCGGGGGCAGACGGCGGCCACGGGCACACATGTCGGGGGGCTGCCTGGGGCCTCTGAGCCGGTCTTGTCTTCAGCGGCCAGGGGAGTGGATTGTTTGGGGCTGTCCTGGGCCTCCGGGTCAGTTTTACCCCTGGCTGCCAACAGACATTGGCATAACTTAAACATTGAAATGTAAATATGTATATATACTCTGCTGGTGTGCATGAGAGGATGTATGTTGTGGGATTATTTCATGTGTTTTAGAGACATGGTCCAAATTTTGTTTTTCTTTTGGATGAGTGTGTTAGGCTATTTTATTGCAGTTAATTGTTCCCTGTTTTCTTAGTGCATGATTCGGGTCCTAAACTGGGGAGGGTCTCGACTGTGTGTGTGGTTTTGCATTTTGTAAAGGGGAGGGTAAGTGTGGTGTCGTGAGTGTGTGTGTGATGCCGTACCTGCCCACAGGGTGACGTCAGGTGGGCACGGCCACTGGTGTGTATAATCCTGTGTTCTGATAATAAAGGGTGGCTGGTTGTTGGCTCCCTACATGACAAGACTCTGACTCCTTCTTCATACATAACAGGGTCTTCAATAAAGTCCATTTAAGTAATCATTCAGGCGGCAAAGAAACTGTTTTGGGTTTTTTTCGTCAGTCTTCTCCTTCACTGTGAATTCAATGTCAGGGCCTGGTTGATCACTCAACTAAACAGGCCACAGAGGCATCTGCAGTGCTCCTGAGCTGTGAACACTCAAAGGTCCGATCAGTCTTCAACTGAGAACACTGGGCCTCTGTCCAAACACACTTCAGAACCAATAGCAGTGCTTTCACTTTCTGCTGAGCATGGACAGAACCAGGAGGGGCTGGATTTAAAGGTGTGATGGAGGATGAGGGGGTTTGTGGGTTTTATCGTGTCTCTGTCATGGATGAATGTTTCCTATTATCAGAGCGTGTGTGTGTGTGTGTGTGTGTGTGTGAGGTTTGTATGAAATGCATCAACGAGTGTGACAGTTACAGTCCTCTGGATCGGAAAAAAATGTCAAACCCCGTGACCTGAGCGAACATCAGACTTTTTCATGGTGAAGCACCTGCTGAGACTCACAGATGGAGAAGGAAAGAGAGATATGGATAGACCACCAGAGACTTATAACTCTCCCTTTACCAGATTTTAATAAGAGAGATCCCACAAAAAAGGATTCATTTGCCTGGCTTGACCTGCTGTTTTTAATAGAGACTAACTATTTTGATTTGAGCTCTCTGTGCTTTATAAACCCTCCTGGCGTTGACATGTCCCTCTTGGGTCGCTCCGGCTCTGGCTCCTTTACGCAAGTGTTACTCTGTTACATGCGGGGGAAGCTTTTGAATCCCACACTTGGAAAGTTCTCAGAGGCCGCGTTGACTCATGGGACGGAGCACCTGCCGCGGGACCCCAGTCCAATCGCTCGGTCGAAGAAATCTAACAAAGAAAAGTTGAGAAAATGACATTTTAATTCCACGTCTGATCTCCCTGAAGCAGACAGAGCAAAATGACAAAGTGATGAGAGAAATCATTTTAAGCCCAGGTTGGTGTCATTTCCTCTGCTGTTTTTTTTTTTTCTTTTTTCCTCCTGTGAGCTGAGCATTTCAGATATTTCTGTAGCAAACGCATTCTTCTTTTAAAAATAGTTTTATTGTGTTTTTCTAATAAGAGAAAAATGTTCCCTCAGTAGCAGGCTTCACATAAATCTGTACTTACAGCAGTTACACGGGGGAAAAGAAGACAGAATAAATCAGATTTAAGCTCCCTCCATGTACTTTCTTTTTGACAGTGACAAAATGTCTGACATTTTAAGTTATAGGGAGGAGAAAAATTTGAACACAAAACAGTGTCTTTTGGCACGTTGTTTGACTGAATTCCACCTTGTGAAAAAAAATGCGTGATTGGTCAGAGTGAAAGTGGCATGCCTGGCAACCGCCATCCCGTTGGCTAAAAGTGCATTAATAGCCAGTCCGACTACAGAGGGCGGTCAGATATGGCAGGAGATGGAGAGTGTAGATTTACCCCAGTGGAAAACTAAACATCTGCCCACTTGAAAGTGCTCGTGCACAACTCACAGTGTCTATACAAGCACCCGCACGCACACACATCCAGTACAAACACCCACACAGACACACACTGCAGCCCAAAGCCTGTGGGGAATTTCATTGAACACAAGGAGCAACAGAATTCCATCGCCCATGCCAGGGTTTTCATGCCAAATTACCCTTTAATGGGATATTAAATGGCAGGAATTTGGCTTCATGTTTTTCTTGTTGCTTGGTACCAGATTTCGCCCCGTCCGATATCATATAGATCATTACATGTCAAAATAACTCCTAACGTTTCTGTGGGCAGAGGCTGAGAGATCTCGGTTGGACATTTTGCACGAGATTGACAGAGGGACGTTGTCTCAGGTTCTCTCCTCCGTGGACTCTGGTTAGAGCTGAGCACAGTAGCCCGATGGTGAATGTAGCGCACTTGCCAATGCATCTTTTGAAGAGGGGAAGCACCGATAACTGAAAGCTGTTGAGCGGCTGGCAGCTAATTTCCACTATTTGAATTTGACGTGCCTATTTTTTCAAACCTGACACCAGTGTGACGTTTCAAGGGTTCACGCAATAATTAGAGAGGATTTGGAACAAACAGGCATTTATTTCTTCTGTGACTCATTACACAGAACAGAGGGGAGGTCATTCACACACACACGCACACACACACACACTCACCTCACTCTGGGGGGCACAGACACATGAGCTCTCACACGCAGGGAAAACAGCACTACCAGGATAGCTCTAAATGCCTTAATAGTGATGCTAAAATGGACCTAGTGCTTTTCTAGTCTTAGCAATCTTCAACTACTAGCCACATTCACACAACAGTTGATCATACAACCATCGCTGATGCATCGTGCTGGTTGGATGCTCCTTATGCTAAATTAAATTTTTGCAAGAAAACCAAGGAACCAGGATTCAACCCACCAACCATCCAGTTAGTCACAGCTGTTATTGTCAACATTTATGGTGAATATGTTAACAGACTGAAGTTTTATTGGTAATATTTGCTCTGTCAATGATAGATAGATAGATAGATAGATAGATAGATAGATAGATAGATATGCAAAAGATGAAAGGGTATGCAACCTGTGGCACAGTGTCACTAAAAGCTTCACTTTTTTGAGAAAAACTTCACAAATTTACCAAGAAAATATGTAAATTTAAGAGAAATGGTTACAAAACCCATTAGGAAAAAAATCAGATTTTAAAGAATAAACAAGTAAATTTATGACAAAAAACTTAGAAGTTTATAAGAAAAAATCTACAATTGTACAAGATTGCACAGTTTTAAGGAAAACTAGAATTGCACTCAACAGAGATGCAGACCCACATCTCACAGCCCTGTCCTTGTTGGCATGTTATATAGTAGGGAAAATCCCTACTATATAACATTGGATGCCCAACCTGTTTTCAGACTTTACCGGTCTTAAAAGTCAACTGCACGGTCAAGGTCATTGAACATTCAAGCGGTGTCTCAGACCCCATTCCAGCTTGTGTTTAAATGTGGTGGTTCTTTCTCTCATAAAGAAGTCACCTAGCATCATTTCCTTTTCAGTTAGAGCACGGATAAACAGTGCAAAAATGCAAGAAAAGTCAAATTCATGATAAAGACAGTGCTTATTTAAGGGAAAAAGTTGCCTGTTAAAAATGTTGAGCAGCCAATTTACATTTATAATTTGACAGTTTTTGATTAATTTAATTAATAGTCATACATGCTTTGCAGCCCTACCCAGATTTATTTGGCCAAAAGTTGTTCAAAATGGCTTTTTCCATAGTAGAGGTTACACCTGGGTTCATGCCAATCTTGGCCCAGGACATTCTCTTCAAAGAAATTCTTCATCTCAAAAATTCCGTCTTGTTCTGTTAATCCAATAGTTATTCAGAAATAGATTAGGGACATTGTATCCTGTATCCCCCACAAACACAGTATAAATGTCAGTGCCAAATCTAGATTGGCTTCTTACATTTCCAACAACTGTACAAAAAGAGAATAATAATAATAATAATAATGGAATGCATTTATATAGTGCCTTTCAAGATACCTAAAACGCTTTACAATGAGTCCAGTTTTCATTCACTTCACAGACCGACCATGGTAGTGGTAAGTTACTGCTGTAGCCACAGCTGCCCTGGGGCAAACTGACAGAAACGTGGCTGCCAATCCATGCCAACGGTCTCGCCGACCACTACCGAACATTTATACACATTCGTGCCCAGTGTCATGGACACTGGAGGCAAGGTGGGTAAAGTGTCTTGCCCAGGGACACAACAGCAGGATGGCTGGGGAGAGCGGGATTGGGCCCCCACTAGGCCACCACTTCGATGATGTGCCATCATTTTGATAGTACATCAAAATTTGACCAGGTAAATGTCACTTCTTCCATAGCCTGTATGGGTCCACATTGCCTGCAACAGCTCCGTTCTTGGTAAGAACACTGAAAAGACTACAACTATGGTGACTATGACTTGAGTCCCAACGGCCAATCACAGGGCACAACTTTAGCCACCAACAACCAAGCACCCAGGGACTGGCTGTAGGGACTGAGGTCATAGTCACCATAGTTGTAGTCTTTCCAGTGTTCCTGCCCCATACAAGAGTGCTGCTTTAACTTGCACGTTTCTTAGAATGGGGTTCAGTGAAAACAGCCTTGTATCCAGGCCTCCGCTGGGCTCCTACGGCAGTTTCAGTTAGGTCACAGTGAGTGCCAGACAGTTATTGATTCCTGGAAAGACTTGTAACGCTTAAAGACCTCTAGAGTCGTCCAGGTAAAGGGAAGTCATTTTAATGTGGAAAAGAAAAAGATGAATGTTTGGATTTCTTGTCTTGAAGTGGAAAGCTAGAACGATTTGATGGTCACCAAAGATAAAAAGAGATTTCTGTCATGGATGTTTTCATATTTTCTACTAACAAGGTGGACTTATCTGGATTTCCTTCACCATTAATGTCCTCATGTTGCCTGTCCAAAGATGAACCCAACTGTAATGATTCATGCAGTGGTGTTATTGAGGGAAGGGTGGCGGTTGTGTCTGGTCTTCTGTTGAACGGCAGTGTAATTTACCGTACAGCAGCATGAAAGATGACACTCGACACGGGGCCACTTGATAATGACAGTGAGCCGCTCCCAGAAAGTGATGGATGTGGACTTGTCCTCTCAGGAATCCAGAGATGTGGATGGGCTGGCTACAGTTTGAAGTTTCCAGAGTTTCAAAGGAAAGCATAAGAGAAGACAGTGAGAGGAGGGGGTTCTGGGATGGGGCGTTCCAAGGCAGCAGCTTTTTGCCAAGAATCACTGGGTTCAGGTTAGGCTTTTGAAATCAGAGTGAACGAGATGAAAAGGAGAGAGGCGCTTGTCCAATGATGGTCAAAATCTGATTTTCCCCAGAAGTGGCCTGTTGAGGGAGGAAATATAGCATGGTGGCAGTGACTAAGATACACATTGTGGTTGGAAGAAATGAGTGTGTGCATGCCTGTGTCTGTGTGCGTGTTGAGTTCCCTCTCACAAAGATAGGAAGAGAACAGCTGGCCAGCGCTTACTTTGAAAAGGCGCTGCTTTAGGAATAGGAGTGGGACTTAGGGATTGGGTGAGACCGGCAATTAAACTGAGTTGAAGGTGAAGTTCGTCCAAATTACAAAACATATTTAGATTTTTTTTGCACTAAAGCCTAGCTGTGTCTGGCCAATAATCAGAATAAACTCCTCTATAACTTGTGCCAGTGAAACTGAGATGTTTGGAATTTTATTTGTGCTCCTCAGAGCTTTAAAATATTTCCTTTGAAAAAGAAAGCATTAACATTCTGCTATTTGTAATTTTCCTGTAAAGAGAAGCTAATGAAATCTCTTGAAACTTTCAGAATTCACTAACTTATCTGCATCAGCTTTCTATCATCTAAAGGCACTTCAGTTATTAAGAGATTTTAAACTATTTTATTTTACTAGTAATCTACTAGTGGTCTTTTTAGATAATTTAGTGACAAATTATTAGTAACAAAACTTCAGTGAACACAGATAAATATTGTTATGTATGACTAGCAAATGTAGTGCTGTACAGGCCTAACATGATGTGGAACACAGTATCAATATAGAAGTACCTGATTCTGTTTTGAGTTGTTCTATTAAAGCCAGCTTGGTTGACTACATCTTATGTTCTATAATGTAAGATCAACAGGTGACTGAAATGATCAAGAAAATTGTTTGCTATTAAGGGTTTACTTGTGGGAAATGTTACATTTTGTTACTTATTAAAGGTGGTGTATGGAACGTTTGGAAATTCAAGGGATACCTTATGGCTGCTGTGTGAACTGCAGAACATTTTTGCCATTCATGTTTCTGAATTACCCCCACCCCCCACCTCCCCCCCAAAAAAAGGAAAATAGAAAAAAGACATTCAGTTTCTAAAAGGTTGAGACGCTGTTTAAAATCTAGTGGGGGGCAAATTAATGCATTACCACGTAATAATGCAGTGCACCCATTGATCGTGGAAATTTTTATTGCAATTAATTGCAATATAGTTGTGTGTGATTGTTGTGTTTTGTTGCGTGCAGGCTGGAGCTGACACATTTTTTTGCTGAGTTTTTTGTGACTCAGTGGTGTGTAACTACAGTAACTGCCCTGTAACTGGCAAGAGATCTGTTCCAGTGCATACCCTCTTTAGGGGCTTTTGTTTATGAGTTTTTTTTGGGATAATATTCCAGATTAGATATCATTTTTGACATATTGAAAGCTTTAAATAAACCTGCAGTTGCAGATGGCAAACACATTTGTCAACTCCCATGTTAATAAGAAAATGAAAAACTTGAAAAATTGCAAGTTTATGGCACATTACACAGAAAAAAAAATCTGCATTTAATTGCAATCAGTTGTGAGTTTTTGGAGATTAATTATGATGAAAATCTGTAATTGTTGCCAACTAAAATCCAAATTAAAACAGAATGAAATTATTTGCAAATCTCATAAACCACTGTCTTATTCACAATAGAAGATAGAAAACAGAAAGTGAGAGATTTTTCTATTTCATTAAAAGCTCATCTAGAATTTGATGGGAGCAATATGTATCAGAAGAGCTTGAAACAGAACAGCTTGTAAGTGTCTGGGAATAGAAGAGACCAGTGGCTGGACCTTTGTGAGAGGAACGTTGTCTCATTCTTGTCCAATAGAGGATTGTAGCTGCTCAACAGTGCTGGTCTTCTTTGTTGTATTTTTGTGTTTCATAATGCACAACTTGCTTTCATTTGATGAAAGGTCTGGACTGCAGGTAGACCAGTCCAGACATACTGTTGTCATGGATGCAGTGTACAGCATAGCATTGTCTGCTTCAAATATGCAAGGCCTGCCCTGAAAAGATGGTATCTGGATTAGAGTGTACAGGTGCATCTCAATAAATTAGAATGTCATCAAAAAGTTAATTTATTTCAGTCATCAATGATTGTGGAAACTTCACACTGGACCTCAAGCAACTTGGATTCTGTGCCTCTCCAATCTTCCTCCAGACTCTGGGACCTTGATTTCTAAATGACAGGACTTGCCCCCTGATTTGGGGAGCCACGTCGTCTGCTGGTGTTGGTCCACTGTGTTTTGTCTAAAGTCAGTGCAGTTGTCTACCAGGAAAGGTTAGAGCACTTCATGCTTCCCTCTGCTGACAAGCCCTATGGAGATGCTGAATTCATTTTCCAGCAGGACTGCCCACACTGCCAAAATTAATACCTGGTTTAATGGCCCACGGTATCACTGTGCTTGGTTGGCCAGCAAACTCTCCTGACCTAAACCCCATAGAGAATTTATGGGGTATTGTCAAGAGGAAGATGAGATACCAGCTCCAACAACACAGATGAGTTGAAAGCGGTTATCAAAGTAACCCAGGTTTTCATAACGCCTCAGTAGTACCGCAGGCTGATCGTCTCCATGCCACCCTGCTTTGATGCAGTACTAATTCATCCAAAAGAAGCCCCGACCAAATATTAGTGTGCACATGGACATACTTTTCAGTTGGCCAACATTTCTATTAAAAATCAATTTTTACAAATTGATCTTATGCAATATTCAATTTTTTGGGGAAACTGAATTTGGGTTTTTCATGAGCTATAAGCCATAATCATCAAAATTAAAAGAAATAAACACTTGAAATATATCACTTTGTGTGTAATGAATCTATACGAGTTTCACTTTTTGAATTGAATTACTGAAATAAATCAACTTGTTGATGACATTCTAATTTATTGAGATGCATCTGTAGGTTTCACTAAACCTGTATATTACTTTCAACACTGATGTGCTTTTCCAGATGTGATAGCTGCCAGTTCCATAGGCACTAATGCACCTCCATACCATCAGAGATGCATTGATTTCTATGACAGAATCATGTCTGTTTTTATTACAGTGGCACCCAAGGGCTTGGAAATAATCGTGTTTTAGAATAAGTCTTTGCAATTTTACACGGAGAAACATTTTTTTCTCCACAACTAATCCACAATTTGTAGATGAAATATTCTGTAGACTGCTGAAACTCTGCCATCTTTACTGCTAAGAGACTCTGCCTTTCTAATGTGCTTTTTTATACCAGTTATATAAGATTGTCATAATTTGGGCTTGAGCGAATTGCATTAATACAACCAGACCACACTGTCAAGCCAGCCTCCCCTCTGGGAAGTGTACCTCAAGTCCACACTTTATGTTCAGTTATTGTTTTTCTGTGATCATGTATGATTATTTTTGCATTGATTGCTCTCTGCGTTTCCCTGAGTCCCCTGTCTTTGTCTTCTGTGTTTATCCCTTGTCTGGTCCTGGTGTCTGTGTGTATTGCCCCGTCTATCCTGTGTTTCCCACTTGTAGTCACTTCCCTGCTGTGCTTGAGTTCTGTGTTGTGGTAATTAGTTCTCTCTATATATATCCTGTGCACTGTCTGTGTCTAGTATGGTGTCATTATGTTGCTATTCCCTGCCCGTCATCCCCTGTATCCTGAGTTATCTCCTGTAAGTTTATTTGCCTTTAGTGTTTGAGTTTTCTCCAGCCTACGTGCTGCTATTTGTTTGTTCTTTTGTTTTCTGTTAATAAATCATTGACCATTTCATGAAATGGTCAGTCAGAAAGCAACTCATACTGGCTCGAACGTCGCCTGGGTTAGCAAGGTCAGGAGTTCCTGGCAGTGAAAGGTAAAGGACAAAGCTGCGTGGAGGAATCTGATCAGATCTAAATGAAACAGTCATTGTTGCCCCTGACAGACTGCTATGATGATGATGATGATGATGAATAAATCATTATTTGCTCTGAAGTCCTGCCTGCTGCGGAAGGCCAATTTTTCCCTGTTTGCCTGCCAGAGTGTTTCATGACAAAGATAAGCCTTTATTAGTCCCACAATGGGGAAATTCCAGGATTACAGCAGCAAAGGGACAGCAGCACTCAAGCAATAGTTAATAAGATAATAAGAACTGGTTAGCCAAAGCAGTAGATGAATATGCATATGTACAAAGATATACACCGCGTTCCCAATTATTATACAAATGATATTTGTCTCTGATTTTCCTAAATAGTCAATGCAAATGACAGTTTAATTTTGAAGTCATCAACCATTACAGCATAATTCAAATTTTATCGAACAAACCTCCCAATGATAATTTTTTTTTTGCAACAACAAAAAAACCCCCTCAAAATGCACTGTTCCAAATTATTATGCACAACAGAGTTTCAAAACATTTTGTTGGTTATAAAGAACTGAAAATGGTCATTTATTGAATTTGCAGCATTAGGAGGTCATATTTACTGAAATCAAAAGCTATTTCAATCAAAAACATCTTAACAGGCCAAGTTACATGTTAACATAGGACCCCTCCTTTGATATAACCTTCACAATTGTTGCATCCATTGAACTTGTGAGTTTTTGGAGAGTTTCTGCTTGAATTTCTTTGCAAGATGTCAAAATAGCCGCCCACAGCTGCTGTTTTGATGTGAACTGCCTCCCACCCTCACAGATCTTTTGCTTGAGGATGCTCCAAAGGTTCTCAATAGGGTTGAGGTCAGGGGAGGATGGCAGGGGAGGATGACCTCTGTGTCATTGGCTGCCCATAGCAGCCAATGACACAGAGGTATTTTTTGCAGCATGAGATGGTGCATTGTCATGCATGAACATAATTTTGCTATGGAAGGCACAGTTCTTCTTTTTGTACCATGGAAGAAAGTGGTCAGTCAGAAACTCTATATACTTTGCCGAAGTCATTTTCACACCTTCAGGGACCCTAAAGGGGCCTACCAGCTCTCTCCTCATGATTCCGGCCCAAAGCATGACTCTGCCACCTCCTTGCTGACGTTGCAGCCTTGTTGGGACATGGTGGCCATCTACCAACCATCCACTACTCTGTCCATCTGGACCAGCCAGGGTTGCACAGCACTCATCAGTAAACAAGACTGCTTGAAAATTAGTCTTCATGTATTTCTGGGCACACTGCAACCGTTGCTGCTTGTGAGCATTGGTTAGGGGTGGTCGAATAGTAGGTTTAGGCACAACTGCAAGCCTCTGGAGGATCCTACACCTTGAGGTTTGTGGGACTCCAGAGGCACCAGCAGCTTCAAATTCCTATTTGCTGCTTTGTAATGGCATTTTTGCAGCTGCTCTCTTAATCTGATGAATTTGTCTGGCAGAAACCTTCCCCATTACACCTTTATCCGCACAAGCCCATCTGTGCTCTGAATCAGCCACAAATGTCTTCACAGTACGATGATCACGCTTAAGTTTTCATGAAATATCTACTGTTTTCATACCTTGTCCAAGACATTGCACTCTTTGATGCTTTTCAGCAGCAGAGAGATCCTTTTTCTTTCCCATATTGCTTGAAACCTGTGGCATGCTTAATAATGTGGAACATCCTTCTTAAGTAGTTTTCCTTTAATTGGGCTCACCTGGTAAACTAATTACGATAGTTGTCTGAGATTGATATCAGTGATCCAAAGAGCTCTGAGACACAATACCATCCATGAGGTTCGTGGGACTCCAGAGACACCAGCAGCTTCAAATTCCTATTTGCTGCTTTGTAATGGCATTTTTGCAGCTGCTCTCTTAATCTGATGAATTTGTCTGGCAGAAACCTTCCTCATTACACCTTTATCCGCACAAGCCCATCTGTGCTCTGAATCAGCCACAAATGTCTTCACAGTACGATGATCACGCTTAAGTTTTCATGAAATATCTAGTGTTTTCATACCTTGTCCAAGACATTACACTCTTTGATGCTTTTCAGCAGCAGAGAGATCCTTTTTCTTTCCCATATTGCTTGAAACCTGTGGCATGCTTAATAATGTGGAACATCCTTCTTAAGTAGTTTTCCTTTAATTGGGCTCACCTGGTAAACTAATTATGATAGATGTCTGAGATTGATATCAGTGATCCAAAGAGCTCTGAGACACAATACCATCCATGAGTTTAATTGAAAAACAAAAAATTGAATGTTTATGACACTAAAATCCTATTTGCATAATAATTTGGAACATGGTGTATACACAATGCAGCAGCATTGCAGCTAGATGGAATAAACAGCATTACAGTTTGTTAGATTGTTAGATTAGATTACCCTGCAGAACATGAATATGTACCCAGACAGTATATTTCACATTTGAATCAACAGTGTTGTTGTCACCCTCAGTAATGATTGTTATTGTCTTAGTTGTGTATTGGAGGGGACGATCTCTATTGTGCAAAGTTGTTATGTTTAGTACATTTAATACAACCTCTATGAGCAGACCTGGTTAGGTTATAAAGTCTAACAGCCATAGATAGGGAGAACCTGCGTAACCTCTCTGTCGTGCACCTAGGATGGCACAGCCTACCGCTAAATGAGCTCCTCAGTGCATTCAGCGTGTCCTGCATGGGGTGGAACTCGGGCTTTAGCAGAGATGACAGTTTAGCCACCATCCTCCTTTCTCCTATCTCCTCCACTGGGTCGAGGTGTCGCCCCAGTACAGAGCTAGCTCTTCCTGTCAGCTGCCGTGATTCCACTGCCCCAGCAGACCACTCCAAATGTGATGGCCGATGCCACCACTGAATCGTAGAAGGTCTTCAGGAGTGCCCCTTGCACTCTAAAGGACTTGAGCCTCCTCAGGAGGAACAGCCTGCACTGCCCCTTCTTGTAGAGCACGTTGGTGTTGTGTGACCAGTCCAGTTTATTGTTCAGGTGAACACCCAGGTACTTGTAAGATGCCACCATCTCAATGTCTGTTCCCTGGATGTTTACTGGTGCTGTAGGGGGTTGTCCTCGCCTGCAGCAGTCCACCATCAGTTCCTTGGTTTTCCTCGCATTGATCTGGAGGCAGTTCTGCAGGCACCAGTCCACGAAATCCTGGATAAGTCCTCTGTACTCTGCATTATCCCCATCAGAGATGAGGCAGAGTTGTCAGAGAACTTCTGTAGATGGCAATGTGTTGTGTTGTGTGAAAAGTCAGCAGTGTAGAAGGTGAACAGGAAGGGAGCCAGAACTGTTCCCTGGGAGGCCCCCGTACTGCAGATGATGGTGTCAGACACACAGTCCTGGGTTCTCACAAACTGTAGTCACTTTGTGAGGTAGTCCAGGATCCACAATGACAGGTGCTGGTCCACCCCTGCGCACAGTAGCTTGTCCCTCAGGATCACTGGTTGGATGGTGTTGAAAGCACTGGAGAAATCAAAGAACATGATCCTCACAGTGCTTCCAGGCTACTCCAGATGGGACATGGAACAATGTAGGAGGAAGATCACTGCATCCTCCACCCCGATGCGATGCGGGTAGGCAAGCAAGTGGATCCATCCCTGGTCCCACCAGGGGGCGGAGGTGGGCGAGTAGCAGCCTCTCCAGGATCTTTATTAGGTGTGATGTGGAGGCCACTGGTCTGTAGCTGTTCAGGTCCTTGGGGTGAGGGGTCTTTGGTACGGATACCACATAGGATGTTTTCCACAGCTATGGTACCCTCCCCAGCTTCAGGCTCAGACTGAAGATGTGCTCCACGATCCCACACAGCTGGTCTGCGCAGGACTCGAGTGTCCTAGCTTGTCTGAGCAGGACTTGATATCACTGGGCTGTTTCCGTCAACCTATTTATGTCGTAAATTTACAACATGTTCCTGCAGCTGATTTTGTGCCACTTAATTTTCCATCTTTTAGTGTCTCTGTCCCACTTTTTTGAGACATCATATTCAAGATAAGTAATTTTTTCCATCCAGTGCAATTTCTTTTATCAACGTATATCTTTCTGTAATTTTTCCTCTTTTTCTCTCTGCAGTCTTTGTGGGACGAGTGCATATCTGTTAAATAAATTAATAATTAAAAAAGCACACATAGATGTACACTGCTCTCCACTGTCATATGTGCTGCTTGTATTGATTCAAATGCTTATTTACAATAACTGATTATACAGTTCAACATAAGTTATTTGGCTTATTAGCTTATTAGCTTAATAGCTTATTTGGCTATTGTTAATCATTTTATACTGCAGAAATGGAAAAAAAAATACACACTGCCTCACTTATTAGCAACTGTAGAAATGATTGTAAATATAGGTACCTTAAGCATGTCTTTCATCTAAAGCAAATTGCACATTTTTGAGTTGATGAGTGTATGAGGTTGTCGGGCAGTGAGCCATGACTTCTCAGTTGACTGAGCCACAAATATGAGGTGACTCAGAAGTCAGATTCCTTTATACCATACATCCATCAGTATATGGAAGAAAAAAGAAAACACAGAAGAACAAAAGGAATAGTTACTGTAGAAAAGGAGCTACTTGCCTGAAAATGCCAGTTTCTACTGTTGGGGCAAATATAAAAAGGGGGATCAGTTCCATTTTCCAAATAAGAATACTGCTTCCTGGGCTATTCCCCCCAGAACTAGACAGAGACGGCCTTAGATGCATGTGCATGCAGATTTAATCAGCCTGTTTCACATCTATCTATAAATGCAAGGAATCTGTGTGTGTGTGTGTGTGTGTTCCTCACATATCTCTCAAACCGTTCATCAAACTGACCTCAGGTTGTATAAGTTCTTTGCTGAGGTTACAAGGGTGTGCAACCCTGAGTATGGAATTGATCAGTCAAAATATGTAATTTTTATCAATAAAAGTTTAGCCACCGCTCTGTTTCCTCATGCTCTGGCTTCTGGAGATGTGGGCGGGGTTTTGAATTTACTCCTTACTGATTGGATAATATGCGGCATCACAACCAGTCACTCACCACAGCTCTCCATAAACAAAAAAGGAAGTGAAAAGTGACAAATTTGACCAGAAAAAGAGAATACTAAAAAATTAAAAAGTTATACTATGATGTTGCTGTGATTGTGTAAGTTGAAAGGATAATTCAGGGAACACCAGCAGGGATCTGGGTCTGACAAAGAACACTGGTGTTGGAGAAGCAGCAGGCAGGCCGCGGTCCTTTGCAGGGAAGCAATTCCAGCCCGCCCGGTCAGCGGTAGACGCGAGTCCCTTTGCAGGACCACGAGTCCCCGATGGCGCTCCTCTCAGTGTGCTCGCACAGCTATCTAAAAATTAAAAGTTAATAATAATACCGCCATGACTGTGGAGCAGAATGCCCAGATCAATTGCATATCCTATACGGCCACATATACACGTTTTGACTAAACGACGACTGTCACCAAACAGGACACAAAAACGCCCAAATAATGAAATTAATAAATTTATTCAAATACTTACTGACAAATGGGCAACACTGATGCAACAGTTGCAGTCATTCTCCTGTGTATAATAATGTTGGGTGTTTTGTACTTAATATTGCTAAAATATAAAAGAATGCACTAAAATGGGTCTCAAATATTTGTTAACATGTCCTGCTATAGTACCACATGAGTTTACTGACGATACACTATAAACTACACACATAAACTAAAACAGTTATAATGGTGGCTGAACAGCTCCCGTTCCCCAAAGTGATACAACAAAGATACAACACTTATGAAAATGTCTTAAAAGATCACAGAAACATGTGATCTGTCAAACAAATAAACCAGGGTTCTTAAACAGTCTAATATTGGATGTCCTATTCATGCCAGATGACATCAGACTTCTTGTCAGAGTTTTCAGCATTACAAAAAAAGCAATCCTGAAACCAAGCTGGATGCCCCTAGAACACTGAGGTACTAGCTAGTTCAAATGCTAGTGGTTACATAATATATAGAGCCAGTCTGAGGAATGTCTCTTCGGAAATCGGAAGGAAGAAAGGATTAGATGATGTGGCAACTGTAAGGATGATTGACGTAGTTGTTGAAGATTTGTTGTGTGTAGTGATTTCCTTGTCCGTGCCCTGTGTGTATAGTTCATGACTTGTGAATTATCTGTTTTCACCCTTTCATAGTATTCTGTGTTTTGAAAATGTCTGTATCAAGACCACAATAAAGGCAGAATTACATCATTTTGTCATTTGAAATGAAATGGATGTATAAAATGAGGTGACACACTTCGCTTTTAGCCCAAGGGAAATACTGTATTTGTAGGAGGGGAAATGGCCAGAGTGGGAAAAATGGACCTACTGTACATCCATAACAAAAAGTGCACATCAACTAGTCAAGAGGGCCATGTTTATTTGGACTGGTAGTATTTTTTCCCAACCATTTAAAAAATCTGTAAGGGCTGCCAATAACAGACTGTTGTGTCCTGTCTTGTGTGAATGGTCCAACAGTGGGACTGAGTAGGAGTGGGTGCAGATGGTTTGAAGATGGCAGGCAGCTTCAAGCATATGGAGAAAGAAAAGAAACTGATGGTGAACCTCTGTCTCTAGAAGATAGGATATTGGCTTCTGACCACCAAGCAGAGACTGTGTGAACGGCAGCATCAGACTGAGACAGTGCCTATCTTGCGGAGAAGCATTAACAGACAGTGGCCTTAGACAGTGTTTACACACAGCTCCCTAATATAGAACTGGATGACAGAGGGATAATAAGCCCTCTCAACTTAATTGTTTTTAAATCAGCGTTGCACTGAGGTTTTCGGACATGCACACAAGACACAATCAGCTCAAACTCTGCCTGCCGAGTCAGGGAGACCAACACACACATCCAACAACACACAGAACTCGGCTGCTTATAAAACACAAATTGTTTCCATTTTAAAATCCGAGCCACGTCTAGAACAATGGGCAGCCATTGTGTTCCCACGGGATGGAGGCGAGCAGAGGGTGGTTTCATGGGACTGCAGAGGTGTGACCTCGCAGGGACATGGAGCACGCACACGCATGCAGACACATGCAGAAAATGCCCAGAGTATGCGAGGGCACTTCAGCTACCGCTCTGGAGAATTGCAACATAATGATGCAGTGTGTGCAGCACAAACATATCATTTGGCCTCCAGATCCTCTTCTAAAAAAGGTCTATTTTAAGGCACATGTAAACACTTAAAATTCTGAATAATGTTTACTTGTGGTTACAGGTTTTTTTTTTCTTTTCTAACGTGTGTGCGTGTGTGTGTTCATGCACCACGAGCAACTGCTAACCATTGGAGAGAGCTTTTGGAGGACGGCCAACCCCACTGTGCCTCATTTGTACCTGCTGTATCAAAGAAGTGATTTGATAACCGGCTTGTGTTTGTCATCGCATGGACACAGAGCCGTTTCTGCTTATAAAGCAGAGTATGCAAATGCTGCCAACACCCAAGCCACAAATTTACTCTTAACTTTTTTTGAGGGGAGAATTAAAATTACCTTCAACTTTACCCTTGTAAATTTGCAGCTTTTCTTATAAATTTGCTAATTTTCTTGTCAGTTTTCAAGTTTTTTTTCTCATAAATTTGTGACTTTGTTCCCTTAAATAAGCGGTTTTCTTGTAATGCTTCAACCTTTTTCCGTCATAAATTTGCTCAATTTTTTTTTTCTTGTTTGTAATTTTTCTCAAAAATGTATGCCTTTTTTGTAAATTTGCTATGTTTGCATCATAAATTTGCAGCTTTTTTGTTGTAAATTTGCAACATTAATATCGATGCTGGTTAAATTTTTTATTGTATGTAATTCTATGTAGCACTACTGGAATGGTGGCCTAGTGGTAGCGCATCCACCCCACAGCTGGAAGGTTGTGGGTTCAAGCCCTGACTGGGTCATACCAAAGACCATATAAAAATGGTATTTCCCGCGTTCTAGCTTGCTGCTCAGCATAATTGAATGGGGGAAAGAGAAGTTGTTTATGGCAGCGGCCCATGTGATTAACATTGTAGATAGGAGAAACGTAACTTTATTCTGCTGTATGGATTGAATGACAATAAAGTTGGCTTCTACTTTAATTTTTTTCTGTTCATCTAGACAGTGACCCAAGTTTATTTCTCAAAGACAGATTTTTTTTTTTTCCTATTTTAAACTCTTCCACATTCCAAAAATAGGGGCCCCCTTAAAAGCTAGAATTGGCCCTGGCTGCACATCTCCAGATACTATCATTTCTTCTTTTTAATCTTTTAGTGATCATCCATTGTCACGCCAACCCTCAACTTCCCGATCCCCCGGCTCCTGCACGATCCCCACTTTTATCTGTCCCTGACACCGTGGCAGTCCACCCACAGCAGAAACAAGACTCTCACACTCTCGCCACGACAACGCATTTACTCCTCCGCCCGAGACGCTCCTCTCATTTGGTCTGATTTACGGCGGGCCCCTGATTACGCTGTGTTTACTGGCACTTGTAAACACAATGACAGCCTGGCAGCATTTTAACATCTGAAAACGCTGTTATTATTTCACCATCTAGCAGGAAGACACAAGGCAGTGCTCAGTGGTGGATCTGAAGTTATCTGCCCCGACCACAGCCGCAGCAGCATGTGTCATCTGCCGGGCAGAGACAGAAAAAGAATGACAGAAAGAAAAAAAAAAAAGATCACAGAAAAAAAAAAAAAAACAGAGCTGTGGGGAGAGGAGTGATTTTTGGGCAGCAGCTCTGTGTCTGGCTGTGTCACTGCATCTATGTTGGATTTAATAGTTTAATAGCCAATTATTCGATATTATTGTAAGCGATGAAAGTGATGTCAGAGCGAAGGGAGAAGGCATTAAATTCACGCCATGTATGATGTCTTTGGCTCGCTGAGTGGAACTGACAGTTTGGTTCTTTGGAGACTTTATTCAGTACCAACAGAGACGGGGAGAGAAGTGAGATGGGAGGGGTAATATGAAATAAAGCGTGGTTGGCAGAGCATAGGCACAGGAGGGCCAAGGCATCTCTAAGTTAATTTACAGACCCCTCTTGACATTATAAAAAGTGCAGCGAAATACACAAAAGATAGCTCTCAAAAAGTGCAAAACTTTGAAAGAAGTCACAATATTTCATTCATCTGAAGGGTTTGTTTTCCCTTCTATAGAAAGCAATTAACTCAAGTGCTTTTGTCTGCACATTTAGTGATATGAAGGTGATGTAACAGCTGCTAACTTCCTGTCCACTGCAGCATAATGACTCACCTGTGGTGACAGTAGTTTATGACTCATTCTCAGACTTCAAGTAGCATCCCGAGGCTTCAGAGAGGCTGTGTAATGCCACAACGGTCTGCTCTTATCCTGACCCTCGCTGTGGTCACACAGCTCAGCGGTGAGCAGATTGTTGAGTCGGCACTCTGGTTCTCATCAGGTGCTTCGGAGGAAATCGGCTTAGCTCATTTCCTTACTTCAACAATTGAGTTTGGATTTGTCTGTTTGTGTCCAGTTTCGGTGACCTTCCTCCAGTGGTGGAATAATCTGCTCATTCTGGTCAAAGTAAACTCGTTTTGCTTTCTGCACAGCAACGTGCAACTTTATTATGTCTTATATTGAAGAGTGAACAAAATCAATCCAGTTTTAAAATCACCATTAGATTTTAAATGGATTAGGTCAGGTTCCAAAACCTATAAAAAGCCACTGTTGCCTGCATTCACGATCTTTACATGCACACAGTAAGAACAGACAATTGAGTTATTTACTGACTACAGAAAAAGTAAGAAAGTTATTCTATTCCTTTTCCATCTTAGATCACTTTTAAAAAGTAGATTTAAAAAAAAACCATTTGCCTGGTTAAAGGATGTGTTACTCATAATCCTTATACTTTACTAAATATGTATAAATATAATTTTTCAATGTATTAATTTAATGTGTTTAAATTGAATATGTGCAAATCTGATTCTGATCATACAAAGCCTCCCATTTTTGAGACCTTTAGCCAACCATTTAGAGTTGGCAGCCTTTTTGCAGCAGCGGCTCAGTTCTGAGTTTTCTTTCTCGTTTTTATTTACTATCCGTTTTTCTTCACTGCAACTTTTCTGATCTTGTTACCTGTAACCATCACGGACACCATGGACACATTAGCTGTCTTTCTAATATCGCCAGTGACTGCTGACTCGGTGAGTGGCGGAGCCACTGTTTACAATAGGAGCTAATTGTTAGCATTGCACAACTCTGCAGTGCTAACTGAGAGACCTGATATTCCTTGAGAAATAAGGCGCAAACGATGTGGATGTCGAGCTGGAGCAAAGCAAAGCGTGAGGAACACGAGATACAAGCCTGTTCTACCATCCATTATCATGGGAAATGTGAGATCACTGCTTAACGAGACGGATGAGCTAGCGGCACTGACCCGATATGAGAGCACCGTTAGAGACGTTAGCATCATGCTATTCACTGAAACATGGCTAACCAAGCTAACAACAGACACTAACATCAGACTGGAGGGTTTACTACGGGCAGATCGGACACTCCCTCATCCTTACTGTTCACCCTCTACACTGCTGACTTTTCACATAACACATCACACTGCCATCTACAGAAGTTCTCTGATGACTCTGCTAACGTTGACCTCATCTCCGATGGGGATGACACGGAGTACAGAGGACTTATCCAGGACTTTTTGGACTGGTGCCTACGGAACTGCCTCCAGATCAATGTGAAGAAAACCAAGGAACTGGTGGTGGACTGCTGCAGGTGTGGACAAACTGGACTGGTCACGCAACACCAACACGCTCTACAAGAAGGAGCAGTGCAGGCTGTTCCTCCTGAGGAGACTAAGGTCTTTTGGAGTGTGGGGAGCACTCCTGAAGACCTTCTATGATTCTGTGGTGGCATCAGCCATAACATCTGGAATGGTCTGCTGGGGCATCACGGCAGCCAACAGGAAGACACTGAACAGGCTGATCAAAAAAGCTAGCTCTGTACTGGGGCGACGCCTCGACCCAGTGGAAGAGATAGGAAGGACGGTGGCTAAGCTGTCATCTCTGCTGGAGTCCGAGTTCCACCCCATGCAGGACACGGTGAACGCACTGAGCGCATTTAGTGGTAGGCTGTGCCATCCTGAGTGCTCGAGGGAGAGGTTCCGCAGGTCCTTCCTACCTGCTGTTGTCAGACTTTATAATCTAACCAGGGCTGCTTGTAGAGGTTGTATTAATTAAACATCACAACTTTGCACAATAGAGATCATTCCCTCGAATACACAACTAAGACAAATACAACTATTATTGAGGGTGGCAACACTGTTCATTCAAATGTGAAATATACTGTCTGGGTCTATATATATATATGTTGGGGGTAATTTAAGTAACTGTAATTTTGTTAATACCATCTAACTCCAATGCTCCTGCCCTGTGTATATAACTGTGTACATATGTATATTTACTGCTTTGGCTAACCTATTCTTATTCTATGATCTTATTTATTATTGCCCTTAGTGCTGCTATCCCTGTGCTGCTGCAATCCTGGATTTTCTCCATTGTGGGACTAATAAAGGCTTATCTTTATTTATTTATTTTAGCTAAGCTTACTTACTTTCTGATTAACAACTAGATATAAGCATTATACCCCTCCTGTTTCTCTGCCATAAGTCTGGAACTGTACCACCAGGAAATCGTTAGCTTAGATTTGTATCACTGGTGGGCTAAAACTAGCCTACTTGTCTGTCATTTCAATTCAGTTGTTTAAAAGAATCAATACAGTGCAGTGTATGGAATTTTGAGCCCAGTCTCAGCAAAAAAAACCAAACCATGCAATTGCACATCTTGTCACTGAGAGAAAACGTACAGAGGCACGTGAAAAAGATTTTTGACGTGCAGTGGGTACGTGGCATTTAGAGCTTTAAAAAACGCCGATAACGGCATTTTTCCCCCCTTTTTTCACTTTCATTTTTTGACTTTCACTTTGAAAATCGACCAACTGACCCATACTTTAATCCCTAACCCTAACCTCACAGGAGTCTTTCATTAGTGGAGTGAAAAACAAAGTAAGGGAAAAAAAAGAAGAAAAAGTAAAATGTCAGTGAGAGACGACAGTGGGAGTCCAACTCGTGTGTTATTGCTGAAAGAGATGTGTAAGTAACCGTCCCCCATCCTCCTCCCACCAACCGAATGAGCGTTGGGAAACCAGCGTAAACGATATGTTGTTCTGCGCGTGCACGGTGAGGACTGTATGTGTAGTGAGTGAACTTGTAAAAACGTACCGAGGCACTTTTTTTTAATTTAATGTGCATATGCACGTTTTTAGAGGGGTGGGAAAATGTTTATTAGATATGTTTTTTATTGAAGCCGGGTTGGGAATTTTTCCCTTTGGCACCTGTCAAGCTAGTGTTATATTTGTGTTTTATATGTTTATGCTCATTGATGCTAACAGATCCCAGCTATTGCTACACTTTTTAAACACAGAAACAGAACACAGAAATATGTATTTCCTGCTTAAGTTTTGCTAAATTTTTAAGTTACTCTGGATTAGACCACCAACAGAAAAAACCCAGTATGCCATAAAATGCCTCTGTGTGTGTGTTTGTGTGTGTACGCGCGTGCACGTGTGCGTGTGTGTGCGCATGTCTGTTTATTAGCCTGCCTAATTCAACCCAGCCCATGGATTGTGGAAGTCAGCCTGCCTTGTTTATTGTTGTGTGTTGCTAACAACAACCCCACATGGTAATGATGATGATAGCTTACCACTCCTCCACAGTCTTTGTAACAGGTGGAACCCTCTATACTCACTCATTTGTCTGCCCCCACTTCTTGTTTTCTTCTCTTTTCACCAAGTTTGTTCTAGCAATCCCCCCTCCCCTCCCCCCGAGTCCTCTTTTTTAGGGCGCATTCACACGGCCACTGTTTGGTCCGGACTAAAGGTACAAAGTGTGTATTCTGTGGATAGTTCTGTGTGTTTGGCGCCGTCTCAATGCGCCTGGAACTCTGGTGCAGCACCAAACAAGCGAACTGTGGTCCCCCTGAAAAGGGGGGTCTCAGTTCACTTGCAAATGCAGTCTGGTGCACTTCGCTTGCCGTGTGAATGCAAACGGAGTATCCGACGGACCAAAGGGCGGATGTGCACCTGTGCGTTTGTGTAACAACAGCAACACACAGTGAGAAGAGAAAGTGGCGTTTACTCTAAGGTGCCTTCACATCAAAACGCCAACAGTCAAATTTTTCGCGCAGCACAATTACATTATAACTCAATGTAAATACATGGAAAGACATAATTCACTGTCTGGGTGAGATGCAGACAGGTGAAGTTCCCACTCACCTGAAAAAGTTGAAAACTTGACATGTGTTTCACGTCTGTGGCAGGAATCCGTGGGTAAATCCAACATCCCGATTCAGCTGAAGAGCTCCCGGTCCTTCTGCCCCATTTTGGGTAGAAAATACAATAAAGTCAACCACGCAGATCCAAGAAATACTTTTACCGGAGAAAGCCGAGTAGAAAAGTAAAAAAAAAATGTCTTTTGGACTTGGAGTAGTGATGAGTGAGGAGTGAGATACAGGCTCTGCTAGATATTTGGTCTGAGAACCAGATTTCTCAGCTGCTTGTGGCTGCACACAAGAATACCGATGTTTGTAAACCATTTAGCGACATGATGGCGGCACCGGTGGGGGGGGGGGGAGTATACAGACAGCGGAGCCTTTTATTTTTTATTAGTTTGTGGTGCATAAACACCTCGGCTGAATGGTGTTATGCTGAGAATTGCTTGCTTGCTGAGAATTGCATCCCATCGTCGAATAAACATAATTTAAAGATAATTTACAAGAGGTAATAACAATTTTTACTTCTAAAAATGTGTAATGGGTACTTCTAAAAATACATAAATGGTTACAAGCCTGGCTGTAGTGTTATATTTTATAGTTTTGGTGCATGGGATGCAATTCTTGGCAAGCAAGCAATTCTCGGCATAACACGGTCCTGGCCAATCAATGAACTGGATTTCTCTTCTTCGCCGAGATTTTTTTTTCTTAGTTAGTGGTGGCTTCGGCTACAGCGCTACAACCGAGCAGCTGTTGTAACTGCGTGACGTTGTCCAAGCAGTTTGGTCCACTTGAGTGAAGTGCTGTGTGAATGCAAACCAAACCAAACGTAGGTGTGAAAATTCTTGCCATTCCCCGCTGAGTCGAACCGAGACTCCCGGACTATCCTGGTGTGAATGCAGCCTTAGTCTTCCTCCATCACCCCACTGTGCTGTTAAGTGAGTTAGTATTTTTGGACTTCCAGCACAACGCCAGAAACCATCAGAATTCTTAGCTTTCCCCTCTGGTGGCCCGTGAAACCCCACTGTGAAGCCCAAAGGCAACAGCAGAGTTGACTGAGCGTTCGGTAGCAAAGTGGTGATGTACAATGAAAAAGAGTAAAAGAAAGAGAAAAGTAATAAAATATCCACAGTGACTTACTGAGTCTTTGGCCCAAGTCTTGTTTTTAAAAATCCCAGTTTTCGATGTTTTAGGCAAAGGGCTTTGGAAATAAGTGTTTCTGCAAGCTGTGGAGCATTTCCACATTTGGGAGTCCTGGGTGTTCCATAGTGGCAGAGCAGGTCTCTGGTCTGGGTCTGGGTCCTGGGGTGTAGACAGGCTTTGATCGGCTTTTACTTTGTTTACACCTCCACCTGTTTTGTACTTTTTCCAAGCTGAGCATTTGGACAGTGGACTTTTCACACACACACACACACACGAAACCCTTTATCCTGTGGATGGAAAGACTCGCTCTCTGCATGTTTGATGTCACTGCTATTGACTCTCTTTCTGCTTTAACCGACTGATATTAACACCAGGCATCACAACCGTAAACACTGAGCTAATATGTCTCAAGGGGAACATAAACAGCACATAAAAACCGTGTAATTGTGCTGTTATTATGGTGCTGTGATTGTAGAACATAGTGCCAGTTTTTAATCAGGACCAATCTCCATGTAT
The DNA here is from genome assembly GCA_020510985.1 of Pholidichthys leucotaenia. Lineage (NCBI taxonomy): Eukaryota > Metazoa > Chordata > Actinopteri > Cichliformes > Pholidichthyidae > Pholidichthys > Pholidichthys leucotaenia. Next base: position 107,819,015 of record CM035844.1, read on the forward strand.
CAAACTGATATTAGCAATTAAGTGAGCTAGCTTTGAAAAATGGCCAAAAGAAAAGGAGAATGATTAAAAAATTTGAGTCCACATAGAGATGGAAAATATCATGGATTAAAAAAAAAACACTCTTGACATAACACAGAGTCACATCTTATTAAAACAGACTGGAGACAGCGTTTGTTTTGGCTGGTCGTTCTTCATACCTGGATCGAGGGGTGTTACATCAGATCGCTGCAGTGTGAGAGACGAACAGCTGGAGGACGAAGGACTTGAGGGGTATCAATGAGGGGAAGGTGACTCGCTGATAAAGCAAGATAAAATCCAAGTATAAATTGGAGAGCAAGAATTCACAGGGGGAGTAGACTGTACAGATCTTTTTAGAATACACCCCAAAGCCAAAAATCTCATGCTGTGGTTTGTACTTCTGGGTTATTGTGTACTCATATCCCTTTCGCACATGAATACACATACCTCTACTCCTTCTATCAATGCTCAGCAGAAGAAACCTATCTATCTCTCTGTGGAATGCATCTATTAGACCGACAAGAAAACTACAGGAAATGTTCAAATCAGCCTCAAATTAGCTGGGGGGTGGGGGTGGGGGCTCACAAACACGCCACTGTCAGTGGGGGTCATGCTACAAGGGAACAGTTTTAGGAAAACAAGGTGTCAGGAATAATTAGGCCCAAACAACTAATCCAGATGTTTTGGAAGACCGATGGAGGGCTTTGGCGAGGGTTAGAGGTGACGAAGCAGAACATCATTTATGTTCTGTGTTTATAGACACCCGAGGACTTTGGAGTTCTGGCTCTCAGTCCCTGTAGCTGTCTGTTGACTATGCTAAACACGGTGCCCCTGCAAAACCTTTTCCAGTCCTGTCGTACAATCATGGGAATAAAATTCCTGGGAAAATGAAGGGTGTAGATTTTCATTAGCTGGAGAGAGGTTCAGGAACGCCCGTTGACTGTTGCCTTGCGGCCACAGTGGCCCAGGGAAAGGCCTCATTAAACCAGCAGCTCATGGCTTTATTGGGAGACGTGGTGTTAAGAGACTGGCACGGGAGGCTGGGTGTCCCCTGAGTACAGCGGTTGTGGCAGGACATTTGGGAAATCTGACTTGATAGTCGAGGGAACGCATTGAAAAGGTTGGACTAAATGGAAGGCTTAAGAGATTTCACCCTCTGTGAGCATTCTTAAGCCATCCAGTCATCTATACCTGCTCATGAGCAAACTTCTTAAAAGCTCGCAGGACTTGAGCTGTGTGTTTAGTTAACTTAAAGATGAGGCCTGGAGGCTGCGCAGTTAGAAAATCCAGATGCTCTGCTCTCCTTTAATGCCTCATGAAACGCCAAGCCTGTGTCATCATATTGACTGCGGGGCAAGCTAAGGCTGGACCTGAGTCAGAACTCAGGCTTAAAGCAAACGCACACAAACACCAGCAAATTCAGCAAAGAGAAGTTTGGGTTCATTGTTTAATGACTTTCCCCCACTAATGTTTCACATATGAGATAGAGATTGCTCCCATTTGAAAAGAGAGCGAAAAGAAAGCGAGAGCAGGCATCTGTCGTTCTCTCCCTGACTCACTGGCTGCCTTTTTCATTCTTGCTTGCAAATCTCTTACGCTCTGTCATTTTCAATCTGATTTCCTCAGACAACTCAATTATGTTGGCCATGGTCCATTTGTTTTCCAACAAAATATTAGGGAATGGAGTTTATGACTCATAAGGAACATCTTTCAGCTCGATCTGATTAGTCACCTTGTTTCTTGACGGCTTCTTGCAAAATGTCCTGTTGTGTCCAGCTTCTGAGTGAGGAGAGAAAACAGAGCAACACATTTGCATCGGGGGGCTCACATACAGACCTCACACAAAATAAAACACACACATAACACAGGCCTCCCCATCAGAGATACCAATAAATCCTCATTGACCCCACTGAACTCTACAGTAACCCAATTGTTTTCCCTTGTTCTTTCAGAAACCGCAGAGCATGGATCAAGTAAATGTGACATGTGAGTGGACCTTCTCTTACGTTTGATCACATCCTTCACATGAAAAGCCTGACCTCTAATGCTCTTTGTTTTGCTCTTTGCCTGTGTATGCTTTGATGATCAGCAGCAACGGCAATGGCGTAGGAGCTGTGCAGAGAGAAAAGGTGAAGGGCAAAGATGAGACATACTGGAAGGAGATCAACGCCGCCATGGCCTTGACCAACTTGGCACAGGGGAAGGACAGCGCCTCTGGGACAACCAGCTGCATCATCCAGAAGTCCTCCCATATAGCAGAGATAAAGACTGTTAAAGTGCCGCTGATGCAGAAGTATTAGCCTTGACGTTATCCTCCCATACCTCTATGCAAACCAGCGAACAGTCCTGTTTTAGCAAACACGCTGGAGTCTGAACAAACCCCCCCTGACGTGAAAAGAACTGTTGTTTCAGCAGAGGAGATTGCTTGAAGCATGGAAACAAAGAGGTGACTCTCTGTGCAGAAAACAATTCAAAAGAGGCCTTGACGATTCTTTACTGGGTTACAATTGATAACTCCACTGCAGTATTTCCTAAAAACTTTTGTAATGTTAACTTATTTTTTACAAGTTGGTTTTTCTTTATTCCTTTTGTATGCTACAAATTTAGTATTTTGCCCAAGTGCCTTTGTTCTTATGAGAAATAATTTCAACTGACTGTGGTTGATGTGAATCACAGATACTGAGGTGCCTCCGGATTTTCTGAAGGAAGGAGTGAAGACATGTGCCTTAAGGACAAAACGAGCTCGCCAGCCCGAGGCACGGAGGAACTCAGAAGGTGCCCAGCGTGAGCTCTCTGAAAGCATTCCTCCTGTTTTGACTGGAGTCTTCATTTCAACTGTAAACTTGAGCACTGCTTTGTCTCACTGCTCTGTCCACATCTTGGCCTTGGATTTCATTAGCCAGCGAAGGATCCCTTCTTTATCTTTGCTTTTCATTGCAAAAACGTGCACACATGCTCAGATGGACGCGCGTGGAGACACAGTGACACAGATGTATACGCAGAAAGAATGCCATGACCTAAAAGGGATGTTGGGGGTTTTTTTTGCTTTGCATTATCAGTGTTTTATGTGGACAGTGTTTCCTGTTCACGTTAGGCTGCTGAGAATGGAAAAAAAATCTCCACCAGCTACCCCCAGCCTTTTGATCTTCAGCTCTCTCAGCTGTTTAGCATTAAACTCAAATTGCTGTTTACAAGGAGCCTGAGGACAGGCTTAAAATCCACTTTCTCCCCTTTCACTTCTTTTTTCTGCTGACTTCAAAAACACATTTCAGTATTATCCGTTTGTCGGCCAAGTCTAAGTATGTGTAAGTCTGGTTGTTTTGTCTTTGATAAAAACTTGGATTTCTCTTGTAAAGAGCATTAAAGTGGAACTATTGTGCTCAATTCCAACTTCATATTTTTGTTTTTGAGCCCTACGAAAGTTGAAAATAATCCTTATTTATTTTACTAGGCCTCTGTAATCCGTTATTCTTTTTAAAAGGGGTCCATCACCCTGTGCCTTTGACAAACAAACTTTCAATTTTTAAAAAAGATATTAAAATGAAATCACAAATTTATGTCAAGCTGCAAAATCATTAGAAAAAACGGGCAATTATAAGAAAACAATTCTTATTTTGAAGCAGTGTTGTAGTCAAGAACAGACCAAGAATTTTAAGAGTTCAAGACCAAGTCAAAGCCAAGACTTTAAAAAGTCAAGTCCAACATACACTGTGGTCTTTGTCTTAACTTGGTCTCTGCCTGTCTTGGTCTTATTTCAGTCTCGACCCCTTAAATTCTTGGTCTTGGTACACTCTGGTTTCACTCAGCTCTTGGTGCGGTCTTGACGACAACACTAGACAAAAATAAAATCAAATTTACTGAGGAAAAAGTCTCACATTTTAAATAAAACTGGTAAATTTAATTTTAAAAATCACAAATTTAAAAAAAAGTGGATTTTTATTGGAAAAACGTGGTACATTTGCAAAAAAAAAAAAGCAACACAAATTTGAGAGAAAAATTACAAGAAAAAGTTGCAAATTTGTGTAATCTCTGTGCTGTGTAAAGGAACACTACTGTATGTCATCTTATTTTAAACAAAATTTCTGCAGATTGACTGCCTCTCATAAACAGTAATCATTGTTGAGTACAGAGTAGTAAACACATCTGAACTCATGCTTGTACACATGCTGATTTCATCATTTAATGCTCTGCTCATTTTTAAAGGTACTGCATTGAAACGTGGATTATAGTGAACTGCAGTTGCGTTTGCTTCATTCATGTCTTTGGTCTGTCGAACTTACTCCTGTGACGTGTATGGATGGAGTGAATAGGGCTGCAGTTCTCTGAGAGACCATAAGGAAACCTGAGTTTTGAAAAGTTCCATGCAGTACCTGTTAATATGAATATATGCCATTGTAAGGGTATAACTTGTGTGGCAGAAAACAGGAAAACATAATTGGTCCACTTTAAAAGCTTTTTTGCTGAATGGAAAGAATCTAGAGTACTTACCTAGTGAGTATGAATGTGTTTGCCAGGTTCACAAATTGGGGAAATCAAGTTGGACTTAAGTGGAGAAACTGAGGTTGGTTCTCTGTGCTGACTCTTTAATTTTATGTATATATTCAAGGTACTGTTTATGTGTGTCAAAATGTATTTTGCAATTTTTTGTTCGACAACCCAGACTGTGCTTCTGGTCAAGGACTTTAAGATGGAGTGAAGCTGCACAAAGTGACTCTGCCCTTTTTGTGAATCTTGAATGTGCAAACTGTTGTTTTAAGCTGCACTTACAGTTCTTAGTCTTCAGTGGAGGTGTGTTTTCATGTAATTATGAAGAGAAATGAAGGACAAATCAGTTGTTTCTGTTGTGCCTATGGAAGTATGATGAATCGCACAAGCCAATCCCCTAGCACTGTTTGCTTATGCAGTGGTGGTTGTGGGTGCCCACGTGTGTTCTTTATACGTCTGATGCACGCAGGGTAACAGTGGGGTGGTGCTGGGCCCGCTCTTTGTGTTTCTAATCGCACTTCTGAACCTCTGGATCGATCACGTCCCTCACACCTCACATGACACCCACTCGCTGGGAAGAGACGGCACGATGGAAGGAGGTTTCAGGGACAACAGGGCTGACTTTGTTGTTTCTTACCTGCCACGACTTCCCCACAGGACTGATTACTAAAGGAGTTCCAACAGCCAACACTTTGGTACTGTACATCCCTTCCTCCAGCACAGAATCTCCTTTCACAACCATGCTGACAAATAGAAAGCAGCAGTATGTATTAAAGCCTATAAATTATTTTTTACAAGCTTTGTCAAAACAAAGTGGTGACTATAGTTTGTTTTTTTATTGTTAAGTTATATAAATTGAGATCTGTTTTTTTTTTCCCTTTTGCTAGAGACTGGATTTTTAATCCAATGACCAAATGCATATCTCCTTGTATTGTCTGATTTGTTCTCTTGTAAAATTTCTTTTATAAAACAGTTGTTACGTGGTCAAAGCAATGAATAAACCTCTGAATGAAATGAGTGGTGTTATGTCCATAACTTCGGTTGATAAGGAACAGGCTGAAGGTGCAGTTGAACATAACTTTATTAACACAAACCACAATGACACAAGGTGCTCCATACAGGCCAAGGGGTCGACAGCGAAAGAGACTGTGCTCTTCCGCCTTAGCCCTTTATATCCCTGGTGACGGTGGAACCAGAAAGGCGGGGCCATCACCCCCACTACATCCAGGGTACACTCAACGCCATATTGGCACACCACATTTCCCCCCCTGTAGAAAAATGTCAGACACGCCAATTAGGCCCTCCCAAATTTAAACCCGACTCACGCGCTAATAGCAATAACACCTATGTACAAAAAAAAAAATATATATATATATATATACACAGGCCTATCTATCCACACAACATAAACAAAGTAGAGGGGGCCAGGTAGACTGCCGACTCACCTCAACACAGCTAGACGGGTTATTCTGCTGTCTTTGAAATGATAGAGTCCGTAAAACAAAATGGCCGTGTTCCTAAAAAAAACCCAAAACAATCCCAGAACATATATGCACACAATCAGAACTCTCCAGACAATAAGAACTAATAACACAAACAGTCAATATGTACACCCATAATTTGTTGCCAGCCCCCACCCCAACACACCCACCCCATAACTTGGGCAATATACACAAACAACATACTTCGAACACAACATAAACAGTGTAGGGGATTCCTTTTTTTTTTTTTACACAGTGCAAAATGCAACAGGCACATATTGACTTCATGACTTTAGGGTAAAATGGCATAACAACTCCACCACATCATGCCAATACCCCCCACCCCCAATCACCTTACAGTCCCAATGGGAAACCCACCCCCTGGATTTCCGTCTGGTGGATCCTTCCCAGAGTGCCTTCGCCTCTTCGTCTCTGGGGACGAGCCACGTCGGCGTTTCTTCTCATCCACTCGCTGCAGTTCGTTATGGTGTCTCCACGATTCAGTGGACAGTCTCAGGTAGCCGTCCTCTCTGGCAGCCATCACCCACAGCTGCCCCGGTCATCTCACCGCTTTCTTTTCTCGTGGGCGCCCCTCAGCTGAGCTTCTTCCCTAGGCTGGACCTTGTCACCGATGCGCAGAGGAGCTCGATTTGGCTTCAGATGACAACCATGTCGTGACCGGACTTCCGCCCTGGGTCAAACCTTGTCACCGACCCGATCCAGAGCTCTCCTTGGTCTCCAGTGTCGTTGGTTGGAGCATCGTGAAATCACACCAGCCAGTCCTGCCCTGCTGTCTTTGATTCCAAAGGTCAGCACAGCCACAGTAGCCCCTCGCTTCTTGTTATCACCAGGACAAACTCTGGAAATTGAGGGGGCTAGTGTCTTGGCTCCATCAGCCTTCCCGGGTGCTCCTGCTATGTCGTCCAGTTCCCACATCCAGGGCAACTTGGACACTGGCATCGGAACCCTCCTGTGATGGCGCTCCACGGTGCTGGTCTTGCACACCTCCCAGAATACCAGGCCAATCACTGTCCCAAACTGCCTCGTCCTCCACGTGCAGAGCAGGTCAGTCCCATAATCCGTAGCCCGACCACCCTTCTCCGACCCCGCTGGTGATCGTGAACCCCAGGCCGTAGAACATATCACACCCCATGATGTTCGACCCAGTGGTGGTCACCACGTCTTGGACGCTTGACATCATCGCCGACTTGTACCTCGCCATCAATTCCAGCGAACCCATGATGGCCAACTTGATTCCTCCGTAGCCAAAGTAAGGCGTTGACAGGTCACTCATGCGGTAATGCGGGAAGAGACTTCTCACAGTGGACCAGTTGAACACGAAGCCGCTGCTCCCGTGTCTACCATCAATGGCACTTCTACGCCATCCAGCAAAACGTTACAGTAGATTCGTCTATCTGTGCTCAGGGAGGCAGTATGAACAACCGTAGGATTCACTGCGGGGGAATCTGCCCTACGACTTTAGTACCCTTGCTCAAAATTTTTGCAGGCCCTGGCAAAATGGTGCAGAAGACCACACTTGCCGTAGCGTTTGCCCTTTTCCGGATACTCTCTTGCCTTGTACCGGTGCCTGGTGGACCCACAGCCATAACATCTTGGCATACCCAGGGCGGACCTAATTTTTACAGCGGCAGCGTATTCCTCTTCATTCATGCTGTCTTCGCTGTCCGAGTCCACAGCCAGCGCCTTCAAACGTGGTTCATTTCGCCCAACATGCTTCTCTCACTGAGATCCTTCGCTATCTTCTCTGCTGCTTCAAACTGCTACGCTATCTCAATTGCCATGGCTAACATCAGTTCACCCGGGTAAGTCAGGAGCCTCGATTGTGCCGCAGAACAAACAGTGTGCTCCGCCAGTTGATCACGGACCATCTCTTCCTCTAGGGTTCCAAATTGGCACTCCCCCGCCAGCTGATGTAGGTCTGCAACGTAGCGCTGCACTGACTCTCCTGTCCACTGGTGGCGCTGCCGAAACTGAATTCGCTGGACTATGACATTTTCCAGAGCGTGAAAGTAATGCGCCATTAGCCCGACCACGTCTTCAAAGCTATCAGCCCCTCCTAATGTGCCGAGGAGTCTTTGACCCTCCATGCCAAGATTATGGACCAAAATCGCTCTCACATGCAGTGTATCAAGCTCATCGAGGTTAAGGGTCACCAGATAATTCTGGAAAGCCACATACCACCTAGCCCAGGCGATGGGCGGCTCACCCGGAACTTTCAAAAACAGTCAAAATGTGTAAACAGCTCTCTCCATACCTTTCTCCTCATTGCCAAATGTTATGTCCACAACTTGGGTTGATAAGGAACAGGCTGAAGGTGCAGTTGAACATAACTTTATTAACACAAGCCACAATGACACAAGGTGCTCCATACAGGCCAAGGGGTCGACGGCGAAAGAGACAGTGCTCTTCCGCCTTAGCCCTTTATACCCCTGGTGACGGCGGAACCGGAAAGGCTGGGCCGTCACCCCCACTACACCCAGGGTACACTCAACGCCATATTGGTATTTCACAAGTTGTCATGGTTCGAGCGCCGGTCTCGTCCACGCTCGGGCCATGCACTATTTTCTCCCATCTGATGTGTGTGTGCCCCTTTTGACTGTCCGAGCTTTTATTGTGACACCGCTCGGAGGGGCTTCCGGCTGTCAGAGTTGACAGCTGAGCCACATTTCGCCTCATCAGCGGCTCCCTACTTAAGAGGGCAGCTGAGAGCGAAATACGCGGCAGTCTCGTCAAAAACTTCCCCTTGTCAGACGTAATCGAGCATCCCGCTGTTCAGACTTTGACTACCCTTCGTCTATATTCGTAAATGTGTCTCCTTATGTATCCATTCTCCCCTGTCATTGACTGTATTTCGTTGTAGTGTGTTTTAGCCCCCCATGGCTTGTTATTTTGTCATTTCACCCTTCCTTTAATAAAACTGTGCAAACTCACCGGCTGAGTGGCGTCTTATGATGGCTCATGAGGGCCATCCATGACAGTAGACTGCTGCCAGACTGAGACGCCTGTCGCCGTGAGTTTTGCCAAAATTGGACTTGTTTTTTCCTGTCTGGGTGCCTGTGCGCTGGGAGGTTACGTATATCATCATTCAGGGACCGCGTTCGGAGCCTGGGCTACGAGCTGGCTGAGGCCCTGGACTATGTAGATGGAACTCTCGTCACCGCTACCCTCTACGACTCTCCCAGTGATGTACGCCGGCACCTGGACCTCGCTGAGGACATCCTTAATCACCTTCCTCGCTATTCCGACCACCTAAAACTCGTTGCGAGGAAGACGGACATCGCCGCATAACGGGAGATACTCCGTGGGCTGGAGGGAAACTCCGGCAGGAAGCCAAAGAGGAGGCATCCTCGCTCCTCGCTTCGGAATCCCGTTCCTGTCCCCGCTCCAGGCCAGGAGGTCGCACCGCCCAGAGGTGATCCCCGAAGAAGCCCGAACTTCTCTTTCGCCTCACCCTCTGCCGGTAACTGTCATCACACCAACAGGAAACCTCAGCGAGAACCCCGTCCGGATCTTGTTCCGGATCGTCGGAAAGACTCCCCCTCTCTGACAGCTGTTGCTCCTACGTCTCGCCAGGAGGGAATCCCTGCAGCCTCTATCCCCGGGTCACCTCTTCCTGCTGTTCCATCAGCTCCTCGGCCCGAATCACCTCGGCTGTCCTCCCCTCCTCCTCGACATCTTCCACGGCAGCTGTGGGTGTTTTGAGTCCTGCACTGGCGAAGCCCGTTATTGGTCATCGCGAGCGGCTCCTCCTTGTCCTCCCAGGGGGCCCGCCGTCACCATCCAGCGGGAAAAGGGAGGAACAACGTCCGCTACAGCAGGCACCATCCATCCTCCGGGAAACAGGCAAGTGCAAGTTCATTTTTCTCCTTGTAGTTGTGATTTGCCTTGTCTGACTCCTGGGGATGGAGATCACGGTTCGCAGTCCCCCGAGCTCCCGCCACCTGCTGTAGCGTCTGTCATTCAACCTGCTGCCTCTGTGTCTCCCTCCGCTGAGCAGTCCACGACGCCAGGCCTACGTCGTTGGAAGAGGAGGGGGCCTGCGGTTCTGGAGAGCCTGGTTCCAGCCCCGCAGCCACGTCATGGGCAGGGGAGGAGAGCGGACTACAGCGTGGAGCCTGCGCCGACGACGAAGCGTCCCCAGGTCTCCACAGATGAGCGGTTCGATCCAGCGGGTCGAGGGTCCCCTGCCACCATGCCGTGCGGGTCGTCGGCGTGGATGTCAGCGCCGGAGGGTCCTCAGGCTGCGGAGGCCATCATGCCGGCTGCGGGGCCTGCCGTAGCCGAGTGGGAGCCAGACGACGACCTTCTTCGTCCAGAGCCCGGATCGTCGAAGTCCTGGATGGCGACAGAACTCGAGTGCAGGCAAGTGCTCTACTTTGTTTTCCTTCTTTCTATTTAGGAGCATTTTTGCCTGTCTCTCGGGGAGACGAGCCAGGGGCAGCCATCCGCTGCACCCGAGCTCGTCTCGCTGGGCTCTGTCACTACCGGTGATCCTGATCCCGGTTCTTTTTCTTCTCCTGAGCCTTCTCCCAGGGTCACCGGTGCGGAGCCAATCCCGGTCGCTGTGCTGGAGGTTCTGGGTTCGGGGTTGGAGATTGTTACTGGTGCTGCGCTGACCCAGTCGGGGTCCATCGTGGGTGCAGCCGAGACCCAATCAGGGTCCGACGTGGGTGGAGCCGAGACCCAATCGGGGTCCGTCGTGGGTGCAGCACCGGTGTGGTTCAAGGTCGGTGAGGGAGCTGCAGATCCTCTGCCGCCAGACACTGGACTGGCTCAAATCAAATCAAATCAAATCAAACTTTATTGTCATATTGCTGTACATACAACTGTAGTGCAGGCAAGATGAAATTGCGTTTCTCTCGGCATTCATATAAGAAGCAGCATGATTAAGACACACTCCCACATAGCTCCACCCCCCTCATCCTCATCATCATCATCACCATCGTCATCATCATCAGTCTGGCTCTCCCTCATCTTCCCCTCTCAAGGGAGGCCATCTTCAGTTTTGGTTCTCCGAGCTTTTATTGTGACAGCGCTCGGAGGGGCTTCCGGCTGTCAAAGTTGACAGCTGAGCCACATTTCGCCTCATCAGCGGCTCCCTACTTAAGAGGGCAGCTGAGAGCGAAATGTGCGGCAGTCTCGTCAAAAACTTCCCCTTGTCAGACCTAATCAAGCATCCCGCTGTTCAGACGTTGACTACCCTTCGTCTATATTCGTAAGTGTGTCTCCTTATGTATCCATTCTCCCCTGTCATTGACTGTATTTTGTTGTAGTATGTTTTAGCCCCCCGTGGCTTGTTATTTTGTCATTTCACCCTTCCTTTAATAAAACTGTGCAAACTCACTGGCTGAGTGGCGTCTTATGATTGCTCGTGAGGGCCATCCATGACACAAGTGGCATCTTGTTTTTTTCCAAACAAGATTATGACTGATTATGTTTGAAGCAATCAGTAACGTTTCAGTAGCGAAAATGACCAAAAACTGCAATTCATCACGTGGCCACTTGAGGTTTGCTCCAAAATTGAGTCACTCCTCAGTGAAGCGGACAATGCTGCAGTGAGGAAAAAAACTTAACAGCCTTGAACAAATAATGTTTTTGCTGTCTTATTACTGTTTTCCCTGTGATCAACCAAAAATTGTTATATTTAAACTATATTTGAAAGTGGGTAGGTAAGTAAGAGTATTGACCAAAAAGTCAATTAAGAGTAAGAGAGTATCTGTTAAAAAGTTACTTGAGAAGGAAATTAACAACAGTCACCAATTTGCAAAAAAATTTTCTTTTTCCTCAAATTTGCCAGGTTTTTTCATACATTTTGGACCTTTTTCTCATGCATGTACAACATTTTCCTTGTAAATATGAAAGGTATTTTTCAACATAAATTTAGAATTCTTTTACTACCTGAATTCCCAACCTTTGTCCTCCCTTTTTTTTATATAATTTTCACTTTTTGTTGTACATTTGCAATTTTATTCTCAGAAATTCATTTTTTTTCTGTTAAATTTATGACTTTTTCTCGATAATTTTGTGATTGTTTTGAATAATGTGGCTTTTTTCATGTAAATTCACATTTTATTTTTAAATTTACAGTGTTTTTTTGTCATAAATTTGTAACTTGTTTTTCTCATTTCTTTGCAGCTAAGTCTGAATATAAGTACAATGACATCAGTACGGATCTTTTTCTTCTTCTTCTGGCTCTTCCCTTTAAGGGTCACCACAGTGGATCATGTGCCTCCATCTCACCCTGTCCAGGGGCAGTCGTAGCTTGTATGACGTCCGGGGTGGACTCCCCCCCCCCCCCACCACACACACACACATTTTTTTAAACTTTTTTAAAAACTTTTTATTTCTCTCTTAAATGCCCAAATGTTCAATTTTGTCAACAATTAGTGGTTTTTCTTACAATTTTTTCCTGGCAAGTTTATTACTTTTTTTTAAACTTTTGCCATGTTTCAACTTTTTTTTCTCATATTTTCATGATTTTCTTGTACACCTAACCTCTCACTGATAGGTGCAGCTCAATAAATTAGAATGTCATCAAAAAGTTGATTTATTTCAGTAATTCAACTAAAAAATGAAACTCCTATATCAGATTCATCACATACAGAGTGATATATTTCAAGTGTTTATTTCTTTTAATTTTGATGGTTATGGCTTACACCTAATGAAAACCCCAAATTCAATTTATCAAAAAAAAAAAATAGAATATTACATAAAATTAATTTAAAAAAACTGACTTTTTTTTTATTCAAAGTCCGCGCAGCCATCCAAGCCAGCCAAGTAAAATAGATACCAACTGAGTAACATATAAAGTTGACATATTTTTAACAAATTTCATTCCATGTGCCTTTTTTATTATTAATTTGTGCCCCTTCCTCTCAAATGGTCTCTGCACAACCCTGAAATTAATTCATGTGGACAGTAAATTGAAGCTGACTACTGTCATAAATCGCCCTTTTAAGGGCAGGCAGAAGACACCAAACGCAGGCTGTGAGTTTGCAGATTTAATAATAAACACAAAAATGCAACTGAGGAACAAACTTACATGGCAGGATGAACATGGGATGGCTGAATAGCATGGGGGACTAAGGCGAAATGCCAGCCGACCCGGGGAAGAGACGCGAGGAAAAAATGAGAGAAGTAGCATGGAATGCACGCAGGCAAAGAGAATGAGACAGATGGAGGATTCCCGTCTGAACATGGTGAACGGTGCTGCAACGAAATGAGTTGCAGCAGAGCATAAATAGGCACAGGAATTAACAGCCAAGTGACTAACAGGTGTGGGTACATGAGTGAGGATAATCAGGACACAATTAGTGATAGGTGTGACAGCCGTGGACAGAAATTTGACATCCGGAAATAACACAACGTGCTGACAAAATAAAAGCACGGGAGAAATAATGAAACTAAATACAAAACCCCAGAGATACTCATAATGCTGGAATAACAATAATAATCAATATCACTATTTAGTAGAAAACTAAAGGCTGAGGCATGAGGAGGCTCATCAATAAACACGTGAAAATAAATATAGAATACAGGAAAATCCAAAACCACATAATGAACAAAATAATAAAGACCAAACTAGGATGTGATAGTGGACCTGCCAAACAGAAACAAAACCACACCCAGATAACATACAGACTCAAATACAAAGTAAACCTGAGATGAAGAATATACAAACGTAATAGAAATAACTGAAAGCGAACACACGGTGCTCACCCTATGCTCCACTTCATGACAGACTACAACACATTGAAAAAAAAATTATGTTACATAAAGTGTGATAACCAAATGTTGCCGTTTTAGGGCTCAGTGTTTTAAAATTCAAACCACTGCATAATTTAAGAAAAAAAAACTTACTATTAAATGGTTTTTTTTCCTCCTTTGCTGCACTTTGAATGTCCGCCATACTGGAGTCTGACAGCTGCAACCAGAGGATGCCAGCATCCCACCTGTAGAGGGCACCCATTTGCCACAAATAAACGCTCAGCTCACATAATTACGAGTCTTCTATAATTATTTTTATTTTTCTGATTCTCATGGTGCCCAGGGTGCCCGCCCACATGGCCCACATCTGAATCTGCTACTGACCCTATCCCTTTCATCTTCCTCTGTAACACCAACCGTCTCCATGTCCTCCTTCACTACATCCATGAATCTTTTCTGTCCATGAATCTTTTCTGTGGTCTTCCTCTTTTCCTCCTTCCCAGCAGCTCCATCTTCAACATCCTTTGTCCAATATATCCACTATCCCTTCTCTTTTCATGTCCAAACCATCTCAGCCTTGCTGCTCTTACTTTGTCTCCAAACCACTGAACCTGAGCTGTCCCTCTGATATACTCATTTCAAATCCTATCCATCCTAGTCACTCCCAATGAGAATCTTAACATTTTCAACTCTGCCACCTCCAGCTCCACCTCCTGTCTTTTCTTCAGTTCCACCTTCTAAAAACAATACATCATAGCAGATCTCACTATATCTTGGCTTGTCTCACTAACAAATATTGATGTCAGTGCAAAAGTTTATAAATTTGTTAAAATGCCACAAGATGTCATCCCTTCTGGTAAGAATAAGCATTACTTTAAAAACAAGCACATTTCTCGCCAATTTTCAAATCACTGAAATCAAAGTAACTCAGAAAGTACTGCCAAATCTAGCTGAGTAAAAATTAATTTGTTCCCCCCCCCCAAAAAAAAAAAAAAAATTACCCAAGTGGGTAAAACGTATCCTGCAATAAAACTACTCATGCTAGAACAATTTTTTTTTAATTTAAGTTTTTGTAAAGGGTATACACGTCATTACAGCATTGCATTGTTTACATTTTCATCACATGTTCTCTTTTTTTTGTTTTCTGACAACATTGGAAGAATAATTATTACAACACCCCTTTTTTAAGTGAAAGAAAAAGAGAAATTAAAGAAAGAACAAAAAACAAACAAAAAACAAAACAAGAAAAAACAAAAACAAAACAAAAGAGCAAAAAACAAAAATAAATAAATAAATAAACAAAAATAAAAGAGCATCTGGGTAGCGTTGGAACAAAGAGCGGTGCCATTATTGAAATGGTATTTGTCAAAGATTAGATCTAATGGAAGACACATATGCGATCCAGGGTTGCCAAAAGTTCATGAACCCATCCATGTCCTGTCTCAGTGCGAATGTCAACTTTTCCATCGAGTAAATGTCTTGAATCACGTTAATCCAATCTTCAGGTGTAGGACAGTCCTTCAACATCCATTTTTCAGTTAGAGCTTTTTTTACTTGCCAATATTAAAACAGTGAATAAGTATTTTTCTCCTCATCTTTCCAGTGATTCCGGTAGTAAACCCAAATACAAAGTTACAAAAGAAAAGGGGACTGTTATTTTGAATATTTTCCCCAATATTGTCTGTACATTGGTCCAATATTGGTGGATAACTGGGCATGACCAAAACACATGAAAATGATTTGCAGTCTCTTCACCACACAAGCACCAACAATTCAACCCCTTATGAGTAAATTTGGTTTGTGCAGGTGTTCTGAAAAATCTTACCAAATTTTTCCATCCAAATTCTCTCCACTGCAGGGATGAGGTACTTTTCCATTGCTGTTTATTTAGCTTTTCCCATATTTCCAGTTGTAAAGTGAAATTCCCCTCTTTTTCCCATCTCTCTTTTATATATGATGTGTTGTCTCCTTTTAAGTCTTGAAGACCTTGGTATATTTTAGAAATGTAGCTGATCCCTGGGATCCCTTTATATGCCATTAAGAAGACCTTCAGAACACCTGACTGGGCCCTTTCCAAATCCTCCTTTTTAAGTATTTTGTTTATGTGGTGTCTAAGCTGAAAGAACCTGTAAAGGTCTTGATTTATTAGACCTTGTTTTTTCAAATCTTCAAAACTTCTTAAAATTTGCCCTTTAAAAAAATCGTAATACTTTATTAGTCCGTTCTCTTTCAACTTTTTAAATCTAGTGTCTGTTTTATTAGGAGTAAAGTCTTGATCATAGGCAATCCTTTGCAGAAATCGGTAGGGTTCTTTAGTTTGATTCTCTCTGACTATCTTAAACCAAATTTTTAGCGGGGTCTCTATCCACGGGTTAGTGTTATTCAAAAGTTTAGGTAAGGCATTGTTCCCTATTATCGCCTGTAGGGGGATGTCACTTGTTATTTGGCATTCCATCTCCTTCCATTGTGCAGTGTAGACTGGGTTACATATCTCTACTAAAGTTTTAATTTGTGCGGCTTTAAAATAGTCCCTGATATTTGGCAGCGCAAGCCCACCTTTGTCTTTGTTTAGCTGTAGGGTTCTATATCTGATTCTAGGTCTCTTGCCCTGCCATATGAATCTTGAGATCCTTCTGTCCAGTTCTTGCCATGTTTTTTTGGGAGGTTCTACCGGTATTGTTTGGAAAAGGTATAGAAGACATGGAAGTATATTCATTTTGACTGCTTTAATTCTTTGTGCAGTACCCAGGAATGGTATCATATTCCATCTTGCTAGATCAGATTTTATTTTTGCCACCAGTGGATCATAGTTTAGTGTTATAATTTTGTTGAGTTGTTTCGGGATATTGACCCCCAGATATTTCATAGATTCCATCTCCCAGTTAGTTTTGAGTTTGCTTAGTAAATATTGATTTGGGTCATAGTTGAATGTTAAAACTTGGGTTTTATGCATGTTTGATTCGTACCCCGATAAATCTCCATACTCTGAAAAAACTGAGATTAGTTCTGGAAAAGAGGTGTCCGGCTGCCCCAGGTATATTAAAATTTCATCAGCAAAGAGTGCTATTTTATGTTCCTTCTGACCAAGTGTAATACCTTGAATTTTTTGATTCTGTCTTATCCATTGGCTCAGAGGTTCTATGAAGATTGCAAAGAGCAGCGGAGACAAGGGGCAGCCCTGACGACATCCTCTTTCCAGCTCAAAAGATGATGATAATTTACCGTTAATCCTTATTTTAGCTGTTGTTTTTTTTTATATAATGCCTGGATAGTTCTAATGAAGTTGTTATGAAAATTGAAACTGGATAAGATTCTATATAGGAAAGACCAGTCAACCGAATCAAATGCTTTTTCAGCATCTAATCCCAATATGGCTGCATTTAAGTTATATTTTTTTATATGATGAATTATGTGTAAAGTGCGTCTAATGTTGTCTTGTGTCTGTCTTTGTCTTATAAAACCTGTTTGGTCTAAATGAATTAAGTCTGTCAGTATATTTTCTAACCTTTTGGCAAGGATAGTGGTAAAAAGCTTATAGTCCTGATTTAACACACTGATTGGTCTGTAGTTGGAGCAGTCTAGTTTATCCTTTTCAGGTTTAAGTATGACTGCAATGACCCCTTCTCTCCAGGAGGGGGGGATTTCCCCTGTGTGGAGGACATAGTTAAATGTTTTCAGGAGGAGAGGAGACAGTTGCTGTTTAAAGGTTTTGTACCACTCTGCTGTATAGCCATCTGCTCCTGGGGATTTGTTAGCTTTAAGTTTCATAATTGCTTTTTCTAATTCTTTAGGTTGTATTTCTGACAGTAGTATTTTATTTTGTGACTCAGTAAGTTGGGGAAGGTTTAATGTGTTTAGGAATGCTTCGGATGTGTTTTTATGTTTTTTGAGGGAGTACAAGTTCTTGTAGTAGTTCTCGAAGCTTTTAAGAATATCCTGAATTCTAAATTTTATTTCCTTTGATACTGGATCTCTGATTTTGTAGATTGCTCTCTCCGTTTGTTGTTTCCTCAATTTATAGGCTAGTAATTTTGCCGATTTGCTGCCTGCTTCATAGTATTTTTGTTTCAGAAATGTAAGTTTCTTCTGGATTTCTATTGTGTAGATATTCATTTATTTGTTTTTTAATTTCCTTAATTTTGAGCGAGTCATTAGAATGAATGTTGTCTTTGTGCTCTTTTTCTAGGTTTTTAAGTTCTGACTCTAATGTGGCTAGTTTTTCTTGTCTCAGTTTCTTTTGGACTGCCAGTTTTGCGATAATCTTTCCCCTTATTACAGCTTTGCATGCGTTCCACAGTATTAAAGGGGATACTTCTCCATTATCATTTTCTTCCAAATATCTGAGAATATCTGATTCCAATTCATCTTTCAGTGGTCCTTTCAGCACATTTGAATTTAACTTCCAAGAAAATGTATTATTTGTGTATTTTTGGATACTTAAGTCCATATAGATCGGACTGTGGTCAGAGAGATCAATCAGTCCTATTTTACATGTTTTTACTCTTCCAATGTCTCTATTAAATATAAAAAAATAGTCAATCCTTGAATATGATGAATGTGGTGCTGAGTAAAATGTATAATCTTTTACACTGGGGTTGAATTCCCTCCACACGTCACAGATTCTCATTTCTTTTAGTAGCATCCGAGTTTTCCTGCGTTGAGTGTTATTTTGATGTGGAGAATTACCTGATGCATCCCAGTATAGATTCAGTCTTAGATTGAAGTCTCCACCACATATCACTAAACCTTGGGCTTTAGTTATCATTAGGTCAAATACATTTTTATAAAATTTCCAGTTAGCCCCTGGAGGTGCATATACATTCAGCAGGGTGATATCTTTTCCCTCTAGCCGCCCAAGTACCATACTGTATCTCCCTTCTTTATCTTTGTGTTCTGATTTTTTTTCAAATATAATTTTGGTTGAAATCAATGTCGCTACTCCTCTCCTCCTCCCTGACTTATATGAAGATGAAGAGATCATTTTAAACCCTTGTCTATTGAGTTTAGTGTGCTCCACGTCTGATAGGTGGGTTTCCTGTAAAAATATTATTCCAGCTTTGTCTTTTTTCATTTTGCCTAGAATCTTGGATCTTTTAACTGGATTCAGGATCCCTTTTACATTATATGAGATTATTTTGGTTACACCCTGTTTCTCCATTGTGTTGTCTTATTTAGTATAACAGTGTGGTGGCCCTCTTTTATGCTACTCAGAAACTGAATGAACATTAAGAACATAAAAAACATTAAGAACATAGTATATAAAACTTTAAAACAAAAAACTGACAAAAGATCTTCCTGAGCTGAGGTCTTTTTAGTGACCTTAGAAGAGCCTTGATGGTGTGTTGGCTCTGAGGGAAATTCCTCAGATTCCATTACGTGCTGAGGGCCCTCTCTTACCCCTATAAGTTGTCCCATGTTTTTAACATGAATTTCAGATCCCAATCCGAACTTGTAATGATTTTTTTTTTTTTTATGCCTATACCCTATGAAATTGTGCGCAACCTCCCACCACCATCACAGCAAACATTCACGTTAATACAGTATTTGTTAGTGTGGAGAGATCATGTGGTTCATTGTCACATTTCTATTTTAACAAGTTTTTTTTTGTTTTTTTTTTAAAGACTTATTTGTTTCTAATATTATGTCTGTTCCATGAAATGTTTTACCACTTGCTGATTCTGCATCTCCTTTAATGTTTGTTACCTTGTAGGAGGGGGGTTGGATGTGCAGATTGACTAAAAATATCGTTATTCCCTCCTGTAAACGGCCAGTTTTTCCTTATAGCCCTGGTGCTGGGTTTCCCGCTGCTGGCCCGTGGATTTTGAGGGTCTCTGTGTGGACCACGTTTGAGCCTTGATTCTTTCGATCGGGTCTACTGCGGGTTTATACACCGTTACCGGGAGCCCTCTTCTCGCCATATCCGTGGTTGCTTCTTCCGCTGAGTTGTAGAGACACGTCTCATCGCCGTAAAAAACCCGCAGCTTCGCCGGAAATGGCGTCTGGAAGCGCAGTTTTTTCTCTCGTAATACCTTTTTAGCGTCGTTGTATTCCCGACGCTTTTTAAGGACCTCCGGGGTGTAATCGTGTTCCACGAAAACTTTTCTCTCTTGGTGCATAAATCCTTTTTTCTGCCAAGCCAGTCTTACAACCTCTTCTTTTATTCTGGAGTTGGAGAACTTCACCACCACCGATCGTGGAGGCGCTTCCACCGCCGGCCTAGGGGCTAATGTACGGTGCGCCCTTTATATCTTCAAGTCGGTGGTTTGGGGAATCTCCAACT
Organism: Pholidichthys leucotaenia; assembly: GCA_020510985.1. Taxonomy (NCBI): domain Eukaryota; kingdom Metazoa; phylum Chordata; class Actinopteri; order Cichliformes; family Pholidichthyidae; genus Pholidichthys; species Pholidichthys leucotaenia. Next base: position 107,839,007 of record CM035844.1, read on the forward strand.
TCTCTCTCAGTAAGGATTCCACGCATGCCGCCATTGTGGTGAAACCATCCTCGACTCCTTCTTTCAGACCATGAATTCTTATGTTGTCTCCTCTTAGTCTTCCTTCTTGGTCGGTTAGCTTAGCCTCCAGTCTTGACTGTCTTTTGTGTAGTTCCAGCACGGTATCTTCCAGCCCTTTTATTCTTTCCTCTGCTTCCAAGATTCGGTCCTCAGCCTGGTCCACTCTGCTGTTTGTCCTTTTTATTTCGTCTTTGATTTCACGAAATTCCGCCCAACACTCTCGGCGAAATCATCTTAATTCTTTAAGTACCATTTTTAAGCTAACCTTTTTGCTAGCTTCATTCAGCTCCTCATCTTCTGAATGGAAATCCTCCGGATCAGATTCTGCCGATGCGTGTTCTGGCCTGGTAAATGTCGATTTCTTCTGTTTTCCTTTAGGCATGATGACTTTGTCTTTTGATTTTCACTCTTCCAAAAATCCGTTAAATCTGATTTTCAAGGTATTTTCCTGGATTGGATCTGGGAGCTTCAGTGTTAAGCTGCTATCACCATGGTGTCCAGACCGGAAGTCCTTGCTAGTACAATTTTGAGAAAAAAATACTTGAGTACATAGAGTTGAGTAAATGTAATGAGTTACTTACCACTTCTGACTATAGCACGGCTTAATGTTAATATTTTAGGAATAGGTATTTCATGTAAAAACAAAATACTGTTTCCCTATTTAAATCTACTCTCAAATGTTTTTGATTAGTTTAGCTTCATTTATCACAAGCTAGTGCTCCATGGTTATTAGATATAAGAAAATTGTGTCCATTGCTAAAATAAAATGAGTTGTTGGCCATTTGCACTGGGCAACAACAGTTTTTGCTGTGTTTTGTTTTTCTGGGGCAGAATGTGCTCCATCCAAGGTGCTTAAGCCTAAAATAAAACTTTAATGCCAGAAACAAAAGGAATAAAATTTGCGTTAGAATGTGCAATACCATCAGACTCTCTGAACCTCATTTTTGATGAGTGCCATCTAATATTTGACTTGACTTTTAATAGCACTATTCAGGACTTACCTCTACTTATTTGAAGATGTTGAATGCCCTGCAGGTGCATCATCTAACCATGTATATTTTGTCCAGTTAGGAACATTTGAGGCACAGAAGAAGCAGCACCAGCCATAATGCAGCCTTATTACAGAAGAGGGTCAAACACAAACCATATTACATATCATACTACATTTATAATCTGTAACTTCTATGTGTTTTGTGGCTATTTTGATCTAAAAAATAAATGTCGAGAATGTATGTCAAGACATACCGTTAAAAACAAATCTATATTAAGGACTTACCACAGTTTTCTTTATGACATTGGTTTATTACTAATATGAACAAAACAATGACTACTTACATGGGTGTCATTGTTGTAGTCTTTTAGCCAAGTTTTTAAAAGAGGAAACAAAATGCAAACCTAAAATTTCAGCTTCTAAAAAGCCACTTCAAATACCATCTTCTGTTGATGTCATCGGGCTAATTAAAGTCGTATTTCTAACTACAGGCCACCACTTGACATTGACAATATAGGAGATGTTTGTTTACAACACAATAGGTGTGGTGGTTTTTTAGAGCTAAACAAACTAATCATGACAAAACCGCTGGAAGAACTTCATGTATACAGCAGCGAGCAGCATCAACCACTTACCTCATGTTAGCGGTTTGGGCCCCAGCATTAGCCATCGCCTGTATATTTTTGCTACCTGAAGAGGAAGTTGAGCATTTCTCTTTATTTGTTCATTTCCTGATGAGATCAAAATCTGTCTCCCAGGAGTTCCACAGGGCAGCAAGATATTTCTTTTAATGAGATTCCAGAAAGTATTGGTTTTCTATAGCCGCCACCGTGCCCTGTATATTTAGGGTAGTCTGCATATAGTATAATAATAATAATAATAATAATAATAATAATAATAATAATAATAACACTTGTGGTATTTTGGCTCTTGTATGATAGCATCAAGAGACAACTGAATCTTTGTCTTTGAATTTATGTCTCACACTTCTTAGGTGTGTCCCATTGCTCTGGGCTCAGTCCTCCCTTTCTCCTTCCCTTACATTAATGGCTCTACCATGCCACCATCAGTCCTGAACCTGAGCTCTGCCACCGAGCTGAGGCCAGGACCTCTCTCACATCAAAGAAAAAAGAATGAAGAGGGAGCTAAAAAAAAAAAAAAAAAAAAGGCAAGAGTTCACAAAGTGTTTTAGGAGACCGGAATAAAGACTTCTCCAGGATGTCCCCCCTACCTCCCCAAAGTAAATGCTGTACTGGTTTTCTTGTCATACAGCATCCTTTGGTTTGAGGCATGTGAGATAGCTCTCTGTGACACTTTCTGAAATCATCAAGCTGTTTAACTGCAATGAGCTGGTCAAAGCCCAGATTCACTGAGCCACATTTTCCACAGAAAACATAAGTGATATTCCACACTGCCTCCCATTCACTTTTTTCATCCTGTGCTTCTTCTCTGTGCTGCTGAAAGAGTTGAAAGAAGGCATGGAACTGTACGGTTATCCTGGGGCTTGAGACCAACGACTGGAGCATCTCCCTTAGTGATGCCTGCAACTTGGCAGAGTCCAGTTTCCACCATGGCCATTTAAGAGCCCAACTTTGAAAATCATTTCATATTTGATGAGGAAATATGACTCCCATGGCATGTTGAAGTAATTAGTTACCTTTCTGTGAAGGATGCTCTGAGGAACCCCGCGTTCATTAAAGCCAGGACCTCATCTTTTGCCCTTGGATGCAAATATGAGAGACTGCTGGGTCTAATTGTTCTATTCCTGAAAGAACGGACTGATTAAAAACTTGGCCGACCTTGCAATCATTTTGGGATTGGAACTGTTTTGGATCAGACACAACTTCATGGGTGTTTGAGGAAGCGAAGCATTAAGGTCACCAGTCTGATCCAAAAGGCTATGTGAACCAGATCTAATCACACAAGAGACAAAGAATCTGAGGAGCAACTTTTACTTTACAAATTACATCCCATGAATTAACAATTTCCCAAAGACTGCATTTTTACAGTACTGTGAAGTTTTTTCAACACTAGGAGCTTCCAGTTGATGTTAATGAAACTTGCTAGTACTGGGTCAGTTTAGCATAATTACACTGTAAAGTGCTCTCACAGTTAAGTGACCAAATAATTTATTCAGAAGGCAGTATGCACTGGGAACAACAAGGCAAACGAGCTTAACTCTGTTGGTGGGCTCTGCAGATTTTTTTTTTTTTTTCTTCTGGCAGCTCCTTTTTGGGGTCACCACAACATATCATCACCTGATATCCTCACGATCCGCTTGATCATTTTGCAAGGGTTTTTACATCGGACAGCCTTCCTGATTCAACCTTCCCCATAACGCTGGCATAGGGAGTACAATGGCTTGCTCCCCTTATGGGTAACCAAACTATTTTTTTTAACCTTTATTTAACTAGGTGAGTCATATATTATGATTCAAAATCTCTTTTAAAGAGCGACCTGGACAAGATTACAGCAACCAAAACATTAACTTTCATACATGCAAACACTTACAACAAATCATTTTATATACAATAAAACAAAATGAAATATGCATCTCAGAAGTTTAAAACAAAGATTCAGTGTCAGTGGTATTCATAAAGGAGATATTAGTTTAAAAACATGTATATCTCAGTGTTTCTTGCTTCAAACCGTACATCATTGAATTTGTTTAGTGAAATCAACTTGTTTAACATCAAAACATTTTGAAGCTGATTCCACACAACAGGAGCAAAAAATCTAAATGCCTTTTTCCCCAGTTCATTGTGGACTCTAAGACCAGACAATGAAAATAAAGTCTGACTATGAAGTTTCTAAGATCCAGATGGCAGTTTTTCTTTCAAGGTATCAGTTTGTGTTACAAAAAGGCAGCACAGTGGTGCAGTGGTTAGCACAGTGGCAGCACAGTAAGAAGGTAATGGGATCGATTCCATCAGGCTAAGCACTGGGCATGGCTGCAAACCTGAGTTCACTCCCTCGGAGAAGAGGGAGAAGCCGACATGGCTCCGTGGACGGAGGCTCACTGTCTACCTACCATTGACCAGGCTGACAGTCAGCGTCCCTTCCCGGGGATGGCACGAAACTGACCGTGGCCACCCATAGTTTTCCACCGCTGGGGCTACCGTATTCCAGAACCCCATAGCGTACACGGGGCACAGTCAGCTTGGAGACCAGAGTCCACCAGCTGCTGTGCCTGCACGTGCGAGGTCCCGGAGGTGCCCATGGATGAATGGGAGGCACACAGTCGGAAGGCCATGCCAGAGAGAGACGTCTGCTCTTAGGGGGGTGAAGGCACCAAGACCATGACCTGTCTGTTTTGCATTCATTTGATTCGGTTCGGTGAAGGGGTTTTTAGGAGGACACAAAACCCTGCATTCCATTCTGTCCCCGCCAGGGAGGATGGACGAGGAGACATTAAATCCTCCACTCCCTCCAGAGGAGAGAGGCAAGTTAGGTAGCCAGGGGACACATGGTGCAATAGCCGGGGCGAGACCACATGCACTGCGCTGAGGTCACGGTTCCACGGCAGCAGGGATGCACCGGATCGCTGGCCCCCAGCAAGCTGCCCGGCGGGTACCCATGAGCCCCCAGGTCGGACCGCCGAGAGCCAGATCAGTCTGTGCCGACCGCCACAGACTGGTGGCGGTCGGCAGCGTGTACATGTACGGCTGAATCACTCTGATATTTTCATGACATTGTTGTTTAGTGAGGCAGTCTTCGGTGTTCTAGGGTTTGAGCACAGTGGAGTGGAGGGCTGGCCTTGCAACATACACTACTGGTGGGCGGGAGTATGGGTGGAGCTAATTAGAATATTCATAGATCCGTGCATACTTAAGTAGGAGGAGGATGTAAACGCTATTTCCAAGCAATTCTAACCCAGGATTTACACTGACTCTGGATGCAGTACGTTGCAGATGCAGTGCGTATGGAGCCTTGCATCTGTCCCTACCAAATCCGTTTGTGTTTTGCAGTGGCATGGATGGATGGAGAGTTTGAAATACAAGATCATGTGAGAATTATACAAAATAACATAAGATCTCGAGAAATACCCAAGATTGACGGAGCTGAACCGATCACGATCACGTGATAACAACAAGGAAGTGTGATGTAGCAGTGGCTCCCCACCTAGATTTTTGGGCTTTAAATAAAACCTAAGTAGCCCATCAATTTTAATTCTATGAAGCATTTTTTTATGTTATGTCAAGTTTTACCTTCTCTGACACAGTGGTGGAGCAGTAGACCTCAGAAAATAACAGCCGATCCTTAAATCCTTTTTAATGATCAAACGGCTATTAAATACTGTGCGATTCCATGAGATTTCCTTGCAGACTGTTTCTGGCATCCATCAAATATAGACTTGTTGCGTTTCATTAGTGAACCGAATCTGATGAGCTGGATTTGTTCCATAATGGTCTGGACCAGGTGGGGATTAGAAAATTGATGAGAATGGGAACTATTTGCTGCGGAGGCCGGATAGCAGCCGTAACGTACTGCATCCATAGTCAGTGTGAACCCAGGGTTAGGCAATGGAAGTTTTTTTGTGGATAAAAAACCACAATATACTATTGTGGGCAATACATATTTGTTTTTGGGGTGGTTTTAGAGCCTCCGGAGTGCATTTTTAAAGTATCATATTGAGTTTATTCCACAGTTAAACTATAAATTTGAGTAACAGATGAAGAACAGGTCAATTACCAGTATATTATAGGGGAACCAGTACATTATTGGGGCTATGGAGTACATTCATTCATTCATCTTCGACCGCTTAATCCTTTTCAGGTCGCAGGGGGGTTGGAGCCTATCCCAGCATCTTTGGGCGAGAGGCAGGGTACACCCTGGACAGATCGCCAGTCCATTGCAGGGCCAACACAGAGAGACAGACAACCATTCACTCTCACAGTCATACCTAAGGACAATTTAAAATCCCCAGTTGAAGCCAGTTAACCTAACCTGCATGTCTTTGGCCTGTGGGAGGAAACCAGAGTACCCAGAAAAACCCCCACACAGACACGGGTAGAACATGCAAATCGATGGTCACTGATGGTCGGGGAGGGGGGAGGGGTGTCGAACACATGACCTTCTTGCTGTGCTGTCACAGTGCTAACCACTGTTCCATTGAGCTGCTGCGGCTACGGAGTAATGAGTTGTAATATTTCTGTTACTATGGGTCATGACAGCTGCTGTCATAATTGGCTGCTGATTTCTTAGATATTCAATGGGGGCTACGGGGAATACAATCTACCGCAGCACTTCTGCCTCCTATTCTGCCAAGAGTAATACATGATGAGATCCAGCAGTGAGGTCGCTTCCCCCAGGACTGTGATCCCATTGGGCCCACATGGCATCGGTTACAGAGGTCCTTTTTGTGACCCCCCCTTTTTTTTTTTTTTTTTTTTTTTTTTTGTATTTTGGCTACTCCCATTTGGAGTCTACACAGCGTATTATCATCTTATATCGCGATGATTCACATGATGATTTGGTAAGGATTTCTACACGCTATCACATAAAAACTTCGTAAAAGCTCAGTGTGCTGCTGAACATGAAAAGTTCCATCTCTCCTCTCTGTGTACTCATGGGGTTATATCCCCATCCATGCTGTAACAGTATTACTGTTGGGGGAAAAACTGTCCAAGGAATTTTGTAGTGTAGAATTTTATTTTTTGTCAGTTTTGTTTTTGTTTTGTTTTGTTTTTTTGAGGCTCACAGTTTGAAACAGTTTTTCTATACTGAACTTTTTGTGAAATTTAGTTTTTTTTTAGATATTAATCTTTTAAAAAAATGCAGTGCAATTTAGTTTGTGTTCTCCTGTTAAACTTTACATTTTTAGGATTTTAGCGGTAGATTTTAGAATTTTATACCTATTCATTTGGAGTCAAACACATTTAGTGTTCTCCTATATTATAACATTTTATATTATGGTTTCCTCCCACAGGCCAAAAACATGCAGGTTAGGTTAATTGGAGACTCTAAAGTGGCCCTAGGTGTGAATGTGTGTGTGAATGGTAAAGGGATAGCGCCGTACCGTGGCTGCTTCATCCATCCAGGTGGATGTCCTCAATTTCCCCTCTGGGGATCAATAAAGTATACAAAATTAAAAAAAAAAAAAAAATCAAATTATATGTTTTGTTTGAAATTGACAAGGTTCATGCCACACAAGCCATCACAGATGTGCAGGTCAGAGACTTCACCCAACAAAAATATGCATAAAATATTTATAATGTTCAGCTAATTTCTAAAAAATATGAAGATGAAAGAGGACATATTCAGAGGCACGCTACTGTATACACATTCATGCCCTGTGTCATGGACACTGGAGATAAGGTGGGTAAAGTGTCTTGACCAGGGACACAATGGCAGGATGACTGGGGAGAGCAGGATTCCAAACGCCAACCCTCTGGTTATTAGACGACCCGCTCTACCTACTGAGCCACTGCTGACCACATTTCCCTCTTCTGTTCCATTTTTGCTGAGCACCAAGCTGGATAGTAGGAAGTTCCATTTTATATGGTCTTTGGCATGACTTGCTTGGTTGTGGGGTGGATGCTCTACCTCTTGGTCATCACTCAGATATACCCTGTCTTCCACTCATAAAAGCTGGGATAGGAATTTTCCTCAACTTGGGCAATAATTTTGCTTGATGCTTGGTCGTAATAGCCAGTCAGCTTTAAGATTCTATCATCTCCAAAAGGAAGAAGCAATAATGGAGGATAGCCTGTTATTAAATTTTAAAATGAGACCTCTCACATCAGGTAGAACTGAAAATGGCTGGTGGAGGCAATGAAATTCTTCCAACTATGTGCACTGCTGGATAATGTTGTGAACCCAAGCATGACTATTTTTTTTTGGGGGGGGGGGATCACGCTGCCTCTGCAGAGTGAATTTTTTGCTTGTTGCGCTCATCTGTGGCAGCTGTACTTATATGAACAGAGTGATGTGAGTGATGTGAAGCTGCTCTCTTTCAGGGTCGCCACAGGGTATCATCACCTTACATTGCGATGATCTGCATGTTGATTTGGCAAAGGTTTTTACGCCGGATGCCCTTCCTGACACAACCCTGCCCATTTTATCCGGGCTTGGGACTGGCACAGGGAGTACACTGGCTTGTGCACCCCCTGTGGCTGGGTAACCAACATTTCCCTCCTCTGTTCCATTATTGCTCAGCACCAAGCTGGACAGCAGGAAGTTCCATTTTTATATGGTCTTTTGCATGACCCGGCCGGAACTTGATCCCCAGCCTCCCGGTGAACAGAGCGATGCAAATAAAGTGCACAAATTTTCACTTTGCATTTGGTCTGGATCTACATTTGAAAAAAATATGGAATCACCTCTCTTTGAGGATGTTCATTCAGTTGTTTAATTTTGCAAAAATAAATAAGTAAACTAATTACATTCATGTCTCAAAACTATTTTTTATTCAAAATGCCAACCTTCTGGCTTTAAGAAACCTTTAAAAAGGAATAAAAGAAAGTTGTTGTCGCCAACTGCATTTTTTTATTAGATCAAGCAGGAAAAGAAAACATGGAATCACTCAATTCTGAGGAAAATATTATGGGATCCTGAAGAAAACTAAAACTCTATATCACTAGTACTTTGTTGCACCTCTTCTGGCTTTTATCACAGCTTGAATTCTCTGAGGCATGGACTTAACTATTGACAAACAATATTTTTCATCAGTCCATATCTACCTTTCTCTTATTGCTGTTACCAGGTCAGCTTTGCAGGATGGAGCCTTGACATGGACCATCCATCCATCAATCTTCTTCCGCTTAATCCTTTTTCTTCAATTTTTCATTTTCACTGGGATTGAGGTCCTATTTGCAGACCATGCCATTGACATTGTATGTCTTCACTGAAGGAAAGTTTTCACACTCTTTGTCCTATGGCAAGATGCATTATCATCACTAGACATCCTTTCAACTGCTGGAATAAGAAAAGTCCAAAATGTCAATGTAAACTTGTGCATTGATTGAAGATGTAATGACTGCTACCTCCTCCACACCTTTACCTGACAGGCAGGCCCACATCATCAATGACTGTGGAAATTTGCATGTTTCCTTCAGTCAGTCATCTTCGTAAATGTCATGGCCGCCAATCACCGCACCTGTGCACACACCTGCCTGCCATCTCCAGCGGCCTATTTATTCCATCAGGACCAGTGCTCGGTGCGGAGTCGTCTGGTTTCCTTCCCAGAATCCTGCTACGCCTGCCTTCGTGCTTCCCAGCACTTTGCTTTTCTACTCATCGGCTTCCAAGCCTTTGCTGAACCCTGTCCGGGCCTGTGCCTCCCAGACCAACTATTACAAGTAAGCCTCGACGCTTTTTCACCCTGTCTGCTTCCCCTGTGCACAGGCGGAGATCCGTGGCGGCAGTCCTCTCTTCCTTCCAGGCGGCGGACTTACTTCCTCACCTCCAGCTCCTCGGCCTCCAGCTGGCACTATCTTCCTGGCTGCAGCTTCGGCGCTACCTGGGCTTCGCTCAACCATCTCTGACAGTAAGCGCAGTAACATCCCGAGTGCTGTATGAGCTAAGCTGCAAACTAACGGCCTTTGTCTCTTCCCAGGGTTGACAGGTTGTATGGTGCTCTGCCGGCCCCAGCTGGAAATCCAGATCACATGACACTACACTACACACCCTGCATGCACACATCCACTCACACTCACTTCTTCAATAAACAACGCTAACTGTATCTACCTTGAGTCGTGTCTGCTCTCTGGGTCACCAATACCATGTCAGTAAATCCCCAAAGAGTTCAATATTTGTCTCATCAGACTAGAGAATTTTGTTTCTCATGGTCTGAGAGTCCCTCAGGTGCCTTTTGGCAAACTCCAGGTGGGCTGCCATGTGCCTTTTACTAAGGAGTGGCTTCCGTCTGGCCACTCTACCATACAGGCCTGATTGGTGGATTGCTGCAGAGATGGTTGTCCTTCTGGTAGGTTCTCTTTTCTCCACAAAGGAATGCTGGAGCTCTGACAGAGTGACCATAGGTTCTTGGTCACCTCCCTCTCTTCTCCCACATTCGCTCAGTTTAGACGGCTGGCCAGCTCTAGGAAGAGTCCTGGTGGTTCCGAACTTCTTCCATTTATGGATGATGGAGATCATTATGCTCATTGGGACCTTCAAAGCAGCAGAATTTTTTTCTGTACCCTTCCCCAGATTTGTGCCTTGAGACAATCCTGCCTCGGAGGTCTACAGACAATTCCTTTGACTTCATGCTTGGTTTGTGCTCTAACATACACTGTCAACTGTGGGACCTTATATAGACAGGTGTGTGCCTTTCCAAATCATGTCCAATCAACTGAATTTACCACAGGTGGACTCCAGTTGAGAATCTCAAGGATCTCAAGGATGATCAGTGGAAACAGGATGCACCTAAGCTAAATTCTGAGCTTCATGGCAAACGCTGTGAATACTTATATACATGTGATTTCTTAGTTTTTTATTTTTAATAAATTTGCAAAAATCTAAAAAAAAACAACAACAACTTTTATCAAGTCGTCATTATGGGGTATTGTGTGTAGAATTTTGAGGAAAAAAAAATTAAATTAAATAAGGCATCAAACAGTAGAACACAGGTGTTCAGGTTCAGGTTACTTTATTTGTACCGGTAGGTAGATTTGTTTTGCAGTCTGGTGACATCCATATATACAAGCCACAAATTACATTCAACATAGACACAAACACAGGCACATATGAAGCTGACTATAAACATGATAAAAATACGCAGGGCTCCATCAATCAGGGTATAAAGACAAAGAGATGGGAGAAAAACCAGAGGTAAGAGAGAAGGGTCATATTAAAAGTTAAAAACTAGTCAAAGAGGTTAAAAACTCAAAGGTCTAAAACCCTATAAAATATTTAGAACCCAAGTGACATCCTACAAAAATAAGTAAATATAAAATGGAGTTAATAAATAGGTACCTAAATTATGTGCAATATATTTTTACAGCTTGTTCAACTCTTTGACAGCAGCAGGGACAAAGCTGTTTTTGTAGTGCTGGGTTCTACTTTTTGGGACAGCAAACCTCCGTCTTGAGGGAAGAAGCTGAAAGTGGCAGTGCAAAGGGTGGGAGTCATCATTTAAAATGGAGGTAGCCATCCTCTGTACTTGTCTGGTGTACAGGGATGTCAGGCTCAGCTGTGGCTCACCAAGCAAACGACTGGACCATCTAACTACCTGATCCAAGGATTTCCTCTGTTTCAGTTTTATCTGACCAAACCATGACACTAAAGAAAAGGATAAAACAGATTCAATAAAAGCCCGATAAAACACTGTCATTATGGTTCGGTCAATTTGGAAGCGTGCAAGTTTTCTCAAGCAATGCAAATGTTGCTGACCCTTTTTGCACACCCTTTCACAGTTCTCTTCAAACTTTAAATTACTATCAATAATCGTCCCAAGATATTTGTAGGATTGTACACATTCGGTGGTCTGGCCTTTTAGTATGGTGACTTTGTGCCTGGGATTTTTACTCCTGAAGTCAATAATCATGTCTTTAGTTTTTGTCGTATTCAGCTGCAGGTAGGAATCCTCACACCAGTGAACAAAATCATCAACTACTGGGCCGTGGCCGTTCTCACCATCCTGGAGGAGACTGACAATAACTGAGTCATCAGCATACTTTATAATGTGTCTGTTGTCATGTCTGCTCCGACACATGTTTGTGTACAGGATGAAGAGTAGTGGTGACAACACACACCCCTGAGGAGAGCCAGTAGAAGAGCACTTTAGGTCCGACAATGTACCATTGACCCTTACTCTCTGCGTCCTGTTGGTTAAGAAATCCAGAATCCAACCCACCAGATTATTGCTCAAATCAAATTGCTGCAGGAGCCTTTCAACTAAGATATGAGGTTGGATTGTATTGAAGGTGGAGGAAAAGTCCACAAATAAAAGTCTGACGTGTGTCCCATTAAAATCCAGATGTTTAAAAAGCATGTTAAACAGAGTGACAGTGGCATCCTCCACTCCTCTGTGAGGCCTATAGGCAAACTGCAGAGGATCCAATGCATGCTCAGTCTGCTTTAGGACCTCATATCTGACCAATTTTTCAAAAATTTTCATTAAAATTGAAGTCAAAGCAACTGGTCTAAAGTCGTTTACCGTTTTAGGACAGCTGGATTTTGGAACGGGAACAACCACGGCTTCTTTCCAGATCTTAGGCACATGTTGTGTCTGTAAGGACTTATTGAAAATGTAATGAAATATAGGACTCAGGTCATGTGCACAGGACTTTACCAAGCGCCCACATATATTATCAGGGCCCTGACTTTTATTCACTTTTACAGCGCAGAACTCCCTTTTAACATCCTGCACCTCAATATTAAAGTGCTGATTGTCTTTGAGTTTCTGTTTCAAATCTTGGGTTTCAGTGCTAAAATCAAAGGAGTCAAAACGACCATAAAAACAATTAAGAGCATTAGCCAGCTCTGTGTCTGAATTAAACCATCTAAAAACACATGATTACTGCGCTCTGTGCTCTGAAGGCCTCTGAAGGCCTGCAATAGTTTTCATACTCATGGCTGAACCAAGTTTCTTTGTTGCCATCTTGCTTTCCAACTCTGATTTATAATTCTGTTTTGCTCTTAAAATTTCGGCCTTCAGCTCCTTTGTGGCAACCTGTAGCTCAGAAACAGACCCCTGTTTAAAGGCAAGTGCTTTCCTCTGTAAGCAGGATTTAACTGATTTTGTAACCCATGGTTTGTTGTTGGGATATATTTTGACACGTTTACGTGGAACAATCTTATTTTTACAGAAAGCCATGTATGAGCATGTGACGTCCACCAAAGAGTCCAAATCATCCCTGCAGGACAGTGTGAACATCTCCCAGTCTGTACAGTCAAAGCATTCCTGGAGGCTGTGCACTGAATCCTCTGTCCACACATCAATGTCTCTCGTCTCCACCTTGCCTCTTCTGAGAGCAGTTTTATATGTGGGAAGCAAATGTACACAGTTGTGATCTGAGGATCCTAAAGGAGGAAGGGGGAGTGATTTATAGGCCCTCTCTATGGATCCACAGCACAAGTCCAATGTCTTTTTTCGCCTGGTTGGGCAGGAGACATACTGATAAAAGTTTTTAAGTGTCTTCTTTAAAGAAACATGGTTGAAATCCCCAAGAATGAAGTTTGGTGCCTCTGGAGAAATTGATTGCAGCTGCTGGATCACATCAAAGATAGTGCTGCAGGCGGAGTCAGCGTCTGCCCTCGGATGAATGTACACAATTGTGATGAAAAGTTGGGGGAACTCGCAAGGCAAATAAAAGGGGCGTAGTGACACAGACAGCAGCTCCACATCGGGTGTACAGATGCGCTCTCTGACCGTGACAGATGTGCAGTACTGCTTATTAATGTATAAACATACGCTGCCCCCCTGACGTTTCCCCGTTACCTCTTCCTGCCGATCCGAGCGCAGCGGGGCTCCAAAGCCATCAATCCACAGGTCTGCGTCTCGGTCATGCGCAGTAAGCCAAGATTCCATGAAAGCCATGACACAGCAGTTCTTAAAGTCCTTCTGGTAGCGTACATTCCCTTGAATTTCATCCACCTTGTTTCTCAGAGACTGTACGTTCCCAAAAGTCATCGAAGGAAGAGGAATGTTACCAAACTGACGTCTCTTCAGGCACAATTTCACACCTCCCCGCCTTCCGCGCTTCCTTCTGCCGTCTCTCTTTTCACCACTATGTCCGTCTCTCAAAATAAAGTCCGGCAGTTGCGGCTTAGGCTCAATCACAGCCGCTGCATCAACCGTGTTTAAATGCAGCAACATGTCCCTGGAATAATGTATTCTGCCCGCCATGGTGCCGAACGCGTTTACCTCATAGACAAAGAACCGGAGGAAAAGTAGCAGCAGTGCAAGAGAGGGGAGGAAGTCCATGTTGTAGGAACCAGGGAGCGCTTCGCCATACAGTCCACAAACACTCCAGGGCAGAAACGACACAGAGGATTTCGTAAAAACATATAAAAGTACATAAAAACAGACACACAGACGACGTACTTTTTCACCAGCTGCCGGTCGCTGTGTGCGCATGCGCCCTCCCAAGGTGTGGGTACCAGAGTGGGCAGGAGAAAACAATGATTAACAATATGGATCAGCTGGAAACAATGAGAGAGGAGTGACTGGACTTGACAGCTGACAGGGCAATGCCCACACTGAGAGCAAAACCGGAAACGCCACTTGACAGCTGTCAACCCTGAGAACGAACATCACAGTAAGAATATAAAGAATAAAACATCACCAAATGCAGACTGATAAATAATTACAAATTAATACAAAATATGAATGTAACAAAACTAAAACATAAACAAGAAAAAAGAAAACAGTACGAGAATAACAGAACCCAAAAAGCACAAAATACAATATATAAATGTAGAGAAAAAGCCATGAGACTCAGCGTGGCAGAAACCTCCAGCGCTCAGCTCATGACAGAGCCCCCCTTTCAAGGGGTGGATACCAGCTACCCTAGGGTAACATCTAAAGAAAAAGAAAGACCCCCCCCCTCCAATAGGAGCACAACAATAACCCACCCCTGGTGGGTGGTGGGGGGGACAGGCTAGGAGGGAACAAAAACAAAACCCCGCTCAGGACCCATACCAGGCAACACCCCAACCCCCTAAGCCCCCTAGACCGAAGAGCTGGACAGATCGGGTGGGCAGCCAAAGTCCCACACCCGGAAGATGGCATGATGGAAAGAGTCAGGTGGCCTACCAGAGAACATGGGCCATCCAACCCTGCAACACAGTCTGTCGGGTTGTCTGCCAGAGTTCTTTAGCCACCTGAACAGAAAAGGTGGTCCAGGAGGCAGCTGTCCAACGGGAAGAACTAATTGTGGGCACAATAGAGGAGTCAGGGGAACCAAGACAATGTCAGGTGGAGGAGGGGGAACCATGACGGCGTCGGGCAGAGGAGGGGGAACCACGATGGCATCTGGCAGAGGAGAGGGAACCACGACGGCATCTGGCAAAGGAAGGGGAACCATAATGGCGTCAGGCAGAGTTGGGGGGACCACAACGCCCTCGGACTGGCCCATAGCACCCTCGGTGGTCCCGGACTGGGACACTGCAGCACCCGCGGTGGCTCCGGGCTGGAGCAGAGCTGCACCCGCAGTGAGCCCGGACTGGGCCATAGCTGCACCCCTGGTGGCCCCCGGGCTGGAGCATAACGCCCATGGCGGGCCCACACTGGAGCGCAGCACCCAAGTTGGTTTCAGGCTGGGGCGCAGCACCCATGACGGTCCCCGACTAGGACACAGCATCCATGGATACCTGGACTGAGGAGGAGCTGCACCCATGGAGGTCCTGGGCTGGGATGGAGCGCGTGCGACAACCTCAGACGGGGAAGCAGCACCCTCGGAGGCCCCGGGCTGGGACAGAGCACTCGCGAAGACCTTGGCAGGAGGGGGAGCAGTACCCACGGAGGTCCCGGGCTGAGACGGAGCGCCTGCAATGACCTCAGTGGGAGGAACTGGACCCATGGGGATATTGCGCAGCGAGCCGGGACTCACGGAGACTTCTGGCAGAGCTGGACAATCCTCAGTGACTCTGGGGGAAAGCTCAGACAAGAGGGGCAGAGAAACAGGATCAGGGTCACCAGCAGCAGTGGAGCCTGGCCAGGTCAGCTCAGGTGCAGCTGACGGCTGCACTTGGCTCTCTCCACCAAGAGCCCGACAAGATCTCTCCAAAACTGAAACAATGAAAACAAAGGAGAGCACTTGCCTGAGCTTGAGCTCCACAATGATTCCTCAGGCCGGGCCCTCTGGAGGTCCAACTCCGGCTCTGATGCAGCGGCCCCTGCAGCAGGCATGGTGGTGGATACAGTCCTGGGACACACCCCCTCCCCCCCAGTGAGGTGACCCATGCCGGTGGCTCCTCCGGCGAGGATTCAGGAGGTCGATTTCCTGCCGGCGCTGGATTCTGCTCAGCTGAGGCTCGGGGATGCTCCTTCATTGGCGTAGGCATCAGCTCGGTCTCAGCACTCTCCCTCCATCCAGAGCATGGCTGTGGAGCTGGAACCAGGTCCTCCAGGACCACAGACTCCTCCAACATCCGGCAGCATGATCCTGGGGCCAGTGGACACTCAGGGAGAGTAGGAGGAGACATGGAGAGGGCAGGTGAAAAATTGATGGCTGCAGCAGGCGGTGAGGGCTCAGGGGACTGCAAACACTGAGCCTCACCACTGGGAATCAGGCAAGGCACATTATCATAAAATGTTGAAAAATGAAAAGACACTTGCCTGTTTTCTTGGCGTACGATGTTTCCTGCTGCAGATGGTCTGAAGTCACCCCTCTCTGTGGCTATGGTGGACATGGGCCCCTCAGTGGATCGTGGAGGAGCCGCCCCTGCTGACATGGAGAAGGGTAGAGCCGGAAAAGACACAGCGGGCCTCTCAGCAGCGGGAGGAATCGCTAAGGAGAAGGAGGGAACAGCAGCTGCGGAGAGGGAGGAAGCTGACGATACAGCCGGAGAAGAAAAGCAAAGAGAGCGCACTGCTATGGGAGTCTTCTGCCTCGGCGAAGGAGAAACTGCTGCCTGAGAGGTGGAGGCGTTCCTCCGGTGAGATTTCCCTGGATGGTGGCTCTTCTGGAGCAGATGGAGTGGAAGCAGGAACGAATGCCGGAGGCTGATGAGGCACCAATACTACAGAGGCCCGGGAGCACCTCCCCTTCGGCGCGGGCCCAGGTCTCTTCGAGGAATTTCTCACCATCCCACTGTTCTCTCATTGCAGTGCCGCCACCAGAGAAATCCTCTCCACCCCCTCAGCATGCTCCTGAAGCTGAAGGCACTGGCGAGCAGCTGCTTCCACGAGGCCCAGGTACTGGCTGCACGGTGGCGCAGTGGTTAGCACTGCGGCAGCACAGTTTACCCTTGGCCGGGGGATTGTGGGGATCATGGGATCGTGGGTTCGATCCCAGCCCCCGACCAACAGTGATCTGTGTGGAGTTTGCATGTTCTCCCCGTGTTGCGTGGGTTTACTCCGGGATTTCTCCGGTTTCCTCCCACATGCCAAAAACATGCATGTTAGGTTAATTGGCTGTTCTAAATTGTCCCTAGATATCTGTTTCCTATAGGCCCTTAGAATAGAGGGTTAGTATTAATGAAAGCGCTTTGAGTGGTCTTTGTGACTAGAAAAGCGCTATATAAGTGCAGGTTAGTTAGTTAGTTAGTTAGTACCATAACGCATCCCTCGGGGTAGGGCCGATGCACGCTGTGGAGATTAGCCCATCCATCTCCATGATGGCTTTGCAGCACTCCCACCCCAGGCTCATTGGGTAACTGCGCCCACCTGCAGAGTCCGACATGCTTTGCTCCAAAGAAACAGGTGAGTGGAAAAAAAACAAAAACTGCCAAAAATCCACAACTCACAGCAGCTGGGTCTCTTTCTGGCAGCGGTCTTCTGTCATGAATCGCCCTTTGGGGCAGAGAGAAAGATCCACGCGCTGGACTGTGAGTTTGTGGTAATTTATTATGAACATAAAGTGCATAATATAACACAAAAGCCAGAGAGAGATAAACCCGAAGACAAGGAGAAAAAGCAGAGCGTAAAACTTACTTTAGAGAGTTCTGACATTCGTCACGACCGCCACGAGGAATACAAAAGGCAGCGGTCTTAAATAAGGCATCAAACAATAGAACACAGGTGTGGGTATCAGAGCGGACAGGAGAAAACAATGATTAGCAATCTGAGTCAGCTGGAAGCAATGAGAGAGGAGCGACTGGACTTGACAGCTGACAGGGCTATGCCCACACTGAGCACAAAACCAGAAACACCACTTGACAGCTGTCACCCTTGAGAAAGAACACCACAGTAAGAATATAAAGAATAAAACATCACCAAATGCAGACTGATAAATAATTACAAATTAATACAAAATATGAGCGTAACAAAACTAAAACATAAACAAGAAAATAGAAAACAGTACGAGAATAACAGAACCCAAAAAGCACAAAATACAACAAATATATAAATGTAGAGAAAGAGCAATGAGACTGAGCATGGCGGAAACCTCCAGCACTTAGCCCATGACAATTACAAAATCCCATCCAAATTGCCGTCCATTAAAATACACAGTCACAAACCTGGTGCCAAAAGTACGAATGGGAGTTCCATTGGCCGCGTCCAGTGGTAGACCATGACTGCCGCTTAATTTGTCCCAGCCAACTCTGGCAGTACACTCTTCTGTGCACCTGAATCCACAAGCAGGCACCTGCCGGACAGTGTATCCTCCACGAATAGCAGCTTTTCCCTGTCACCAGCACCCACAACTGCTACTGAGTGCCGGCCCTGGTGTTTCCCTGGCCCTAGAAAGAGCAAGGCTGCACACGGCGTTTGGCCTTAACGCCAAATCGACGATGGTAAAAACACAGCTCATCCCTCTTTCTCCCGCGAGTTGACGTTGCTGCCACAACTGCTGCCTCCTTGCCCTCCAATGGAAACTGGAACGGCGGGGGACCCATGGCACGCACTCCATACTGTCGGGTCACCAGCAATATCCTGTCCGCCTCTCCTGTCAATCCTTGATAGTCCTTAGTGTGTAGTAGAGGTGAGCTGGCGAGGGCCGTACGCACCGGTGATGGTAACTGCAACAGGAACAGTTGAACAAAAATAAAAGAAGCATCACTGGACCCCAGCAGTGCCAGCATGTTCTCCATCAGCTCAGTGGGTTTGCTGTCTCCCAAACCATTGTGAGATAAAAGGCGCTCAGCCCATTCAGTGTCCGACAGCTGGAACAATCTCAGCAACCCAGCCTTCAAAGCCTCATACTTCCCGTTAGCTGGCGGGTCCCTCAACAAGCCCATCACACGGCGGGTAGTAGAAGAATCCAATGCTGCAACCACATGATAGTACTTAGTCTCATCCACCATTATCCTCCGGAAGTTAAACTGCGCTTCAATGTGTTGAAACCACGGGTCCGGATCATGCTGCCAAAATCCTGGCAGCTTAATCATAGCTGCAAAAACTCCAGGGGGAATAACAGGAGCTTGCCCGGGTGCCGAAGTGCTCGGCTCACCATTGCCACTAACATCAGAAAACATGTCCAACGTCAGGGTCACCAACTGTGGGATGCAGGAAAAATAAGGCGAGCAGGCAGAGAGTTCATTTGGAGCGTTTAATCCACAGTCAAAGCAAAGCACAAGTGAACATACAGGTAAAACCTGAGCTCTCCCTTTTTATTAGCTCCGCCCATCTCTCCTGGTGTGAGAACCACCCCACATCATATCCGCCACAATACCTAAATTTGAATGGCATTGGTGACTGCTGGAAGCAATGCAACTTAAAGCCACATTAAGCCAGTGGCATACCAGTGAAATCACAGGACTGCGGGAAGAAATTGGAGTACATGAAAGAAACCTCAAAGGCACTGAGAAAACATAAACAGGCCACATGAAAATACACCTGCCGATGAAGGGATTTAAATGTGGAATCTTCCAGTTTTGATGCAATAATGGTAACTATCATGCAATGATTATTGCATTTGATTCAACACAAAATTCCTAAAGTAATACCTGCAATAGGGAATTTTATGAGGTCTGAAGGAGCTAACTTATTAGCTATCATAGTATTTCAGCCATCAAGGTTGCTGCTTCCTTGCCTAGGAAAAAAATACCAGTTCCAAACTCCTTTCTTCTACATTTCATTTTTCTTGTCTTATGTTCTGTTTGTCACTTCGTCAAATAATTTACTTTAAACCAAGCAATATATTTCATGTTTGTATTCTTGATCCCATAGCATATTAAAGCTATATTTCCCTGCACTTCTTCTGGATCAAGCTTTATGGTGAGGTGCTTTCTGACCCTCCTCTGTGTTGAGCTAACCTGTGGCAGTTGAAAAATATTTCCCGTCTTCATGTCTCATAATAAACATTTTCAGAAACCACCAGAAACGAGATGGAGAGCGCTTCGCTTACACAGAACCGCAATTAAATGCTGATTTTGGCCAAAAAGAGGACACGATGAGTGTTATTCCAGGTGGACATCATCTCCCTTTTGTTTTGCGAGAGCGGTCTGGGGGTGTGTGTGACACATGCCAGTTTCAGACAAAAAAGGTCAGTATCACTTGTAAGAGTGGGCTGTGAAGGCACGCACATTGTTCTGACCTGAGTGCTACAGGAAACGGGTAAATGTAGGTGGTTGTGTTGCCAGAGTAAACTGCTCTCACAGAAAGGGAGACATGCTTTTCATGAAACAGAGCAGGAACTGGCCTTTAAGGGTGAGAGAATGCAGGAAATGTCAGCTTCGATACCTGATGTCAGTTTTTTTTTCTTTCATTCACATGATTTCATCGACCGCAGTCGTTTGTACACGGGGTGCACTGTGTTGTCGGCAAGTAGACGTTTACACAAACTCCAACCATGCAAATCATTTCTTCCTCTTTGCTGTAAACTGACATAATCCCAGTCACATTCTCACCGCAAAGCCCGGCATCCCGACAGCTCTCTTGCTCCAACATCCAAACGGGCCCACCATTCCCCGGTACATGAAGTGCGGCTTCTTGTTTGTTTACTGGAGGACAAGGCTTGTGAATTTCCTCCCTGGATCCCTCACTACGGTCCATCCAAGAGTCACAAGCACACACACAGTGACAGGGGTGGACATGCAGGCTGAGGTTTAGCTGCCCGCACCTCAGCTGTTTCCTAACAGCCTAAACCCTGGTAATTGGCCTTCTTCTGAGCTCCTTTAGACAGCCCGCCTAAACAGCTGCTTCACACAACGAGACCCCTTCCAGAGTTGCTCTGTGTTTGTGTGCGTGTGTGCGTGCATGTGTGTGTCCAAACCAACATACAGCTGCCAGAAAGGGATCACGGGAGAGTTTAAAAACCAGAGGAGGGGAGGGGAGGGGTGAGAACTGGTATTTTTGCTTCTGTTGGTGCAAACAAAGATCAAAATGACATATCTACTTTCATACACACATGAAATCCCCTGATGAGAGCTGGTAACTCTCACTTTCAGCACTTGACATTACCCAGAGAATACTTGGAGCTCACAAAATGCATCACTTCCAGGCCACCATTTGTCAAAGTACAGTGCATAGCTTTCTTTGAGGCACCAAGGATTTGAAAATGTCACAAATGTGGACGTACTTTTTCTCAGTTTTTGAGTTTGCATTCACTAACATTTCTAAATTATCTTTTATTATTATTAATGATTATCCATCCATCCATCCATCCATCCATCCATCCATCTTCTTCTGCTTAATCCTTTTCCGGTCGCTGGGGGGCTGCAGCCTATCCCAGCATCTTTGGGCAAGAGGCAGGATACACCCTGGACAGATCGCCAGTCCATCGCAGGGCCAACACAGAGAGACAGACAACCATTCACTCTCACATTCATACCTAAGGACAATTTAGAATCCCCAATTTGATGCCAATTAACCTAACTTGCACATTTTTGGCATGGGGGAGGAAACCAGAGAAATACCGGAGTAAACCCACGCAGACACGGGGAGAACATGCAAACTCCACACAGATCACTGTTGGTCGGGGGCTGGGAATGATCCCAGGATCCCCCAGCCAAGGGTGAGTTGCTGTGCTAACCACTCCCCCACTGCGCTGCCTGTTATTATTATTTTTTTTTTTTTTTTTTACTTTGTCCTTTCTTAGCTTGGCAATTTTAAATTAGTCACATATAAATTCTAGGATAATGAGTCCCATATTAGAAGACTTAATGTCTCAAAGTTGATCAGTCTTGTAATGAAAGGGATGAGAATCGGAGGTGATTGACAACCATGCAAATAAAGAGATTTTGTTTGGTTTAACTGTAACTCCATTTACTAGTGTAGCTTTTACATAAGAGTCCATGAAGTGCTGACATAAAATGGTAAGTGAAAATGCCAACAACGAGGACAAGAATTTCCTCTCCATTTTAGGTGGATTCATACCACTTTTTTCAGATAATAATAATAATAATCTTTATTTCAGACACACAAGTGGGTCCATATAAAATAAGGAGGGGTAGGGGTATCAGGGAAACAATAAGTTCTTGTAGAGGCTGTTGTTCCAGTGTCTTCTGAGAGCAGAGGTGTATCTGAGACTGCGCTCCCTAGGGCTTATCAGGGTCTGTATGATGCTGTTTTCCGAGTCATCCAGACGACACATAAAATTGTACATAAGTTTCCTCAGTAGTGCCTTAGATGTAGGGATACCACATGTCACAAACAGCTGGCTGGTGCTGTGCCATCTGGGCACCTGAAGCAGCAACCTCAGTGCATCGTTGTAGCCACAGTCAACCTTCTCATACTATCAGTCCTGTAGCTGCTCCACAGGTGTGCAGTGTACAGAGGAGAACAGTAAGCTCTGAACAGAGAAGATTTAACATTTACAGAGCACATACTAAACTTTCTCAGTAACATATTGGCTTGGGCATACAATTTACAGCACTGCCTGTAGATATCTCTGTCATCTCTCAAGTCATCAGTGATGATGTGACCCAGACATTTTATTTCCTTGCATGTCGCAAGTGAATTATCACACAGTTTAAAGGTAGGGAAAACTACTTCCCTTTCCTCTCTACATCTCACAATTATGACATTACTCTTCCTAGCATTAAATTTGATGTTGTGATCATTGCCATATTGTGAGCAAACTCGTAATAGTTGTTGCAACCCGGCACTATAAGGACTCATTATTACTAGGTCATCTGCACACATGAGATGATTGACGACAGAGCCACCCACAACACAGCTTGTGTTACATCCATTCAGTTGTCTCAACAGATCATCCATATATACATTAAACAGAACAGGGGACAAAATTCCTCCTTGGCGTACACCGTTGCTCACATGAAAGGGAGTTGATAGGATGTTCTCCCATTTTACACACACAGTCTGACTGGCATACCAGAAAAGCAGAATTCTAATTAAATACTTGGGAACACCTCTCAGGAGTAATTTCATAAATAGTTTTTCATGATTAATTCCATCGGATCCTTTGGATGCGTCAATAAAACTCAAGAAGACAGACAAATTAAGGCTTCTATACTTTGTCACTAATTCCTTTAGAGCAAATATACACATATCAGTGCCATGCTTTCTTTTAAACCCAGATTGATTGTCAGAAGAAAAAAGAAATGTCTCCAACCATGTGAGCAAAATTCTTTCCAACACTTTAGATAGAATACTAGCTAGAGCAATTGGCCTATAATTCTCAACAGTTTAGCTTTGCAGCTTTGTCCTTGATAACAGGGACTAGTACCACAGACACAAGAGAGTCTGGGAGGACACCATGAACTAAAAAAACAGTAAAACACATGGGAAGCAGTGGACAGAGCTTATTGCTTGCATTTTTGAGATGTTCTGCTACAACAAGGTCCAGTTCACAAGCCTTCCTGTCCTCAAGCATCATGATTGCATCACACACCTCCATGGGCTGAACCATCGTGCCCTCGGGGCAGTCTACACTGTCCATAGTGAATACTGTACATTACCCCTGACACAGTTGAAGAGTTCAGAACAGTGATCACGCCACATCTCAGCTATTTTCTCAGGGCCATTTATATCCTCTATGTTAGATGGTAAGGAGGATTTAACATTATTCATGACTTTAACCTCTCTCCAAAAATTATAAGAATTCTTATTCTGCAGGCTCCTGGCAAGTGGCTCAGCCCACATTTTGTTCTCATTTCTTTTAATAAAACGAAGAGCATGTTTAGATCTTGCATTAGTCTGTTTTTTAATTTCCATCAATGGTCCCTGTCTGGGCCGACCTGCTTCAGACCAGAGAATAAAGGCCTCTGTAGTAGTGACGTGTTGTTCTAACGCAAACTCATTCCATCCAGGTTTGATGTTAAGCTCCCTATTTGGCTTTCTGCTAAATGGTCTGCTACAGCTGGTGAGAACATTAACAACAGCATCATACATAACACAGAGATCCCTAGCATGCTGTGGATTTTTACAATTCATATCCGAGCACGCCAGAGCACTCCTGGGGATGTGGATCTGCTAAGCAGGTTGTCAGTTACAGTGGCGTATTTATTTAACTCTTCCTGTGTTAGGCTAGTCCAGTCCAGCTTCCCTGACCAAGCAGCCTCACCATCAGCAGAGACAGCAGGTATATCCTCCATATTTAGAGACATGCCAAATGGTATGTGATCAGAAGTAGCCAGCCCATAATAGATGTACATATTGCTTAGTGATGCATGGGCATCAGTTGTACATATACAGTGATCAAGCCACGAGGTGGTGTGCCAGGCTTCACTAACGTAGGTGAAGCTTGTATCAGGCAGGAACATTTTGCTGGACACAATAAGATTACTATCATCCCAGAATTGCAGAAGATGTTTGGCAAATATAGAATTGGTATCAGACAAGTCTGTATTAAAATCTCCAATAACAAAGACACAGGTTGAATCATTGTCCTCAGTGAAGGAATTCACAAATGCAAATCTGTTCAGAAAGTCATCTTCAGACTGATAAGACTCATATGGTGCATAAATATTTATAATAGTAAATTTCTTTTCATTCAAATTGATTTCTAGCCCCAAAGCCCAGTCTACATTCAATCTCACCACATTTACTATTGAGTCATATTTTGTGTTCCATAGAATAGCCACTCCACCGGGAATCCTGCCACAGACTATTCTAGTACTGAGATCAGTGGTGGATTCACCAGCACCATGGAAATCCTGATGTAAAGTGTTTAATTTGTCCAAGCCCTGCTTGGCAAGCCAGGTTTCTTGAAGACACAGAATGACACATTCTTCCAGGAGTCTGTCAACAATCAGGTGTCTTGTTGCATCAACAGCATTATAACCCACATTCAGGCCATGCGCGTTATATGGTACAAGCTGAATTGTTGCTATTTAAATTTTTATTCCACAGAGGGGATCAACAGCAGCTCACTGCCTCTTACCACAACATCACCAGCAGCAGGCTCCTCCCGTGCACGAGAGCTTTCCACTGCAGCGTCACTGGCAGCAGGCTCCTCCCGTGGGCAATGGCTTTCCTTTCGACCAATTAGAACTCCTGCCGCTACAGCTCCTCCTGCTGAGTCTCCTCTCTGCCGGCGTGGCTCATAATATCTCCGAACAAAGACACCATCTGGCCACAGCTGAGGATCATACAATTCAGCAACCTCATTACATTCTGCCGTTACATGAAACGAGCTGAACCTTCCATGTGACTACTCGTCACATGTACTAGTACTTCAGTTTCAGTTCTAACTACTGCTGAGTACTGATTACAGTACTTGATAAAATGTTTTTTTTTCTGCCATTATACAGGTGCCCCTGAACCCTCCCTTAGTTATACTGCTAATAGGTTTAGACAGCCGAGGGACCTCCAACAATGCACTGGGCTTCACTGCTTTCTTCACTCTCAACTAAATATTTTTGCTGGTCATTAACATCTTTTGGACCACACCATCATGCGATGGCTCCTTGTCAGACGAACCCCGTCATCTCCCGGGAGAGATCGTCTGACTATCCAGAAGCAGTAGAGCAGAGACGGGGTACCTCGTCAGATGTGCTGCCTGGAGCTGCAGTGTTGCCAGCCACTTCATCTGCAGCTTCGCCGGCTGCTTTGCCTGCTGTCCTACCCGCCACCACGCCTGCTGTTGGAGCCGCAGCAGCAGTGTCACTGGGGTCCTCGTTGGCGGTGGAGCAAGAGCTCAGGCAAGCCCTCTCCTTTGTTTTTGTAACATCAGTTTTAGAGAGGTTTTGCCTAGCTCTTAGTAGGAGGACCCAGTTGCAGCTACCATCTCCTCCTGGGTTCTCCCTACCGAGCTCCACTGCCGCCAGTTGTAGTGATATGGGTGTTTTTTCCTCTCCGTCTGAGGTGGCTGTTTCAGTGATGGATTCCCAGACGGTAGGCTTGAGGTTCTCCAGCCTTTGTCGTCTGGCTTCGCCAATGGTTGGCCCGCCTTGTCGGTTCCTGTGGTCAGTGCACCCCAATCATCTGTTCCTGAGGCTGGTGCACCTCCACTGTCTGTTCCTGAGGCTGGTGTGCCTCCGTAATTAGCTCCAAAGGCCGGTGTGCCTCCACCGAGTGGTTCAGAGGCTGATGCACCTCCACTGTTTATTCCAGAGGCCAGTGTTCCTCCGCCATTTGTTCCAAAGGCTGTTGCACCTTCTTCATGCAATCCTGGGTGCAGTGCGCCACTGTCGTCAGCTCCTGAGTGCAGCGCACCACTGTCAACTGTTTCTGAGCTGCCTCTCAAGCTCAACACACCCTGTCCACTGGTCTGGTGGCCCAGAGACTCTGGTAGGCCACTCGACCCACCTTGTTCTCTGATTTGGGGGGTAAGGGGTGTATATCCGGCACCATCTTCTGGCTCAGTAAGAGATAATCTATGCAGACGCACAGTGTGCCATCCTCCTTTCGCACACACACACACTGGAGGCTGAATAGGAGGACTTCGATCTTACTATCCATCCCTTCATGAGGAGGTCTTGAATGTATTCTTTAACCTCTCTCAGCAGGGGTTTTGGGATGGAGGTGTATGCCCTCTGCACAGAGATATCATCTTTTAAGTTGATCACCATCTGAAGATTAGGGTTGCACCCAATGTCATGTTCATCTTTTGCAAAAGCCTTGGACTCTTTGAACAACATCCTCTTGACCACCTCCTGCTGTCCCTCCTCCAAGTGGCTAAGGTTTACAGGTGGGTGCCACAAAGATGGTGTTGGCTCAGGAGTTTGAGGTGTAACTTGGTTGACTGTTGCAATAGGCATTGGCTCATTGGGTGGGTCAGCATCCATGATTCTTTCAATGGGTTGCAGGGTACCCAGAGCAGTTTTTCTTGGCAATGTAACATCATGTTTAGTGTTGTTACCAATAACAATGGTGACATAAGGCTTTGTGGGGTTTTGAATTTCAATCAAGCCTGGTCCCAGATCCAGCTGTTCCAAAGGCTGACTGCCTTCAGCTTCCTCTAACAACCCCAGACCGTTCAGAGTGGCCATAGTTGGTAGGACAGGACACCTCACTCAAGCCACTTGACCAGCTGGGATGATGGTGTCTTTGATACTTGTTCTTAGTCGCCTTTCTGGCAGAATTGGCTGTGTTGTCTGGATGCAGCTGATGATTGCTTCTGGTTTTTCGCTGGATACAGACATGGCGTTGTGGAGCAGTTTGATCAGGGTGGGTATTAATCTGTCCGGCTGCCCCTCAATGAGTTGCTCCAACACATTAAAACCAATTAGTGGCCTATCCATGGGCAAACTGCTAACCAGCACTGGGACACTGACAGAGAGACTAGGGTCATCACTTCCTAGTAAACTGATCATTGCAGGAAGCCAACCATCGAATAGGATGGGCTGTTCGTTAACAGCAAATACGGCTAAGTCATTCATTTCCTCAGTGATTTCTGTCAGTGGTCAAATGTCTTGGCTAGGCAGGTATTTCTCTTTCCAGTGTCCCAGGTTTTATTATTCTGAGTACACCACAAACTATTTCTCTGTCACGGAAGCCTTCTTTGATCCCTTCCTCAGTTTGCTTATAGGTGTTGTTGTAACTGATGTCTGAGGAGTTATCACCTACTTGACCTCCTTGCACTTTAAAACTCCCTCCTCTGAAGGTAGGAAAGGTCTTTTAAAGATATCATCTCTCCCTGTAAAGGCCAGAATGATGGGTGGTGGCATGGCAAAACACCCTGTGGTTCATTTACTGTTACTGATGACAGTGGAGAGTGTTCTGATGGCTGTGTTACTGGTGTTGTAATGTACTGTCTGACCCGCTTACCAAGCTCTTCATAGCTAGTGAGAACCTCCAACAATTTAGTACTTGTGGTATCAGACAAAGCATCAGTTAACACTGGTTTCACTGGTGCCTGGGGAGCCTGTTCCGGGATGGCTATGCGTCTGGCCTGGGGGGTTTGGTGGGGGGGGCTGCAGAGTGGGCTGGGGGGTGGGCTGTGGCCCTGGGCCGATTGGCCTTGCCTCCCCGGTGGGGCTGGGTTTGGCCCTGGGCCCCTGGTGCTGGGGAGGGGGTGTTCCCCCTCTGGGTTGGGGTCGGGTGTGCGCCAGTGGTGTGGGGCGGCCCCGGCATGTCCCTGCACGGCGGGGTCATGCCCTCCTTGGGGCCCTGGTGGCGCTCCGGGGGCTGGTACCTGCATCCCGGGGGGGTCGCCCGTGTGTGTGTCTGTGTCTGTATGTGTGTGCATATGTGTGTGAGTGCATGTGCGAGTGTGCAGGTGTGAGTGAGTGTGGGTTTGTGTGTGTGTGTGTGTGTGTGTGCGGCTGTAGATGTGTGCGCGTGTGTGTTGTGTGTGGGCATGCGGGGTTGTGTGTGGGAGTAGGTGGGCATGTGTGATGGTGAGTGTGTGTGGGTGCACACGAGGGTGGGTGTGGGTGTGTATGTGTGTGGGTGCGGGTACCTATGGGTGGATGTGTGGGGGTGGAGGTTGTGTCTGTGGATGGGGGGACCTCGTTGGGTGGTGGGGTGGGGCGGGCCAGCTCGTGGCCTGGGGTTGGTGGTTCGTGGCCTGCTTTCGCTACTGTCCTGCCATTGTGTCACGGGGTGGGGCGCATTGCCGCACTGCCTCCCATGACCTCGGCATCATGTGTGTGTGGTGCTTG
The DNA here is from genome assembly GCA_020510985.1 of Pholidichthys leucotaenia. NCBI lineage: Eukaryota > Metazoa > Chordata > Actinopteri > Cichliformes > Pholidichthyidae > Pholidichthys > Pholidichthys leucotaenia. The sequence continues at coordinate 107,867,556 of CM035844.1, forward strand.
GGGGTAGTTGGGGGAGGGGTGTTGGCGTGGGTTGGTGGCCGTGTTGCCGTCAGTTCGCCCTGGGGCAGCTGTGGCTGTGAGGCAGCCTGCCGCTGTTGGTGTGTGTCTGGGGTGGGTGGTTGGACCGATCAGCGGATCACCACACGCGCTCTGATATAACACCTGACACGCAAAGTGCCACCATCCCCACTCATCACTCCCTCACTCTCACTTACTCGCTTGTTCAATCACTCTTGTTCAAACACTTGTTCAATCACTCTGGGGTGGGTCCGAGGGCCTGGGGGCTCGGCGGGAGGCCTGGGGTCTGTCATGTTGTCAAAATCCCTGGGTGCTGCTGAATGAATAGGTGCGAGCAAGGGAGTGAAAGAGTGATTGAACAAGCGAGTAAGTGAGAGTGAGTGAGTGATGAGTGGAGATGGTGATGGTGGGTCGGTTTTGTGTGGCACTTTGCGTGTCAGGTGGTATTTCAGAGCGCTTGCGGTGATCCGCTGATCGGTCGCTCAGGTGGGCGTTGGGGGTGGTGGTCTGCTTCTGTGGCCATGGTCACCCTGGGGCGGGGCGGCGGGGGTGTAGCTGCTGGCCTGCGCCAGCGGACTCCCTGGCCACTGCCGGGCACTGGTGCGCGTTCATGCTCACTGCCTCTGCACCGCAGCTGCCCTAAGTAATAAGGGTGAACGAGTGTGGGTGAGTATGTGGGGGAGAGCACAGGTGGATGTGAGTAGGTCGGAGCGTGAGTGAGAGTGTGTGTATGGGTGAATGTGAGTGAGTGCGAGTCACTCTGAGGGCGAGAGGGAGTGGGAGTGAGATTGAATGGGTACAGGAGTGGGAGAGAGGGGGAGAGTCCGGGAGTGCAAGTGTGGGATTGTGTGGGGGAGAGGGTGAGCGAGAGTGAGTGAGTGCATGTGGTTGAAGGTGGATGTGTATGAGAGCATGAAAGTGTGAGTGTGTGGGAATGGGTGTGTGTGTGCTGGTCGGGAGGTGCTGGATTCAGGGGGTAGCACCTCTTGGCTGCATGGGCTCCTGAGCGGGGTGGGATGGTCCGTCATGGGGCCCTTGTGCCTTGCTGTCACCTTCTTTGACCATGGAGTGTGGGGGTACCCGGGGTGTGCTGCGGTGGTGCTGGGGTAGGGCGGGCCTGCTGTGGGGGTGTCTGGGGGGGGCTTGCGAGGGGGGTGCGGGCCGGTCTCTGATCCTGGGGATGGTGATGCAGACCTCCTGGCGCCTGGGGCCCGGGGGCTGCCATTGGCCCCACTGGGGGTGGGGGGGTTGGCCAGTCCGGGGGCGTGAGCCCGCCATGCTTGGCGGCCCAGCCCCCCTTGGCTGTCCGTCCTGGGGTGGATGCCTGGCTGTCCCGGAGTTTGTTGGCCTCAGGACACCTGTGCCTGGTGGGGGTTGGTGGCATTGTCCTGCTTGCTCGGGGTTTCCGCAGGGAAGGGGGGGGTGAGTTGCTGTGACCGGCCACCCTCTTTGTATGTTTCCTAACAAACTACTCACATGCACACACTTATTTTGCGTGCGGTCTCATACACATGCACACATATGCACACACACACACACACACATAACAGGTCCTTTAACAGGTCCAGATACCAGGCTCGTGTTGAGATCTCTTCAGTGGAAGAAACAGTCTGTCTTCTGTTTGTTTCCATTGTTAGTGTGGTGATCTGCTCAGTGTGCCTTTTGCCGTAATTGTCTACACAGCTGTGCGCACACCTGCTCCTCTAATTAGGCAGCCTTCTTAAGGAGTGCTGCCCTGCAATCTGCACAGAGACGTCTACGCTCCTCCTGGTTGAAGTACTCTGTGCTGGATTCTATCCCAACCTTTTGCAAGGGAGTTTCGCCTCCCTCATCTCTTCTACAACGCTTCGTCATCTGAGAGTTTCGTGTCCCCAACTCTACGTAAGCTACCTTTAGGAAATTAATCCTCTCTGCTCCTTTTTCCCTATCTTCCCTGTGCACAGATGGATTTCCCCTTGGCGGACCTCCTCCTCCTGGCGGCGGACCAGACCTTCATCTGTGCCCTGCTCCTCCTCTCTACAAAAACTCAGGTTTCATTGCTGGACTTTCACCCTCTGAGGCACCTTCACCATCTATTCCTGCATGAGCACACAACTGGCTGAGGCTCTGGCTGCCGGTGTTGTCCTGATGCTTTTCGGCGCCACCACTACTCTCCTACACCGTAAGATTGGTTCAATTACCTGTTCATTCAATCAGTTTTCAGAGAGCTGACACTCCTGTCTCTCTTCTCTTTTAGGGTTGCCAGACTCGTCCTCGCTCTGCTCAACTTCCTCCACTCATCCACACATACACACAAACACACACTCACTCCACTATTCATTCAATAAAGATTATTGTGTTTATTTTGAGCCTGTGTCTGCGCTTGGGTTTTGTCTGAATCATGTCAATTAGTTTGTCTTCTTTGTCTGTTCCTCTCCCTTTTCTTTCCCCCTCCCCACCCCCCACCACCCCACCGGGTCCTTCATGGGTAAAACAATTTCAATAAAGTATTAAAAGTTATTACAAAAAGAGTTTATAAACAATATACAGTACATATATATGTACTGTATAAAGCTCCTCTTGGTTAAGTAAACCTGTTTGGCACAATAAGGACAGCAGATTTCTGTTCTGCTCACCTAGGTGCCTGACAGGACAAGGGAAAAAAACAAACAAACACTGGTTTCACTAGAGTAGATGCTAAAGCATTATCACTTTAGTTGGTTATGGTGGGGCTAACCAGTACAGGATGGTTAATGGGGTCAGTGGTGTGGGCATGAGTGATTGTGTTAGCAGATGTGGTGTCAGTGACAGTTGTGTATGATGAAGCATTAACCATGTTTATATGGACACAAATAAACAGATTTAAAGCCTGATTGGAATAAAAATGCTTCATGTAAACATGCCAATCTAAATATTCTGACCCGATCACACTCATTTGGATCAAAATTTCATTCTGATTGAGAGGGGTGGGTTATGCCGATTGTTAATCTGAATGGTGCGAATGAAAACACTTACTCCGAAGGTTTGGCAGAAAACATGTTTACTGCGCATGTCTGTACGTCAGCCACACGTCGACGTGACGTATTTTCGCCTTTACAGCAGCTAGCGAAAGACATGGCAGAAGTAAAACAAAACTGGTCTGTATCGTCCTGCTGTCTCCCTCTGTTTGTCTTATGCACAAGTATGTACTTGTAGCTTCATTACGAAGACCAGCAGAAGCAAAATTACAGTCTGAATAACACAATACAGGTCCATTTCAAAAAGAGAAAGACACAAAGTGGGGCTTGCTAACACTGGAAGTTGCTTCTTCTTCTACTATTTTCGGAATGTTGAAATGTTGACGTGTGCATGTCAAAATGACTTATTCCGTTCGAACGTGTGACACATGGAAATGCACGTCCTAATCGGATCAGCTTTTTCAGGATCTATGTAAACAGTAATGTTCTGATTTGAATTGTAATCAGAGTGAAGAAATTTTGCCCATGTAACCATGGTTATTGTTAGCATGAGTGAGCTGAGTCAGTGGGATGTGAGTCAGAAACTGTTTGCAAACCTATTATATCTCGTTTCTTAGACAAAGCATCAGTGGAATCTTTAAGCATCAACAATTCAACCATCCCCCCATCTTCTAACTCAAGCAGGTGTTTATTAGACATAAATGAACTGACACAGTCAAAGCAACCTTCATGGTCTCCCTTCTTGACCTCGCCCAAGAGAGAAAGGCAGGGAGGGAGTGAGGCGACACCAAAATTACCAGGGGCAAGGCAAGTCTTTTCTAAAATCGATGTTATAAATACAAAGAAAAGAACTCGCCTTAGCTCCTGGTCCACTGCTGCTGGGGTAGCCGCTTCCGGATGAGCTGCAGGAGTGACAGCATCAGGATGGGCTGCAGGAGTGATGGTCTCAGAGAGAAACTGCGACTGTGGAGCGTAGACCACAGGGATGGCTGGAGGTGTGATGTGCACCTTGGGAACAGCTGGAGCGGTGGTGTAGCCAGGCTGGAGAGAAGTAGTGGCTAGAGCTCTCTGGAGAGGAGCCAGAGCTGGCATTGATATGGAGCACCAAAAGAAACGGCATCTCCCGGAGCCTTCCTTCCACCTAGGACAGCCAAACGCCAACCCAGTTCCCTGAAACTGCTCCCTCTCAGCGGCGGACTTCTCCCAAGGGGCCTGTGGTACAGCAGGCTGCTGCTTGGGAGGTGGAGATGGGGCAGGTTCTGGTGAGGAGAGAGAGGAAGTTCCTGCAGCCAGAGAAGGGAGCGCAGGCTCGGGCAGGCTTCCAGAATGTTCGTGACAGCCCCCGAGCAGAGTGTGGCTTCCTCCGGGAATAGCACGCTGCGGGCAGAGGCGTTGAGGTCCTGCAGCACCTCCACAATGGGCCACTCTTCAATCTCTGTCTCCTCCTCCTCTTTCTTTCGCCCGCTTGGTCCAGTACTGGTGGCATCCTTTTGTCAGGTTTGCCCCTCTGGGGCAAAGAAGAGGGCCCAAATGCAAGGCCAATCCTGTACATCATTTTATTAAGGAAAATAATAGAAAGTAACTTGTGGGCTGAAAACACAGGCTAGGTAAAAAACACACAGGCAAGGAATTCACAGGGTTCAGAATAACACAGGCTAGACTGAAGTGTGTGTAACATGCCAACATGAGATATGCAAGGACGCCACACCCGGATAAGGGGCGGTGTTCCTAAAATAAGACAGGACTAATGAACACAAATACCAACAGCTGTGGACATTTGACAAAATACAAACCAAGGATAAGATAAGATAAGATAAGATAAGATAAGCCTTTATTAGTCCCACAACGGGGAAATTCCAGGATTGCAACAGCACAGGGATAGCAACACTCAGAGCAACAATCAGAAGGCAAGAAAAAAAAAAAAAAAAAAAAAAAAAAAAAAAAAAAAAAAAACAAGCAAGCAAGAGCAGCTAATAAACATATGTACGTATTACTATAAAATATATATATATACACACACACACAGACACACAGTGCAGAGCATTGTAGCTGGATGGAATAAATCTATGAATATATGAACACACAGTGCAGAGCATTGTAGCTAGATGGAATAAATATGTAAATATATAAACACCCACAGTACGGAGCATTGCAGCTAGGTGGAATAAATATGCAAGTATATAAACACACACAGTGCGGAGCAATGTAGCTAGATGGAATAATATGTAGATATATAAATATATAAACACCCACAGTACGGAGCATTGTAGCTAGATGGAATAAATATGCAAATATATAAACACACACAGTGCAGAGCATTGTTGCTAGATGGAATGAAACAGCATAACCGTCTACTTAGTTATCCTACATGGTATGATTATGTGCCCATACATATTCTCACCCTCCATAGCGACCGGTATGTTCCTAGTTGTATGCCGGAGAGGACCATTGTGTAAGTCTATTGCATCTTTTGCATTCAAAAAACTATTAGTTTGTTACGTCTTTTTGCTATCTCTGCGAGCAGCCCTGCTTAGGTTGTACAGTCTGACAGCCGTTGGTAGGAAGGACCTACGAAACCTCTCGGTTGTGCACCTGGGATGATGTAGTCTGCTGCTAAATGAGCTCCTCAGTGCATTCAGTATGTCCTGCATAGGGTGGAACTCGGACTCCAGCAGAGATGACAGTTTAGCCACCGTCCTTCTCTCTCCTATCTCCTCCATCGGATCAAGGCGCTGCCCCAGGACAGAGCTAGCTTTCTTAATCAGTTTGTTCAGTCTCTTCCTATCGGCTGCAGTAATGCCACTGCCCCAGCAGACCACTCCAAAAGTGATGGCTGATGCCACCACCGTGTCATAGAATGACTTCAGCAGCGCCCCTTGTACACCAAAAGACCTGAGTCTCCTCAGCAGGAACAGCCTGCGCTGTCCCTTCTTGTAGAGTGCATCAGTATTGTGTGACCAGTCTAGTTTATTGTTCAGATGAATACCCAGGTACTTATAGGATGTCACCATCTCGATGTCTGTTCCCTGTATATTTACTGGTACTGTGAGGGGCTGCCCATGCCTGCGGCAGTCCACCACCAGCTCCTTAGTTTTCCTCGCGTTGATCTGGAGGCAGTTCCGATGGCACCAGTCCACGAAGTCCTGGATAAGCCCTCTGTACTCAGCTTCATCTCCATTGGAGATGAGGCCAACGATCGCAGAGTCATCAGAGAACTTCTGTAGATGGCAGTGTGTTGTGTTGTGTGAGAAGTCCGCAGTATAAAGAGTGAACAGGAAGGGAGCCAGCACCGTTCCCTGGGGGGCCCCCGTGCTACTGATGATCGTGTCGGACACACAGTCCCGGGTTCTCACAAACTGAGGCCGGTTCGTGAGGTAGTCCAGGATCCATGATGACAGGTGCTGGTCCACCCCTGCGCGCAGCAGCTTGTCCTTCAGGATCATCGGTTGGATGGTGTTGAAAGCACTGGAGAAGTCAAAGAACATGATCCTCACCATATTCCCGGGCTTCTCCAGGTGGGACAGAGAACGGTGAAGGAGGAAGATCACCGCATCCTCCACCCCAATGCCATGCTGGTAGGCGAACTGGAGTGGATCCATCGCTGGTTCCACCAGGGGGCGGAGGTGAGCAAGGAGCAGTCTCTCCAGGGTCTTCATCAAGTGGGACGTCAAGGCCACCGGTCTGTAGCTGTTCAGGTCTTTGGGGTGGGAAGTTTTTGGTACAGGTACCACACAAGATGTTTTCCACAGCTGTGGTACCCTCCCCAGTTTCAGGCTCATGTTGAAGATATACGTCACAATCCCACACAGCTGGTCTGCACAGGACTTGAGGAGCTTTGCGCTGATGCCGTCCGGTCCCGGCGCCTTCCTCGCCTTGATCTTCCTCAGCTCCGTCCTCACCTGGGTCCTGGTCAGGGTCAGGATGGGGGGCTGTGTGTTGGGAGTGGGGGGGTGTTGGTAGCGTGGGGAGTGGGCAGCAGGACTTGATTTCTTTAGAGGCAGCAGTGGTTGTTGTGCAGTCAGGGGGGAGGGCGGTTGGTCAAATCTATTGAAAAACAGATTCAGGTTGTTCGCCCACTCCCTGCCCCCTGTGGCCTGGGGGGAGGTATTCTGGAGCCCCGAGATGGTTTTGAGGTTTCTCCAGACCCCGCTGATGTCGCTCTGTTGCAGCTTGTCCTCCATCTTCTTCCTGAAGCTGTCCTTGCCTTCTCTGATCTTTCTCCTCAGCTCCCTCTGTACGGACTTCAGCATCTCCCTGTTCCCCGACCTGAAGATCCTCTTCTTCTCTCTCAGAAGTGTTTTTATCTCAGGGTTGATCCAGGGTTTGTTGTTTGAGTGACGCCGTATGGTCTTGGTGGGAACGGATTTGTCCACACAGAAGCTGAGGTAGCCCGTGAAGGTGTGAATGAGGCCATCGATGTCCTCACCATGTGGATCGCAGAGCTGCTTCCAGGCGGTGGCTTCAAAACAGCCCTTTAGGGTGTCCATTGTCTCCTCAGACCATAACTCCACAGTGTGCATGGCCGGAGGTTGTCTGTGCACTAGGGGTTTGTACACCGGCCGGAGATGAACCAAGTTGTGATCCGATCTCCCGAGTGGGGGTAGTTGTGATGAGGTGTACGCCTCCTTAGTGTTTGCGTAGAATAAATCCAGTGTTTTATTGTCTCTAGTGTGGCATGTGACATACTGGGTGAACGTGGGTAGAATGGGAGACAGTGAAACATGGTTGAAATCGCCTGAGATGAGGAGAAGAGCATCTGGGTGTTCTGTCTGCAGCCTGCTGGTTACTGAATGGATGACGTCACGTGCTGTCCCAGCGTTCGCCGTCGGATTTGCATAAACAACAATGCAGATCACGTGTGAGTGTTCACAACAGACAGGCATAGTTCAGAACAGACAGGGATAAATATAAAACAAAAACATGATAAATAATAAAACTAATAAACAGGGTGATTAAAAACTAAACTAAGGAAAAGCAGGAATGAACAAAACATAAGGACAGAACCAGGATACTAATTTACTTAAACACATAGGGCAAACCAGTCTAAGAATAAGGCAAGGAACTATAATACAAAACACAGAGAATCTCAGTAAACCTTAACTCAAAGCGAGGACCTAGGCTGAGCCCATGTCCTGGTGACAAGGAAATATAAATTATAACATAAGGCGAGGACATGGACCCAACCCACATTGTCACAGTCTCAGACTATACACGTCTCCAAACACGATTATGGCGGTTCAGCTCTCAAAGCTCACCTCCTGTTTTCTAACCAATGAAAGAAGCATCCAAAGAGAAGAAAAACAGCAAATGTATTTTGAGAGTTGCAGCTGAGCCACAGGACTGTTAGTTACTTCTGTTCCCCCTTGGTGCTTTTTGAAAATGATGACATAAGTTACGTGAGTCTGTGTTTGTAGTCTTTGAATTTACATATTTTCACAACCTGGGGCGGTGCGGTGGTGCAGTGGTTAGCACTGCACCAGCACAGCAACTCACCCTTGGCCATGGGATCCCTGGTTTGATCCCAGCCCCTGACCAACAGTGATCTGTGTGGAGTTTGCATGTTCTCCCCGTATTTGCGTGGGTTTACTCCGGGATTTCTCCGGTTTCCTCCCACAGGCCAAAAACATGCAGGTTAGGTTAATTGGAGACTCTAAAGTGGCCCTAGGTGTGAATGTGTGTGTGAATGGTAAGGGATAGCACCGTATCGTGGCTGCTTCATCCATCCAGGTGGATGCCCTCAATTTCCCCTCTGGGGATCAATAAAGTATACAAAATCAAAAAAAAAACTTGTACTTTAATAGACAACAACCTACACTGTTATTAACATAGGTGCGGCTGTGGCACAGGTGTAGTGTGGCCGACTACTGATCGGAGGGTCAGGGGTTTGATTCCCGCTCTGTCTGCATGTCGAAGTGTCCTTGAGCAAGACACTGAATCCCCAGTTGCTCCTGGTGGGTCAGGCCAACGCCTGTGAATGGCAGCTCTGCCACCATCAGTGTGTGAATGTGTGAGTGAATGGGTGGATAGTAGGATCTGTAAAGCTCTTTGGTCATCTAGAGATGAGAAAAAGCACTGTATAAGTGAATACCATTTAGAAAATGATCTTTTAAACTGACAAACATCATATGTAGCTCGTAGCAAAATCCAGTCGGGGTCAAAAGATCATTTCTCTCTTGCCATTCACTTCAGTGATTTTGTCAGATTTAAGGTCCCATATATACGTAAGTAGAGGGGACCTGACTTAGGTGTTCTATTTAATAGCCCAGATTCTACTACTGTATTTGAAAAAAACAGGATCTTACAGTTATCATGGTGCGTTACACCCTGTGGAAAAAGTAAGCCACTAAAGTTAAGAGTTTCTTCAAGTGTAAAAGGTCAGCTTGTAATTTACATAACTACACATCATGTCTATGACAGGTCACTTTGGTTAATATCAAAGAATTCTGTACTTACTGTAACTTTGAGTCTTAGACCAATTTTCAAAACAGCTAGTATAGAAATCATGTGCATATTATGAATATCCAAACAGTAGAAAGCAGAAATCCAATTTAACATTTCCTATTCAGAGCAAATGTCATTCTTTACAAAAGCAGACAAACATGAACTTCAAGACAATAGCCAGTGGTTCCTAGATTGCATCATAACAAATGTGTTTCCTCTTTGGCCCACAGCTCAGACTGTTCACTGCAAGCTGTTGAAAAGTGACTGGATGATAGAACCTGAACAAGTTTCCATCACCAAGAATGACCATGTTTACATGGTCACAAGTAAACTGATTACTGGAGTAAACCGATAAAGGTAATAAATAGCTTATGGTGTTTACATGCACTGAGTAAACGGTTTACTGGGCAAATAAACTAGGTGTGTTAATCTGTTTTCTCATAAACCATTAATGAGTCTTTGACCCTGTTTACATGGTCACGAGTAAACCGATTACTGGAGTAAACCGATAAAGGTTATCGGATTACTCTGTTTACATGACAGTTTGAATAATCAGGTAACTCCAGAAAGCCGATTGTAATCAGTTTACTCATGACCATGTAAACAGGGTCAATGACTTCACTATGGATCCTATATGCCCATGTAAGTTAATAAGAACAAAAGGTAAATAATTAAAAGAAGACAAAATGAACCTACTTGAACGATGCCCATGTAGAAAAAAGTCTGTTTATTAGGGCTGTGAATCGAACATTTACATATGTAAACACAGTTTTATGCATGAAAGTGAACCTGTAACCATATGACTATGATCCTCGGGTCAAGAGCATTACACCAAATTAATCACACCTGTGGATGCACACCTTATATATATATCCCTTGCATCCACCCATTCTTCCTCTTTCTAATGACTGGGAGGAGCCGGCCTCCACCGACGAAGGACATTGAATGGTTACAGGTTCACTTTCATTCATAAAACCATGTTCACATACGTAAGGGTTCGTTTTATTTCATTTCAGTGAACCTGTAGCAACAGTCCTGAGGAGAATGGAGGTGGCGTCACCCACAGGCCCGAGGAGCACAATGCTCCGATCACGGCATTAAGCACAGAACACAACCAGATGAGTTTGGCTGCTTTATTGTACTAAACTGAGTGCGTACAAGTTAAGCAGGTTCCTCCAGGTAACCGGAGATGAAACAAAAAACTTTTTTTGAGCACAAGGCATACATGCTGGCTTAAATGAGGAAAAACTAAGATGCAACTTAAGAATCTGCCGCGACCCCTAGAATAGATGAGGGGACAACTGATGAGGCCAGCTTGAGTCTATAGAAGTGGGTAAATGTTGAGGAAGAAGTCCAGCCAGCAGCTGTGCATACATCCCCCAGGGGTGCACCCCTAAACAGTGCCCATGCAGTGGCCATTCCTGTGTCGAATGAGCCACCAGCCTAGCTGGTGGTTCCGCTCCAGCCTGTACATATGAAGGCAATCAGGTCGACTATCTAATGGGACAGGCGCTGCCTAGAGATAGGCCTGCCCATTGTGGACTCCCCATAGAATACAAAAAGCTTGTCTGAGGAGTGGACAGGCCTCATATGGTCAACATAAACTATGGAGCCTCTCAGCCTCTGAAGAAGTGTGTGAGGGAGGTTAGAAGGCTTCAAGCACAAAAGGGTGGGAAACAAACCCGCTAGTCAGCACTTTGGGTTGAAAAGCAGGTTTGGGCCGCAGGTGGGCCACCCGATCACCATCAAACTTAAGACATGCTGCATCCACAGAGAGCGCATTCAGTTTACCGACCCTCTTTGCTGAGACAATTGTCAAGAGAAAAGCAGTCTTCCTAGAGATTAGACAAAGGTCAGCAGTGGGGAGTGGCTTTAAAGGGGGCAAGCATAGAGCCCTGAGAACTGTCTGGAGATCCCAAGTGGGCAACAAAGGACACTGAGATGGATGGCTCTGTTTCATGCCTCTTAAAAATTGCTTAGCCAAGGGATGTGCCGCAGGGGACAAGCCATCACATTTTCCATGGACAGTTGACACTGCTGTCAGGAAGCCCCTGAAAGTCTACTCCACCCAACCTCAGCGAAGAGGTACTGGAGGAAAACAAGATGACAGCGATGTGACATGTCAAGAGATTCTCACCCTTGGTCCGACACCAGTTCAAAAACACTCTCCACTTCAGTGCAGCTGGGTAGATGGGGCCTGTGAAGCCTGCACAGTGTCTATAACCCCCGTCTCTAAGCTAAGTTTACACAATCGCTCTCGTTCAAGGGCTATATATGAAGTATCAGGAGCTGGAGATTCAGATGCCAAATCCTGTCCTGTGCCTGTGAGAGCATATCCAGTCTGACGGGGAGAGGCCAAGGATGGCCCTCCAACATCTCATGGATCTCCGCCATCCATGGACTTTGTGGCCAATTTGGGGCCATCAAAATTACTTGAACAGACAGTAGTCTCACCTTCGCGAGGAAAGCTGGCAGAAGAGGCAGTGGTGGAAATACAAACAGTTTCACTGGAGGCCAGGGAACGCTCAGGGCATCTGTACCTAGTGGACCTGGCAGGCCGTGCATCGAGGCCCAGAGAGTACAGTGGGTGTTCTCCGCTGTTGCAAACAGGTCTGTTTCTGCCTGGCCAAACCAAAGCCAGATCTATGCGACTATCTCTGGACGCAGTCGCCACTCACTAGGGTGGGGACCCCTCGTGGCAGCAGATTTGCCGCTGTGTTCTAGGGCCCCAGCAGGTGAAAAGCCCTCAGGGACATACCTTTGGTTTGAGCCCATAACAGCAAATGATGTGCCCTCACATGGAGAGGGGGAAACCTCAGACTGCCCTGCTGGTTGATGTACAACACCACAGCTGTGCTGTCCATTTGCACCAGAATTTGTCTGCCCTGAATGACTGGAAGAAAATGCCCCAGAGCCAAATGCACTGCTTCCATCTCAAGATGGTTTATATGCCAAAACTGCTGTGCCAGACCCCAGTGTTCCCAAACAAGCCTGCCCTCCCAGACTGCACCCCAGCCTGCTAAGGAGGCATCGGTTGTAATGGTCATCCTGCAGCCCTCTTGGCCCAGGGGAACACCATTTCGGACTGCTGATGAGTGTCTTCACCAACTGAGGACCATGAGGCTCTTTTCGGAAATAACAAGCCTCCTCCTCTTGTCTCTAGGCAAAACCACTTTCTGAAGCACAAACCACCATTGAAGGGGACAAGTGTCTACCTGGGCAGTGGCAGCAAAGAGACCTAAGATCCTCTGACACTACTGCACTGCTGGCACTACTGCACTGATACAGTCCTTTGAGAAATGCAGCCCTTGATGCATTCCCTGATAGCATGCCTTCTCTTTGGAGTTAGGGATGCCCTCGTGGCAACTGAATCCAGGGTGAGCCCCAAGTACTCAACAACCTTGGTTGGAACCAGGCAGCTTTTCTCTACATTTAAATGGAACCCAAGTGCAGCCAGGTGAGCCAGTATGGTCTCCATGTGGCTCCTCGCCACGGCCTCTGATGGAGCACAAACCAACCAATCATCCAGGTAATTGAAAACTTAAATGCCCTTCTGCTGCAGTGGGGTGAGTGCAGCGTCCATGCACTTTGTGAATGTCCGAGGTGACAGGGACAAACCAAAAGGTAGGATGTTGTATTCGAAGGCTTTGCCCTGAAAGGAAAACCTGAGGAACTTCCTGTGGGCCAGGTTTATGGAAATATGAAAATAGGCATCGCGAAGGTCCACTGTTGTGAACCAGTTGCCTGGCCTTATGGCCTGAAATAATGTCCTCAGCCTGAGCGTCTGGAAGGGGAGCACTTTGAGATACCTGTTCAACTGCCTCAGGTCTAGAATCGTGCGGAGACCCCGGTTCGCTTGGGGACAAGAAAATAGACCTAGTAAAAGCCTTGCCTCTCTACTCCTGGAGACAGAGACTGCATTGCGTTCTTTTCCAGTAGGGCAGAGACCCCGCAGCCCAGAATCACAGAAAGAGGGTCCTGCTTTACTTTTGTTTCCAAAACCCCTTGAAATTGTGGAGGATGAGACTTGATTTGTAGGTGGTATCCAAATTCCAGTGTATCGATCACCCATGGACATGAGGTGTACTGACGCCAGCTCATGAGGTGCGCTGCGGAGAAGGTTGACGTCAGGGGAAGCACACAATCAGGAACGCTGGCAGAGCTTGGCAGGACCATGACCTACATGCTCCTGAGAGCACGGATGTCAGTGCTGTTGAACCTGCACCTGCTGCCGAGAGGTCCTCTGCCTTGGGTAACCCGAACTCCAAGAGGAACTTGGCTCTGAGAAATGAAGCTGTTGTGAATTCTCATGCCCCTCAAGAGGTCCCCAGACACTTGACCTGGATGGTCCCGGCTGATGAAATCGAATTTTCCACCGGGTCTGAGGTGTTTGTGAAAAAAAAATCGCATTTTCATTAATGTTGAGAGGGTGAAAAATGCGATTGTTTAGGCAGAAGAATAATAATAAACAGAGCAATTACAATAGGACTCTCGCCCACTGACTTTGTCAGTGGCTCGGGCCCTAATTAATGGCAAATTGTACCATGCTGTTAAATTGTTAAGCAATTCCTGCTTGAAGAAGGCAAAATATATCACATGCCCCGAAGCAGATAAGGATAGTGCATATCACGTGCTGTTAAGCTGTTAAACAGTTTTCTGCCTGAAGAGAAGGCAAAAATATATCACATACCTGTAAGCAGATAAGGGTAGTACATAACTTATGCTGTGAAACTGTTAGACAATTCCGGCTGAAGAAGACAGCAAATATATATCACATACCTCTAAGCAGATACGGATAGTGCACGTCATGCTGCACACAGCCGCTGCAAGCCTTCTCTCACTCAACAGAAAACACAAATTTATGATGCAGCGATGGGGTACCAAAGGTAAGGCAGCCCAAAACAGCACAGAAAACGTAATGTCAAACAGACTGGTATAAGCTCTTACCAACCAGGAGGATAGAAAGAGGAAAAATGGAAGAAGGGATGCATATGCAGTGTTTCCTCTGGCTTAAAGACCTTGGCGTGGTGGCAACATGTTTTTCCGAGGGGGGGGGTGGGTGGCAGAAAACACATGACACGATTGTAACTGCAATATGTTAATTTTACACTGTTTTTTTTTTTTAAATTTTGCACAGCAATATTGCATAATGGAACTTACCATTTGAAGTATTGTACTACCAAGGCTTGAATGTTAGAATATTGGGCCAGTTGGGGTCCCACCCAGATGTCCTGTGTTTGGACTTTTTAGTGGTGTCATCCTTCTCTCCTTCCTCTGCTCTCACGTCTCCTGGACCCTCTGCCTGAACACTTTCCTCTCCTTGGCTCCTCTCTTCTGTCTCATCTTAACCTCTCTGAGCCCTTTCTAATTCAGGTTCTCTCTCTGTCTATGATGGTATACAAACAGGTTAGAAAATACCGTGTCATGTTTTGTGATGCAGGATTTTTTTTTTTTATGGTTTACATAAATAACCAAAATGTGTATCTTTTATTTTTATTCTAATGTTTCTTTTTTCCACTGACAAAGAGTAGGAAAGGGAAGGGGAAAAAAACATTCATAATAGTAATTTACTCATGCATACTTAAATTATATGATCAGAGGTGGGTATAGTAGCCAGAAATTCTACTCATGTAAAAGCAGTGTTATGAAATTAATAATTAAAAGCAGACAACCAAAAATTTCTAGTTGAGTTATGGGTACAAGGAGCACCTACTTAAAAAACTGAGTAATGACTTCAGTCTTGAAGGTCTGAGGTTTTATTCCAAAATTTATAACAATTTTCTGTTAGTTTTCTACTTTTCTCTGTAAATTTATCTAAATATGCAACCATTTTCCTCAAATTTGTAGCTTTCTCTTGTAAAATTTTGACTTTTCTTGTACATTTGAGACTATTATAAATTTGTGGATTATTTTATGGTTAATGTTTACCTTTTTTTAATCCAATCCAACTTTATATATAAAGCTCTTTAAAAACAGAGACAGTTGACACAAAGTGCTGTGCATCAATGATAAATAAAATATAAAAACAATGAAATACAGCTAAAGTACAAAACAGCACAAACAAAACAACAATCATGCAATAGAGACAATAAGAACAAATAAAATCAGTGTCTCAAACTGGGTCAAAAGCCAGAGAATAAAAATGGGTTTTAAGAGGAGCTTTAAAACTTGACAGTCAAGAGGCCTGTCTGATGGACAAAGGCAGATTATTATAAAATTACTGTTTTTTTTAATACATTTGAAACAGAATGTGGCAAATTCTTTACTTTTTTCCTCATACAATTTAAACTTTTGACCATAATTTTGTAGAGCCAGAACAGAACAATAACTCTGAATTCAAAGAAATATAATTATTAAAATTGTATTTAAAGAAATAAATTAACTTAAATGACTAAATATGCAGTTGTTTCTGTTATAATATTTCTGTGTATTTATAGTTTTTTAGAAATCTCCTCACCAACCCGACAGCAGGAAAAACCTCCCTTATTTTGAAATCCAAATGGTATGTTTAGTTTGTCAGAAGACTGCTGACGGATTAAAATCATTGACTTCGTGAATTTCGGTCATCTTAACTTGCCAGGTGCATAATAATGAACATAAATTATTAGTTAATATTGTAGTAACTGGTGAAGTAAATCCTCAGCGATTCATCAGTCACTCTTGCCTTTCCCTGCAATGAAGCCCAACCAGACCTGTTAGCTAAGCGACTCCTCATTGTTGTTCCAGTTACCAGTGGGTTAAAACCACCATAAATGCCTCCACTGCTTATCTCTTGTACTTTTTTCCACGTTTAAAGTACTTTAATAAGCTCATGCTTCTCTCGGACAGCAACGCTGGGGAGACACTATGCCTGCAGAAACGGTCATGCAGGCGCCAGGCGGGCGGGTGAGGCACTTCCGCGTGGATGACAGTCACATGCGTTGTTCATGTATGCACTTGCGGAGTGTTTCTTTCATATTTAATTTTTCTTAAATTAATATATCATAGGCATGGCAGCATACTTCTTGAGGGCAGCGGGCCGCCACACAGAAATGTTACCAGAGGAAACCCTGTTATAAGGTGTTGCATCCACAGGTGTGATTAATTCGGTATAATGCTCCTGACCCGAGGATCATAGTCACATGGTTACAGGTTCACTGAAATGGAATAAAACTTTAGAAGTCACATGATTCAAATCGATTCCGATTTTTGGGGGTCATGATTGATTCAGAATCAATTTTCGATTCAAAACGATTTTCACTTTGTATTTGGCTCTTGTCACGCCTTGCAGCCCATCTGTGGCGCCAGCTGCACGCACACCTGCACCTCATCAGCGGCGAGGGATTTAAGCCGCCTCGCCCTGGGCTTCGGCCTGAAGCCGTCAGTCTTCACTCGCTACAATTGCTGTAAGGAATCTCAACCGCTCAGCAACATTCTGGTAAGAAGCTCTTACCTCATTCTTCTCCCAGTCTGCTCCCCTGTCCACAGGTGGATTTCCCGGCGGCGGACCACTCCTCTCTGCCACCATTCCCTCACTGCTGCACCGGGCGCTCCAGGTCGCTGTCTTCTGGGCCTCGCCCTTGCTGTGCCAGCCACCTGCCATTTCCAAGTAAGCCAGTCACCATTTTCATATCTCCTGTGTTGGTGTGGTGCCTGTTACCCTTCTCCCTTTGCTTCTCCCATAGGGTTGTCTGGCTGTACGGCCTCCTGCCCGACGCAGACGCCACCACCAACACATTCACATCCCGCAGACACACATTCATACACACTTGTTGTTAATAAAGCTATTAGATCTACCCTGAGCCTGCGTGTGTGTCTCCTGAGCCATGCTCTATGTCAGCTCTCAGTTCAGTACAAAAAAAACCCATTAATCTCAGAAAAAAAAGTCCACTGCTCTGCAAAAAGTGCTGAGGTAAGCTTGAAAGCAGAGCACAGCGTGCTGATGTTTTGTGAGGTTATATTTTTAAAACATTTCATCAACTGATTTGCAATAAAATACTGTTAAATGAAAAAAGCAGGCTTAGGTTAGTAACTGCGTTTTTTAATTCTTGAAAACCTTGGAGTTTCAAAAATGAAATTGTACACATTTTTTTCCCGGCACCGTAAGGAGAGGCAGCTGTAACAGCAGCAGCATTCGTGTCTTTGTGTCTTTATTAGCCAATTCTTGTATATAGTGTGTTTCTTTTCATCAGGGCTCGGTAGGAAGACTTGGATTAATGACTGGACCAAGTTTTTCTATTTTTCTCCTGGTCTTTCTTCTATTTTTCTTCCTTGGGGCAATGGAGAACAATAGAAGTGGGGGTGAACGCATTGTTTACTCATGCGACCAGCTGATTGTGCTGGGAGGCCAGCGCTGCTGCCCTGAACAAAGCCCCTGATCCCAGAGGAGATGCCGCAGACAAAGGGCTGGAGCCAAGATGAGGAGGAGGAGGAGGAAGCATAAACCAGTAGTACCTATGTTCATCACACGTAACGTGAGGTCACTGGGAAACAAAGTGGATGAGCTCACAGTGCTGGTTAGGATGCAAAGGGAATATCGTGAGTGTAGTATCATGTGTTTTACAGAACAGCACCAGCCACCCCCCCCCCAATCACTGTGACTACAGACCAGGTTAGGAAACAGCTGAAGAGACTCCGTCAGAGGAAGGCTGCGGGCCCTGATGGCATCTCCTGTACTGAAACACCTGTACAACCTAAGCCTGAGTCTGGACAGAGTACTGGTGCTGTGGAAGATGTCCTGCCTGGTTCCTGTCCCCAAGAAGTCGTCTCCAGCTGACCTGAATGACTATCGACCAGTTGCCCTCACATCTTATGTGATGAAGGTCCTGGAGAGACTTGTCTTAGCCCACTTGAGGCCGCAGGTGAAGACATGGTTGAATCCCCTGCAGTGTGCATATCAGCCCCATTTAGGAGTTGAAGACGCTGTCATCTGCCTGCTGCAACAAGCCCATTTGCACCTGGATGGTGGAGGAGACACTGAGAGAATCACATTCTTTGATTTCTCCAGTGCCTTTAACACCATTCAGCCACTGCTGCTGGGTGAGAAGCTATGGGGGATGGGAGTTGACAGCTCTGTGATCTCCTGGATTACTGACTACCTGACAGGCAGGCCACAGTTTGTCCTGCTGGGCAGTGTCTTGTCTGATGTGGTGGTTAGTGATATAGGAGCTCCACAGGGGACTGTGCTTTCTGCTTTTCTCTTCACCTTATACACCACTGACTTTCAGTACAACACCGAGTCATGCCACCTGCAGAAATTCTCTGATTACTGGGTTGTTGTTGTGTGTATAAGAGGGGACGAGGAGGGGGAGTACAAGGCACTGGTAGACAGATTTGTGGAGTGGACTGAGCAGAATCACCTGAGGCTGAATGTCAGCATGACCAGAAAGAAGATGATTGACTTCAGGAAGAAGAGGACACCTTCACAGCCATTGCAGATTAGGGGGGAGGACTACAAATTCCTGGATGTCATGATCAGCAACGGACTGGACTGGAAATCTCACACTGATGCTGTGTACAAGAAGGGGATGAGCAGATTCTACTTTCTGAGGAAGCTGAGATCCTTCAACATGTGCAACAGGATGCTGGAGCTTTTCTACTAGGCCACTGTCACCAGCACCATCTTCTTTGCTACTGTCCGTTGGGGTAGCAGTATTAGAGCCAGCGACACCAACAGACTTGACAAAATTATCAAGAAGGCTGGCTCTGTAATTGGTCTCAGGCCAGAGACCTTTGAGACAGTGGTGGAGAGCAGGACACTGAACAAACTACGATCCATCATGGACAATCCTGATCACCGCCTCCACCACACACTAGACAGACAACGGAGCACTTTCTCCAGCAGACTGCTGGAGAAAGCTTTGCTGTCGAATGGTCAGGTACCAGAAATCTTTTCTGCCACATGCCATTTCACTGTAAAATAACTCACTCTGATGTTGAATTCTGCTCATAACTATGCTGCCATACTGCACCTTACAGTCTAACTGGTGCCTCACATTGCACCCTGTGCCTGATAGTCCTGCATTGCACAGTGAGTATGAATCACATATCTATACAGGTCACCATCTATTCATCTGTGATGTATGGAAGTTATTTAGGCAGTTTTACTTTCCATGGGTAAGCCCTTTTTCTTTTATGTTTTGTGTCTGTCATTTTGGTTGTCGACTGTCATGCTGCTGTTACACTGTAATTTGCCAGTTTGGGATCAATAAAGTACATCTGTCTGTCTGTCTGTCTGTCCATCTATTTGTCTATCTATGGACTGATCTGAAATAAATTTTGAAAATTTTCCTTTTCAGCCTATTACAATTCCTAACAGCGTTTACACAGTGTATAGGTTTGGTCACCCTCCAGCATTCTAGAAATATAGGCTATTCATTAAAAAACAAGAGTAAAAGTAAATTCTATCACAAATATTTTGAACATCCATTTAAATAGTAGTGCTATCTGACAATATGCAGTCAATGTACAGTCATCTATACAGTAACTTAATGCAATGGAAAATTCAATAAGAACTGAATGAATTTTTTTTTTTTCTCTCTGTGACATTCTGTCTTAGATTTGTCTTGAATAGTAACCGCTCAACTTAGCTTAGCTTAGTTTTCCTTTTTTTTCTCTCAGTCACACTTTGTCTTAGCTTTGTTCTAAATTGTAATCACTCTTGTCTTGTTTACTCTCTTTTCTTTTGAATTCTTGGATGGAATATGGGTGGGCAATATAAGCTGCGGCTTCAGCCATCACCCATTTCGGATAACTCACGTGGAATTGTTTAGTAAAAGGAGTCTTTGTCTAATTTGACCTTGTTGTTATATTATACAGTTTCTTTTAACCCGTACTGTATTATCCGAAATAAATTCATTCATTCATTCATTCATTCATTCATTCATTCAATGCAATTCATGGATCGTCACCTTATCGTGGTGGGGGGTTTGCGTGCCCTAGAGATCCCAAGAGCTATGTTGTTCGGGGCAATTGGCCTCTGGTAGAGTCACCCAAGATAAACTGGTCCTGGGTGAAGGGCGAGACTAAGAATGATCCAACAGACTCTCATGATGAATGTTAGAACAAGGATTCAGTGTACCCCGTCCGGTATGGGGTTACAAGGGCCCCACCCAGGAGCCAGGCCTGGAGGAGGGGCTCAATGGCTAGCATCTGGTTGCTGGGTTTCTGCCCATGGGACCTGGCTGGGCTCAGCCCGAAGCAGTTACATGGGTCCGCCCTTCAGTGGGCTCACCACCTGCAGGAAGGACCATGGGGGTCTGATGCTATGTGGATCAGGTGGCGGTCGAAGGCAAAGACCTTGGCAGTCTGATCCCAGGCTTCCTAAACTGGCTTTTGGGACGTGGAATGTCATGTCTCTGGTGGGGAAGGAGCCTGAGCTGGTGCATGAGGTTGAGAGATACCAGCTAGATATAGTCAGCCTCACCTAAACACACAGCTCTGGTTCTGGAGCCAGTCTCCTGGAGAGGGGTTGGAGCTTGGCCTACTCTGGAGTTTCCCCAGGCAAAACGCGACGCGCAGGGGTGGGTATTCTTGTATCCCCTCACCTTGCTGTCTCTGCATTGGAGTTTTCCCTAGTGGATGAAAGGGTTGTTTCCCTGCGTCTGCGGTTGGGAAACAGGTCCTGACCATCATTTGTGCTTATGCACCAAATGATGGTTGAGAATATCCACCCTTTTTGGAGTCTCTGACTGGGGTGCTGGAAGGTGCTCCTCTTCGAGACCCCATTGTCCTACTGGGGGACTTCAATGCGCACATGGGCAATGATGGTGAAACCTGGAGGGGGGTGATTGGCAGGAACGGCCTGCCCGATCTGAGCCCGAGTAGTGTTCAGTTATTGGACTTCTGTGCTAACCACAGTTTGTCCATAACGAACACCATGTTCAAGCATAAGGGTGTCCATATGTGCACCTGACACCAGGACACCCTAGGTCACAAGTCAGTCATCGATTTTGTTATGGTGTCATCAGACCTGCGACCGTATGTCTTGGACACTCGGGTAAAGAGAGGTGCAGAGCTGTCAGCTGATCACTACCTGGTGGTGAGTTGGATGCAATGGAAGGGGCAGATGCCATTCAGACCTGGTAGACCCAAACGTATAGTGAGGGTGTGCTGGAAACGTCTGGTTGAGGCCCCTGTCCGGGAGGTCTTCAACTCCCACCTCTGGAAGAACTTTGATTATATTCCGAGGGAGTCTGGAGACATGAAGTCCAAATGGGCCACATTCTCCACCTCCATTGTTGAAGCGGCTGCTAAGAGCTGTGGCCACAAGGTCGTCGGTGCATCTTGTGGTGGCAATCCCTGAACCAAGTGGTGGACACCAGCGGTGAGGGGGACCATTAAGGTGAAGAAGGAGTCCTATCAAGCTTGGTTGGCTTGTCGGACTCCCAAAGCAGCTGAGGTGCACTGGCAGGCCAAGCAGAGTGCAGTTCGGGTGGTTGCTGAAGCAAAAACTCAGGTGTGGGAGGAGTTCAGTGAGGCCATGGAACAAGACTTTTGGTCAGCCTTGAAGAGATTCTGCCAAACTGTCCGGCGGCTCAGGAGGGGGAAGCAGCAACCTGTCCACACTGTGCATGGTGCGGATGGGGCGTTGCTGACTTCGACTGGGTATATCATCTGGTAGTGGAAGGAATACTTCGAGGATCTCCTCAATCCCACTGACACGCCTTCCACAGAGGAAGCAGGGCTTGTGGACGAGGGGGATGACTCGCCCATCACAGGGGCTGAGGTTGCCAAGATGGTTAAAAAGCTCCTTGGTGGCCAGGCCCCGGGGGTGGACAAGATTTGCCCTGATCTCAAAGCCCTGGATGCTGTAGGGTTGTCATGGTTGGCACGCCTCTGCAACATTGCGTGGAGGTTGAGGACAGTGCCTTTGACATGGCAAACCGGGGTGGTGGTTCCTCTTATCAAGAAAGAGGACCGGAGGGTGTTCTGCAACTTTAGAGGGATCACACTCCTCAGCCTCCCTGGGAAGGTCTATGCCAAGGTGCTGGAGAGGAGAGTCCGGCCGTTGGCTGAACCTCAGATTCAGGAGGAGCAATGTGGTTTTCGTCCTGGCCGTGGCACATCGGACCAACTCTTTACCCTCTCAAGAATCCTCGAGGGTTTGTGGGAATTTGCCCAGCCAGTTTACATGCGTTTTGTGGACTTGGAGAAGGCATTCGACCACATCCCTCGTAGTTTTTTGTGGGGGGTGCTTCGGGAGTATGGGGTATCTGGCTTGTTATTATGAGCTATTCGTTCTCTATACGACCATTGTGAGAGTTTGGTTCATATTGCCAACACTTTGTCAGACTCATTCCCAATGAGAGTTGGACTCCGCCAAGGCTGCCCTTTGTCACCGATCCTGTTCATAATTTTTATGGACAGGATTTCTAGGCGCAACCAAGGAATGGAGGGTGTCATGTTTGGTGGTCACAGGATCTCATCTCTGTTGTTTGCAGATGATGTTGTCCTGTTGGCTTCATCCAGCAATGACCTACAGGTCTTACTGGGATGGTTTGCCGCTGAGTGTGAAGCGGCTGGGATGAGAATCAGCACCACCAGGTCCGAGTCCATGGTCCTCATCCGGAAAAAGGTGGATTGTCCTCTCCAGCTTGGAGAGTGAGGGGGGAATGGAGCGAGAGATTGACAGACGGATCGGAGCAGCATCTGCAGTGATGCGGACATTGTACCGGTCTGTTGTGGTGAAGAGGGAGCTAAGCTCTAAGGCAAAGCTGTCAATTTACCAGTCAATCTACGTATGTTCCTACCCTCACCTATGGTCACGAGCTTTGGGTAATGACCGAAAGAATGAGATCGCGGATACAAGCGGTTGAAATGAGCTTTCTCCGTAGGATTGCTGGACTCACCCTTAGAGTTAGGGTGAGGGGCTCAGTCATCCGGGAGAGGCTCAGAGTAGAACCACTGCTACTCCACATTGAAAGGAGCCAGTTGAGGTGGTTTGGGTATCTGATCAGGATGCCTCCCGGATGCCTGCCACTTGAGGTATTTCAGGCATGTCCCACTGGGAGGAGACCCAAGGGCAGACCCAGGACTTGCTGGAGAGACTACATCTCCCAATTGGTCTGGGAATGCCTTGGTGTGCCCTCTGAAAAACTGGAAAAACTGGCTGGGGAGAGGGAAGTCTTGGCTTCTCTGCTTGAACTGCTGCCTCCGCGACCCAGACCTCTGGAAAAGCAGTAGAAGATGTATGGATGGCTGGATGGATGCAATTGATGCATAAGATAAGTAGCATTAATTTTAAACTTGCACAAATATAAACGTTTAAATATTTAAATTCTACTGTGACTTAAAAAACAAATTAAAGTTATAAAACAAAATAAAGTGCTGTTTCAACATTTCATTTTTTTTTTTTTTTCATTCAGAATTTGCTTGGAATTTGCTAAAGTGGTGCAATGTGCGTTGTTCAGCAGGAGGACTTACAACTTTTTCCGTTTCTTTCAACTTTGGGTGATGGCAGTTAATGTGAGCCCCGGCGTTTGTGGTGTTACCAAAGTACTTGACTTTTGTTTTGCAAACTTTACATACTGTATGTTATGTCCCACTTTCTGGCCCAAGGCCAGAATTGCCTATTTCAGCCCCTAAGGGGGGAGGCAAAACTAAAAGATTCTCATGAGTAAATGACTGCAGTCTGTAACTCCGCAATACAAGCTGCTGATTGTGTGTTTGTTTATGTGTTGAGGAAGATTGTAGATGGAAAAGCCATAAATACTAGAGATTTCTTAAAAGAATAAATGGTTCACGGTCCTGTAACAGTGGTTGTCGCTAGTCATGTTCAGTTCGTAAGGAAAGGAGAATCTTTCATAGTGTGTGGAAGGATGGCCTGGATGAAGAAGATTCTTGGTTTCTGCAGTGCACTTATGAAAGTCTACAAGAGCAGGATAATGACTGCTGTTGGCTCAGTGACATCATCTGGATACCCCATCCTTTAACAATGATTGTTACTCAAAATAGCAAGGCACGTGACTCCTGGCTACCAATCCATAGGACGGGCTCTGCACACAGTGAAGGTTTCTACATAAATAGCAGGAAGGATAAAATCAGATACCTCAACAACACAAGGCTGGCTAATGAGATTCCATCTACAAATGCTCAGTGGTAGAGTGGCGGTGTACTCTAAGGTGTCAAGGACTACACCACTGATTAATTCCCTGTGGAGGGGGATCCGTAACACATAGTACATGTGTCATGTCTAGCGCTTTCTTTCCCAGAATGTTGTAGAAACAAAAATGCGCCCACACACTTGCCTTCATTGAAGATGGGACTAAGTGAATTTCTTGCTGCTCCATTTTTTCTTTATTCCGACTGTTTCATTCGGCTGCTAGCTAGTAAGCTACTCTGTATGGTTCTCCTGTGTCGGCAGCATCAATGTGTAATTGCATATCCCAAAGCGGCAATACTTGTCACGTGATGGGACCCTGGCACCACTGCAAAAAAAGAAAAAAAAATGATTCTTAATTTTTGTGAATCGATTCTGGATCGTGTAAAATGAGAATCTAGATTCTTATATGAATTGTTTTTTTCCAACACCCCTACTGTTTATAGAGATAAAGTGATAACCTGCAATGTGGGTTCATGACTAGACATTGCTTCATGTACTGGTCAGGAGCTAAAAGGTTTAGAAACCAACCCCTTTAGGCCTCACAGCATGTATCTCATTGGAAAACTGTGGATTCGATGTTTGAGATGTGATGTGAAGCCAACAGTCGCAGTGTTTTAAATATCTCAGCACAAACAGATTGGAGAAAACCTTTCATTGCAGTCTTATTTCAGCTCCAGTGAATGAACATTGGGTGTTGCCAGTCATCCAGGCAGCATCATTCAAAAATAACACTCATGGTAGCACCATATGCCATGATTGCATGATTGCTGTTTTCGCATTCTGTGGTGTCACCAGCAGCCACTTTGCCTTTCAGAGATCATCTTCCAAAGCCGATAGCACTGCCCGCTCCATGTGGGGGTTAACCCTCAGCCAGACACTCAAATGTGTGTTTAAGTCTGATGGATTGGGCTGGTAAGGAAAGTGCAATCTTGCAAAGTTTTCAATTGGCACAGACAGTGCCTCATTGAGGTGTGGTGCATCATTCCTCCACACTGGTAAGACAGCTTGAAAAATAAATTTGATGAGTTTTACCATTTTTGGAGTACAAACCATCAATAAATCTTTACAGCTTCATATACTTTGTACCATGAATGTAAGCTTAGACAGAGGGATTTGTAGAGCTTTCATAGGAGAAGCATTCACATTTTTAAGACACAATATCCCCTTAAATCTATATGCTATCACATGATAGAGGCAAATGATAGGACAAAGTTGATGTCTGCTTATTTTCAGATTATCACAAAAATCAGCAATGTGTTTCACTGGTGACTTTCAGGAAATTAAAAGGGATTTCTAAAGAGTGAGTAGCGAATAATGAAAATCAAATGAAATGAAAACTAGAAAGAGCTGATGCTTTTACAAGATTTGAATTTTGGTCCCCAGCCACTGGGTCACGGATCACTTGATACTGGGTCAGAGAGGGAAAATAAATAATTTAAAAGAGAAATTTAAAAGAGAAAAACAAGAGTCATCGTTAGAGAAGACCTACAGTCTCCAAAGGAGTCTACTCGCAACCCTTTCATGAGCGTCCCATGTTGAAGGTGAGTGTGTGATTTGCTTTTATACACCATTTATATTTGCTTTTGTATTCCCTTCATTCTACAAGTTAGTGGTGCATGAGGCCAAAAAGGTTGGGGACCACTTGTCTTTTTTCCCTTTGTTGACATACAGCTTAGTCTGATGATTTGGGGCTTATGTGCTCAGTGCCTTTAAGACTGGTTCTCATGGTTAAATGTCGAAATGCATTACATTTGATGAGTTTTTACAATTCACCTTTTCCATGTCCTGTTTTTCTTTGTTGTCACTTTCTATTTTATTATGGTAATAACTTTGTGTGTCTCTGGTGAGGCAGCCATCTGCTGTGAACACATGGCGAAAGGAAAGAGAAGAAGAAGAGGGGTCACACACTACACCATCATTCATCCTGATAGGTCATTTGGGTTTTCAAAGCAACATTTTGACATGAAAAGATATGCAAGAAAAGATGTGGAAATGACGCTACACTCACATATTACAGGATCTTTGAAATGAACATCTGTCAAAAACAAATTCTACAAGAAAAAGTAAGAAACATGGATCAAAGAAATAATTGGAGCATTACAGCCTGTTCTTCTTCTTTTCTTCTTCTTTTAGATTTGATTGGCGGTTGGCAACCAGCTTACAGGTGCATTACCGCCACGTACTTCATTCCATATCATCACTCTGAGTTTATCTTACAGCCATGTTTTGTGCCATGTTTTCAGGCTCTATGACATCCTCGCCTTTCTCCCCATCATCTAGTGTCCTATGCTCCCATTGGCTGTAGCTTTCCAACATGTCACCGGCTCCAACAAGACATTTAAGAGTCTGAACATCTGGTCAGAGCCGGTAAAATGTTGGTGAGCATCTTAAGATAAGATAAACCTTTATTAGTCCCACAATGGGATAGGCTCCAGCCCCTCCGTGACCCGAAAAGGATTAAGTGGAAGAAGATGGATGGATGGATGGATGGATCGTCCCACAATGGGATAGGCTCCAGCCCCTCTGCGACCCAAAAAGGATTAAGCGGAAGAAGATGGATGGATGGATGGATAGTCCCACAATGGGGAAATTACAGGATTGCAGCAGCAAAGGGATAGCAGCACTCAGAGCAATAATAAATAAGACAATAAATAAGATTTTTAAAAAGTCCTATATCTTTGACCATGGCTTTGATGAGTTCACGCATCGCTCTTGATGATCACCATTCAAATGTAAACTCACCTCTGGCTTGCTATCGATGATCTTGAGAATTATTTGCTAGTGTCAAACTCAGCCTTAAAATCTTGTAGTGTGAACTTTCCATAAGGGCCTTAGGGCCTGTTGTCTGCCTTCAGATATTCACACAATAAGAGCTCTCAAGGCAGAGCTGTCAAGTTATGGTCAAGGCTGTTTGTCCTGGCAACCAGATTGAGTATGTTCTAAAACTTATTCTGAGGTAAAGAAGTGTATGTGATGAAAAAAATAACTGTTTATGTGTAGCTATCGTGCCTATGTACGCTCACTCCACCTCTATCCTCAGCTTTCCTGTGACTGATCGCAGTTAACTAGTTAATTAGTTTTAAAAAGTTTATCACGATTAATCGAGATTAATTTTGGAAAATGGGTGTGATTAATTAGTTTAAAATTTTTAATCAATTGCCAGCACTACTCATAACCAAAAGATTGATTTATTGAAGCTCTACAAATAACTCAATACTTCTTTGGGCTAGTACCCACACCGACATGGTTGAATTTCAGTGAGGGCAGAGAGCAGTTCCCACCTGCAGTGCTGAGCTGTAGCAGCAGACAGCAGAGTAAAACAGAAGCTGTTACCACTCATAACATAACGACAGGCGGCGAATCACAAATAAGATTCAGAAAGGGGAGCAAGGGGCCTGGGGTCTCTGTGTAATATTTCATCATAGAAAATCTAAATAAAATCTTCACTACAGCCGAGGGAAACCACGTCAATGCAGCAGATGTAAGAAATGGCAGCTGCCGGAGGAATGTGGTTTGGCAGCGAGCGAGGCCTGGAAGGTCCTCTCACGTTAACACTTTGTGTTTGGGAACACAAAAATACATTGTTGAGAGACTGAGCAGGATCCTATCACATCTGCCCCTGTGTGTGTGTGAAGTGGGCCTGGGCTGTGGATCCAATCTCTCGATCAGCGTATGAAAAAACAAAAACAAAAAACACAAAGCGATCCTCCAGTCCAGGCCTGGTGAAACTCCCTCAACATATTTTTAAAGGATGGCATTACATAGCAGTAAGAGTGGTCTTTAAAGGATATTAAACACAGATGCAGACGCACTGCACTGTTTTATAAGAGCATATTGTGACTTTTAAACGTGCGTTGAGGTGTGTGGAGGGACGTACAGAGACAGTGTGAGAGGCTGTGGACCTGGCAGGCTGAGTGGCACGAGTGTGGCAGCCAGTCTGAAAGGCCGATGAATAAATAGGCTTCTCATTGCTTAAGCAAGCAGCTAGAGCCAAAGCAGTAATGTTACCATAAATCTGGAAATCAAATGGGCACACTCAGCCAACGCAGGAGCTCACTCTACCAGATGTTAGTTATGGAACTCTTATTTCAGATTTTTTTTCCACCCCCCCACCCCCCCACATCAGACAAATATGAACACATGTTAGGCGTAAAATTGCGAAATGGAGCTGTCTGGATTCACAATCTCATCAAGGGAAGAGTCGCAGTTTTGATGAAGCCAGATTACGACTTCAGTTCCCTGCAGCCGTTCAACTTCAGTGGGCTGACATTTATCAGACATTTAATACCATCCAAAAAATGTGATTATGTGACTGTTGGGTTATGGGGAAAAGCCAGGAGAGTAATGTTGCATCAAATACTCGTTCATCTTTCCTCACATATGGTCCATTAGTGCTGGTAGGCGTTCTAATCCATGTGTCTGCTTAAGTAGCACATACTGACTTTTAGATGTACACTGTCTTTAGTCAAAGTCAACTTTATTGTCAGTTCTGTCGTATGTACAGGTCATACAGAATATTGAAATTGCATTTCTTTCACAACTGCAGTGCAGCAAAATAGAACATTTTAAAAAAAAACAACAAACATCAATATATACAATATAGAGGATGGCATTGTGTGAAAAGGGGCAGTGCAATACAGTGCTGTGAAAAAGTATTTGCCCCTTCCTGATTTCTTATATTTTTGCATATTTGTTACACCTAAATGTTTCAGATCATCAAACAAATTTTAATATTAGACAAAGATAACCTGGGTAAATACAAAATGCAGTTTTTAGATGATGAAAAAGCTATCCAAACCTATATGGGCCTATGTGAAAAAGTAATTGCCCCCTAAACTTAATAACTGGTTGTGCCACCATTGGTGCTAACAACTGGCAATGAGTCTTTTACATCACTGTTGAGGAATTCTGACCCACTCTTCTGTGCAGAATTGTTTAAATTCAGTCACATCGATGCTGAAGTCCGTACAGAGGGAGCTGAGGAGAAAGATCAGAGAAGGCAAGGACAGCTTCAGGAAGAAGATGGAGGACAAGCTGCAACAGAGCGACATCAGCGGGGTCTGGAGAAACCTCAAAACCATCTCGGGGCTCCAGAATACCTCCCCTCAGGCCACAGGGGGCAGGGAGTGGGCGAACAACCTGAATCTGTTTTTCAATAGATTTGACCAACCGCCCTCCCCCCTGACTGCACAACAACCACTGCTGCCTCTAAAGAAATCAAGTCCTGCTGCCCACTCCCCACTCCACCAACACCCCCCCACTCCCAACACACAGCCCCCCATCCTGACCCTGACCAGGACCCAGGTGAGGACGGAGCTGAGGAAGATCAAGGCGAGGAAGGCGCCGGGACCGGACGGCATCAGCGCAAAGCTCCTCAAGTCCTGTGCAGACCAGCTGTGTGGGATTGTGACGTATATCTTCAACATGAGCCTGAAACTGGGGAGGGTACCACAGCTGTGGAAAACATCTTGTGTGGTACCTGTACCAAAAACTTCCCACCCCAAAGACCTGAACAGCTACAGACCGGTGGCCTTGACGTCCCACTTGATGAAGACCCTGGAGAGACTGCTCCTTGCTCACCTCCGCCCCCTGGTGGAACCAGCGATGGATCCACTCCAGTTCGCCTACCAGCATGGCATTGGGGTGGAGGATGCGGTGATCTTCCTCCTTCACCGTTCTCTGTCCCACCTGGAGAAGCCCGGGAATATGGTGAGGATCATGTTCTTTGACTTCTCCAGTGCTTTCAACACCATCCAACCGATGATCCTGAAGGACAAGCTGCTGCGCGCAGGGGTGGACCAGCACCTGTCATCATGGATCCTGGACTACCTCACGAACCGGCCTCAGTTTGTGAGAACCCGGGACTGTGTGTCCGACACGATCATCAGTAGCACGGGGGCCCCCCAGGGAACGGTGCTGGCTCCCTTCCTGTTCACTCTTTATACTGCGGACTTCTCACACAACACAACACACTGCCATCTACAGAAGTTCTCTGATGACTCTGCGATCGTTGGCCTCATCTCCAATGGAGATGAAGCTGAGTACAGAGGGCTTATCCAGGACTTCGTGGACTGGTGCCATCGGAACTGCCTCCAGATCAACGCGAGGAAAACTAAGGAGCTGGTGGTGGACTGCCGCAGGCATGGGCAGCCCCTCACAGTACCAGTAAATATACAGGGAACAGACATCGAGATGGTGACATCCTATAAGTACCTGGGTATTCATCTGAACAATAAACTAGACTGGTCACACAATACTGATGCACTCTACAAGAAGGGACAGCGCAGGCTGTTCCTGCTGAGGAGACTCAGGTCTTTTGGTGTACAAGGGGCGCTGCTGAAGTCATTCTATGACACGGTGGTGGCATCAGCCATCACTTTTGGAGTGGTCTGCTGGGGCAGTGGCATTACTGCAGCCGATAGGAAGAGACTGAACAAACTGATTAAGAAAGCTAGCTCTGTCCTGGGGCAGCGCCTTGATCCGA
Source organism: Pholidichthys leucotaenia (assembly GCA_020510985.1). Classification (NCBI taxonomy): domain Eukaryota; kingdom Metazoa; phylum Chordata; class Actinopteri; order Cichliformes; family Pholidichthyidae; genus Pholidichthys; species Pholidichthys leucotaenia. The sequence continues at coordinate 107,898,517 of CM035844.1, forward strand.
TGGAGGAGATAGGAGAGAGAAGGACGGTGGCTAAACTGTCATCTCTGCTGGAGTCCGAGTTCCACCCTATGCAGGACATACTGAATGCACTGAGGAGCTCATTTAGCAGCAGACTACATCATCCCAGGTGCACAACCGAGAGGTTTCGTAGGTCCTTCCTACCAACGGCTGTCAGACTGTACAACCTAAGCAGGGCTGCTCGCAGAGATAGCAAAAAGACGTAACAAACTAATAGTTTTTTGAATGCAAAAGATGCAATAGACTTACACAATGGTCCCCTCCGGCATACAACTAGGAACATACCGGTCGCTATGGAGGGTGAGAATATGTATGGGCACATAATCATACCATGTAGGATAACTAAGTAGACGGTTATGCTGTTTCATTCCATCTAGCAACAATGCTCTGCACTGTGTGTGTTTATATATTTGCATATTTATTCCATCTAGCTACAATGCTCAGCACTGGGTGTGTTTATATATTTATATATCTACATATTATTCCATCTAGCTACATTGCTCCGCACTGTGTGTGTTTATATACTTGCATATTTATTCCACCTAGCTGCAATGCTCCGTACTGTGGGTGTTTATATATTTACATATTTATTCCATCTAGCTACAATGCTCTGCACTGTGTGTTCATATATTCATATATTTATTCCATCCAGCTACAATGCTCTGCACTGTGTGTCTGTGTGTGTGTGTATATATATATATTTTATAGTAATACGTACATATGTTTATTAGCTGCTCTTGCTTGCTTGTTTTTTTTCTTGCCTTCTGATTGTTGCTCTGAGTGTTGCTATCCCTGTGCTGTTGCAATCCTGGAATTTCCCCGTTGTGGGACTAATAAAGGCTTATCTTATCTTATCTTATCTTACATTGGAGGGCTTCACGAACTGATGGCCGGACATTCTCCTTCAGGATTTTTTGGTAGAGAGTGTAGAAGAGCTTGGAAGAACGAGGCGATGTGATATATAAACCAAAGTTTATTATCAGCTCTTCTTACAAGTCTCATCCTCGTGCAGCAGCAGAAGAAGGAAAAAGAGACCGAACACTTTCGGCTCTATGACTTATACTTGCACATAACAAAAGACATGCAAACCAAAGCTGACATCCCTCCTTATCTTAATCCCCCCATTGTCTTCGTACTCCTCCTCATGGCCCTGGGGGGTCAGGGCAGCTCCTCCGGTCTCCACCGCAGTGCCTGGGAAACTCTTTGATCCTCACTGGCGGTTGAGATCTCTTTGTCCTGTTCTGAGGTGTGAAGTCGCCTTACATATGTAATCACCAAACATTCTCACATGCTTCAACATATGTAGGTTATGGAATATATGATAAATATAGACCACAGGCCCCCCCCCCCCCCAAACGACTAAGAAAAGGACAATAGAAAAATTCACAGTTTAAGATAATTATTATGACATACTAACTGCTACACCTCTTGCCACAGGAGAAACTTTCCAGCAGCCGTGCCCCTAAGAGAGTTCAGTGGTAATCATAACAGCATAGTAAAATCACAAGTCAGTCTTAAACTGTTACAGCACAATTAGTGAACAACTGTTGAGTAGTTTGTATCAGTCTCTGTGCCGTCTGGGTTTTAATCTTCTCCCGAAACTGCTGTGGGTCCGCTTGGGCGTCCTGCTGGGACCTTCCTGTAAGGAATCTGCAGCTTGGGGAGGAGAGTGATTATTTGTTCCCTGCAGGGGGGCTGAGTCTTTTCTCTTGGGGGGTCTACCCCTCCGAGGTGCTCTCACCAACCGTGCAGGCTCGTCTTTCAACAAGAAGGCAGGTTTAAGTCTGTCAATGCTGACTGTTTCTTTTCTATCCCCAAAATCAAGCACAAAGTGTTTATCACCAGGTTCCAGCACTCTGAATGGCCCATTGTATGGTGGGCGGAAAGTTGGTTTTAAAGCTTCATGCCTAACAAAAACGAATTCAGCGTTCTTTAAAGCTTGAGGGACAAAAACCCGTGGAAAAGAGTGATGAGCCGGACCGGGGAGAGAGTCCGGTCCGCTGCTGCCTAAAAACCTCGGGACTGGAAGATGCCCTGGCTCTGGGTTCTCTGGTAAAAATTCACCTGGGAGCCTGAGAGGTTGTGCAAAAACTAATTCTGCTGGAGAGGCGTCTAGATCCTCTTTGGGCGCAGCACGCAACCCCAATAAAACCCAGGGAAGTTTATTTACCCAATTTGCATCCGTTAGTGAGGCTCTGAGGGTGGCCTTTAAAGATCTGTGAAAACGCTCGCATAACCCATTAGCCTGAGGGTAATAAGCGGTGGTGCGGTGAATTGTCGCCCCTAAGTTGCTGGACATGGCTGACCAAAGCTCCGAGACAAATTGAGGCCCCCTATCGGACGTGATGTCCGATGGGACGCCGAAACGTGCCACCCAGTTTGTCAAAAAAACGCGAGCGACTTCCTCCGCTGTGGTTGACGGCAGAGGGACTGCCTCTGGCCAGCGCGTGGTGCGGTCTATCATTGTTAACAGGTGTGTGAAACCTTGGGAGGAAGGTAGTGGTCCCACGAGGTCGACATGAACGTGGTCGAACCTTCTAGCAGGGATTGGAAAAGGCTCCAGAGGGGCTTTTGTGTGTTTGTGTATTTTGGCGCGCTGACAAGAAATGCAAGTTTTTGCCCATTCTTTTACGTTTTTGCGCAGGCCAGGCCACACAAACTTTTCGGCGACCATTTTAACCGAGGCGCACACACCTGGGTGCGCGAGGGAGTGAATTGAGTCGAAAATACGGCGGCGCCATGTAGCTGGGACTAACGGGCGAGGTCGGCCGGATGAGATATCGCATATTAGGGGGGGCACGCCGTCGTGTAAACCCCTTTCCTCCAGCCTTAACCCTGTTGGTCCAGACAAGAGTGCACGCACGTCAGCGTCACTACTTTGTTCCTCTGCCATGGCTGCATAATCTATCCCTGCATGGATTGGGGCCGCGTATGTGTCCTCGCGCTCTGACGATGTCACAGCGCAAGAGAGGCAGTCTGCTACCACGTTAAGTTTGCCTGCCACATGTCGAATGTCTGTGGTGAACTCTGAAATCGCAGCTAGCTGTCTTTGTTGCCTGCCTGACCACAGTTCGGAAATTTTAGCCATAGCAAAGGTGAGCGGTTTGTGGTCTACAAAAGCCGTGAAACTCCGCCCTTCTAACCAGAACTGGAAGTGGCGGATGGATAAATGAAGCGCTAGCAGCTCCCTGTCAAAAGTGCTGTATTTACGCTCGGTTTGGTTTAGCGATTTGCTGAAGAATGCCAAAGGTTGCCAGATTCCGCTGACATGTTGTTCTACAACTGCCCCTATAGCTAGGTCCGAAGCGTCTGTGGTTAGCGCAATGCGGGCCGAGGGATCAGGGTGAACCAACAATGTGGCATTAGCTAGGGCGCTTTTTACTTCCGCAAAGGCGCGTTCGCGCTCCGGGGTCCATTCGACCGCGTTGGAAGCTTTTTGTTCTCTGAGCGCGTCATATAGGGGCTGCATGAGCTGAGCTGCGTGGGGGAGGAAACGGTTGTAAAAATTAACCATGCCCAAAAATTCCTGCAGCGATTTGACCGTATGTGGCCGTGGGAAACTTTTTATCGCGTGAACTTTGTCTGGAAGTGGGACTGCCCCCTTCGGAGAAACTCTGTGTCCTAAAAAATCAATTCGTGACACGCCGAATTTGCATTTGGCTGGATTGATTATTAACCCGTGCTCTTCTAGCCTCTGAAAAACCATAGTGAGATGCCGCTCGTGTTCTTCCTCAGACGGGCTGGCTACCAGCATATTGTCGCGGTAGACGAACACAAAAGGGAGGTCGCGTAATACTGCGTCCATCATCCGCTGAAAGGTTTGAGCCGCGCCTCTGAGGCCGAAAGGCATTCGCAAAAATTCAAAAAGGCCGAAAGGGGTTATTACAGCTGTTTTAGGAATGTCCTCTGCTCGAACTGGGACTTGATGATAACCGCGGACCAGGTCTATTTTTGAAAAAATGCGCGCACCCGCCAGATGCAGTGAAAAATCCTGAATGTGAGGAATTGGGTAGCGGTCATGCGCTGTCGCATTGTTTAATCTGCGGTAATCGCCGCACGGTCTCCAAGAACCGTCGGATTTCGGAACCATGTGAAGTGGTGAGGCCCAGGGGCTTTTCGAGCGTCTAATAATGCCTAATTTTTCAAGGGTGGTAAACTCATCCCGAGCTATGGCGAGCTTGGCCGCGTCTAAGCGCCGGGCTTTGGCAAATACGGGTGGGCCCGTTGTGGGAATAAAATGTTCAACCCCGTGTTTAGCCACTGTGGCTGAGAATTTGGGAATTGTGAGTGCTGGAAATTGGGTGAGGAGTTGATCAAACTTACCTCCTGCTGTGGTGACGCTAGCCTGCACGGGTGGTGGAGAAATACGAGCTGAGCAGGGAATAGAAGCAAAGGACAGTGCATTAACCAAGCGTCTGTTCGCTAGATCAACTAATAACCCATGTGCACACAAAAAATCTGCGCCCAACAAGTTAAAACTCACCGCCGCTACAACAAATGTCCATCTGTAGTTGCGGCCGTGGATGCAGAGGGGCAGGCTCTTTTCGCCAAAAGTGTCGATGGTGGAGCCGTTGGCTGCCACCGCTCCATTGCCCCGGGGGCCCATGGCCCGGTCTGCTTGGGAGGGCATGACAAAACTTAGTTGAGCTCCCGTGTCGATAAGGAACTGCTTGCCGGTGTGTCCGTCCGTCACATATAAAAGCTTGCTTTTTTCGCTGAGAACCGCCGCTGTTAACGGCTCTCGGCTTCGGCGTTTTCTGGAATTTGTGAATTTGCAGGCGGGAACGCATTTGTAAGCCTTCTCGGCGAAGCGGTGGTGGTAATAACAAACGTCGCTCCGTCTGTTGCGTCCTGGCCGTGTCGCTGTCACTGCGGGCTGATTCTGCTCGGTGATTTGTGGCTCCGGACATCAGCGTTGAGGTCTGCGGATGCTGCTTTGGGTGTCTGCTCCTTGCAGGCATTGACAAGCCATTGAGCTTCGTGAGCTAGCGTGCGGAAGTCTTGCTGGGTGCTGCATCGCATGTTGGCCAGCGTCCCTCTCATGTGTGGCGGCAGCGTACTGAGGAATATGAAATGGAAGAGGAAGTTGTCATTGTCCTCTTCTTTAAGTTGCAGCAAGTCCTCCATGAGGGCCTTGGGTCTGCCTCCTCTGTGGCCGTAAACCGCTAGGATCCTCTCGGCTCTCTCCTCGGCTGAGGGGACGTAATTTGCCACGATGGTCGCTTTCAGTTCTTCATATTTGTCCTGGGCCGGCGGCCGTTGGATTATGCTCCGCGCACATCTCAAAGTGGCGGCGTTGAGTTTGGCGATGATGTGATAGAACTTTGTATCGTCAGCCGTGATGCCCGCAAGTGCAAACTGGGCTTCAGCTTGCAGAAACCACGATGCGGGGTCTTCCTGCCAGAAGTCCGGCAGGTTGACGGTGACGGCGTTTGTGTAGACCGTCACTGCTGCGTCCGCAGGGTGAGAGTGCCTTGCTTCGGCTCTCTCTGCGGTGCTGGTGCTCGGTTGAGCCCTCTCTATCACTTCTGCCGGGGGGGAACGTCGTCCATCTGTTCCCCTGTCTGCGTGGGCGCCGGCGTCTGCCTGGGTCGCCACAGATGAGTCGATCACGGGGGAACGCCTCTGGTCCATACTCGCATCAGGGTCACCAGTATAGAAGAGCTTGGAAGAACGAGGCGATGTGATATATAAACCAAAGTTTATTATCAGCTCTTCTAACAAGTCTCATCCTAGTGCAGCAGCAGAAGAAGGAAAAAGAGACCGAACACTTTCGGCTCTATGACTTATACTTGCACATAACAAAAGACATGCAAATCCAAAGCTGACATCCCTCCTTATCTTGTCCTTATCTTGTCCTTGTCCTTATCCTTGTCTTCATACTCCTCCTCATGGCCCTGGGGGGTCAGGGCAGCTCCTCCGGTCTCCACCGCAGTGCCTGGGAAACTCTTTGATCCTCACTGGCGGTTGAGATCTCTTTGTCCTGTTCTGAGGTGTGAAGTCGCCTTACATATGTAATCACCAAACATTCTCACATGCTTCAACATATGTAGGTTATGGAGTATATGATAAATATAGACCACAGAGAGCAGAATTCATGGTTCTGTCAATTAGCCAGAGTTTGGGGGTCATGGGACCGGGGGTGTGTTTGTGATCCAGACTTTGTGGGGGCAGAAGGCAGAGAGGGGAGGGGAGGAAGACCCGGGAGAAAGTTCAGCATTCTGACAGCCTGATGGATGAAGCTATCTCTCAGTTTGCTGGTCCTCGCTCAGAGACTCTTAATAATAATTGATCCCAGTTTGGGATCAATAAAGTACATCTATCTATCTAGTACCTTTCAAGAAACCCAAAGCACTTTACAATGAAAACCACTGTTCATTCACTCCACAGAAAGACAATGGCGTTGTAAGCTACTACTGTAGCCACAGCTGTGCTGGAGCAGACTGACAAAAATGTGGCTGCCAATCCACACCAATGGCCTCTCCGACCACTGCCCAACATTTATACACATTCATACCCAGTGTCATGGACACTGGCAGCAAGGTGGGTAAAATGTCTTGCCCAGGGACACAACAGCAGGATGGCTGGGGAGAGTGGGATTCAAACTGCCAATGCTCTAGTTATTGGACGACCAGCTCTACCTCCTGAGCCACTGCCGTCCACATTTCCCTCCTCCTTTCCATTTTTGCTGAGCACCAGGCTGGGCAGCAGGAAGTTCCACTTTTATATGGTTTTTGGCATGACCTGGCTGGGAATTGAACCTCGACCTCCTGGTTGTGGGGTGGATGCTCTACCCCTAGGCCACCACTCCGGTGCCACCGCTCTTCAGCCTCCTCCCAGACAGCAGGAGAATGAAGAAGCAGTGTGAGGGTGAAGTCTGCAATGCAGAGTACTCTGTGGGCCATCCATGTGTTATATATATCCCGGTGGGACGGAGGGGGTGCCAATAATCCTCTCAGCTGCTCCAATTAGAGACTATGTTCTAAGTGGTCTTTAATGTATCTTTATAATACTGTGTATAATCTGGAGCAGCAATAGTTCGCTTCACACCTAGAAGGCTTTTCTGTATGCTTTGATTTAATCCCACAGTCCAATAGATCAATAGGTCCCTTTCACATGACAAGACAATTTCCGTTCTAATATGAAGCAGTTTATGATCACTTCCACTAGCAAAATAGAATACCAATACAGTAGTATGGAGTTTACACAGATAAGATATAAAATAAAATTTAAAGGAAACAGATACCTTGTGTTGTCGGAAAATCCTTTTCAACTTCTCTGAAATACCAACACATATGGAATAACAAGGTGTTATCTTTGATCCTGGTTGTCATCTCTTCTGACCCTGGTGGATTGTGCTCTGGTTTTGGTGAAAGCCCATTTGGGATAACAACAAGTTGTGAGTGCAGTTTTCACTTCTTTCTTTTTTCTTCGGGTGTCTGAGGGGATGGTGTTTGCGCTTTGATGTAGTGTCCTGATCACTCCTAGTGATTAGTGTAACCATAACCTAACCCTATCCCTAACCCTAGAGAAATTAATCCTTACCTTTCAAAATGAAAGCACCAAGGTGCTGATGCCTTGGTGCCAGAGCCTTGACGGAGTTACATGTTCTCGGATCATCACCAAAATGTTATGGGTTCCTCTCTAGCCCAAGGACCACCTCTAGTAAAGATTTGATCCAATTCCATACAGTAGTTTTAGAGTACATGCATGTGCAGTGAAAATAATCTGCAGTTCACATGCCTGTATTGCTGGCGGCAGCGAAGAGCCTCCAAACTGATTTGAACACGAAAGAAAAGCACGGTGGCAGACCTTTTAAATGGCTGGTGTCACTCTGAATGTTCACGTCACGCACGCCGGTTTGGATGAATGTGACGCCAAAGCTCCTGGAGTGAAGTCTTGTGGTCAGACCCAAGACAGAGAGGACGTTATCCTATCTGACAGGTGACAGTAACAGCAGTGCAAGCCCAGAGCTTTGAGCTAAGAGAATGTAAAGCGTCATGCTGAAGAAACATGGATTTTTGGAGGTAGCCAACTGAGATGAGAGCAGGATGGCGGCTGGCTACCGGACTGTGAATGGACAGGAGATGGCAGAGGGAAGTGACGATACAGGTAAGTTGGGGATTAACGTAGGCGGCAGGAAGTCTGAGAGCTGGAATGAGGTAATTGCAAAGAAAGCCACACGTAAATGTAAAAAATCGGACAGGCAGAAAGAAAGTTCAATGTCAGAGGAGTCGGACAATTAGCATTTGAGAGTTGAGGAGGAAGATTACAAAGTAATCATCAAACTGGAGCAGGAGGGCACTTCATTTGATGATTGGAATCCATTTCAGCTGACTAAAGGAATCAATAAACTAATTGGTGAGGTTAAAAGTGCTGAAGTTTTGCACAGTGGTGCTCTTTTAGTGTTCTGTAGAGGCAGAACACAGCAAGGAAAAGCTATCAGGCTGAGTAAAATTGAAGGGAAAAAAGTACAAGCTTCATCAATTAAAAATAAGAGTCTGATAAGAGGAGCAATTTCCAGCATACCTCTGAGTGTATCTTTTGAGCAAATTAGAGAAAATATAAAGGGTGCAAAAATAAATGTTACAAGGCGTCTAAAAATCACTCGGGATGGGCAGAGATGTGACAGCCTGTCAGTGCTTCTAGAGTTTGACGAAGAAAAGCTTCCTACTAAAGTGTTCATCGGGTATATGAGTTATGATGTCAAACTCTATACCCCTCCACCACTGAGATGCTTTAAATGCCAAAGATTCAGACATGTAGCTGCAGTATGCAAGGGCAAACAAAGATGTGGAAGATGTGCTGGGAAACATGAATATGGCCAGTGTGAGGATGGAGCTAAAATCAAATGCTGCAACTGTGTGTGTGTGTGTGGGGGGGGGGGGGGGCACAACCTTGTGTTCAGAGGATGTAACCATTCAGCAATAAAGTCAAGATGAGTGGTGCGGACAGTAACAATATAAAAAGAGATGAAGTGGCTCAAAAAGTAAAAGATAACACTGATAGTGGGGAAAACTCAATTTATATTGTTCTTGGTTGAGATCATTAATTGTACTGCACAAACATAAAAAAACAGAAAAGATCAAAATAATAGTGAAACAGCAGAAAAATATCTAGGATTGTCACTTCCTGTTTTGCTGTCTGTCTGTGTGGTTTGCTCTCCTCACTCTCCTGAGCTTTTGGGTTAGCCACTAGCAATGGCTACTAGCTCTCCTTCCTCTCCTCCTCTGGTGTGCTCTCTCTGTCAGATGTTTAGCTACACCTCTGCCTCTTTTAGTGATAACGGTAAATGTAATAAATGTTGTCTTTTTGAGGCGCTCGAGGCAAGGTTGTCTGATTTGGAATCCCGGCTCCGCTGCATTGAAACACCGTCTGTGCCAGTTACTCTCGACGGACACCCCTTAGCTGCAGTGGAGCTAGCTAGCATAGCTAACCCCATTAGCGGTCCTCCGGCTGTCCTCAGCAGCGAGGAGACTGGGTGGGTGACGGTGAGAAGGAAGCCTAGTCGCAAAGCCCCGGTACACCTCCAACCTGTTCACGTTTCTAATCGTTTTTCCCCGCTCAGCGACACACCCGCTGAGGAAAAAACTCTGATCATTGGCGACTCTGTAGTCAGAAACGTGAACCTAGAGACTCCAGCAGCCATAGTCAAATGCATTCCTGGGGCCAGAGCAGGCGACATCGAGTCAAATTTGAAAATGCTGGCTAAAAGTGACTGTAAATACTCCACAATTGTTATTCACGCTGGCATTAATGACATCCGTCTCCGGCAGTCGGAAGTCACGAAACTTAATGTAGAATCGGTGTGTGACTTTGCAAAAACGATGTCTGCCACTGTAGTATTCTCTGGGCCCCTCCCCAATCTGACCAGTGATGACATGTTTAGCCACTCGTCATCCTTGAACCGCTGGCTGTCTGTGTGGTGTCCTGCAAATGACGTGGGCTACATTGACAATTGGAGCTCATTTTGGGGAAAACCTGGTCTTATGAGACGAGACAGCATTCATCCCACTTTGGATGGTGCTTCTCATTTATCTAACAATCTGGCATCTTTTTTATCCAAATTTCCAAAACCTTGACTACTCAGAGTTGGGACCAGGAAGCAGAGTCGCAGTCTTACACACCTCTCTGCAGCTCCTCTTCATCCGCCACCCCTCAACTTAGCCCCTGTCTTCCCCATCAGAGAATCATTGTCTGCTTCCTCCAAAGTAAATAAAAATATAATATATAAGCATCCCAAAGTGATGAAGCAAAATATTGGTAAAGCTCAAATTAAACATAAAGCCTCTAAATTGAATGATTTGGCCTCTGTTCCTCCTCATAATTTAAAAATTAAATGTGGTTTATTAAATATTAGGTCTCTAACTCCCAAGTCTCTGTTAGTCCATGATCTGTTAATTGATCATCAGATTGATTTAATATCCCTTACAGAGACTTGGTTAGGACAAGAGGACTATGTTGGTTTAAATGAATCAACTCCTTCTGGTTATTTAAACTGTCAAAATCCCAGAAGTTCTGGTCGTGGAGGAGGAGTAGCAACAATTTACCATTCCAAATTACTAGTTAATGTAAAGCAAAAAACATGTTATAATTCCTTTGAGGGCCTGGTCCTCAGTATTGGGCACTTTAGCAATTTTAGGTTAAACCCAATTTTATTTGCCATAGTTTATCGTCCCCCATCAACCTACTCAGAATTTTTATCCGAATTTGCTGATTTCTTAGCTGATTTAGTGCTGAAATCTGATAGAATAATTATAGTAGGGGACTTTAATATACATGTGGATGTAGATAGTGACTGCCTTAATGTGGCATTTAATTCAATATTAGACTCGATTGGGTTTTCTCAGAAAGTAGGAAATTCTACTCATTACCTCCACCATACATTGGACCTTGCTCTGACATATGGCACAGAAATAGAAAATCTGGTAGTGTCTCCTCATAACCCTGTACTGTCAGACCATTGTCTGTTAACCTTTGATTTTACTATTTCTGACTATTTGGCTCCTAAAGAAAAATATTATTACAGTAGATGCCTCTCAGATGATGCTGTTACCAAATTTATGCAGATTGTTTCCTCTATGCCATGTCTGTGCTAGGCCCTACTCTTTTTAGTTTATATATGCTTCCGTTAGGCAACATTATTAGAAAGCACTGTATACATTTTCATTGTTATGCAGATGACACACAATTATACCTGTCAGTGAAGCCAGATGATAGTAATCAATTAGCCAAGTTAGAAGCCTGTCTTAAGGAAATCAAAGCTTGGATGACTTGTAATTTCCCGCTATTAAATTCCGATAAGACTGAAGTCATTCTTGTTGGTCCAAAAAACCTTAGAAATACCTTTCCAAATCATACTTTCAGTTTGGATGCGGTTACTCTTTCTCTTAATAGCTCTGTGAGGAACCTTGGAGTTATTTTTGATCAAGATCTGTCCTTCAATTCACATATTAAGTTTGTTTCTAAGACTGCCTTCTATCATTTGCATAATATTGCCAAGATTAGGAGCATCTTGTCTCAGAGTGATGCTGAGAAACTGATCCACGCTTTTGTTAGCTCGAGATTAGATTATTGTAATTCTTTATTATCAGGCTGTCCTAAAACAGCTTTAAAAAAGTCTTCAGCTGATCCAAAATGCTGCAGCAAGAGTTTTAAAAGGTACTAGAAAGAGAGATCATATCTCTCTGGTTCTGGCCTCCCTTCATTGGCTTCCCATAGAGTTTAGAATTAAGTTTAAAATCCTTCTTCTTACTTACAAAGCTCTAAACAATCAGGCTCCTTTTTATTTAAAAGATCTGATACTACCGTATTATCCTAACAGCTCTACGCTCCCAAAATGCAGGATTACTTGTAATACCTAGAATCTCCAAAAGTACAATGGGAGGCAGAGCCTTCAGTTATCAAGCTCCTCTCCTGTGGAACCAGCTGCCAATCTGGATTCAGGAGTCAGACTTGATCTCTGTTTTTAAGAATAGGGCTAAAACCTACCTTTTTGATATAGCCTACAATTAGGGAGGGATCATGTGTTTCTGAACCCTCCCTTAGTTATGCTGCTAATAGGTTTAGTCAGCCGGGGGACCTCCAATAATGCACTGGGCCTCACTCCTTTCTTCACTGTCAATTAAATATTTTTTTTTTTGCTGGTCATTAACATCTGTTTGTTCTCTCCCATAGATTGAGTCCCCATCATGCTGTTTGCTCTCTACATGTCTGTTCTTTTCATCTTCTCTGTCCCCTCACCCCCCAGCCAGTCGCAGCAGATGACTGCCCCTCCCTGAGCCTGGTTCTACTGGAGGTTTCTTCCCGTTAAAAGGGAGTTTTTCCTCTCCATCGTCGCCAAGTGCTTGCTCACAGGGGATCGCCTGATTGCTGGGGTCTTTCTGCAACTGTGGGGGTTCCCCCTACAGTTGATAGTGCTATGAGATGACTGTTGTTGTGAAATGGCGCTGTATAAATAAAGTTGAATTGAATTGAATCAAGACTCTAGGATAGGAGGAAGTAAAGGATATGTTGAAATCATCTTCATGTGGTGGTGTACCTTCATGGTCTTAATTATATTGCAATGGAATGCAAGAAGCCTTCTAAATAATGGTCAAGAATTTAAGAAGTTTATTTCAAGCCAGTAGGAAAAATCAAATATCATATGTATACAAGAAACTTGGCTGAAGCCACAATTGGATTTTATTATTCACCGAGAGACAACTACAGACATTTAATTAAGTATCTGAAATAGACAAGGTTAATAGGGAGGATTTAGTTGTTGTTTTTTTTATTGTTGTTGTTTGTTTATTTTGGCCAATCTCCTGTTCCACACTCCAGTCCGGTAGGTGGCGGCAATGTGCCTTATGTGAAGTGCAACCGGTAATCAATATCAGAAGAAGAAGACGTTTTAAATGGCGGAATCAATGGAGGTACGTGAATACAATGACAATCAAGATGAACAGGGGGTTTTGCTGTTTAGTGGCAGAGGAAGAAAAGAGACGGGCAAAAAGATTGTTCACCCAGTATTGGCGAATTGCTCAGAACTTTCCTCTGGTGGGAGTTTCCGGGCACATGCAGTTCACTGTGACTGTTTGCGTACGAGGAATGTTGGGATTTGTAGTTTTTAAATGATCATCCTTCCTCTGCAAAACTAAACAGCTAAACCAGTGTGAAAACAATTAATGTGATGAATAAATGGTATAGTTGCTGAATACGTGTTTTTTTTTTTCAGTAACCATCTCATAATCATCTCGGCTGGATTACTGTAATGTGTCATATGTGTGCCTCTACGCAGCACACAGAGGGAAAAAACAACCCAGTCGCTGGACTGTGAGTTTGTGAGTTTATTTGACAAAAACAGAAACAAGTGCAAAGTGAACAAACTAAGAAATAACAAGGAGTCACTTACAAAGACGGCATGCCAGAGCGAGGTAGGGCTCTGGCAGAGACAAGGGAGAATCAGTCCTTTAAAGAGATGACGAGACAGCGACAAAAACAACCTTACTCAGGGCCCACACCGGGAAAAAACACACAATTAGGCCCCCCAAGTAGGCTAAAAGTCTCAGGAGTCCACCCAAAGTCCCAGGCCCAGTGGATAGTATGGTGCACTCAGTCAGGTGGCCTACCAAAGACCCAGGCCAGCCGGACAGCCCGGTGGAAGGAGTCAGGTGGCATGCCAGGAAAAACTGGCCACCCAACCCAATGGCACAGTTTATCGGGTGGCCGGCCTGAGTTCTTCAGCCACCAGCATAGGCAAGGTGGCCCGGGAGGTGGTTCCCCTACAGGGACACCCACAACTGAGAAGGGGAGCCGAGGATGGGGAGCTTCGGCGTCAACTGGCGGCGAGGAGAAGGAGGGAACCACGACAGCGTCTGGCAACGAAGAGGAAGGAACCACGACGGCATCCAGCAGCAAGGAGGGAGGAACCACGACGGCATCCGGCAGCAAGGAGGGAGGACCCACGATGGCATCTGTTCTCGAAGGAGGAGGGATGGTGCCTTCGCTGGTCTCAGGGAGGAGAACAGTTGCACCCACGGAAGTCCCGGTCTGGGACATAGTTGCACCCACGAGGGTCCCAGTCTGGGACATAGTTGCACCCTCTGTAGCTCTGGGCTGGAGCTTAGCTGCGTCCACAGTGGCTCCGGGCTGGAGCTTAGCTGCACCCGCGGTGGCTCCGGGCTTGGCCCGTGCTGCACCCACGGCGGACCCGGGCTGGGCCAGCGCTGCACCCACGGTGACCTCCATAGCACGGGAAGCTGGACCCTCAGCAATCTAAGGCAGCAAACCTGGATCTTCGGAGGCCTCAGGTTGTGCTGGATCATCTCCGGTGACCCTGGGGAAAGGCTCAGAGAAAAACACAGAAGGTGAATCAGGGTCACCGGCAGCGGCGGAGCCCAGTGAGGTGAGCTCAAGTGCAGCGGGTGGCTGCACCCGACCCCCCACACCAAGAGCCAGGCAAGATTTCTCCAAGGCAGAGAAGAGGAAAAACAAAGGAGCTCACTCGCCTGAGCTCAAACTCCACTGCTGTCGAGGACGCCATCAATCCGGTGGATGACGACATCTCGGGTCCGGTCTGTTGGAGGTCTAGCTCCGGTGCCAACTCTGCTGCAGTGGCCTCTGCAGCAGGCATGATGGTGACTGCATTCTCAGGACACCCAGGTGAAGAGAACCAAGCAGGAGGATTGTCAGCTGGGGGTTGGCTCCATGCTGGCACTGGAGGTGGAGCTACCAGGGCCACAAGTTCATCTCTCATCTGGTGGCTCAGTTCTGGGACCGGCAGGCACTCAGAAACAGGGGGAACATGGAGAAAGCGGATGAGCAAATAGTTACTGCAGCAGATAGTGAGGACTCAGGAGACTGCATATCCTGAGCCTCTCTACCGGGAAGCAGACAAGGCATATCATCATAATTAGAGATAGGATGAAATGAAACTTGCCTGTCTCCCCGGAGTTTGCTGTTGTCCGCTGCAGCAGGTGTTACACCATCACCCTCTGCAGCTATGATGAGCGTAGGTCCCCCTGAGGATTGTTGAGGAGCAGCTTCAGCAATCATGGAGAGAGAGGTCGCCGGGGAACAAAAAGAAAACCTCTTGGCAGCAGGAGAGGGTGCCGAAATGGAGCAGGGGACAGCAGCTGCAGACCCGGAAGAAGCTGGTAATTCAGCCAGAGAAGAAGGGGAAGAAGGCTGCACTGCTGAGGAAGGCTTCAGTGTCGGTGTCGGGAGAATGGCTGCCGAGGAGGCGGGAGGATTCCTCCGGCGGTCAGTGGCGAGATGATGTTGCTATGGTGGAGCAGGAGTAGGAGGACCAGGAGATTTGGAGAGCTTCTGCTGAGGTGAGTGCCTCCATAACGGCTTTGGTTCAACGGGAGATGCACCTATCGTCAGTCCGGGGAAGGAGTGCTGAAGCGCGGAGACTTTGGACAAGAGCTCTGCATATTGGGAATATCTCCAGAGCCCAGGGTGTGCCTCGAGAATTACCATCGCTCCATTCAAGCTCTTCAAAGTTTTCTTGGGACCACAGGCGGTGAGGGCTTCATCCACAAAACTCTGGATAAAATCCGCTGCCCATTCCTCTTCCAGGGTAGGAATCCCTGCTGCCAACCCTCCTTTGTTTCATCGAGGTCAGCGAGCCCGGGACATGATGTGCTCCAGAACCACAGGTGGGTGAAAAACACAAAAGTGAAAAAATGCACGAAACTCACAGCAGCTGGGTTGACACCTGGTCGCTGTCTACTGTCATATGTCTGCCTCTACGTGGTGCACAGAGGGGAAAAACAACCCAGTCGCTGGACTGTGAGTTTGTGAATTTATTTGACAAAAACAGAAACAAATGCATAGAGAACAAACTAATAACAATGAGGAGTCACTTACAAAGATGGCACACCAGAGCGAGGTAGGGCTCTGGAGGAGACAAGGGAGAATCGGTCCTTTAAAGAGATGATGAGACAGCGACAAAGAACATGGAAAACAATCTACTTTAAATAGGGATCCAACTGATTATAATGAGAGACAGATGTGGGCTGACCTGAGTAAGGGAAGCCAGTAATGACTAACAATTGAGAACAGCTGGTAATCATAATGAGGAAGAACGGCTGCCGGTTAGACAGGTGAGGGAGGGGCAGCTGGTAGTTTGACAAGCGGCAGGGCACGCCCACACGAGACTGACAACCCTGACTGCTGTCAAAAGAGAAAAGGGAAACACGGGAAAAAAAAAAACCAAAAATAAAATGACATCCAAAGTAATGCATATCAACCACTGCAGAAATCAAACACAACAGGAAAATAGCCACAGAACCTAAATACAGGAAACAGGTACTGATCAACACAAAGATAACGGAGGGCGGTAAAGAACACACAAGACATAACAGCATGACCAATATGAATAAACAGGGAAAATCATTAAATGGTTTTGACCTGTCTTACCTCTCTGAGCTGCTTCACTCTTACACTCCTGCTTGGTCTCTCAGGTCAGCTGATCAGCTGCTCCTGGAGATACCAAAATCGAAGAGGAAGCTCAGAGGGGACAGAGCTTTTTCTGTTGCTGTTCCTAAATTGTGGAATAATCTGCCTTTGTCCATCAGACAGGCCTCTTCACTGTCCAGTTTTAAAACTCCTCTTAAAACTCATTTTTATTTTCTGGCTTTTGACCCAGTTTGAGACATTGATTTTATTTGTTCTTATTGTCTCTATTGTATGACTACTGTTTTGTTTGTGCTGTTTTATACTTTTTTTTTTAGCTGTATTTTATTGTTTTTGTGTTTTATGTTTTTATCCATCTTATTCCTAGGCCCCATGATGCCTTGCGTGAATTATGGTACCAACTTCCGGTACTAGTTTAGAACGTATGGTTGTCACTGAAACGGGACACTTTTCCTTTTTTAAAAAACAATGACTTTGGCATCAGAAATGCATGAACACAGCCTTTTGCACCTTAAAAAAAAACAAAACAATAATATAATCATACCACTTCCCACAACTATCTAGGGATAGGAAGATGACCTTAAAAAGTGGCCTGGCAGATAGTAGTGTGGTGCATATATATTGAACTCTTATTCCCCACATATGCATGACTCTGTATGCATTGGGGGCTTCACGTCTCGACGGACAAAGGGACATCTGGACCTGCAGGGACCTGCAGGAGGTGACAAGGAGGTGTGAGTTCAGACCTTTGTCTAGGAGAAGATGCCCCAGTGGGAGTCCCGGAACATCGAGGGATTATGGACGATGGGTGGAGATCAAAGGGGTATTGTGATGGAGATTATGTACCGGCGATTGTATGTTTGTATAAGTATCATGTGACCTAGGTTGTGTGACTTCTGCAGAGTATAAGAACTGTGATGCATACTTGTCCTGCCTCTTCTGTTTGACAGATTGATAGAGGATGTGTGTTCTCAATAAAACTGATCCTGAGAAATAAACTCAGTCTCGTCTTTGAACGCACCCTCTACACTGGTGACCCACGACAAAGCATGGCCGGTGACGACCTTCACGCACTGGACTCCTCAGGAGCCAGCGGTGCTAACGCAGCTACCGCAGTCCAGCTGCCCGATTTCTGGCAGCACAACCCGCGCTCCTGGTTTACCACTATGGAGGCGCAGTTCCATCTTCGGGGAATTTCAGCAGATTCGACGAAATTCTACCACGTTGTTGCCAAACTGGACAGCCTCACAGTGCAGCGGGTGGAGAGCCTGACGAACCACCCACCACAAGACGACAAGTACGGCGCACTGAAAGCCGCCCTCATCCGCACTTTCACCCCCTCGCTGGGAGAACGAGCAGAGAAACTCCTGGCGTTGACGGAGGGCAAAGCAGACAGGCCGGCAGACCTGATGGCGAAGATGATAAATCTGAGAGGCGACAACAATGATGGTTTCATCTTCGCCCACCTTTTTCTCAGAACGCTACCGTCAGCAGTGAGAGTCACCCTGGCCAGCTCACAGCTACTGATCAATCGAGAGTACCATGAGCTGGGGGAGGAGGCACAGCGACTCGTCGACGCCCACAGACGGTACTCGGCCACGACGGCAGCAGCAGAGCTGAGCGCATCACCGAGAGACAGCAGGAGACCAGAGGCTGCAGCATCGGATCCAATGACGTCAGCAGCGGCGGAGACCAGGAGAAGCGGAGCGGACGGCCCTCTCTGCTTCTATCATCGACGTTTCGCCGAGAGGGCGCGCAAGTGCATTCCACCGTGCCGGTTCAAACGCTCGGGAAACGCCAAGACCGAGGGTCGGTAGCAGCTGCGGCTCTCGGTGCGAAGAACAGGCTGCTCTTCATCACCGATGCGAAGTCAAGGAGGCAGTTCCTGGTGGACACAGGCTCCCAACTGAGTTTTATCACACCTTCCTACGCCGACCGGCTGGCACCTTCCAGCGGACCACTGGTGTTAGCGGCGAATGGTTCAACGATCAAGACGTTCGGGGAGAAGACCCTCACCCTGTCTTTTCATGGTCGGACATTTGAGTGGACCTTCATCTTAGCTGCAGTCAGCAATAACATGCTGGGTGCTGATTTTTTGTGCTCTAATGGTTTATTGGTTGATCTTGCTAATAGACGTATGATTAATGCACTGTCTTTTCATTCTTTTGCCTGCACAGCTCGGGTGGCCCCGCCGACTCTACATCCCACTGTCACAGCTGCGGGTGGTAAGTTTCAAGTACTACTCACTCAGTTCTCAGCACTCACGGTCCCAACGTTTTCAGCGTCAGTAACTAAGCACGGGGTGGAACATTTCATAACCACTACTGGCCCCCCCGTTTTTGCAAAAGCTCGGCGCTTGGACCCAGCTAAACTGGCCATTGCGCGTGAGGAGTTTTCCAACCTGGAAAAACTGGGCATTATCAGGCGCTCGAACAGCCCCTGGTCCTCACCACTGCATATGGTCCCCAAGTCTGATGGTTCGTGGCGGCCTTGCAGTAATTTCTGCAGGTTAAATAACGCTTCAGCACACGACCGCTACCCGATTCCGCACATCCAAGATTTTTCAGCACATTTGGCGGGGGCGCGCATTTTTTCTAAAATAGACTTGGTGCGCGGTTACCACCAAGTCCCAGTCCGCGCTCAAGACATACCCAAAACAGCGGTAATAACTCCTTTTGGGCTTTTTGAGTTTTTGCGCATGCCTTTTGGACTCAAGGGTGCCGCGCAGACGTTCCAACGCATGAGGGATGCAGTTTTATGCGGCCTTCCTTTCGTGTTCGTCTATTTGGATGATATTTTGGTAGCCAGCACATCCGAAGACGAACACGAAAGCCACCTCACAGCCGTTTTTCAGAGGCTAACAGAGCACAGGTTAATAATTAATCCAGCGAAATGCCAATTCGGGGTGGTGCAAATAGATTTTTTGGGGCACCGGGTTTTGCCAGAAGGAGCGGTCCCGCTGCCCGAGAAAGTGCGCGCAATAACGGAGTTTCCCCAACCTCAAACGGTTAAAGCACTGCAGGAATTTCTGGGAATGGTTAATTTTTATAATCGCTTCCTTCCCAGCGCGGCGCGGCTCATGCAACCACTGTACGCGGCTCTTAAAAAACAAAAACCTGCAAATAAGATCGAGTGGTCCCCGGAGCGGGAGCGCGCTTTCTCCCAGGTCAAAGTGGCCCTAGCAAACGCCGTTTTGCTGGCACACCCAGTGCCAACAGCTCGTATGGCGCTTACCACGGACGCTTCCGATTTAGCGATAGGGGCGGTCGTCGAGCAGTTCGTGGCAGGAAGTTGGCAGCCTCTTGCATTTTTTAGCAAAACCTTGCGCGATAATGAGCGGAAATACAGCGCGTTTGATAGGGAGCTGTTAGCCCTGCATTTGGCCATCCGCCACTTCCAGTTCTGGCTGGAAGGGTGCCGTTTCACTGCGTTCGTAGACCATAAGCCGTTAACATTCGCGATGGCCAAGATTTCGGAGCCCTGGTCGGCCCGGCAACAAAGACAGCTGGCCGCGATTTCGGAATTCACCACCGATATTCAGCATGTCGCGGGCAAACATAATGTAGTGGCAGATTGTCTCTCACGTGTAGTGGCAATGCCAAGCCCCCAGGGGGCAGACTCGGCGGCCGTGGGCGCAGGCCAGGTTTGTGGCGCGGAAGCGCTCGCAGCCCCGGTCTGCGCAGGTTTAGATTATGCAGCCATGGCCGCGGAGCAGGCTGATGACGCGGATGTGCGCGCGCTCCAGTCTGGACCAACAGGGTTAAGGCTGGAGCACAGGGTGCAGCAAATAGGTATGCACCCGCTAATCTGTGATGTCTCCACGGGGC
Source organism: Pholidichthys leucotaenia (assembly GCA_020510985.1). Lineage (NCBI taxonomy): Eukaryota > Metazoa > Chordata > Actinopteri > Cichliformes > Pholidichthyidae > Pholidichthys > Pholidichthys leucotaenia. The sequence continues at coordinate 107,918,766 of CM035844.1, forward strand.
GCCCTCGCCCCGTAGTTCCAGGTGCATGGCGATGCCGCGTTTTTGACGCAATCCATTCGCTGGCGCATCCGGGAGTGTGCGCATTGATTAAAATGGTGGGGGAAAAGTTTGTTTGGCCAGGGTTGCATAAACAGGTCAAGGAGTGGGCTGCAGCCTGCGTAGCGTGTCAACGGGCCAAAATTCACAAACACACCAGAGCCCCTTTAGAGCCGTTTCACATTCCAGCTAAACGGTTTGATCATGTACACGTCGACTTGGTCAGCCCCCTCCCGTTGTTGCAGGGGTTCACACACCTCTTGACAATGGTGGACCGCACCACGCGCTGGCCAGAGGTGGTCCCTCTGGCGTCAACTACAGCAGCAGACGTGGCGCGCGGTTTTTTAACAGCTTGGGTTGCGCGTTTTGGAGTCCCGTCGGACATAACGTCTGATAGGGGCCCCCAGTTCATCTCCGAGCTCTGGTCATCCATGGCCCACAGCCTAGGGGTGAAAATTCACCGCACTACCGCGTATAACCCCCAAGCTAACGGTTTGTGCGAACGCTTCCACAGGTCATTGAAAGCAGCCCTCAGGGCGTCGCTCACAGATACAAATTGGGCAGATAAACTTCCATGGGTTCTATTGGGGTTGCGTTCTGTACCTAAGGAGGATTTGCAAGCCTCCCCGGCCGAATTAGTTTTTGCTCAGCCCCTCCGGCTACCGGGAGAATTTCTTCCGGACAACCCCGCACCGAATTGCCCCCCCGCTCAGCTGTTGCAGAGCGACACCGGATCAAACACCCTCCCTGGCCCAATTCATCACAGTTTTCCGCGCGTTTTTGTGCCCAGAGCCTTAAAAAATGCAGAATTTGTTTTTGTTAGACACGATGCTCAGAGGCCAGGTTTACAACCGCCTTTCGACGGACCGTTCAGAGTGTTAGAAACAGGTGAAAAGCATTTTTTGCTTGATTTGGGAGACAGGAAGGACTTGGTCTGCATTAACAGACTCAAACCCGCCTTTGTTTTGGCTGACGAGCACGTGCAGCCGGTCAGGGCACCCCGCCGTGGCAGGCCGCCAGGAAGGCATTGTTCCAAGCCATCACAGGGATGCACTAATGACTCTGATTCACAGATACGAGGAGCTGCTGCAGATGGAGCAAAACCTACTCACAGCAGATATGGCAGGAGATTTAAGCCCAAGCAGTTGGGGCTGGTGTTGTGATATATTATGATATTCTCTGTTTCCTCTTTGATATGTTGTGATATGTTCTGCTATGCATCTTGGAGTATACTTTGTCCCTAAAATAGACGTTTGGGGGGGGGTCATGTGGCGCATATATATTGAACTCTTATTCCCCACATATGCATGACTCTGTATGCATTGGGGGCTTCACATCTCGACGGACAAAGGGACATCTGGACCTGCAGGGACCTGCAGGAGGTGACAAGGAGGTGTGAGTTCAGACCTTTGTCTAGGAGAAGATGCCCCAGTGGGAGTCCCGGAACATCGAGGGATTATGGACGATGGGTGGAGATCAAAGGGGCATTGTGATGGAGATTATGTACCGGCGATTGTATGTTTGCATAAGTATCATGTGACCTAGGTTGTGTGACTTCTGCAGAGTATAAGAACTGTGATGCATACTTGTCCTGCCTCTTCTGTTTGAGAGATTGATAGAGGATGTGTGTTCTCAATAAAACTGATCCTGAGAAATAAACTCAGTCTCGTCTTTGAACGCACCCTCTACAGTAGCTCCATTTGTTAGCGCTGCTGCTAATATGCTAACGCTGTAAACAAATAAAAGCTCTGAGATATATCAATGTTTCCACCGCAATAAAGTCGGCTGCATTTTTTAAAATATGTTGGACATAATCAAATTTACCTCAGAACAGGCGTAGAGTCTAGTCAGACCCACAAAGAACCACAACACCGTGCTTGGGCGTTTTAAATTTGGGATTAAACATCAGATCTGTGACATTCATACAAGTGAAAACATACCTGGTGCTGCTGTGTCTGTACCACCGATCACACAAACAATCCTTTAGTTTTCAGTACGTGATGTACTCATTGCTGTTGAAGCCACAGATTTAGATGTACTTGTCTGTGAGGAACCTCACACCACGAACAGGAGCAAGTACCAGAACTACGCAAAAACATTCAAAACTACAAAAACTGGAAGATCTGAAATTAGCTGCAACTTGAGTGCAAAACACGTATGTGGACTATACATTAAAATGAATTTGAAAAACTTTGAAAAAAACTTGAAAAACGCTATTTTAAATGCTCCTGCAACTCCACTCTTACTGACTGATTTAACACTACGTCAGCCGAAACCGGAAGCTCCGCCCATAATCGTTCCTACAGCGGCGCCCCCAGGAATAAGGTGGATATTTTATTTATTGTTGATGTACAGCACTTCACGTCAGCTGTTGTTGTTTTTAAAGTGCTTTATAAATAAAGCTGGATTGTATTGAAGTGGACTGGATTAACTGATATTTTGTAACAGTTCAGCTCCATCCATCCATCCATCTTCTTCCGCTTAATTCTTTTTCGGGTCGTGGGGGGCGCTGGAGCCTATCCCAACATCTTTGGGCGAGAGGTAGGGTACGTGCTGTAAAAAACGTGCTGTGTTGTGCTATAAAAAAGTTGCACTGCCACCTCTAGTGGCCCGGCATAGTTATTACAATACCCTTTTTTCTCCAGCTCCATTGATGGTCAAGGTGAGGTAAATTTGTGTTTATTCTGAAAACAAAGCCTTATCTCGGAATTCTGGCAAATTAAAAGTCGAGAAAATATGGCAATACAATGATACAAGCCTTCAGTTGCACTTAATTCTGACTGGGCAAGCTGAAAAGCTGGGAACACACACACACTGACTGATTACTGTATGCCTCCGTTTTCACTGAGGCATAATTACTTGGAAAAAATGATGTTAGGTGTCCATGTATTCCTCTGAGATCATCAGTGAAAGTGTACTAGTGCATCTCAGAAATTCAGAATATCACAGTTTGTAATTTAAGTTCAAAAACTTTAACTAGGGATGCATGATAGTAGAATTTTTGCCGATAGCCAATATGCTGATAGTTCGAAAGTAGTTATTGCTGATGCCAGTACTGATATACTATGCATGTAGTTTCCCCACCTATTTACATCTCCTTTGTCTTACAATGATGATTAGCTGGCATATAAAGACACATTCTCCAAGGAAAATAAGACAACTGGCTCAACTAAATATGAAAATAAATGTTCAACAAAATTGTAAATTTCCTCCTTTTAATAGGCCTTGAGGGATATTTCTGTGATTTTCAGTACAACAGCCACAATCAGGGCAAGAGGAAATGTGCAAATAAATGCAATTTGCATTCACTGTACAACTATACAGGAACTAAAACATAAAGCTTTACAGACTTACAGCCTTACTTTGCGCTTACTTTGGCAGCACGGTGGTGCAGTGGTTAGCACTGTTGCCTTACAGTTAGAAGGTTCCAGGTTCGAATCCCCAGGCTGGCAGGGGTAGGAACCTTTCTGTGTGGAGTTTGCATGTTCTCCCTGTGCTGCGTGGGTTTACTCTGGGGGCTCGGGTTTCCTCCCACAATCCAAAGACATGCATGTTAGGTTAATTGGTTGTTCTAAATTGTCCCTAGATATCTGTCTCCTGTAGGCCCTTAGAGTAGAGGGTTAGTGCTAGTGAAGTGCTTTGAGTGGTCTTTGAGACTAGAAAAGCGCTATATACGTATAAGTACAGGTCCTTATCCTTACTTTACAGACTCAGCATCATATAACTGGGTCAAATAAATCACTTCAAAATAGGAGCCTACTAAGCCCATATTTTTCAAACAGAAACTTAGAACCACTTCAGTGTGATGTTTAAAAAGTTACAGCTTGTAACTGAGGTAACGCCCAATCTGAAAATTACCTGCAACTGGACGTGTGTGGTGAGACTCAGTGCGGTGCAGTCCGTGGGTCTGCTTACTGTCTTTGGCAGCTGGTTTTCGGGAGAAATGGACTCTCTGGGCTTCTGGCTGGTGCCTTTGGCTGTCGGTGCAGTCCGAGGGTCTGGCCAACATTTTCAGCAGCTGGTTGTGGGCTGGTTTTCGTAAGCAATGGACTTTGTAGGTTTGTGGGTGGTTGCCGTCTTGGTTTTTTGTTTGTTTGTGTGCTGTGGAGGAGGCTGCTGCTTAGTTTTTTGTTCTTTTGCCATTTTTGTGTTTGTCTTGTTGGGCTTTGTGGATTAATTTCCTCATGTTGTTTACTCCTCTCCTGGCTGTAGTAGCAGACATGTTTGTTTATCTATGCCACCAACATGATGACATCATTCCAGGGTTTCATCTGGTAACATTCCCGTGTGGCGAGCGGCCACCCTTGAAGTTATGCCACCACGCTAATAGGAAATACAAATTTAAGAAAAATAAATTAAGAAATGACACTCCGCAAGCGCGCACACAATTGTTCATTTGATCGCCTTTTAAATTTAGCAGGTGTTGTGGTGGGTTTACAGGAAATTGTAGTTTTGAATTGAGGATGACAGGTCTTATTTTAGAGGTCTTTTTCCTGTTACTTGACAGCCCATCAGCTTTGCTACTAACATTTATCTATAAATGCAACAAATCTGTGTGTGGCTGTGTGTGTGTGTGTGTGTGTGTTCCTCAGATATCTCCCAAACTGTTTGTCAGACTGACCTCAGATTGTAGAAGTGCTTTGCTGAGGTTATGATGGCGTGCATCCCCAAGTATGGAGTTGCTCAGTCAAAATATGTAATTTTTATCAATCAAAGTTTAGCCACCACTGTGTTTCCTCATGCTCTGGCTTCTAGAAGTGTGGACGGGGCTTCGGATTGACTCCGTACTTACTGGATAATACGCACCATAACGGCCAGTCACCAGAGCGCTCCGTAAACAAAGCAAGGAAGTGAAAAGTGACAAATTTGACCAGACAAAGAGAATACTGAAGATTTAGTGCTTAAAAAATTATACTATAATGTTGCTGTGATTGCGTAGCTCTAAAGGATAATTTGACATATGTGGAGAAGGCGAGGTGTGCGAGTGCGTTGGGGTATTTGAGAAAAGGTCCGATTAACAAGAGGCTGCTGCTTCACCCATGTGCCACCACTGTCCTTCGCGGCACTGCGGGTTCAACATGGCGCTCCTCCCGGTGCGTGATTGTGGAGCGGAATGGCCAGCTCAATTGCATATCGTATGCGGACACATATGCACACTTTGACTAAATGTCCAAATAACAAAATAAATCATTTTTTATTTACTGAGAAATGGGCAACACTGATGCAACGGTTGCAGCCAAATGGGTCATTCTGCTGTGTATAATAATGTTTGGTGTTTTGTACTTATAATATTGCTAACATATAAAAGCATGCACTACCATGGGTTTCAAATATTTGTAAACGTGTCCTGTTATAGTACAGCATGAGTTTATTGACAATAGACTATAAACTACACATATACGTAAACTAAAACAATAACAATGGCGTCTGAACAACTCCCATTCCCCAAAGTGAAAGATACAACACTTATGAATATGTCATAAAAGATCACACAAAGAAGTAATCTGACAAACAAATAAACAAGGGTTCTCAAACAATCCCTAATATTGGATGCCCCATTCTTTTTCAATAATTCTGTAATTAATATTCACACAAATAAATGTTAGTGTTCAGTCCCTTTTATATTTGTCAAAGTCTAAAATGTGGGATTGCCTACATATAGGCACTACCTCTTTGTATTCCACTTTCAAACACAGCCGACATTTGGGCCTGTAAAGCCTGATTGGGATACCTGTTTCAGACAAGAATACTTGCATTCTATGGGCGCAGTCGGGCATCCGGCCTACTTCCGGTTAGCAACCCACATGGCAACGCCGTACTAGGTGAAAACAATTCAGTGGCGACCTAGTCCCAGGCAGCTGCCGTGACCCAGTCAAGCTTGTCCAGCCCGACGTAGTGCATTATATTCAGCTCATCACGTCCTATATCAGGTAATTGAGTGATATTGTGTTAGTTTAATTAGTTGCCACTTGATGGGTCACGTTTTGAAAATGCTAGCCGCCGACACAAGCCTCTCTGTATTGTAAACAGAGATGGACATTTCGTCTATGGAAATGCATGACTGATTCCCTTTTCACCCAACAATACAGACCTCTCTATGTGCAGTCAGCCTGACTAATTTAACTGTAGACTGTAGTAAATAGTGCAACAAAGGGGCTGGCCATTAATGAAAGAGGTGACAAATACGGTTTTGCTGTATTTTAATACGGGGAAAATGCAATTTTAGCAAATACGGGCGTATTGCCATTTCTGTACGCCAAAAAGAAAAATATACGAGAAAAGAGGAACACCTTGTGTGACTCCCACAGCGAGCTGGCAGAAGCGCTCAGCGTGAGCAATTACTGATCGTTATAGAAGCGCCTCGCACCTTCTGCGGCTCTGGAACAGAGAGGAATCCCGGCGCCAGTAATGCTGCGCCTGATATGTGTGACTAATGCAAATGTATATGCTTTCCTGCTGTCTACTGTGATGCTAATGTGCCATGCATGCATTAGCCGGGTATATAAGTTGACTGTCTGCATGAAGCACCCTTTTAAACTTCACTCGTGTCCGCCTGCACTTATTTCGATCCAACACAAGCGCACCTAAGCAGTGTTTAGCATCAGTGTGTAGGAAACTCGAAATGAAGAGACTGAATGATTCTTCAGTATTGGTTTATTCCATCTCAAGCCTACAGCTCCTCTCTCAGTCAGGGAATGAAGAGGGTGAGCTGGGGGTAAACCACATACCTTTATACTGTAACACCAGACACAAAACACATTCACATCAAACACAGAATTCCATTCATATCTAATCCTCTTATTGTCCTCTCGGCTTCTCTGTCTGACCCTATGAGTCAGACAGTCCCTTCAGGTCCACTCTCAGATCTTCTCACTTCGTCTCTAGTCCGCAGGGGGTCCAGACTCAATGTCCGTAAGAGGCGTGACGTCAATACACACTGCGAGCTCCAAGTTCCCTCATGTCTGAATCTCTGCCAAGGAATATGTGAGCTACATAATGTTACGCCACATCACTCCCCCCGAAACGCCCAAGAACGGACATACACCCCTTAAGTCAATAATCGACAGTCATACACACTATGTCAAGAGTGGACACACACACACCGACTTCTTGTCCATAACGGGCAGTCATACACATTACACCCTTACATCACCCCCCCCCCCCTTTGTAGGATCTACAGCACAATTTACACAGGTTGATCAAAATACACATCACTCTGCCCGTTGCTTAGGCTTCAATCTCCTCCCGAATCTGCTGAACGCAGGCTTCGCAGCCTGTGTTGTGCCGTCCTGCTGTATGCCTGTGGAATGAGGGAGAGAAGGGTTATTTGCCCCCTGTTGGGGAACTAGGGGCTGTCCCTTGGGAGGCCTGCCGCGTCGAGGCACCCCCGCCGGCCGTACAGGTTCGTCACGTAACACAAAAGCAGGCTTTAATCTGTCAACACTGATTGTCTCTTTCCTGCCCCCCAAGTCCAGTACAAAATATTTCTCCCTGGTTTCCAGCACTCGGAACGGACCATCATAAGGTGGACGGAGACTGTGACGCTGGGCGTCGTGCCTGACAAAAACAAACTCTGCGTTTTGCAAAGCCTTGGGAACGAAAACCCGCGGAAAAGTGTGATGAGCGGGGCCCGGGAGCATTTCTGCTCCCGTGCCGCGTAGAGGTCCCCGCAGCGGGGGGGGGGGGGGGGGGGGCTCGGGTGCTGCATGGGCTGGCAGGAATTCTCCTGGCAGCCTGAGAGGTTGAGTAAACACTAATTCAGCAGGTGAGGCATCTAAATCCTCCTTGGGTGCCAAACGCAACCCCAATAAAACCCATGGTAGTTTGTTTACCCAATTTGTATCCGTGAGCGACGCTCTGAGGGCTACCTTCAACGACCTGTGAAAACGCTCGCATAAACCGTTGGCCTGTGGGTGATAAGTGGTGGTGCGATGAGCTGTTGCCCCTAAGCCGCTGGCCATGGCTGACCATAGCTCTGAAACAAACTGCGGACCCCTATCGGACGTAATGTCCGACGGGACTCCGAACCGCGCTACCCAGGCTGTTAAAAAAACGTGAGTTACCTCTGCTGCTGTGGTAGACTGCAATGGGACCACTTCCGGCCAACGCGTGGTCCGGTCCACCATTGTTAGGAGATGTGTGAACCCCTACGAGGGCGGCAGGGGTCCCACTAGATCAACGTGCACATGATCAAACCTCTTAGCCGGGATGTGGAAAGGTTCTAAAGGGGCTTTTGTGTGTCTGTGAACTTTGGCCCGCTGGCAGGACATGCAGGCTCTCGCCCACTCCTTCACTTGCTTGCGCAGGCTCGGCCAAACAAACTTCTCTGCTACCATTTTCACCGAAGCGCGTACTCCCGGGTGTGCTAGGGAGTGCACCGCGTCAAAAACACGACGGCGCCACGTGGCCGGTACCACTGGGCGAGGTCGCCCGGTGGATACATCGCAAATAAGCGGGGGTGAACCGGTTTGCAAATTTACGTTCTCCAGCCTTAACCCTGTTGGTCCAGACAGGAGCACGCGCACGTCTGTGTCCTCACCCTGCTCTGCTGCCATGGCCGCATAATCTATCCCTACGTGCACCGGAGCTGCGTGCGCGCCCGCGCTGTTACTGCGCTCCGCGTCTGCGGCGCTACAGCCCCCATCCGCGCGGACAGGCGCTGTTACCGCTCGCGAGAGGCAGTCCGCCACCACATTAAATTTACCGGCTACGTGCTGTATATCGGTGGTGAATTCTGAAATTGCGGCCAGCTGCCTCTGCTGTCGGCCTGACCATGGTTCAGAGACTTTGGACATTGCAAAGGTTAATGGTTTGTGGTCGACAAAAGCAGTGAAACGTCGCCCTTCCAACCAGAACTGGAAATGGCGAATGGCCAGGTGGAGCGCTAGCAGTTCCCTGTCAAACGCGCTATATTTTCGCTCCGCATCGCGTAGGGACCTGCTAAAAAAAGCGAGTGGTTGCCAAGCCCCGGCGACTTGCTGTTCTACCACGGCTCCTATGGCCACATCTGACGCGTCTGTGGTTAGCGCTATTCGGGCTGCTGGGTCTGGGTGAGCCAGCAGTGCTGCGTTCGCTAGTGCTTTCTTAACCTGAGTGAATGCGCGCTCCCGCTCCGGGGACCACTCAATCGCATTGGAGGGCTTTTGTTTTTTTAGCGCGACATACAACGGTTGCATGAGCTGCGCCGCGTGAGGTATGAAACGGTTGTAAAAGTTTACCATGCCTAAAAATTCCTGCAACGCTTTTACCGTTTATGGCTGGGGAAACTCAGCCACTGCGCGCACTTTGGAGGGCAGCGGAACTACACCCTCTGGGGAGACGCGGTGCCCCAAAAAATCGATCTGTGCTGCGCTGAAATGGCACTTGGCTGGGTTGATTATCAGCCCATGCGCTCCCAACCTCTGAAAAACAGTTCTGAGGTGACTCTCGTGTTCCTCCTCAGAGGCGCTGGCGACTAAAATATCATCTAAGTAGACAAAAACAACAGGGAGGTCGCGCAAAACGGCATCCATCATGCGTTGGAAGGTTTGCGCAGCGCCTTTAAGGCCAAAAGGCATGCGTAAAAATTCAAAAAGCCCAAAAGGGGTTATTACCGCTGTCTTGGGAATGTCCTCTGATCGGACCGGGACCTGGTGATAACCGCGGACCAGGTCTATTTTAGAAAAAATTCGTGCCTTGGCCAAATGCACCTAAAAATCTTGGATATGCGGAATTGGGTAGCGGTCCTGCGCTGTGGCATTGTTTAACCTGCGATAATCGCCAAACGGTCTCCACGAGCCGTCCGCCTTAGGGACCATGTGGAGGGGGGAAGCCCAAGCGGACTTCGAGCGGCGAATTATGCCCAACCTTTCCAGGTTGGCGAACTCCTCACGCGCAATAGAGTGCTTAGCTGCATCCAGGCGCCGAGCCTTCGCAAAAACCGGTGGACCACTTGTGGTTATAAAGTGCTCCACCCCATGCTTCGCCACCCTAGCTGAAAACGTGGAAACTGTGAGTGCTGGGAACTGGTTTAGGAGAGTGTGGAACTTACCTCCTGCTGCGGCGGCATTGGCCTGTACTGACGACAGGGACACTCGCGCTGCACAGGGAATAGAACAAAAAGAGAGTGCATTAACCAAGCGTCTATTAGCCAGATCTACCAACAAGCCATGTGAGCACAAAAAGTCGGCGCCCAACATGTTAAAACTCACCGCCGCTACTATGAAGGTCCATTCATAGTTGCGGCCGTGCAAGGACAGGCGCAGAGTTCTTTCACCAAACGTCTTGATCGACGAGCCGTTTGCGGCTGTTGCTCCATCTCCGCGGGGACCGGCCGCCCGGTCTGCGTAGGTCGCGGTGATGAAACTCCTCTGTGCTCCGGTGTCAACGAGGAATCGCCGTCCGGAGCTCGCGTCCGTCAGGTAGAGCAGCTTGTTCCGTTCGCTGAGGGTCGAAGCTGCCAATGACCTCCGGCTCTTTGCGTTTCCCTGCTTCCTGAAGTTGCATGGCGGGACGCATCTGTGCACCTTGTGCGCGAAACGTCGATGGTAGAAGCACATCTCGTTCTCTCCTCTGCTCCGGATCGCGCTGCCGCCGTTGTCGCTGGGGTCGGCTCTGCTGCCACCGGTTCTCCGTCGCCCTGGGCTGCCGCGCCGAGGTCCGCTGCTGCCGCTGCCGTCTCCTGTTTGCCGCATACGTCCAGGAGTCGCTCTGCTTCCAAAGCCAGCGCGCGGCAGTCCTGCTGGTCCACACACCTCATGCTGGACAGGGAGCCTCTCATGTGCGCTGGAAGGGTCCTCAAAAAGATGTGTTTAAATAAAAACGCATCGTTGCCTGCCCCGATCATCTGCAGCATGTCCTCCATGAGGACGGTCGGCCTGCGTCCTCCTCTGTCGCGCAGGTCCAAGAGTGTTCTGGCCCTCACCTCGGCCGATGGCACAAAGCTCCGAATGAGGGCGGCTTTCAGGGCGTCGTATTTGCCAGCAGCGGGCGGCTGCTGCACCAGGCTCCGCACACACCGGGCTGTGCGGCTGTCGAGTCTTGCGATGACATCCTCTGATACCCCGTTAAGCACGAACCGTGATTCCAAGTGTTGGAACCATGAGTGCGGGTCCTCTTGCCAGAACTCGGGGAGCCTAATGGAGTTTAGCTTCTCCATATTTCTCACATGTGGGTCACCAATGTAGGAAACTCGAAATGAAGAGACTGAATGATTTTTCAGTATTGGTTTATTCCATCTCAAGCCTACAGCTCCTCTCTCAGTCAGGGAATGAAGAGGGTGAGCTGGGGGTAAACCACATACCTTTATACTGTAACACCAGACACAAAACACATTCACATCAAACACAGAATTCCATTCATATCTAATCCTCTTATTGTCCTCTCGGCTTCTCTGTCTGACCCTATGAGTCAGACAGTCCCTTCAGGTCCACTCTCAGATCTTCTCACTTCGTCTCTAGTCCACAGGGGGTCCAGACTCAATGTCCGTATGAGGCGTGACGTCAATACACACTGCGAGCTCCAAGTTCCCTCATGTCTGAATCTCTGCCAAGGAATATGTGAGCTACATAATGTTACGCCACAAGTGAACATTTTCTTGTTTAATTATTTCTTTTAAGAATTACTCCTGTGCTGCCCTGATATTTAATGGATTGGTCATGTTACCCATAGGGGCCTTTCCTTAAAAACATTCAAAACATGTAAGAGGGTTAATCATGTTAATATGGGTCGAAGCAAATATGCTTACCAGGGGTGTCGATCAAGTAGCTGTACTCGTCCGGCCACTGCAAAGCTGGCCACCTGGTCGGGTCATTAACCCATTTTCCGGCTGGTAGCTTGTATGGGCAATCTGTCAGTCCACTTGCTGTCAGTTTCTCCTGATAACGTAGCCTGGCTGACTCATCAAGCTTTTCTATGTAGTCACAGGCCATGACAAAAAGTCAAAACACTGCACTCGACAAGGCTTGGTAACGGGTTTGTTTTCACCGAGTTAAGATGGCGGCGATGTGTTACTAACCGGAAGTGACGTAGCCCCGACCGCACCCATAGGCATGCACTAGTTCTATTAAATATGAAGTGCCAGAGTGGACAAAACCCCTTTGAAAATTCATGTAAAACAGAATGAATGGGACAACACACAACAAACACATGAAATGGTTTAAAAAAATGGGCGTGAGCACAAAAGGATGTCTTTTTCAGACAAAACTTTATTAACATCAGGAATGTGACAAAAAGCAATACTGTAAAGAATATAGCTAGATTAGTCATATAAATAATTTTGTCCCAAAAAAACCCCTGTGAATAATAACTATTATATAAACTGAACTTAGTGGACTTTTATTTCATGATCAACTTTGTAAATCTTATCATTAATTAAAAAAAAGTGTGTTTACTAAATACAGTACCCTTTACTTATAAAGTCCATTCATCCATTGTATTTTACTGTTTATTTCAGGGTTGCAAGAGAGTGGAGATTATTATTTCACATTTCTTTCAGGCAGATTTTATTTCTAGTGTGTAACTGTGATTAAAAGGTTTTTTGCTGGTTGCTAAATTATTCATGCATTTGATCACTGCAAAATCCAGTTTGTGTCATCTGTGGTTTATCATCTGTCAACAGTGATTGTTTGCAGAGCCTGATTTAGCACGTAAACCTCCCTGTTGGATACTACGTAATATCATCCACTTTGTTGACCACTTATTCAACTCATTAGGCTCATAGGGTGAGAGTTAAGACTGGTCAGATCATCAGAGACAGTCAAACACACGTTTACATCCACACCTACAGACAGTCCTCTCTGTAAATTTGTCACCCATTCCACTTCTATGATCCCAGCTCATTCAATAATCCACAGTTGATAATACAGCTTAAATCATTTTGGCCTATTTTGTTATTTTCTCCTATCACACGAGTACCGGGATTGTTGCCATGGCTAGCTTAGCAACACAAATAAGCATGACCTGACATGATCCTGGGGCACGGGTTAGAGCCGTGCCCAGTTTCCCTGCCCAGTGAGCATTTTTCTGTCTGTTTACTGTTATCTATAAGATTATTATGGTTTTGAGTTCTGTTGTGTTTATATTTCTATGGTTTCTGGTTTGTTTATTTTGACAGTGCTGTGCAGCTTCCGGCTGTCAGTCCCTTCGGGGCTGCACAGCTGCTCTCTATTCTGCTACTCATGAATTATATTTAAGGGACATGACAACCTCTGCTGTTGTTGTGTCCTTCTTCTATGTTTCTCGTCCTCTCGATCACTACTGCCAAGTCACTAGGATTCCGCTGTTGAGGTGAGTTGGTGTGCTCCGTCCGGGTACCTTTTCCCCTGTTTTCTCAGCCGTAGAGTCCCGCAGCTCTCGGGTGTGCTCCGGCTGGGTTTCACTCCTGGTCAGGCGTTCCCTGACTTTCCATACCTTTGGATGTTGAGCCCACTCTCCTCCAGTGCTTGTATTTAGTGTATTACTATTTTCATCTTGCTCTCCATTTTGTTGTGTTTGTATGTACGTTCGTGTTTGTACTTTAGTTAATAAATGTGCCAAACTACAGTGAGAGTGTGGTGTCCTATTTGCGGCCGGGAAACGGGCGCGTTTTGACAGAAGGACACGACCAGTGTAGACACCATGTAGCGGTAGGTTTTGGCGATTTTTCTTTCATAACTTATCTGTTTTTCTCTTGTTTCTTGGACGAGCATGCGCGCATTCATTATGCCACCGGCACACTGGGGCCCCACTAATCAAAGGAAGTTTGAAGCGGCTGGCCCCACTATTGATGAACTGTGGGCAGTAGACATTGCACAGCAGTTTGTGGACGCAGCTTTCACTTCCCACTTGCTGGAGGAGGTTCGCCGGAAGCGTTGGAATCGCCGGAGGCAGCTGCAGGCATCATGGAGGCGCATCCTGGAATTGGGTGCTATCCCAGGTATGCGGGGCTACTTTATTCCATCATAGACCTCCAAACAGACCCCTGCAGCCTGCTGGGAGATCTGCCATCATGAATGCCAGGGTGAAGCAGACGAGGAGACACGCTTCACGAAAGATGCCCTGCCTCGCCTCCAACACATCCATTTCTACTCCTGCTTCATCAGCTCCACAAGAACACTGTCGTCCCACTCCAGACCGCCGGAGGAATCCTCCTGCCTCTCCGGCAGCCATTCCCTCGACACCGAGGCAGAAGCCCCCCTCAGCAGTACAGCACTCCCTTCTCGCTTCTTCGGCTGAATCTTCAGCTTTTCCTGGGCCTGTAGCTGCTGTTCCTTGCTCCACCTCGGTGTCCTCTCCCACTGCCGAGAGGTTCTCCGATGGCTCTCCGGCAACGTCTGTCTCCATGGATACGGGGGGGCTCCTCCACAATCCTCAGAGGGGCCCATTTCCACCATAACCACGGAGAGGGATGATTCTCCACCCACTTCAGCAGGCAACATCAAGATCTGGGAAAACAGCCAAGTTTCATTTCTTTCAATTTCCTTTTATGATGATATGCTTTGCCTGATTCCTGGTAGGGAGACTCAGGGTGTGTAGTCCCCTGAGCTCTCCCTACCTGCTGCAATTAATAAATGCTCACCAGCCCTCTCCGTGTCCTCTCATTCGGCCCCTGAGTGTCTGCCAACCCCAGGATTGAGCCGCTGGATGTGGGAGAAGCCTGTGGCTCTGGAGGACCAAGTTCCAACGCCAGCGGTGAGTTGACCCCCAGCTACCATGCCAGATGAGCCACCAGCATGGGTTACTTCGCCCGGGGGCACCAAGACTGCATCTACCACCATGCCTGCTGCAGAGGCCACCGCAGCAGAGTTAGAGACGGAGCTGGACCTACAAAGGACCGGACCCGAGACATCGTCGTTATCTCGATCGACAGAGTCCTGGACGGCGGTGGAGCTCGAGCTCAGACAAGTACTCTCCTTTGTTTTTCTTGTCTCAGTTTTGGAGAAATCCTGCCTGGCCTTGGTGAGGAGAGCCGAGCCGGGTGAGGAGACCCGCTGCACCTGAGCTCGCCTCGCCGAGCTCCGCCGCTGCCAGTGACCCTGACCCTGCTTCTCTGTGTTTGTTGTCTGAGCTTTCTTCCAGGGTCACCAGCGATGTTCCAGCACAGTCAGAGGTCTCCGTGGGTCCAGGCTCACCGCCCAAGGTCACGGGTGGTCCAGCTTCCCTCGCAGTGGAGGTCGCTGTGGGTACACCGTCCCAGCCCGGGATCTCCGTGGGTGCTGCTCCCCTTCTGGCTGAGGTCATCTCGGGTGCTTTGTCCCAGCCCGGGACCTCTGTGGATGCAGCTTTGGCCCAGGCCAGGTCCTCTGTGGGTGCTGCTTCTCCTCTGGTTGAGGTCGTCGCGGATGCTTTGTCCTAGCCTGGGACCTCCGTGGGTGCAGCTCCCCATCAGCCCGGGCACCCATGGGTGCTGTGTCCCAGCCTGAGGCCAACTTGGATGCTGCGTCCCAGTGTTGGTCCACCGTGGACGTTATGCTCCAGCCTGGGCGCCACCATGGGTGCAGCCATGGCCCAGTCTGGGCCCACTGTGGGTGCAGCCACAGCCCAGTCCGGGTCCGTCGAGGGTGCAGCTCCACTCCTGCCTAGCGCCATTGAGGTTGCAGCTCCGCTCCAGCCCAGAGCCACCGAGGATGCTGCAGTGCTCCAGCCCAGCGCCACCGAGGGTGCTGCAGTGCTCCAGCCCGGAGCCACCACAGGTGCTGCCATGCGCCGGCCCGGAGCCACTGCAGGTGCAGCTACTTCCCAGGTTGCACAGTTGCACCTCTGCAGATGCAACCGTGTCTCAGTCTGGAATCATTGAGGGTGCTGCTACGCCCCAGCCCGGGGCCGCCGTGGGTGCTGCTATACCCCAGCCTGGAGCTGCCGTGGGTGCATCCCAGGAGATTCCCGCTGATCGGCCGCCATTGCTGAAGGATGCTGCCTCCTAGCTCCCATGACTCGTTGGCTTAGGGATGCTGGGAGGCCGCCTGATGGGCTGCTCCTTATACTTCGTTGGTTCTGGGGCACGGGGAGGCCACCCGACGTGTTCCAGCACAGATGCCAGTGGTTGTCGGACTCTGGAAGACTGCCTGAACGGCTCCATTCACTAATTAGCTGGGCTTAGAGTCCTGGGTTGCCATCTGGTGGACAGCGCGTGGTTCATGAGTGTTTTCTTTTGGTTTTCTTTTGTTTTTTGGGGTTGTTTGCTGTGGTTGCAGTCCCTCCGTGCCTGGGTTCCCCCTCCTTCCCCCCCAGGGTGGGTCATTTTTCTGTGTGTGGGAAGTTTTGTTTCCTTATCCTTCTCTGTGATGTTGCCCAGGGGTGTCTGGGTTCCACCCCTTGAGGAGGGGGCTCTGTCATGATTCTGGGGCTCGGGTTAGAGCCGTGCCCAGTTTCCCTGCCCAGTGAGCATTTTTCTGTCTGTTTACTGTTATCTACAAGATTATTATGGTTTTGAGTTCTGTTGTGTTTATATCTCTATGGTTTCCGGTTTGTTTATTTTGACAGCACTGTACAGCTTCCGGCTGTCAATCCCTTCGGGGCTGCACAGCTGCCATCCATTCTGCTACTCATGAATTACACCTGTCTCTGATTATGTGTGTTATTTAAGGGACACGACAACCTCTGCCATTGTCATGTCCTTCTTCTATGTTTCCCGTCCTCTTGATCACTACTGCCGAGTGACTAGGACCCCGCTGTTGAGGTGAGTTGGTGTGCTCCGTCCGGGTACCTTTTCCCCTGTTTTATTAGCTGTAGAGCTCCGCAGCTCTTGGGTGTGTTCTGGCTGGGTTTCAGTCCTGGTTAAGCGTTCCCTGACTTTCCATACCTTTGGACATTGAGCCCACTCTCCTCCAGCGCTTGTATATAGTGTATTGCTATTTTCATCTTGCTCTCCATTTTGTTGTGTTTGTATGTACGTTCATGTTTGTACTTAATAAATGTGCCAACCTACAGTGAGTGTGTGGTGTCCTATTTGCGCCCAGGAAACAGGCATGTTATGACATGACCACAGGATTTTTTGTTTTTTGTAAATTGTAGCCACCATACTAGGACAGTTCATTCAGTATTATATAGCCAATTACATACGTTATATATATATATATATACTGTATATATACTGTATATTTTTTTTTATTTATTTATTTTTTTTTTACAGAAACACAAATCCAAAATAAATGAATGAATAAATGCTATTTCCCCTGAAATTCAGAAGTACAAAGACAAATTGGGGTGGTGTGGTGGACCAGTGGTTAGCAGTGTGGCAGCACAGCAACTCACCCTTGGCCATGGGATCCCAGGCTCAATCCCAGCCCCTGACCAACAGTGATTTGTGTGGAGTTTGCATGTTCTCCCCGTGTCTGCGTGGGTTTACTCCGGGATTTCTCCGGTTTCCTCTCACAGGCCAAAAACATACAGATTAAGTTAATTGGAGACTCTAAAGTGGCCCTAGGTGTGAATGTGTGTGTGAATGGTGAAGGGATAGCGCCGTACCGTGGCTGCTTCATCCATCTGGGTGGATGCCCTGAATTTCCCCTCTGGGGATCAATAAAGTACATAAATCCAAAAATCCAAAAAATGCTATAAAAGCCAGAATTTTAATCCCATATTGTTTATGAATCCACTACTGGGTCTATTTTTTTTTGGGGGGGGGGGGTGCAAAAGCAGACACTTAAAATCCTTAAGTACAGTAAGCACATTTTCTTGTTGACTTTTTCATTGTTTGACACTCATTTCCCATGTTTGGCCAGGGTGCATCTGTCTCAGTGTGGTGTACAGCAGGACTTTATAGTCTGCTGCATGACTTTATTGCCATTTGGCAAGGCCTGTTTGAAATCCTTAAAAATGTGACCCTTTAACTGTTTACAGAGAACACACTGGTAAACAGTGAATTTGTCATCTAAGTTCAGTCATTATGCTTTACGTGATTTTGCTGGGTGCAGATGGCTGTGGGACCACGGCGTAAGGACATATATGGTTACAGTCAGTGACTATTAAAGGCTTCTTGTCAGTGATGGAGGAAAGATGGAGAGGAAGCCATTCTGTAAATCAGAGCAAAACTAGAAAGGGACATGCAGAGGAGATGGGTTGTTTTTACTCCGCAACAGTGTCAAAAGTCCAATTAATCTCTTCAACACTAACACACTAAACAGTTTTAAGAAAGCAACAAGCCTGAAGTTAGAAAAGAAGACAGATACATACAGTATATACGTGTATGTAGATACATGCAGATGCACTACACCAACCCTGCACTGCAGAAAAAAAAAAAGATTTTAAGGATATTCTATTTTCTTAAGCTGCGCCTATACATCTCCATAGTCTTCCTTGCCAAAACACACATTTTGTTCAGAAATAAGCCTTGTTTACAGCCAGGTTACTTTGCACTGAATAGCAGGTATCTGTGTTTGTGATTAACTTTCCTATCCAAGCTTTGTAGTTAACAACTGACTGCCTTGGACAAGATGCGAAGATCAATGAAAATATAAGAAAAACAAAACAATGAAAGAAACAAGATGGCAACACCCAAATACAGTAGATTTTAAAACATTGAGGCTTACAAGAAAAAGATGAAGGGCCCTGTTTTGACGGTCATTTGTAGATTTTTGTGCCATGCTTCCCACCGTACACCAGTGTTTTTGTTAGTTTCTGTCAGCCCATTGTCTGTTTTATACATTTGTGTGACTCCATGTAATTACAAATGGGCAGTGCACCTGCTTTGCGCTGGGAAGAGCGACGCTCAGTTAAAGACATGTGGCGGCGTGCAATCTCATACGCATCAGTATTATGGTACATTTTATGACAGTGAGATTTTGATCAGGAAAAAGGAGGTCTGTCATCAGAAGCGCATTATTTAATACTATCTCACCGACATGTTTGAAATCGTGCAGCTCTGGAGTTCATGAGGAAACAGCATGTGCTGGGATTTTCAGTTATTTTAATGGGGAGTTGTAATAGTCAAAATATAATCACCCGTCATTTTAATTATAATATGATGATGCACTAAATAGGTTTTTTTTATTCCATCTACATTATGAACTTACCATTGGAGTCTATAGATTAGGCATTAATGTATTATTTTTTTAGGGGAATGAATGAATAAACAGGGAGCAGGTGTGTGTTCTGGTGTGGATGCAGTGCACAAGAGGAGGTGTGTCAGTCTGAAGATTTTTATTCCATCCACATTTTCATTGTCATCATGGACTCATTAAGCATTAATGTGTTTATTTTTAGGGGAATAAATGAATGAATGAATGGATGAACAGGGAGTGTGTTGCATTTTACTTTTCACTGTAATTTCCCAGATAGACAGATGCTGCATCTACATCTGCCTCACCTGCTGCGGACTCTGATCAGGTCTGGAGAGACCCGTGATTCAGTACCCATACCAGCCGGTGTTTTCTCTCTTTCTCTTCCCTCTCTCTCTTTCATTCAGAGGAGTATTATACAGGGTTACAAAGTATTGTGCTGTCCACATAATCTATACTGTTTGTGTCCCCTCAGTCATCTCTTTCGATCGATCTTTTGTTCTTTCACGCATGCGCCCTTTCCAGGCTAATAAAAAATTAACACTCAGCTGTTGTTTTTCTGTTACATGTATTAATCCAAGGACAGATAAGATAAAATAATCCTGTAATAGTCCCACAACTGGGAAATTTAGAAGGAGGGAGGAGACGGCTGGAGCAAGGCCGCCCGCACCATGCTTATGGTCGGGGGTTTTGAACGGCGAGAGCCCCAGACCACTGGCCCCCCAGCAAGTGCCCCGATGGTCATCCATTGGTCCCTTGGAGGAGCCGCAGTGAGCGGGCTCGTGTCATGGCAGGGGATGCGACAGACAGGACACTGTGGGGCACTGCATCGGCTGTCCTCCCTCCTTCCCAGGCAAAATTTTAGGAATTTTGAAACATTTTAGAGAACACCTCACAAATTGGCAAGAGGTACTCACTACTCACTATTTTTTTAGTACATACTTTCTTACTCTTAAGTAACTTTTGTTGGTACTTACACTTGTATTTGAGTAATGAACATCAAAAAAGTAATACTACTTTTACTTGAGTACAACTTCTGAAAATTCTAAGTACTTAGATGTCGTACTGTTCTAAGTACAGTACGACATCAGCTTTCAACAACAAAATGCAGTGAACAACTCCACCCCACAGGTAAAGGAGGCCATTATTTCTTGTACATGAATTACCTGAACAAAGGACACGCCAGACCACCAGCTTACTACGGGCAATCCTGTACAGTCAATGCTACATGAGATTATTCCACCTCAGCATTATCCTGTTCCTGACTAGTGACATGGAAATAAACCCAGGACCGGTGGCCATGGACCTGTGTGTGGGGCAGACGCCACCAATGCTAGCAAGACTAGCGCGGTTAATGCCTCCATCACCAGGGGAGATGATGAGACCACAATTGTTTATGGGACCAGCATGGACACGAGCACTATTGCCAGCGGAATTAACGCTGCTTCCACTACCAATACTGGCAGGGCTAAGGTGGCCCACACCCACACCAACCAGCACCGCTGCGGCCCTGCAGCCCACCAATGTGACTGTGACGTGGCAGCCTAATGGTGTCATGACGAACCAACAGCGAAACCAAGCCGGGGTGGACTGGCGATCGACCCTCATCCCCATAGCACAGCAATGAGCTCACCTCACAATGGCACAGTAGAGAACCTACATCACCAGACGGCCAGACAGTGCGGCTCCGCAGCCGGCCCTCAGCACTACGACCCAACAGCCAATCCCTGCTGCAGCAGCCCAGCAATTGGACTCCACCACAACAGCAATGCCACAACCAGTACAGCGGAGAACCCACATCACCAGATGGCAGACATCGCAGTTCCGCAGCCATCCCTCAGTACTATGATCCAACAGCTGGTCCCTGCTGCAGCAGCCCAGAGATCGGACTCCACTACAGCCGCAATGCAACAACCAGCCGACAGTGAGTGTAAAACTCATCAGAGAAATCCAGTGTTAAAAAAAACATAGATCCCTCAAAGTTTTTCAAACTCTGAACCAGGCAAAACCAATTTGGGACTTTCAAAGTTAAAAAAAAAAAAGGTCTGCTTGGGGGGGGGACTTAAATGTATGGCGTATGATCTCCAAATGTGAACCACTGGAACATCTGCTGATAAACTCTAATATTGATTTCATGGGTCTGTCTGAAACCTGGTTATCATCCTCGTCACTGTTGTTACCATGCCTGGCTATAATGTGTTTAGGAAAGACGGGGAGCAAGGGAAAGGTGGAGAAGTTTACTATATGTTAAAAACACCTTAAAATGTAATCAGATTGAATGGTCAAAAGAAGTCTAGAATGTGTAGGAATTAACATTAAGTTGTCAGCCAATATGACCTTCTCTGTTATGTGTTTATACCGCAAACCTCCTCTAAAGCAGATTTTTATGACCAATTTAAAGTGCTTCTTAATCAATGTAATGCTAAAAATGAATTAACTTCATTGGGTGATTTTAATATAAAATGGGACGACAAAAAAGACATTGAAAAAATTCAAAAATCATTACAGCTCACTATAATTTAATTAATAGATAAACCAACCAGAGTCACAAGCCAGTCAAAAAACAAAACTGATTTACTTTTTACAAATAGACCTGAAAGAATCTCCCAGACTTATAACCTTTAACAGGACTGTCTGACCACAATATAATATTGGCAACAAGAAAACTTCCACGGAAACAACTTTCAAATCCATTTAAGAAGTCATCAGGTAACACAGTAAATTATATAATCCCCCCCAAAAAAACAACAACAAAATATAACAATGGCAATAAATGAAATTGAATGGAAGGAAATCATGTCTTCAAATGACATAAATCACAGCAATGATTTTTTATAACAAAAATCAAAAAGGTTATCATGGCATTTTCAAAAAAAGGAAATAACAGAAGAAGAATCAACTTACCATGGCTCAACTTCGAATGTCTACAACTAATGAAGACCAGAGATCAACTTCTTAAAATAGCTCTAAAATCAGGTTTAACAACAGAGAGACAAAAAATTACATCTGCTAGAAATAAGGTGACACAACCTCTGAGGAAGGCTAAGGCAAACTTTTTTATAACCATTATTGAAAATGCAAAAGGAGATGGCAAAAAATTTGGAATAATCTATCTATATATAAATGCACAGAATCTCTGTCTGTGTCTGTGTCTGTGTCTGTTCCACGCATATCTCTTGAACCGTTCGTCAGACTGACCTAAGATTTTATATGTGTTTTGCTGAGATTACGAGGGTGTGCATCCCTGAGTATGGAGTTGTTCAGTCAAAACATGTAATTTTTATCAATAGAAGTTCAGTCATCGCTCTCTCCTCATGCTCTGGCTTCTAGAGCATTGCATTGACTCCGTACTGATTGGATAATACGTGACATCACAACATCAGTAACCACAGCGTATTGTGAGCAAAACAAGGAAGTGAAAAGCAACAAATCTGGCTAGAAAAAGATAATACCATAGACTTAATGCTTAAAAAATTATACCATAAAGTTGCCATGATTGCGTAGGTCTAAAGGATAATTCAGCATATGTGGAGAACATGAGGCGTGTGAGCAGACTGAGCGGAAGGAGCATCAGCGGGGACCCGGGTCTGACAAAGATCACCGGTGTCTCCAACACAGGACATGCCAGGGGAAGCAGCGGCCCGACTGGGCAGACCACGGTCCTTTGCGGGGAGGCACACCTAATTTGCCCAGTCAGTGGCAGATGGGAGTCCCTGCTTCTGCTTCACCCGTGTGGTACCACTGTACTCTGATGGACCGCAAGTCCCCCCTCCCACACGAGTATCTAAAAATTAAAAACTTAATAATCATACCACCATGATTGTAGAGCAGAATGGCTAGAATGACTTAACAGCCAAACGCAGGACACAAAAACGCCCAAATAATGAAGTAAATCATTTTTAGTTAAATATTTACTGACAAATGGGCAACACTGATGCAACAGTTGTAGTCAAACGGGTCCTTCTGCTGTATATAATAATGTTGGCTATTTTGTAGTTAATTCAGTTTAGAGTTTTTAAAAACCTTTTAATAACAAAATATTGCTAAAATATAAAATAATGCACTACAGTGGGTCTTGAATATTTGTAAACGTGTCCTGTTATAGTACTGCATGAGTTTATTGATGATACACAGAAGAACTTCAATATTACACTTAACTCCATCGCTGAACAGTGATATAAACTAAAATAATTATAATGACTGAACAACTCCCATTCCCCATAGTGCAAGACACACTATTATCTTGAATATAAGTGATAAAAGATCACACAAATAAGTGATCTAACAAACAAATAAACAAGGCATCTGAAACAGTCGCTAATGTTGGATGTCCCAGTTTAACAACTTTTTCATAAACTCTGCGCTAGAAATATCCCATTCAGTTAATTCACTTGATCATAATTCTAGTCCTATTAACCCCTCACAACCAGTTTTTAATATATTAGAAATAATTGAAAATTAAGTCGCAAATATCATCAGCTCATTGAATAGCTCAAAAGCAATGGATGAACATGGTCTTAACACCAATTTTTTAAAAGACCATAAAGAATCTCTTATTTGTCCAATTACTCATTTAATCAATCTGTCAATCAAACATGCTGTCCTCCCAACTGCTTGGAAGGTAGGAGTGGTTTGACCAATTTTCAAAACAGGGATTAAAACTAATATCAGAATCAGAATCAGAATCAGAATCAGCTTTATTGGCCAAGTATGCACAACACATACAAGGAATTTGACTTTGGCTAAAAACTTGCTCTCATTGTTCAGGTGGAGGATTTAAATAAGGATTCAATGACAACAGAGTATGTACAGTAAATTACAGTCTGTCCCCGTTTCTATAAAAGGATGCAAATATATACAGGAATATATGCAGTTATTTACTCAGACTAACCACACTTTGCAGAAATATATGAAAAAATATACAGTCACAGTATTTCAATGTGAACTCAGATTCAGTGATATAATGTGAATGAAGTAAAAAGCAGTGTGAGAGTTATGTGCAATGTAATAATGGATGAAAAGTCATGAGTACAGCAACAGGTAGGACTAGGTGAATGTTAGGAGTTCATCAGAGTGATGGCTTGAGGAAAGAAACTGTTCCTGTGACGGGTATATAATATACAGTAAACAACTACAAACCAATCAGCATCTTACCTGTTATCTCCAAAATAATTGAAAAATGGGTGGCTACACTATTATGTGAACATCTGAATAATGGAAACACCCCCCTGCATCACGCACAGTTTGGGTTCCGTGCCCACTACTCAACAGAGTCTGCAATAAGCTTGTTTTTAGAGAAAACTAAATCTTTTTTAGATAAGTGCAATTGTGTAGGTGTTGTGTTCTTAGACCTGAAGAAGGCATTTGACACTGTTGACCACAACATCCTTTTAACCAAACTCAGACAGCTTAATTTTTCAGAACACACTATCAAATGGATGAAATCCTATTTAACCAACAGATAGCAATGTGTAATGGTCAACAGTGTCAAATCGCCATACTTGAAATGTCAAATGGGTGTCCCACAAGGGTCCATACTTGGACCAATATTATTCTCCTTATGAATGAATGAATGAATGAATGAATGAATGAATGAATTTATTTGAATGAATTTATTTATTTCGGATAATACAGTACAGGTTAAAAGAAACTGTATAATATAACAACAAGGTCAAATTAGACAAAGACTCCTTCTACTAAACAATTCCACGTGAGTTATCCGAAATGGGTGATGGCTGAAGCCGCAGCTTATATTGCCCACCCATATTCCATCCAAGAATTCAAAAGAAAAAAGAGTAAACAAGACAAGAGTGATTACAATTTAGAACAAAGCTAAGACAAAGTGTGACTGAGAGAAAAAAAAGAAAACTAAGCTAAGCTAGGTTAAGCGGTTACTATTCAAGACAAATTTAAGACAGAATGTCACAGAGAGAAAAAAAAAACAAAAACTAAGCTACAACACAACACAGGCTGGATATGTCAATCCTTATGTGAGTTTACATGTCGTCTTGTAAATATGTTTGGAGTATTTCTTCCTTTAGTTTTTGTTTAAATTGTCCAAGCGTTGTACATGATTTTAATTCAGGTCCATAATCAATGCTACAATGCTACACACTGTGTTTTTATATATCTACATATTATTCCATCTAGCTACATTGCTCCGCACTGTGTGTGTTTATATACTTGCATATTTATTCCACCTAGCTACAATGCTCTGCACTGTGTGTTCATATATTCATATATTTATTCCATCCAGCTACAATGCTCTGCACTGTGTGTCTGTGTGTGTGTGTGTGTATATATATTTTATAGTAATATGTACATATGTATATTAGCTGCTCTTGCTTGCTTGTTTTTTTTTTTTTTTTCTTGCCTTCTGATTGTTGCTCTGAGTGTTGCTATCCCTGTGCTGTTGCAATCCTGGAATTTCCCCGTTGTGGGACTAATAAAGGCTTATCTTATCTTATCTTATCTTATCTTAATCGTTCCATAATCTGACTCTTTGCACTGAAATACAGTGTTGCTTGGTGGTTGTTCTCACTGTAGGCTTTTGAAATATACATGTTCCTCTGAAGTGATATCGTTTCTCCCTTGTTTGGAACAACTTTTGGATATTTGCGGGCAGTGATAAATTCTTCACTTTGAACATTATTATTGCGGTTTTAAAGTCAACCAGATCTTTCAACTTGAGAGTTTTTTGTTTAAGAAAAAGTGGGTTTGTTGGTTCCCTGTAAGCTGCTTTGTTTATTATTCTAATAGCTCTCTTTTGAAGCATAAAGAGTGGATATATGTTTGTTTTGTATGTATTTCCCCATACTTCATTACAATATGTCATGTATGGGAGTATTAATGAATGATACAAGGTGTATAGTGTGGGTTGATTCAGCAAATATTTCACTCTGTGTAATATTGCAATTGATTTGGAAACTTTACCTTTAATATAATTAATATGTGACTTCCAACACAGTTTGTTATCAATTATTACTCCAAGGAATTTCATTTATGCATAAATGATTTACCAAATGCATGTAGAAACATTCATATACAAATGTATGCAGATGACAAGGTAATATTCACACCCACAAAAAACACACAAGAAACCACCTGTATTCTTACAGCAGCGATGACTCAAATCCCCTACTGGCTTAATAATTCATGTCTCCTACTAAACACACACACACCAAAAAACTGTTTCCATGATGTTCACCAAACAACCATTGAATATTACAAACTCAAACATTTTCTTAAAAGGGGAGGAGCTGCAATTAGTTGAGGGATTTAAGTACCTCAGCGTGATTTTAGATTCCTCATTAACCTTTAAAAAATACATCAAAAAATCTCAAACATAATCAAATTCAATCTGAGAAATTTTAAACAAATTATACCATCGCTGACAGTTAGTGTGGCCAAACTGTTTCTGCATGCAATGATCTTCTCACACATCAATTACTGTTTTACCAAGTGGTCTCTCACTGGTGTAATCATAATGAAACCCAATGAATCTTTATGCAAAAAAGCCATAAAAATCTTTGATAAGAAAGATCCCACATATCATTGTTGTCACATTTACAAGAAATACAATTTTCTGTCTTTTGAAAATGATAAAACTCTCAAATTTATCTGTTCAATTTATAAAATATTAAATGGCTATGCAACACCCCCCCCCCACCCCACCCCCGAGAATATGTTAAACTGAGGACTGTCACCGGTACAACTACCAAA
The DNA here is from genome assembly GCA_020510985.1 of Pholidichthys leucotaenia. NCBI lineage: Eukaryota > Metazoa > Chordata > Actinopteri > Cichliformes > Pholidichthyidae > Pholidichthys > Pholidichthys leucotaenia. The sequence goes on from CM035844.1 coordinate 107,945,480, forward strand.
GCAATCACTAGAGGAGACTGTGAGGTCCCCCACAGACGCACCACATTTGCTCAGTCTGTGCTATCAGTGAGTGGCACCAAGATCTGGAGTAATATACCATCTGCAATCAGAGAACGTACCACACTAAACACTTCTAAGACTGTAAAAACTGGCTTTTAAACAACCAAAACTGTACACATAACTAGTGGTTGCCCTGTGGCATATGCATATTTATTTGTGCCCGTGCGTCACACACATATGCCCCGCCTCTTATTTGTTGCTGTTGTTTGTTGTTGCTGTGAGGTGCCTGGGTGCATGTGTGTGTGTATGCATACACATCACTTGTGTGACATTTGAATGTTTTGTTTTGTAGCACCTTAACTCTTGCACTTTTGCATAACCACTTTGTACAGTTTCATTGCAGATGTTCTTCTTGTGTATGACTGTTTGTTTGTGTGTTTTTTGTGACCCGCTGGGGGACTACAGATGCAAATTAGCAGTATTGCTAAGTCTGGCATGCTTACATTTGTATTAATGTTCATTAGTATGTAATGTCCCTTTCAAATAAACATTAAACTAAACCAAATAAACATGATTCAAGTAGCCATGTAAACAGAATAATCCATGTAACCGGGTTCATTAACGCAATTTGTTTATTCAGTGCATGTAAACATGAGAAAACTGATTATTGCCATTATCAGTTTAATCCCAGTTTTGGTTTATTGTGACCATGTAACTGAGGTCATTGACGCTGTGGAAATAGGGGGTCTTTAGCTGCTGGCAGCTTCAAGCCTGAGTGAGGTATTCATCTTCAACTAAATAGCCCAAATGCAAAAAAACAAATAAATAAGCACATAACTCACAAAAACAGCAGTTTATAGCAAAGCAGGATGTCCATCAATATCATAGATACTGTATTTAGAAAAACAAAACAAACAAACAAACAAAAAAACAGAGAATCATCTAGAGTAGATGAAGCTTTTAAATCTTCTCCACTCTGAAGACCTGAGCCAGTCCTTGATCTCCACACAGTGGAGGTGGTAATGGATGGCAGCTCATGACCTCATTGAAATAAATACCTGCTACTGTCTGATGCATGATTGGATGAATGTAAACATTTGACTGAAGCACTGCTGCCTGCTGGGAAGGCGAGCTCAGACATCCAGCACCATAAGTGAATTTGGGACCCCCTTGGAGCCCCAAGAGCAAGAAGTTCATCCTAACACACACACACACACTCTCTCTCTCTCTCTCTCTCTCTCTCTCTCTCTCTCTCTCTCTCTCTCTATCTATCTATCTATCTATCTATCTATCTATCTGTTCACAGCCCCAGGAGCACAAGGCAGCGGTGGGGTGTGGTGGGGGAGCTGGTCTTTTATTACAAGCTCATTGTGGACACAGTGTTAGTGAAAGACTGGAGAGGGAGAGAGCCCAGCACGCAGTACTGTTCTGGCTGGAGCTCAGCGGGGTAATAACATGAGCCATATTGAAACTGGGGGTATTGAGGTAAAGAGAAAATCATCTCTGTGGTGTCATAGCTACTTCAAACAACACTATTCCCTCATAGAGAGACACGGAGACATAAAACTGCACAAAGGAATGTCACCTCTGGTTCGAAAATTTATAACATCTGAAGGTGTCAGTTTCATCAGACTTCTGACAAAAATAAAATCTATTTCTCAACTTATAATAACACTGCTACTCAAAGCAGAGACACAACAAGTACACAATTAAAGCATCTATGATGTGATTAATGTTTATTGTAAAGAGATAAAGTTATACTTGGTGTGACTGACTCAGAGAGCCAAAGATAAAGCTATGTGTCTCTGTGTAAAACCAAAATAATTTATTATTTAAAAGTACACAATTTAGACCAATACTGGTATTTCATATAAATTAGCAGTGTTGGAAGTAATGCAATACTGTAATACCACTACTTTTTTTAGTGGAAATACACACATTATTTTTCCTTTCTTTAGGTTAAGTACAAAAATATATTGGTTGCAAACTATGTGCTGGTGAAGACCTACTAAACATCAAAAAATAGTAACTTAGATCTTCAGAAGCACCTGACTAAAGAACAAAATCCAACAAAGCTATTTGCTAAGGAACAGGTTGCTACGCTACACCGCTAAAGTGAAGCTGCTTTATCTAAACACCCATGGCTGAATTTCAAAGACAGGTATGCATCTGGACAGTTTGTGACCCAGCAAGAATTAAACAGACTCATTGCCAGATACCTCATTAAAGAGTGAAGAAGTGCTATCACATTGTCAACAGTCACTTGCCATCAGACAGCTTTCAGATCCACTGTAATATTATTGTAGGTTGCAATAACACTGTGTACTCATTCAAATGTGAAATATACTGCTGAATAATTTAACTGTTTAATAGTACTGTAAATAATATTTTAGTTATTTTATTGTCAGGACTAGCTCCATACTTCCTCAGCTGCTGGTTAAAAAAACCTTTATTGGTAATGCCTTTAATAAAATTGGACATAAGTCTTCTGTCAGTGGCAAAACGGAAGGTGGTGGTGATGCTCAAAAGAAAAGGAAAGGAGGAGGAGAGAAGGCGAGAATTAAAAATTAAACTAAAACAGCAGGTCAGTCACAAAAACAGACTTTTACATAGGCCAAGGAAGCTACTGTCTGGTTAATACCTCTGCCAAGGAGGTTATGTAATCGGGGTGGTTTGTCTGTATGTCTGTCTGTCTGTCTGTCTGTCTGTCTATCTATCTGTTTGTCTGTTAGCAGGAATACTCAAAAAGTACTGGATGGATTTGGATGAAATTTTCAGTGGCAACCTGTGGTTAGTAAAACCACAGGTTTGGTCAGCATTGGCATGATGACGTGGCCGCTTGATGGCATCATCACGCAGAGCATATAACTGCAGACAACGGCCATCTTACGGCTTTTTTCGGTCCACCATGATAGCGCTCAGCCTCCCAACCACAATCTGTATTCACTGAAGTGTTTATTGTAATAAAGTTCATGTTCTCAGCAAACACCACTCTCTGTCGGTCCTTCTCCAGTTTCCAGACATAACATTAGGCGACAAGAGTAAGCCATGGAAGCATGTTTGAGACCACTATGACCGTTTCTGGAAAACTCCGGTGAGCCACCCCTACCGTGGCTGTGCTGGCTCGATGCTTTTGAGACCTATGTATTGGCATTGGACCTAGGCAAGCTGGACAAGGGACATGAGCAAGCTCTACTGATTCACAATCTGGGCATAGAAGGCCAATGTATTTTACACATGCTAGGACCAACAGAATCATTTGCTGAGGCAGTCAAGCTGCTAGCTAGCTACTTCGCCACACCCCACAATATGTTGGCGTGGTGTATTAGGTTCCACCAACGGTGACAAAAGGTTGGTGAGATGACACAATTCATTGCGGACCTTCGCCACCTAGCTAGCATGTGCAGATTCGGTTTGTTGGAGGACGAAATGGTACGGGACCAGTTGGCCAAGCACACGAGCAACCCACGGCTGCGGACAAAGGTGCTAACGGCACCAAATGACATGATGCTTGCTAACACCATCGAGCTAGCATTCTAGATAGAGTCTGCTGACAGGTTAGCATCGGAGCTAAGTATGCAGCAACAATGACAGCCACACCACCAGCATACACAGTAAACACAGAAGAACCCAATGACGAGGCAGGAGAGGCTGAAGCAAACACTGTGGGTCAGAAGAACGCTACGAGGCGCTTCTCATGTGGCAACTGTGGCTCCCTGATGCACCAAGAGAGAACGCGTTCCTGCCCAGCTAGAGGGCAATGATGTAAGCAATGCGGGAAATTCTACCACTTTGCCAAGGTTTGCCAGTCAGCACCACCGCCAAGCCCACTGATCAGTTCAAGTCACTCCCCTGCGACTACCATCCACATGGTGAGTTCCGGAGATGTGGCGTATGCGTTCTACATGGTTGAGCTGGATGACGTCAGCTTGCCGCTGCTGCTCGACACCGCCACAGTGAGATCGATGTTGAACTGGGTCAACGTGAAGAAGTTCTTTCCCAACCACCCGATCGGGGAAAACCCAGCAGAGCTGTATGGGTATGGTGGCTACCGAGTCAACACTGTAGGGACTATCACACTGACGGTCCACTGCGCATCAAGAACTGTTGCTGATTTTGTTTTCCAAGTGGTTATGCATGAAGACAACATACTAGGATGTGATTTGTTTTACCAACTGGGCTTCTCCATTGGCAACAGTAAAGGGCTCCGTTTGACCGATTATGATGACGATGAGTGGGACACAATATACTCCGATGACGATGATGATGAGTGGGACACATCATACTCCGATGACGAGGGTACAGTCGTCCCGTGCTCACAGGAGGAGCACAGCACAGAGAGAGAGCAGCGACCGGACTCACCTCAGATCCTTGCCCAGCATGAGCCTCAGGGAGCCGCTGCTGAGCTGCAGGAGAGGGAGCCCGCATCTATCGGGAACCCTGGGACACAACAACCTGGTGTAGGTCCTACCGACAACGACACATTGCCACGACCAGACTCCCCAGGAGAGGGAGAGAAGAAGCCAGACTGCTTCTGAATCCATGCCATGCACCAGCCTCCAGGAACCACCGCTGAGCTGCAGGATGAAGAGTCTATGACCAAACAAAGCACAACGGAGCCACCAGACATCTTCCGAATCCACGACAGGCACCAGCCTCCAGGAGCTGCCGCTGAGATGCAGGATGAAGAGTCTGTGACCCAACAGGATGCAGCAGAACCACCACAACCTGGTGGAAGCCTCACAGCAGACGTGAGAGCCACACTATCACACCCACAATGCCGAATGCAGCCGAACAGAGCACCACTTGCAGTGATGGACTGGGTTCGGGGCCACAGAACCAAGCGATCCGACCCACAGTCGGCCTTAACATGATCACCACCACCGACACCCATGAAGATCGCTGCACAGCTGAGACTAGCCACTGTCCAGATGGCTGATGGTTCGAAATGGCAAGCCAGCCATCTACGGAAGATAAGAGTAGCTGTCGCAGATCAAGACACAGTGTTGGAGCCAACCCAGCTGGTGTAGGATCCTGGCTGGGACATTGCTGACGATCATGCTGTGGTTCCAGTGGGATGGTGCCCAGGTCTGCTGCAGCCAGCACCTCCAGGGGTGCCTCCACCATGGGCTCACCTCAGGGCCCCTTGAACTGAACTGCCTTCCTCAATGAAAGGACTGTTTAACAAGGAGCACGGCAGCCAACAAACAGTGGCACAATAAACCACTCAGCCACACTGGGCTACGCTGTAGTCTACCCGCTGGCCCTAGCTAGTTTTGGGTTTTTACATTTACCAAATTGGGAAAGGCTAAGTGATAGTGTTTTTCTGCTTTTCGGGGGGGGGGGGTGAATGGGGTGTTAGTAAAACCACAGGTTTGGTCAGCATCGGTGTGATGACGCGGTCGCTTGGGGATGTCATTACGCTGAGCATATGACTCCAGGGGACAGCCATCTTATGACTTTTTTTGGCCCGCCATGATAGCGCTCAGCCTCCCAACTACAGTCTGTATTCACTGACGTGTTTACTGTAATAAAGTTTGTGTTCTCAGCAAACGCCACTCCCTGTCGGTCCTTCTCCAGTTTCCAAACACAACGGAACCCATTAAATTTTGGTGTGCTGGCACAAGTTTTGTTATTTTAGCTATTTAACAAAACAAGATACAGTTATATTCTTATCCTCTTCAGTCTTCGTAGGTCATTGACCTATTACTCATTTTCACTTCTTACATTTCACTGACTAACATAAAAAAGAGAAATTTTCAGGCAAGAAATGGAGAACTAATAAAGTGCTCATAAAAGTGCTCCAGGGAGTACTGGTGTGCAGACCAGTGGGCATCAAGTCTGTTCTTCAGCGTATTCACTGTTGGAGCAGTCACAACATCCTCTGGCAGTCTATTCCAGGTTTCAGTCTCTCTATTGGAAAAAAAAATCTGCTGCCTGCTCTTGCAACATCGTGATTTTTTTAACTTCAAACTATGTCCTCTGGTGAATACAGGGCTATCATCCAGCTCCAAGGAACAGGGGTCAACCCTGTAAATGCTATGAAGGCACTTATATACTGCGATGATGTCTTACCAAGCATGTCGATACTGCAGTGTTGGAAGCTTCAATTCACGTAGCCTATCAGTGTATGCTAGATGTTGAAGTCCTGGGACCAGCTTTGTCGCTTGTCTTTCAACGCCCTCTAGAAGTTTTGCTTGCCTGATATATATATTATAATTATATCAATATGGGCTTTAAGTGCAGACTCTCAGCTTTGATTTGAGGTAATACACATCCACATTGGAGTTACGGTTTAGGAGTTGCAACCATTTTTACAAAAAAAAAATCTAATTTCAGGGGCTCAAAAGTAACTGGACAAATTAACATTACTACAAATAAAATGTTCATTTTTAATCCTTTGCAGGCAATGACTGCCTTAAGTCTGAAACCCAGGGACATTACCAAACGCTGGGTTTCCTCCTTTGTGATGCTTTGCCAGACCTTTATTACAGCTGTCTTCAGTTGTTGCTTGTTTATATAAGAGTTAGTTCCGACCGAGCAATTTGATTGGACAATAGGGATTCCATATTCCACGATAATTGCACTCCAACTTCACTGAATATGTATCACTCTGCTTCAAAGGTATTCATGTAACCTTGACCAAAATAAATTACGTAGCATCGATTGGAATGACATTTTACAAATGAATGATTTAGAAAACTGTTGCAATACTTTGACAAAAACACACAAAATTGATCGAGAAATATACGCAAGTCTTTAAATGCAAACAAAAAAAGAGTCTCTCTACCCTGGCTGAGTAATGATATTCACCAATTAATGAAAAAAAGAGATCTTGCACTGAAAAAGTCATTATCTACCAGACTGACTACAGACCATCTTATTTTTAAGGGTCTGAGGAATAAGGTCACCAAGGAACTGCATAAAGCAAAAACCACATACTTTACACAATTGACTGAGGAATCTGAAGGAAACAGCACCTCTCTCCGGAAACACTTGAACAGCATCACTAAACTTAAACCCAGGCACCAAAAATTAACAACAGAGCTAGAAATAAATGGAGTGATCAGTACTGATAGTGAAGAAATTGCAAACAATTTTAACAATTATTTTAATCAGTCAGTCAGTGGAGGAACTTGCTGAAAAATTTGAACCAGTAAAATTACCACAGGTTGCTAGGACAGATTCACTGCAATCATTCTATATCAAGGAGGTTGACCAAGAGAAAGTGAGTAAAATAATTAATAAATTAAATTATTCAAAAGCAAAGGGATCTGTTTGGATTGGACACAGCCCTTATTTAAACCCACAGCACTACCTTGGTCAAACCAATAGCACATCTCATAAATTTATCCATTAGATCTGGTAAATTCTCACAAAGCTGGAAAATGGCAATCATTACACCGATTTTTAAAGCAGGAGCACCAGATCAAGTAGGTAAGTATAGACCAATTTCTATTTTACCCATTTTCTCAAAAGTTCTGAAAAAAGTAATAGCAGAGCAACTGGTTAAGTTCCTTGAAAGTAATGAACTCATTCATCATAAACAATTTGCTTTTAGACCAGGTTACTCAACAGAAATGGCAAATTGCTACCTTACTGAAAATATTAAAAGCTTATTAGATAAAGGGAATATAGTGGGAGCGGTGTTCTTAGACCTTAAAAAGGCCTTTGATACCGTCAACCATGATGTACTTCTGAATAAACTAATAACTCTCAAATTTCTGAAACAGGCAACCAGCTGGTTTGACTCATATCTAAAATGTAGACAGCAGTGTGTTAAAATTAATGGGATAAACTCATCTCCCCAACAATCCAGAATGGGCCTCCCACAAGGTTCGATTTTGGGGCCTCTGCTGTTTAGCATCTACATAAATGATCTGCCAACATGCCGTAAAATAGCAAATTGTCAAATGTATGCTGACAATACAATCGTTTATGTATCAGCTAAAACTTTTCATTTAGCAGCAGAGACATTAACACATAAAATGCAGAGTGTATTTCAATGGATGAAAAGCCATCAATTAACTCTGAATATCAGTAAGACTGAGTCAATGTGTTTTTCCATGAGAAGGAAAGCAAAATACACCTTTAAAGTTAAATTAGGTCAAGAGGAAATAAAAGAAGTTAGTGAATTTAAATTCTTAGGCGTCATCTTGGACCCTCAACTTAAATTTGATAAACACGTTAGAAAACTCAGCAAGAAAGTGAAGACAAATCTGAACTGCTTCAGACTGGTACGGCAACACATCCCCTTAAAGGCAGCTAAACTTTTCATGCATGCTATGATATTCTCACATCTGTCTTATTGTGTGAGTGTATGGAGCCAAGCCTCACAGACCACCATCAAACCCATCACATCACTATATAAACAAGCTTTGAAAATAATGGACCAAAAACCAACGAGATGGCACCATTGCTCAATTCTGAAAAAACAACAGCCACCACAAGTTACTCAGTTTAGACAGTTTCATGAAGTTCTCCTTTATTAAGTTGATTTTTAAATGTGTGAACAGTCGTGCCCCAGCTGGACTCTGTTCATATGTCACAAAAACACACAGCAGTGGAATCACCATTAGGGGGTCAACACAAGGCAACTGCATAGCGACACAGCATAAAACTACTTTTGGTCAGTCATCTTTTTTAGTTAAACGGATTAATTTTTGGAATGCCCCACCAGCAGAAATGAAAACACTAACTGACCTGAAAATATTTAATAAAAAGGTGAAAATCTGGCTGAATTTGTGATCATTGATTGTGGACTATGGACTATGTACACGTCCTTTGATGTTTTATATTGTATATATGTAAATGTTGTAGTAATGTATTGACTTAGTGATGTATTCTGATCATTTTAAAGTAGAAAAGCCTAACCAGGGACTGAGATTGCAAATTAGCCTCAGCTAGAAATCTTATATGCAATGCATCTATGATTTGTTACTTTTAACTGGTCACAATGTTTTTTGCATTGTCCCTGACAAATAAACAAATAAATAAATACATTTCTAACAGTAATTAACGATCAACTCTAACCGTTGCAGTACTGTTTTGGATACCTTAATTTCCACAGTGAGGCGCTGTTTAACAAGAAATTATACATCCATGACTCGGAAGTCCCATCCTTTTGAAAAAACTTTCTGTTTACCCTGGCCCTGCTGTCATTTTAAGCTTATTAAGCCATTTCATGTCTGTTTAAAAAAAAATAGGCAGTGTGAGAGTTTCATTTATTGTCTCGATTAACAACCCACAATACTTTTGTGGTGATGGACTCCTGTTTCATCTGAAAATGTGAAAGAAAAAAAAAAGCGAGCAATGTGTGCTAAATCACTAGCATGCTAACTACTAGCTACAGGTTCTATCTGCTGGTGGTTCTAATGACCAGCATTGGCTACGTTTTGATCGTATTGATCTGGGGTCACTGGGCAGCACAGCAACTCACCCTTGGCCGGGGGATCCTGGGTTCAATCCCAGCCCCCGACCAACAGTGATCTGTGTGGAGTTTGCATGTTCTCCCCGTGTCTGCATGGGTTTACTCCGGGATTTCTCCGGTTTCCTCCCACATGCCAAAAATATACAAGTTAGGTTAATTGGCGTCAAACTGGGGATTCTAAATTGTCCTTAGGTATGACTGTGAGAGTGAATGGTTGTCTGTCTCTCTGTGTTGGTCCTGTGATGGACTGGCGATCTGTCGAGGGTGTACCCTGCCTCTCACCCAAAGATGCTGGGATAGGCTCCAGCTCCCCCCCCCCCCTTATTTTATATATATATATATATACAGTATATATATATATATATATATATATACTGTATATACTATATATATATATAAGAGTGTCAAGAGTAAACATTGTGAGCAATATTTGTTTACAATGGGACCAGAAACTTCATTTTTGCTGTGGTCCAAATTGTGTACTATCAAAATTTTCTTCCTTTATTTTTTTATCTTCCTCTGGCACCATAGGTCCATTTGATTATGTAATTTATTTTCAAGTATCACACTAAAAATATTTAGTAATTTCATTTTCTTGGAATAACTGACAACAGTTGTGGTCAGCTAAACATTTATTGAATGAAAAACAATACCCTGAAAACATAAAGGTAGTTAGTCAGCATAACTAAAACCGACATATTGTCCATCTTGTAGTGGAAAGGCCTCTCTGATCTTGTTAATGACACAGGCAGGTATTGGCATGCAGACTTTCTCACCAAGGTAGTGGTAGCACCATCGGATGAACTGACTGTAAGCTGTATATCGCTTCCAATTGTTCCCATAATCCACATCTTCGTTCAGACACACCGCAGGGAAGTTGTGATGACCAGTGATACAATTTATAGCACCGTCCGGAATTTTCTGCTTTACCTTGTCCTGCTCCTGACAGCAAATACTCTCCTCCTCTGTTGTCATGATCACACACAGACTACACTGGCACCTGCAAAAATAAAAAATAATATCTTTTGATTTGTTTATTTGGGGGGGGGGCATTGAAAGTATCAGGTAGATGTTTCAATTTCACTGCTATGATTTTATTGAAAAATCGTGTTTAAATAAATTATATTTATGAACAAGTAATTTGTTGCAATATCTGTAACAAAAGCTTGCCACTTGGTGTTCCCCTGCCATGTGTTTGTCGCTGCTGCTGCGCCGGCCATGTGTGCCTCACCACTGTCACAACACAAACCACTTCCAGACTACATGTGCTGGAACCATCGTCGATGTTTTCTACCGCTTCCATCCTGTGTGTACAACGGGCAGCCAAGCGCTGTGCTCTCCCGATGACGTCACAACATGGCCAGGGGGTTTTCCAGCCACTGACACAATTGGTGACCTGACGCTCATGAAAACGTCAGATATTCACGTGAAAAAAAGCCTGTTTGACTTAGAACTGCACAGACCCACCTATTTTGTCATACTGAAATTATGTGTTGCAAAATTAAATGCAGTCAAAGTCGTGTCATCAGACCTTTAAAAACAGAGATCGAGTCTGACTCCCAAATCCAGATTGGCAGCTTGATAACTGAAGGCTTTGCCTCCCATTGTACTTTTGGAGATTCTAAGTATTACAAGTAATCCTGCATTTTGGGAGCGTAGTGCTCTGTAATAATAATAAGGTAGTATCAGATCTTTTAAATAAAAAGGGGCATGATTATTTAGATCTTTCTGAGTGAGAAGAAGGATTTTAAACTTAATTCTAAATTCTATGGGAAGCCAATGAAGGAAGGCCCAAACCGGAGAGATGTGATGTCGCTTTCTAGTACCTGTTAAAACTCTTGCTGCAGTATTTTGGATCAGCTGAAGACTTTTTAAAGATGTTTTAGGACAGCCTGATAATAAAGAGTTACAATAATCTAATCTAAAGCTAACAAAAACGTGGATTAGTTTCTCAGCATCACTTTGACACAAGATACTCCTAATCTTGGCAATATTACGCAAATGATAGAAGGTAGTCTTAGAAACAAGTTTAATATGTGAATTAAAGAACAGATCTTGATCAAAAATAACTCCAAGGTGCCTCACAGAACTATTAAGAGAAAGAGCAACCACATCCAAACTAAGAGTTTGATTTGGAAAGGTATTTCTAAGTTTTTTTTTGACCAACTAGAATGACTTCAGTCTTATCTGAATTTAATAGCAAGAAATTACAAGTCATCCAAGCGCTGATTTCCTTAAGACAAGCCTCTAATTTGGTTAATTGATTACTATCATCTGACTTCACTAACAAGTATAATTGTGTGTCATCTGCATAACAATGAAAATGTATGCAGTGCTTTCTAATAATATTGCCTAGCAGAAGTTCCCTGTGGAATTTCATGACTGAGCTTTGAGTTGGAAGAAAACTCATTATTGACATGAACACACTGGAACCTATCAGATAAATAAGATTTAAACCACTGCAATGAAGATCCATTAAGTCCAACACAGTGTTCTAGTCTATCAAGTAAAATATTATGATTGATAGTATCAAAAGCTACACTAAGGTCTAAAAGGAAAAGTACAGAAACAAGTCCATTATCAGATGTGATAAGGAGGTCATTAGTGACCTTCACTAAAGCTGTTTCAGTACTATGATGGATTCTAAACCCTGACTGAAATTCTTCAAATAAACCATTTCCCTGCAAGTGGTCAAATAATTGTGTAGCAACAACTTTTTCTATGATTTTTGAAATGAAAGGCAAATTAGAGATTGGTCTATAGTTGGCTAAAACTCCTGGATCCAGTGTTGGCTTTTTGAGTAAGGGTTTAATTACAGCAGTTTTAAAAGCCTGGGGTACATGACCTAATGTTAATGAAGAATTGATTATTTGAAAGATAGGGCTACCAATAAATGGGAAAACTTCTTTAAATAACCTGGTAAAAATAGGGTTTAACAGACAAGTTGAAGGCTTGGATGAGGAAATTATTTTATCTAACTCTAAAAGGTCAGCTGAAGTAAACTCATCCAAATGAATATCAATTGAAGGAGTTGTAGTAGTTACTGTCTTTAAGTCAATGGTGGGAAGAATCTAACTGATTTTATCTCTAATAGATGAAATTTTATTATTGAAGAAGTTCATAAAATCCTGACTAGTAAGCTCTAAGGGAATGCTAGATTTGACAGAGTCCTGACTCTTTGTCAGCCTGGCTACAGTGCTGAAAAGAAAGCTGGGATTATTCTTGTTCTCTTCTATTAATGCAGAATAATAAGTTGTTGTAACTTTCCTAAGAGATTTTTTATAAATTAGAAGTTGATCTCTACAAGGTAAATAGATTTCATCTAATTTACTGGAGTGCCATTTTCTTTCTAATTGACAAGTCTTCTGTTTCAAGCTATGAGTTTCTGTGTTGAACCAAGGAGTTAGAAATCTTTGATTAGACTTTTTCTTTTTTAAAGGGGCCACCATGTCTAGGGTCTGATGCAGAGAAGCTGTCACACTATCGCTGCTGCTGCGCCGGCCATGTGTGCCTCACCACTGTCACAACACAAACCACTTCCAGACTACATGTGCTGGAACCATCGTCGATGTTTTCTACCGCTTCCATCCTGTGTGTACAACGGGCAGCCAAGCGCTGTGCTCTCCCGATGACGTCACAACATGGCCAGGGGGTTTTCCAGCCACTGACACAATTGGTGACCTGACGCTCATGAAAACGTCAGATATTCACGTGAAAAAAAGCCTGTTTGACTTAGAACTGCACAGACCCACCTATTTTGTCATACTGAAATTATGTGTTGCAAAATTAAATGCAGTCAAAGTCGTGTCATCAGACCTTTAAAAACAGAGATCGAGTCTGACTCCCAAATCCAGATTGGCAGCTTGATAACTGAAGGCTTTGCCTCCCATTGTACTTTTGGAGATTCTAAGTATTACAAGTAATCCTGCATTTTGGGAGCGTAGTGCTCTGTAATAATAATAAGGTAGTATCAGATCTTTTAAATAAAAAGGGGCATGATTATTTAGATCTTTCTGAGTGAGAAGAAGGATTTTAAACTTAATTCTAAATTCTATGGGAAGCCAATGAAGGAAGGCCCAAACCGGAGAGATGTGATGTCGCTTTCTAGTACCTGTTAAAACTCTTGCTGCAGTATTTTGGATCAGCTGAAGACTTTTTAAAGATGTTTTAGGACAGCCTGATAATAAAGAGTTACAATAATCTAATCTAAAGCTAACAAAAACGTGGATTAGTTTCTCAGCATCACTTTGACACAAGATACTCCTAATCTTGGCAATATTACGCAAATGATAGAAGGTAGTCTTAGAAACAAGTTTAATATGTGAATTAAAGAACAGATCTTGATCAAAAATAACTCCAAGGTGCCTCACAGAACTATTAAGAGAAAGAGCAACCACATCCAAACTAAGAGTTTGATTTGGAAAGGTATTTCTAAGTTTTTTTTTGACCAACTAGAATGACTTCAGTCTTATCTGAATTTAATAGCAAGAAATTACAAGTCATCCAAGCGCTGATTTCCTTAAGACAAGCCTCTAATTTGGTTAATTGATTACTATCATCTGACTTCACTAACAAGTATAATTGTGTGTCATCTGCATAACAATGAAAATGTATGCAGTGCTTTCTAATAATATTGCCTAGCAGAAGTTCCCTGTGGAATTTCATGACTGAGCTTTGAGTTGGAAGAAAACTCATTATTGACATGAACACACTGGAACCTATCAGATAAATAAGATTTAAACCACTGCAATGAAGATCCATTAAGTCCAACACAGTGTTCTAGTCTATCAAGTAAAATATTATGATTGATAGTATCAAAAGCTACACTAAGGTCTAAAAGGAAAAGTACAGAAACAAGTCCATTATCAGATGTGATAAGGAGGTCATTAGTGACCTTCACTAAAGCTGTTTCAGTACTATGATGGATTCTAAACCCTGACTGAAATTCTTCAAATAAACCATTTCCCTGCAAGTGGTCAAATAATTGTGTAGCAACAACTTTTTCTATGATTTTTGAAATGAAAGGCAAATTAGAGATTGGTCTATAGTTGGCTAAAACTCCTGGATCCAGTGTTGGCTTTTTGAGTAAGGGTTTAATTACAGCAGTTTTAAAAGCCTGGGGTACATGACCTAATGTTAATGAAGAATTGATTATTTGAAAGATAGGGCTACCAATAAATGGGAAAACTTCTTTAAATAACCTGGTAAAAATAGGGTTTAACAGACAAGTTGAAGGCTTGGATGAGGAAATTATTTTATCTAACTCTAAAAGGTCAGCTGAAGTAAACTCATCCAAATGAATATCAATTGAAGGAGTTGTAGTAGTTACTGTCTTTAAGTCAATGGTGGGAAGAATCTAACTGATTTTATCTCTAATAGATGAAATTTTATTATTGAAGAAGTTCATAAAATCCTGACTAGTAAGCTCTAAGGGAATGCTAGATTTGACAGAGTCCTGACTCTTTGTCAGCCTGGCTACAGTGCTGAAAAGAAAGCTGGGATTATTCTTGTTCTCTTCTATTAATGCAGAATAATAAGTTGTTGTAACTTTCCTAAGAGATTTTTTATAAATTAGAAGTTGATCTCTACAAGGTAAATAGATTTCATCTAATTTACTGGAGTGCCATTTTCTTTCTAATTGACAAGTCTTCTGTTTCAAGCTATGAGTTTCTGTGTTGAACCAAGGAGTTAGAAATCTTTGATTAGACTTTTTCTTTTTTAAAGGGGCCACCATGTCTAGGGTCTGATGCAGAGAAGCTGTCACACTATCTACCATGCTATCAATTACAGAAGGAGCAAGCTCTCTCCATAGCTTTTCTCCATTGTGTTGACACATGGCATTGAGGAAACAATCTGCTTAAATTTGGTAACAGCATCATCTGAGAGACATCTACTGTAGTAATTTTTTTTTTTTTTTTTGAGCCAGATAGTCAGAAATAGTAAAATTAAAGGTTAACAGATAATGGTCTGACAGTATAGGGTTATGAGGAGACACTATCAGATTTTCTATTTCTATGTCATATGTCAGAACAAGGTCCAACGTGTGGTGGAGATAATGGGTAGAATTTCCTACTTTGTGAGAAAACCCCATCGAGTCTAATATTGAATTAAATGTCATATTAAGGTAATCACTATCTACATCCACATGTATATTGAAGTCCCCTACTATAATTCTTCTATCCAATTAAAGCACTAAATCCTCTAAGAACTCTGCAAATTCAGATAAAAACTCTGAGTAGACTGAGGGAGGACGATAAACTAGGGCAAATAAAATTGGGTTTAACCTAAAATTGCTAACATGCCCAATACTGAGAACCAGGCCCTCAAAGGAATTATAACATGTTTTTGCTTTACATTAACTAGTAATGTGGAATGGTAAATTGTTGCTATTCCTCCTCCACGACCAGAATGTCTGGGATTTTGACAGTTTAAATAACCAGAGGGAGTTGATTCATTTAAACCAATATAATCTTCTTGCCCTGATGAAGTTTCTGTAAGGGATAGTAAATCAGTCTGATGATCATTTAATTAATGAATTCACAACTGATGCTGTGACTAAGGGTGACACCTGAGTTAAAATATTGGGAATCCTGATTATATTAATACAGCATTTTGTGGGGTCTCTTGCTGTTGTGTTTATGCTGTTCTTCTTAATACTTCTTAAAGGGTTCTTCTTTATAAACAGCCAACATTGTCCCACTTAAAGTTGTGGTATATAATCATCATTTGTGGAAGAAAGAGTTGCCCTGGGGTAGGGGCACCCCACCTGTTTGCTAGAGCTAGAGGGAGAACCGTTGTTCTGCCATTTTACCATACTTAGAACGGCCATACCCTGGGTTACCACTTCCGCTCATAATTTCAGCATACAATACAGCTGACAGAAACAGCTAATGGCACTGCACCATGATTGGTTGATCCAAAAATGTGGTGCATTTTCATCCATCCATCCATCCATCCATTTTCTACCGCTTTTCCAGAGGTCTGGGTCACAGAGGCAGCAGCTCAAGCAGAGAAGCCCAAACTTCCCTCTCCCCAGCCACCTGCTCCAGCTCTTCAGAGAGGATACCAAGACGTTCCCAGGCCAGCTGGGTGACGTAGTCTCTCCAGTGAGTCCTGGGTCTGCCCTGGGGTCTCCTCCCAGTGGGACAAGCCTGAAACACCTCAAGTGGGAGGCGTCCAGGAGGCATCCTGATCAGGTGCCCAAACTACCTCAACTGGCTCCTTTCGATATGGAGGAGCAGCAGTTCTATTCTGAGCCTTTCCCGGATGACTGAGCTCCTCACCCTATCTCTAAGGGTGAGTCCTACGGAGAAAGCTCATTTTAGCTGCTTGTATCTGTGATCTCATTCTTTTGGTCATTACACAAAGCTCATGACCATAGGTGAGGGTAGGAACGTGGATTGACCGGTAAATTGACAGCTTTGCTTTGGAGCTCAGCTCCCTCTTCACCACAACAGACCAGTACAACGTTCACATCACTGCAGAAGTTGCTCCGATCCGTCTGTCAATCTCTCGCTCCATTCGCCCTTCACTTGTGAAACAGATCCCGAGTGTTTGTCTATTTATATATATTATATATATTTCCTGCTGTTAATAATTGCAGTGCAACTGATTCTGACAAAGTATACTAAACCAATAACTATATCTATGCTTGCCATAGGGATATGGTATTCTGATAAAGTATGGTAAAATGGCAGAACACTGGACCACTGGACTCTGTTGTTGCTAAGTAGTGGACCTTAGCAAGTAATCTCTGGCTATTAATGAGAGTTTTGGGCCCTTGTAATCCACGTTCACTCCACCCTCCTCAAGCCAGAGTGTCCAACCAAGCAGGTCACAACTTACTCACTGACGTGGGTACAGGAACTACTGACACTGGGGGGTCTCAGACCTAGATCTGACATCCCGGTAGTCACCCAGGGCAGGTGTTTACGACTTTCACCCCCACATAGCGGGGCCGTTAACCTGTTACAGTAGCAAAGGAGTAAAAAAATGTTAAACGTAAGGTTTTTTTTTTCTTAAATTATGTAGCGGTTTGAATTTTAAAGCACTGAGCCCTAAAATGGCAACATTTGATTATCACAGCTTATATTATGTAACAATTTTTTTTCCAATGTGTTGTAGTCGACTTCAGTTTACTGTTCACATGAATTAATTTCAGGGCTGTGCAGAGACCATTTGAGGAGCAGGGGAGCAAATTAATAATAAAAAAGGCCACATGGAATGAGATTTGTTAAAAACACGTCAACTTTATAGCTTACTGAGTTGGCATCTATTTTACTTTAATAACTATACACTCATGGACATATTTAACACCCCACAGATTTTTACAAATTATCAACTCACACAGACACCATGGTCTTCATCACCAATTATGTAAAGGTCAATGACAAAAAAAAAATGGGCAGCTTCCACTGAAAATGATTATGTCTTCAAAATAGAAACATCTTTGCAAAAATCTTAAAAAAGCTTTTCTTTCTATAAATAATTAAAACTTCATTCAGATGACTAAATCTTTGCAAAAAATTAAAAAGGCCATTCGCCTAGTCAGCAAAATGAGCCAAAACCATCCCCTCTGTTAAACTGCCCCCCTCCATCCCGACAAAGACTGCAAGGATAGTTTATACAGAATAATGAACAGGTGTATCTCAGTAAACTAGAACGTCATTGAAAAATTGATTTATTTCAGTAATTCAGTTTTAAAAAAAACAAAATTCATACAGTATATTATATAGATTCATTACACACAGACTGATAAATTTCAAATGTTTGTTTCTTTTAATGTTGATGGTTATGGCTTACAGCTCATGAAAACCCCAAATTCAGTTTCTCAAAAAAAATTGATTACGTATAATTATTTTTTTTTTAAATTGATTTTTAAGAGAAATGTTGGCCAACTGAAAAGTATGACCATGTACTCAGTACATGGTCAGGGCTCCTTTTGCATGAATTACTGCATCAGTGCGGTGTGGCATGGAGGTGATCAGCCTGTGGAACTGCTGAGGTGTTATGGAGGCCCAGGTTGCTTTGATAGTGGCCTTCAGCTCATCTGTATTGTTGGGTCTGGTGTCGCTCATCTTCCTCTTGACAATACTCCATAGATTCTTTATGGGATTTAGGTCAGGAGAGTCTGCTGGCCAATCGAGCACAGTGACACCATGGTCATTATGCCTCAGTGCAACAGAGACATATGGTAATCACTTAATGTGGTTGTTGTGTGTGGTTGGTTGGTTGGTTGGTTTTGACTGTTACCAGCTTTTCAGCGTGCCCAGTTAAAATAAAGTGGAACTAAAGGCTTGTATCATTATATTGCTGTTGTGATCGAGGACACGGTTAGGACCGTGCCAACGCTTTATGTTCATTTATTGATTTGTTTCCACTGTATTATTATGATTATGATTTAGTTCCCTGCTTATTGTTATCATGTCTTCCTCTGTCACCCGGTGTCTGTCTGTTTGTCCTTTTGTATTTGATTATATTTTTCTTTGGTATCCTGCGTGTTCATGGTATGTCTGTGTCTCCCTGTCTGTGAGTGTGTGTAGGTGCAGCCCCTCCCATCCTGTGAGTTCATCTGCTGCCCTGATTACCCTCCCAGCTGTTCTGTGTTTC
This sequence comes from Pholidichthys leucotaenia, assembly GCA_020510985.1. NCBI lineage: Eukaryota > Metazoa > Chordata > Actinopteri > Cichliformes > Pholidichthyidae > Pholidichthys > Pholidichthys leucotaenia. Next base: position 107,964,519 of record CM035844.1, read on the forward strand.
CCAGTTATGAGTTCCCCATATATGTATGTCTCTGTGCTGTGGGCTTTGAGAGGGCATCGCATCATTTCTATGTATTGCTTCCATGCCAAGTTCTATGTGTCTGTTCCTATGCCATGCCATGTTTATGCCATGCTTGCCAAGTTTTAGTTTAGTTTATGCCAAGCTCAGTTTTGTTAGTTTAGCTCTCAGCCCATGTGCTGCTTTGTGTTTCTCTGAGTTAAGTTCTGTTAATAAATCACCATACACACCAGACCCTGCCTGCACCTCTGAGTCCTCCTTCTACACCTTCATCTGCTCGGAGGGCAGATCATGACAGTTGCCATATTTTCTCAACTTTTAATTTGCCAGAATTTCGAGATAAGGCTTTGTTTTCAAAATAAACATAAATTTAACTCACCATTATGCCCTCAATGGAGTCACGAAAAAAGGTATTGTAATAACTAGGCCAGGCCAGTAGAGGTTGCACCAAGGCAGCTGCACCTTGGTGCTTTCATTAAACCAGGTTTTGGTACTTTTGGCAGGGTGGGCAGGTGCCAAGTCTTGCTGAAAAATTAAAAATCAGCATCTCCATAAAGCTTGTCAGCAGAGAGAAGTATGAAGTGCTCTAAAAGTTCCCAGTAGACAGCTGCACTGACTTTGAATTGTAAAAAAATCTATTTTTTAAAATTAATTTTATGTAATATTCTATTTTTTTGAGAAACTGAATTTGGGGTTTTCATTAGCTGCAAGCCATCACCATCAAAATTAAAAGAAATAAACATTTGAAATATATCAGTCTGTGGGTGATGAATCTATATGAGTTTTAATTTTTGAATTGAATTATTGAAATAAATCAACTTTTTGATGATGTTTTAATTTATTGAGATGCACCTATCAGTGAGAGGATAGGTGCAAATATACAAGAAAAATCATGAATATATGAGAAAAAACGGTGAAACATGGCAAAAGTTTTTTTTTTTTTTTTTTTTTAAGTAATAAACTTGCCAGGAAAAAGTTGCAAGAAAAACCTCACTAATTGTTGAAAAAATTGAACATTTAAGAGGGAAATTAAAAAAAAAAAAACTTAAAACAAATGTGTGTGTGTTGAAGGGGGGCAGTCCTCCCAGGGTATCATACAAGCCAGGACCACCCTTGCTCACCTGAAAAAACTGTCACTGCCTCTAAAATTTCACCTGGATGAATGCATGTTATTGTTTACTCTGCTAGTCTGCTAGCCTTGTTAGCACGTCCGTGGCAGGACTCCATGTGTAAAAAAAACTCCGACACTCCGATTCAGCTGCAGAGCTCATGGTCCTTCTGTCTCCAAGTGAGTGTCAGTCTCATTTTCAAACTAGTTTACTCTCCAATGTTGATACTTTTATTCCGGTGATGGCACAATCTTCCACAGAAGGGCAGCAACAAGAGTGAAAGGGAAGACTTACGAGATGGTAGTGAGACTTGCTATGATGTACATGTATGGTATGGAGACAGTGGCATTGACAAAAAGACAGGAGATGGATTTGGAGGTGGCAGAGTTAAAGATGCTAAGATTTTCATTGGGAGTGACTAGGAGGGACGATATTAGAAATGAGTATATCAGAGGGACAGCTCAGGTTGAGCGGTTTGGAGACAAAGTAACAGAGGCAAGGCTGAGATGGTTTGGACATGTGCAGAGGAGGGATAGTGGAGATACTGGACAAAGGATGTTGAAGATGGAGCTGTAAGGCATTTTTTCTCAGAATGAACCAAACTGTTGATTTGGCCACTCCTAACATTTGTGCTATGGTGGAATCTTCTCTTTTTCAGCCTAAGGATTCTCTGTTTCTCTTCCCCTGACGGTTCCTTTGACCGCATGCTGTGGGTTCACAGCAACAGCTTCCAAACGCAAATGCCAAACCTGGAATCAACTCCAGACCTTTTACCTGCTTTGTTGATGATGAATTAATGAGGGGAATAGCCCATGCAGCCCACGAAGAATCTTTTGAGTCAACTGTCCAATTACTTATGAGCCCCTGAAATGAGGAGGTTTTGTATAAAAATGGTTGCACTTACTAAACTGTAACTCCAATTTGGATGTGAATACCCTCAAATTAAAGCTGAGAGTCTGCACTTTAAGGCCATATTGGTTCTATATCTTGAATATGTTTTTATTAAACAGCTAAAATAACAAAAGTCGTCAGTGTCCAATTATATATGGACTGTATATGTAATCATACTGTACATGTACAGTATGATTAATAGTTCCTGGCTCTATTTAGAGAACATCTGTACTGAAGAAACAGTTAGAGGAGCCACATTTTCAGACATAAATCCTTACATATTTTGAACTTTGTGTTACAAAGAAGGCGTCTTTACATCTGTGGATTTCTTGACTGTGTCTGGTGGTGTGGCCAGTAAACTTTCTGTAGAATACTTGAGAAATATGTGACTGCTCGATGCAGTGGTTATGCCTAAACTGTACCAGCTGATAGGTATACATGGTGGTGCAGGGTCAGGCCGCATAGTAAGTTAGAAAATGAGCAAAAATATATCCAAAAACGTATTTCAAATATATAGATGTATATCCTAATAACACTCATCAGTTGAATTACATTTATAATATACGTTTATGGCTTACTTTCATCCCTCCAGTGTTACAGGGGTACTTGACTGAGATGCACTTAGTCTTTTAAAAACTACTTCTTAGGTTTTTAAGTAGGATTGAGTAACTAGAGATCAAGCAACATCTTCTCTCCAACCATTAAACAGACAAAAGCACCTATACTTGAACTCGTCAGTTATGTGGTTACAAAACACTTGTCACGCCTCTGTTATTCCAGATAATCTGATTGAAAAGAGAGCCATAGAACCTGAATTAAATAAAAGTTTCTTCTGTTTGTGTGACCTAGGTACGATTGCCTCAGAGAGTGCTGTATTTGACTTAAGAGTGCTGCTGGGAGGTTGGGAGAGGCACAGGGTGGCTTGTGTTTTCAAATCCAATTGTCCTCTATAGAATCTAGGAGCCTGAGCTTCCTATGGTTTGAGTGGTAACACTAAACCTGGGTTACTTTCAAGATAATGAGGGCAGCAAATGGTTGAGAGAAAAACAGTATGAACTTGCCATAAGGTTAAAGCCTTAAATTACAAGAACAAGAGCCGTAAAGAAACATTTTGACCAATTTTAATATGTTTTTTCCATCTTAAACTTTTTTCAGAAATGTTTGACTTTGCTGTTAAACTAATGACTTTTCTCCAAACTTTGACACTTTGTCACAAGTTTGTCTTCTTCTCATGTTAACTGTAAACATTTTTCTCATAGGTTTGTGACTTTTCTGATAAATTAGTATTTTTTCTGCTAGTTTTTCTCATGAATTTCTGACTTTTGCTGCAAGCCTAATCTATTTCCATAAATCTGACTTTTTCTATAACTTTGCGCCTATTTTCTTATAAATCTATGCAATTATTTATAAAAAATTTGCCCCTTTGTTACTGTGTCAGTGTTACAGTGAGTTACAGGGAGTGACTGGCTGTGTGAAGACAGGCAGAAGTGGGCTCAGAAGCTGCAGGTTTTAGACTTCTGGCCAAGCTAAAGTGTCTAAAAGAATCAGCCTCTCACCAAGTCTGGTCTGATGGATTAAAAAAAAACCCTCTGATCTATCTGGGTCTTCCAGACCACCTCCTCTCTTAAAAGAGTGAAATTTGGATCCTCTCATTTTGGTGGTTTACAACAAATTCCTCTGGTCCAACCCCAAAATCAAGATCAACTTGGCAAAGAATAATAAGCAAGGAAATTACTACACAGGGGCCAGATTATTTATACAAAATAATGAATTTGTTTCTATACATGCCAATCTTCTCACCCAAAACAGAGTTGATTAATTTTTTTCTCTCTCTCACTGGGAGCAAAAGGCTGCAGCCAAGCATGCATCTACTCCACGAAAATGTTTGAAGCATGTGGAAAGCTTACACCCGGCACATGTTGATACAGTGTGATTAGTTTATTATAGAAGCCGATGGCCTGAGTGCGTGGCGATTTGCTTCCATGTTACAGTGGTAGGATTCGGATGGACGGATTGATGAAAATGAGGTGGGGTGATGGCGTGTGGCCTGAGATTCGCCACATGGGACAGGAGCACCACAAACATGGGGGAAGTATGGGTGGTGAGATGATGAATGGAGTCACTCATCCTTCCATGTTGTTTCTACAAGCTGTCGACCCGTCTTCAACGCTTGAGCTCATTGCTACAGAAATCCGAAGCCGTAATGAAAACGACCCCAACGGTGAAACACGTTTTCTCTCTAAGGGTGAGGGCTACCTCTCTCCTGCTTTCTTGATAGGTCTGTACACATGACACTGCACTTCTGAAAATAGCAAGGGTGAGTTACAATACAATCATTTAGGTTTAAATTAGATTGACAGGGTATCAAATATGAGGAAACTCAATTACAGCCCTATCACCAACTGAAACGACTGTTACATGGATCCAGGGCAAGAGGTTCACGGCAAACAAAGATGGAGATTTCCTGCTTGCCCAGGGTCTGTGATTATTAAGTTATATGGTGCCTGATTTGATTGTAGGCAACAAGCATGCTTCGTCTGAGGATGTGGGCGACCCTGTAAGCTGACAGAACCCATAACTCTACATTTAACACTGACATCAAATGGTCCCACACAGAAGATCTGAGAATTGTGGTAGAATTGAAGCAAGAAACCCAAAGGTCACATGGTTCAGTCCAGACCAGGACTGAGACAGATTGCTACAACAGCCTGGTGAAATGTCAAAGGGTGCAACAAGGTAAACACAAGGTTCCGAGCAGTCAAAGTGTTTCCACCTGCTATGACAGAGCCATCAGTTCTGGTCACGGGGGTCATCACAGTCTTCTGGTGCTCAGGAAGGGAAAGCTAATAGAGCCCAGTACTGGGCTATGGCTCACTTCACAGGGAAGGAGAAGAAGCAAACAGAGCATTTCCTCTACATCACCTCAGGACGTGAACAGTAAAACAGTCCGTAGGTTCCTTTGGTCATAAAAATCAGGAGGCAGGGGATCCTGCCTGCGATGATTCAACTCGTAAAGTAACACTGCCAAAAATCAAGTTTTTTTTTAATCTTTTTCTCCCTGAAAAAAGGCAAGTATAAACGGAGTGTTTTTGGTGACGTAGCTATGTACAGCCACTGGCACATGAGTAGAGTTGAGCCAATCAGGACTTTCTGGCCAAGCTGAAGTTAGTGCAGCAGCCCCTTGGCACCCAGAGAAATAACTGTAGAGCGTCTCTGACGGGTGCCGTCTCATTTATTGCTTTCTTGTCCAGCACCATGAAAACTAACTAACAAACAAATGAGAGGCAAATAAACTCAAATCACATTAAAACAAAAACTGAAATAAAAAAAACCCAAAACTTGAAGTACATTATTCACACTCGCATAATCATAAAAAGAAAACACTTAAGATAAGATAAGATAAGATAAGCCTTTATTAGTCCCACAACGGGGAAATTCCAGGATTGCAACAGCACAGGGATAGCAACACTCAGAGCAACAATCAGAAGGCAAGAAAAAAAAAAAACAAGCAAGCAAGAGCAGCTAATAAACATATGTACGTATTACTATAAAATATATATATATACACACACACACAGACACACAGTGCAGAGCATTGTAGCTGGATGGAATAATATATGAATATATGAACACACAGTGCAGAGCATTGTAGCTAGATGGAATAAATATGTAAATATATAAACACCCACAGTACGGAGCATTGCAGCTAGGTGGAATAAATATGCAAGTATATAAACACACACAGTGCGGAGCAATGTAGCTAGATGGAATAACATGTAGATATATAAATATATAAACACCCACAGTACGGAGCATTGCAGCTAGACGGAACAAATATGCAAATATATAAACACACACAGTGCAGAGCATTGCCGCTAGATGGAATGAAACAGCATAACCGTCTACCCAGCTATCCTGCATGGTATGATTATGTGCCCATACACACTCTCACCCTCCATAGCGACCGGCATGCTCCTAGTTGTATGCCGGAGAGGACTTCAGTTGAATTAATTGGCTCAAATAAAATAAAAGTCCATACAATGACAGAATTGGTGCCAAACTAACATGTAGCCTCTTAATATTGCATAAAAAACACTATAAACAGTCACTAAAGGGTACTGTGCGGCCTTCAGTTGCATTTATGAGCAGACTGTAAATCACACATACGTCGCTCCGCTTGCCAACGGGCTGCAAAACTCCCAGATTTAGCTAGTGGCTAGGCTAGCAGGCTACTCGACAGTCCTGAAGAAGTGAACTGTACAGATGCACCAAACACAAACAAAACCTCTCAAAATGTGCAGTTTAAATGAATATAATTTCAGCAGCTATCATTGAGATTAAACAACATACCGTGTGAATTCACAAACGGAAAACGTCTCTAGCGAGTGAAAAACGAGGCCAGTGACTTCTGATATCTTCCATTCAGATTCTGGGGTTTGCAGCCCCCACCACCAGGAACATGAATTACGGACTTTGAGTAGCAGCCCTTAAAGTCACTTACAGTTAGCCTCCGGCCAGCTAGCATTTTTTGGGCAGCTGCTTTTTTTTTTTACCATTAAATTGCTTTTTAGGACGGATGCAGTTTCAGTCATTATCCTGGATCACTGTGCATGCAACTGGGCATGTCCTTCAATCAGTACGTGTTTTTATCACAGGATTTAATGTATGCTGTTTACTGCAGTGCTTGCCACTGTTAGCCTTGTGGCATATGCAGGTTGGGCCTACTCATGGGGGGGGGGGGGGGGTTGACACAAAACTGTAAGACAATGAAAGGTTTTGTTTGTAAGAAAAAGGGCATAAGACACCATTTAAGCAGTGGTGGACCCTGAGGGCCAGCAAAGCCTTCTCTGCTGGCCTAAACAGTATCAGAATTACATCTACAATCTACATTCTTATATTTGTTCCATGAAGATGTGTTAAATTATTCCCAGTAGTCTATTCTCTTCATTTTGTAGCTTTTCTCTTGGTTGCACTCCTTCCAGTAGCGTAATTTATTTTTATTTTTATTTATTTATTTTATTTTATTTCGGATAGTACATTACAGGTTAAAAGAAACTGTATAATATAACAACAAGGTCAAATTAGACAAAGACTCCTTCTACTATACAATTCCACGTGAGTTATCTGAAATGGGTGATGGCTGAAGCCGCAGCTTATATTGCCCACCCATATTCCATCCAAGAATTCAAAGGAGAAAAAAGAGAAAACAAGACAAGAGCGATTACAATTTAAAACAAGGCTAAGACAAAATGTGACTGAGAGAAAAGAAAACTGAGCTAGTCTAAGTTAAGCGGTTACTATTCAAAAACAAATCTAAGACATAGTGTCACAGAGAAAAAAGAAAAAAAGAAAAACTAAGCTACAACACAACACAGGCTGGAAATGTCAATCCTTATGTGAGTTTACATGTCGTCTTGTAAATATGTTTGGAGTATTTCTTCCTTTAGTTTTTGTTTAAATTGTCCAAGCTTTGTACATGATTTTAATTCAGGTCCAAAATCGTTCCATAATCTGACACCTTGCACTGAAATACAGTGTTGCTTGGTGGTTGTTCTCACTGTAGGCTTTTGAAATATACATGTTCCTCTGAAGTGATATCGTTTCTCCCTTGTTTGGAACAACTTTTGGATATTTGCGGGCAGTGATAGATTCTTCACTTTGAACATTATTATTGCGGTTTTAAAGTCGATCAGATCTTTCAACTTGAGAGTTTTTTGTTTAAGAAAAAGTGGGTTTGTTGGTTCCCTGTAAGCTGCTTTGTTGATTATTCTAATAGCTCTCTTTTGAAGCATAAAGAGTGGATATATGTTTGTTTTATATGTATTTCCCCATACTTCATTACAATATGTCATGTATGGGAGTATTAATGAATGATACAAGGTGTATAGTGTGGGTTGATTCAGCAAATTTTTCACTCTGTGTAATATTGCAATTGATTTGGATACTTTACCTTTTATATAATTAATATGTGGCTTCCAACACAGTTTGTTATCAATTATTACTCCAAGGAATTTAGTTTCGGATACCCTTTCAATCTCTACACCATTTACACTGAGTTTGGGTACTGGGTAGTTGTGATGGTTGTTAAAGACTATAAATTTTGTCTTGCTTAAATTGAGCGTTAATTTGTTTGAATCAAACCACAGTTTCAGCTTTCCTAATTCCTTTCCGAGTGTATCCAGAAGTTGTTCCAAATTGTTTCCACTGCATAGCAGGTTAGTGTCATCAGCAAACAATATTAAGTCCATTTTTTCTGAAACTTTACATATATCATTTATATACATATTGAATAATAATGGTCCCAAAACTGAACCCTGTGGGATTCCACAGGTGACCTTCAGTAGCTCTGAGTTTTTGTTGTTAACACATGCAAACTGATATCTATTCTTTAAGTAACTTCTTAACCAGGACAGTGCTACCCCTCTGATACCACAATTTTGTAGTTTCTTTAATAATAGATTGTGATCTACTGTATCAAATGCTTTTTTAAGATCCAGGAATACTCCAACTGAATACTCTTTATTTTCAATGGCTGTTGATATTTTTTCTGTAAATTCCATTAAGGCATATGCTGTTGTCCTTTTGTGTCTGAACCCATATTGCTGCTCACACAATAAATCATTCTTCAGTATGAAGTTGTCAATTCTCTCATAGAATATTTTTTCAAGTATCTTGGAAAATTGCGGTAATAGTGAAATTGGTCTGTAGTTGGAGAGTTCCCCTCTGTCGCCTGTCTTGTAAATCGGAATTACTTTAGCTATTTTCATTGCATTGGGAAATATACCTGATTGGAGAGACAGGTTACAGATATACGTCAGTGGTTTCACTATGCATTCGATAACAGTTTTGACTAGTAGCATATCAATACCATCGCAGTCAGTAGATGTTTTACTTTTGAACGATTTAACAATTTCAATGACCTCTCTTTCGTCTGTGTTCTTTATGAAGATGGTATCTTTTACAGCAGTGTTATTGCATATTGAATCACCTGTAGGCACCGTAGTGGGTATTTCTCGGGCCAGTTTAGGTCCAATGTTAACAAAAAAATTATTAAATTCATCTGCAGGTGAAGCTATATTCACATTCGGAGTCGATTTATTATTTTTTGGAATGTTAGTTGGGTAGCTGGTATTTCTGCTTTTATTTCCAAGGATACTGTTGATTATTGTCCATGTATTTTTAATATTGTCTTTGTTTTTTTCCAGTTCTTTACTGTAATAGTCTCTTTTACTACATCTTATTATATATGTTAACTTATTTTTGTATGTTTTATACCGCTGCTCTGCTTCTTTTGTCCTTTTCTTTATGAAAGCTTTATATAATAAATTTTTCTTTTTACACGCCTTTTGTAGTCCTTTGGTTAACCATGGTTTGTCAGTAAATTTGTGTTTAAGCTTTTTTTTAACTAATGGGCAGTTTTTTTCATAAAGAGTGGTTACAATGTTTATAAATGTGTCATAGGCTTCATTTACATCTGATACATAGACTTCTGTCCAGTTTTGCTTCAGCAAGTCCTCTTTAAAAGAACTGATTGCGTTTGGTGATTTGTGTCTGAACGATTTTGAGATTTTTTCTGGGTTGGGCCCCGTGTGGCCATGGATAAGTGCAAAGATTGGCAAGTGGTCGCTTATATCATTTATCAATAATCCACTTTCTATTTTCTTGTCGAGAACATTGACAAACAGGTTGTCAATAAGTGTAGCAGAGTGAGCTGTGATTCTACTGGGATGTGTTATTGTGGGATATAGACTCATGCTGTACATAGAGTTCATGAACTCTGTAACTACATTTTGTTGATGTGGATTAAGTAGATCAATATTGAAATCTCCACAAATTGCTACCATTTTCTTACTAGTAATATTATTGTACAGCTCGACTAATTTATCTCTGAATGTCTCAATGCAAGTTCCCGGCGTTCTGTATATGCAGCTTATGATTAGATTTTTTGTTTTGTCTAGGTCAATCTCAACAGTAACACATTCCAAAATCCCTGGTAGTGCTGAGGACATTTCATTTACAAGCTTACATCTATATAGGTCATCAATATACAGTGCAACACCACCACCCTTTTTTTGAGATCTGTTAATGTTAAACATCTGATATCCCTCTATTGCCATCAGGGGAGCCTGGTCTGCATTAAGCCAGGTTTCAGAGACTGCTATAGCTGTGAATTTTCTGTTTAGCTGTTTTAAATAGTCCTGAATCTGTGAGAAGTTTTTGTTAAGACTTCTGCTATTGAAGTGTATTATTGACAGTTTACCATCTAATTGCACTTGACTTTTGAATTGCTTTTCAGTGTAATATTCACAGTGGTTATGAATATTATTGAAAAAGTGGTTATCAGGATCAATATCATTCTCCATCTCTTGTGGTTTATGTTCAGCATAGTGGCATATTTTTAGAGTTTGAGTTTCCTCACTCTGTGTTTCATAGTCAGTGTTCATTTGTATTTATCTAAGTCAGTAGCATCTTTGATCATTATACTTTGAATGTAATGAATGTAGAGTTTTTTTGGTTTTTTTTGTCCAATCATATTTCAGCCATCTGTGTTGCCAGGGTCAAGCAAATCTTCCTTAGGCCTTCAGGAATTAACAGTGCCACTCTGTAGGTTAAATTAACTGTTAAACTTATCCTGTTGCTTTAACCAATCAGATGTCTTCTGTATGTCCAGGGGTATGCATAGAAGGCGTCCGAGAATGTTAGCATTTTCATGTCTTTTGATTGGATGGTTAGACTCCTCCAACCACAATGCAGAGAATCCTAGCTAGCAAAACACCAGTGCAAGGACAAACTTAAGCAGCTACAATATACTGTATCTGTTTAAATATAATAGTTGTTTTTCCACCCACAATGGCTGATGGGGAGAGGAAAATGACCTGGATGCTGATATTTAAAAAAAAAAAAAAAAAAAATTCCAGATGGACTTTTCAAGAAAAGCTGGTCATTGTGAAGAGAGGTTGGCCAATCCTGAAGCTAGCAGGCCCGTCTCAGCCGGGGAAAGGATTTGTCAGTCACTTCCATATTAGCAAAATGGTATCTTTGGATGACAGTCTCCGAGGAGTGCTGCAAATTATCTTACTGGGAATGCCTGTTGTTTGCAACTGATGGGGTAGATACTTGAAGCCAGACAGGGTTTGCAAACTTGAGCTGTCTGTCACACCATGACAATTTAGGCAGCGTTCACCAAACGTATAAAAATTGGTCTAAAATGCTGGCATATCATATGGGCCCGGCTCATTGTTCATTATTGTTATTACTGTTGTTGTGTGTGTTCATGTGTGCAAGATGTGTGGGAGTGGGTGTGGGTGTGGCTGCTCTATCATGCCTGTGGTGCTGGGAGTGCTGGGAGTGCGGGGTACGACGCTAGCGGGTTCTGGGCTGTTCGGCCTGGCGGCCCTTGCCCTGGGTTAGGATCTGGGGCCAGTGGGTGGCCTTCTAAACCAGTTTGCGAGCTGGCTTCTGGGGGGGATGGGCTCCCTTTCGGACCACCTCCTTCCCAGTCTTACCGCTATCCCCCCCGATTCTGGGGGGGAACATACTGTACATCACATACATAGTGTACATCTTATTGAATACACTAAGGGTTTTGGGGTGGGGGTGTGCCATACTGTGTCGGTGAAGGGGATCCCTCTGTCTACTGCACAGTGAGGCCGCCCTCACCTCAATTTTAATTGCACTATAGACACTGAGGGCTTGGGGGGATGGGAGCCCTGCTGTCTATAGCAGTGGTTAGCGGTGCTCCAACCACCATCCCCCCAATTTTAACTGCACTCTAGAAGCTCACACACCTGCACATAATCACATCACGCAACCAACACACACTCACTGCCGGGGGCCTGGGGGCTCGGCGGGAGGCCTGGGGCCACGTTGTCAAAATCCCTGGGTGCTGCCGAGTGAACAGGTATGAGCAAGGAAGTGAGAGAGTGATTGAACAAGAGAGTAAGAGAGAGTGAGGGAGTAATGAGTGGAGATGGTGATGGTGGGTCAGTTTTGTGTGGCGCTTTGTATGTCGGGTGGCATCCCGGAGCGCTTGCAGTGGTCCGCTGATCAGTTGCTCGGGTGGGCGTTGGGGGTGGTGGTCTGCGTCTGTGGCCGTGGCCACCCTGGGCCGGGTTGCCGGGGGTGTGGCTGCTGCCCTGCGCTAGTGGTCTCCCTGGCCGCTGCCAGGCGCTGGTGCACGTTCATGTTCGCTGCATCTGCATCACGGTCACCCTAAGTAATAAGGGTGAATGAATGTTGGGGAGTGTGTGGGGGAGAGCACGAGTGGATATGAGCAGGTCGGAGCGTGAGTGACAGTGTGTTTGTATGGGTGAACGTGAGTGAGTGTGGGTGACTCTGAGGGCGAGTGGGAGTGGGAGTGAGACTGAGTGGGTACAGGAGCGAGTGGGTGGGTCCGGGAGTGCGAGTGTGGGATTTTGTGGGGGAGAGGGCGAGCGAGAGTGAATGAGTGCATGTGGGTGCAAGTGGGTGCATATGAGAGCTTGAGGGTGTGAGTGCGTGGGAATGGGTGTGTGTGCTGGTCGGGAGGTGCTGGATTGAGGAGGTAGCGCCTAGTGCTGTGTGATATGACGATATATATCGGTGACGTGATAAAAACGTCTACCGTTTCATATAAACTGTATTGTTTCTACAGGGATTTAAAGGAGACATACCAGTTTCTACTTGTCACTGCCCTGCCTCTCCCCTGCAGCGCAGCAGGTGCGCCACAGCAGCTAACTGCAAGCTAACGTTTTGCCGCTACTTCTGTGGAACCTGCTAATCAGGGCTGTTGGACTTTTTCCCACCATGCGGTGTCAGAGAGGATAGTCCTCTAGCTTCGCTTTAATTGGAGGTAAGTAACGTTAACACCATCTCTCTCTAATTATAAGACGGCAAATGCTATATGACGATGCTAACTTGTTGCTAATAGGAAACATTATAGTGTATCAGACCATTGTTCTGGTTTAAATCACTGTTGAGTTTCTTAATCTTATCTGAAAAAATTTACTAACGCTGCAAAAGTGCGTGACAGCAGCTGCATACACACTAAATATATAATAAATAAATTAAAATGTGTTAGAGGAACAAACTGGCTCTTAATGTAACTTGATTTCTAATCATTTTTAATTAGTCCAGTAGGTAGTGCCTCTTGGCTGCGTGGGTTCCCCTGGATGGGGGGCAAGGGGCCCCTGTGCCTTGCTGTCACCTTCTTTGGGCATGAGGGTCCCCGGGGTGTGCGGCGGTGGTGCTGGGGTGGGGGCGGGCCCGCCGTGGGGGGTGTTGGGGGGGGGGGCTGCGCAGGGGGCACAGTCCAGTCTCCGGCCCGGGGGATGGGGACGCTGGTCTCCCGGTGCCTGGGGCCCGGGGACTGGCGTTGGCCCTGCTGGAGGGGGCGGGAGTTGGCTGGTCCATGGGTGTGGGCCAGCCACGCCAGCCGTTTGACGGGCCCACACTCAGCCGTCCTTTCTGGGGTGGATGCCTGACTATCCTGGGGCTTGCTGGCCTCAGGACATTTGTGCTGTGTGGGGGTTGGTGGCACTGTCCTGCTTGCTCAGAGTTTCCGGAGAGGGGGCGGGGGTTGCTTTGACCGGCCACCCTCTTCGTATGTTTCCTGACAAACCACTCACATGCACACACTTATTTTGCACGTGCTCTCATACACACGCACACGTATGCATACACACATACGTCTCTCCTTTAACAGGTGCAGATACAGTACCAGACTCATGTTGAGACCTCTTCAGTAGAAGAAACAGTCTGTCTTCTTTTTTGTTTCAGTTGTTAGTTTGTCTTCTTTGTTTGTTCCTCTCCCTTTTCTTTCCCCCTCCCCACCTCTCCTTTCCCCATTCCTCCCCTGTCACATCCTTCATGGGTAAAACAATTTGAATAATTAAGTTATTACAAGAGGTTTATAAACAATATACAGTACATACAGTGGATATAAAAAGTCTACACACCCCTGTTCAAATGCCAGATTTTTGTGATGTAAAAAATGAGACCAAGTTAAATCATTTCAAACCTTTTTCCACCATTAATGTGACTTATAACCTGTGCAACCCAACTGAAAAACACAATGAAATCTTTTAAGGGGAAAAACAAAAAATAAAAAACTTACAATACCCTGTTTGCATAAATATGCACACTCTTAAACTACTACTTTGTTGCAGTACCTTTAGCTTTTATTACAGCACTCAGTCTTTTTGAGTAGGAGTCTATCAGCGTGACACATCTTGATGTGGCAATATTTGCCCACTTTTCTTTGTAAAAATGCTCCATATCTGTCAGATTGCAAGGGCATCTCCTATGCACAGCCCTCTTCATTTCACCCCACAGATGTTTGATCAGATTCAGGTCTGGACTCTGGCTGGGCCGTTCCAAAACCTTAATCTTCTTCTGGTGAAGCCATTCTTTTGTTGAATTGGATGTGTGCTTTGAGTCATTGTCGTGCTGAAAGATGAAGTTCCTCTTCATCTTCAGCTTTCTAGCAGAAGCCTGAAGGTTTTGTGCCAACACTGACTGGTATTTGGAACTGTTCATAATTCCCTCCACCTTGATTAAGATCCCAGTTCCAGCTGAAGAAAAACAGGCCCAAAGCATGATGCTGCCACCACCATGCTTCGCTATAGGTATGGTGTTCTTTTGGTGATGAGCAGTGTTGTGTTTGCACCAAATATACCTTTTGGAGTTATGGTCAAAAAGTTCAACCTTGGTTTCACTGGACCATAACACATTTTCCCACATGCATTTGGGAGATTTCAAATGTGTTTTTGCAAAATGTAGTCGGGCTTGGATGTTTTTCTTCATAAGAAAAGGCTTCCGTCTTGCCACCCTAGACGGGAGATTGTTGTCACATGTACTAAACAGCCAGTACTTGCCAGAAATTCCTGCAGCTCCTTCAATGTTGCTGTTGGCCTCTTGGCAGCCTCCATGACCAGTTTTCTTCTCGTCTTTTCATCAATTTTGGAGGGACGTTCAGTTCTTGGTAATATCACTGTTGTGCCATATTTTTTCCATTTGATGATGACTGTCAGTTTGAGTGATTTGAGTGAGTCAGTTTGTCAGAACAGTCTGTCCAGTTCCATAATATTACGGATGTTAATGACCTGAAGAAGCCAAGGTCATTAACATCCGTAATATTATGGAACTAGACAAATATCAATGAATATTATGAACTGGAGTCGACAGCAACAAGAGACAACTGTAGGACACTGAAGGGATATACTCATCTGCAACAAGACATTTAATAACATGAAACAAAAGATCAACGAACAGGAACAGCAGGAACTGAAACTTTTTGAATATACGGCTCACAACCCACAGGACGTAGAATATAACATAGACCCTGATAATAATTTATTTAGCTCCATCAATAATAACTGTAGTTACTACACAGATGAGCAGTTTAACGCAATGGTCACATCTGATTTCAATATTTCTATGATCCACTTCAGCAGCAGAAGTCTCTATGCCAACTTTAATAACATTAAAGATTATTTACATCAGTTTAAAGAGCCATTCAATATTGTGGCAACATCAGAGACGTGGCTCAGTGAAGAGAAAGGAGTGGATTTTACCATGGATGGCTATGAATTAAATTATACAAATAGAAAAGTGAAAAAAGGAGGAGGAGTTGCAATTTATGTTGACAAGAGCTTGAAATACAAGGTTGTTGAAAATCTGTCACGCCTGGATCAAACATTGACTTATTTAAGGACTGGATGGAAAAAATGTATGCAAAACTGTGATATCCTACCGTGTAGCAATGATCACACTTGAGTTATTTCTTTGGCTAACTCTGCCGTTTATTCTGCAACACACATAATAGACTGAACATGGATTCTGCGCGGGGTTTTCACACTCTTGTTCTAATGTGTCCCCTTAATAGTAGTGCTGAACAATACAGGTAGTTCCCCCTAGAGGCATGTGCCAGTAATGTTTTAAATTAGACTTGCAGTCTACCACATCCCTCCCCTCTAGATTAAACTACTTTTAATTACACTAGCCAATTTTGCTAGACATCCTGGAACTCCCATTTAACCCTAAACAATCACAGTTACTTTTAACTTCTTAAACACATGTGCCATACACATAATTTCTTTCTCTTTTTTTTTTTTTTTTTTTTTTTTTTTACATGTATAACACACATAACAGTCTAACTGGGGATTTGGTTTGACTACCGCATCCCAGTGAGGTTCCAGGACGCATTCTTGTCCTGTGGCTGGGGAACTCACTACTGACTAAGTATAGTCCTTCAAGTAGTCTGGAGCTTTCCTAGCTCGCTGAGATCTTCTCACGGCGGGTGAGCCAACTGCAGGTGAAGACTCAGACTGCTCCACTGTTTCGGCTGCTGCAGTGCTGCCCGTAGAATCTGCAGAGACGGTTACCTCAGGTTTCACCTGAAGTGGTGGTTCGTTGATGCTCTCCTCAGGATGGGTGTCAGACAACACCTCTGGTGCCATCGGCAGGGGAATGGAGCTCCTACCATGAACTTGGTCGAGGTGTCGCCTCACCACTTGTCCATGACCTAATGTCACCTTGAATGACACAGGGCCTGTCTTTTCTGTTATTTCTCCTGGTACCCAGGCTGGTCCTGAGCCAAAGTTGCGGGTGTAGACCACGTCTCCTTCTCTCAGTATTCTCTCTCTAGCATGCATGTCATGATAACCTTTTTGTTTCTCTTGTTTATCATGCACTTTGTTTCTGAAGTCTGGATGTATTAAGTCAAATGTTGACCTCAACTTTCTTCCCATCCATGGACCTGCGTAGTCAATGTGAATTCTTCTCCATGGTTTATCTGGAACTTCCCAAGGATGTAGTGGGGCTGCTGGAGGACTGTTCCTGTTCTCCTGGCATGCCGCACATGACTTCACAAGCGCCTCCACCTCTGCATCCATGTTGGGCCACCACATGTAACTCCTCACCAACGCTTTCATGCGAGTGATGCCAGGGTGTGCTTGGTGTAGTTGTTGCAGTAAGGCATTCCTACCAGGTGGTGGAACAACCACGCGTCCTCCCCACAGGATACAACCTTCCTGGTTGCTGAGCTCATCCTGTCGTCGGGCATAGGGAATGAACTCAGGACTGTTCATCTTCGGCCATCCTCGCAAGATGTATTCTCGCACTCTTGCTAGAACAGGGTCTTTGTCTGTCCACTTCTTTATTTGTTGTGCGTTCACCAGGGGCACGCCCTTCTGCTGCTTGACCCCCCATGACCATTTTTCTTCCTTCTTAAGTAAGGTATGTAGTGGTGCCAGCAGCGTGGAGAGCTTTGGGAGGAACCTATGGTAATAGTTCAACAAGCCCAGGTAGGCTTTTAACTCAGTAACATTTTGTGGCTCAGGCGCCTCCGCAATGGCTTCCACTTTGTCTGTTAGAGGGTGTAGACCACTGGCGTTGATCTTGTGGCCTAGGAACACCACCTCTTTTCCCATGAACTCACACTTGCTTCTTTTCAACCTCAGACCGCTTTTCTCCAACCGTTGAAGCACTTCCTTCAGCGTTTTCAGATGTTCTTGTTCATTTGGTCCTGTACAAAGGATGTCATCCAAATAAACGGCAACATTCGGAATTCCACCTAGGATGCCCTCCATAGTTCTCTGGAATATAGCAGGACTGGAAGCTACTCCAAATGGTAAGCGTGTGTAGGTATATAAGCCTTTGTGTGTATTGATGGTTACATACTTTCTTGATTCTTCTTCCAAGACTACTTGTTGGTAGGCGTGACTCATGTCTAATTTCGTGAAGTGTCGGCCGCCGTTCAGCTGTGCGAAGAGGTCCTCCACTTTAGGAATTGGATACTGATCCACCCGTGATGCTCGATTGACAGTGAGTTTGTAATCTCCACATATTCTAATGGAGCCATCCGGCTTTCTCACTGGGACTATGGGTGCCGCCCATTCTGCAACCTGCACTGGCTCAATGATCTTGTCATCCAGCAGCCTCTGTAGCTCGCTTTCAACCAGTGGCTTGACTGCATAGGGTACCGGTCGGGGTTTGCAGAATCGTGGTTGGGCCTCCTTGTCCACATTAATCTTTGCAGTGACACCTTTTAGCTGTCCTACGCCTTCTTTGAACACCTCAGCGTGTCTTTCGAGGATCTCCTCCAGCTGCAATTTGGGCTGAGATTCCACTTTATTCACCAACTGATCAATCATGGCCAGTTCTTGTAGCCAACTTCGCCCTAGTAGATTTGGTCCTTCGCTCCCAACTACTACTACAGGTAAGTCCTTTTCTTTGTTTTCGTGCTGCACCTTCACTTGTGCCATGCCTAGCACGTCTAGCTTCTCTCCTGTGTATGTTTTTAATTTTAATGAACAGGGATTTAATTCTGCTGTGTCTGTTTTCTTCCACAGTTGTGTATATTGCTGTTTACTTAATATGGTTACTCCACAGCCTGTATCAACTTCAAATGTTACTTTCATTCCATTAACATTCATGGTACGCGTGATGGGCGCTACCTTGGTCAGCTCCTCTGACGTGTTGTAAATTGTGTGAAAATCCATGTCTTCTGTATCACTTTCTCCCTCCCCTCTCAGTTGATTCGCTTGCTGTTCCTTTCCTGGGCCCTTGTTTTCATACTTTTGCCCATTAACTGTCGCTTTCAGCACCTGTGCGCTGTCCACCTTTATTCTACATGCTTTCTTAATGTGCCCTCGCTTGCCACAATTATGACACAGCTCAGTGGCAAATTTGCACTCGGCGGCATTGTGCTGGCCTTTGCAGCGATAACAACTGGGGAATTTGTGCTGAGTTTTGTCAGTCGACACTTTGTGGACACCTACTTGGGTCTTAGGTACACGAACATGCGTTGCTGTGTCCTCTGTTAGCTTCCCTTGCATCTCTCTCACATCTTTAGATGCTGTTTCCATCACTTGGCATAATTCCAAAGCCTTCACGAAAGTGAGTTTTGTTTCAGATAAAAGTCGCCGTTGCATTCGGTCATCATTCACTCCACACACAAGTCTGTCTCTTAACATTTCTTCCAATGAGTCTTTGTAATCACAGTGCAGTGTTAATTTCCTCAATTCTGCCACATACTCTGCTATGGACTCAGTGTTCCTCCTTATGCGTGAATTAAATTTGAATCGTTGCACGATTTCACTCGGTTTGGGGCTGAAGTGCTTCTGAAGCTCAGCAGTAAGCTGGTCGTACGTTTTATCTTTCGGTAATGCAGGGCTTATTAAATTTCTCAACAAGCTGTAAGTAGTTGCACCAACTCCACTCAACAGTACAGCCTTCCTTTTGTCTGGCTCCTCAATGTCATTAGCTTGGAAGAAAAAGTCCAACATTTCACTATATTCTTCCCATGACTGAGTCGAGTTATCAAAAGGGGTTACCGTTCCGATTACAGCCGCCATTGCTCGTCGTGGTGGGGAAACCTCGTTTTTCCTCCTCTGAACTTGCACTCGAACTACTGGAGTCACTTGAGTTCGCCACACTTGCAATGTTCTCTGTTTCTCGCCGCTGATTTTTTTTCTTTTAATCCTCGTCGCCAATTGTGTGATATCCTACCGTGTAGCAATGATCACACTTGAGTTATTTCTTTGGCTAACTCTGCCGTTTATTCTGCAACACACATAATAGACTGAACATGGATTCTGCGCGGGGTTTTCACACTCTTGTTCTAATGTGTCCCCTTAATAGTAGTGCTGAACAATACAGGTAGTTCCCCCTAGAGGCATGTGCCAGTAATGTTTTAAATTAGACTTGCAGTCTACCACAAAAACTAACTCATAAAGATATGTTCATCTGTGGGGATTTCAGCATAGATCTGATGAATTCAAAACAACATAGTTTGACAGAAGAATTTATCAACACAATGTACAGTATGGGCTTACATCCAACAATTACCGGACCTAGCAGAATCACGTCACACAGTGCCACACTAATAGATAACATATTCACAAACATTATGGAAAATAATATCAGGAGTGGGCTTTTATTGAATGATATCAGTGACCACCTGCCGATTTTTGTTGTCTATCAATGTGATTATAGGAAGAAAAAGTATACCAAAAATATTAAATATAAAAGAATAAGAACCAAAGAATCTATGTATTTACTGACAAAGGAATTATTAATACAAGACTGGAAGATAGTTTATGATGAAAATGATATAAATAAAACATATGATAATTTTTTACAAATATTTCAATCATTGTACAATAAAAACTGTCCTATAAAACAATACAGTGACAGACAACAAAACAAAAATATTCCTTGGGTCACCAAGGGGTTAATAAATGCATGTAAAAAGAAGAATACATTATATAAACAATTCATTAAGTGCAGAAGGCTGAGAGGCTGAGATCAAATATAAAAGATGTAAAAATAAGCTTACTAATATAATGAGGACCTGTAAGAAAGAATATTACAACAGAATATTAGAGGATAATAAAAAATAACTTAAGAGGAATATGGCAAGTACTCAATGGGATTATTAGTAATCGACCTAAGAATGCTAATTATCGAGAATATTTTATTGAAAATGACAATCTGATAAATAATATGGAGGATGTGGTCAGTGGTTTCAATAAATTTTTTGTAAACGTTGGTCCTGAATTAGCAAAATCAATAGTGGCAACAGAAACAAACAACAGTGGTTCTGTGAATGAAATAGAAGATAGAAATCCAAGCACAATCTTTTTGGGTGCAGTTACTGAAAAGGAAATTATCGAGACTGTGAGTAAATTTAAGAACAAAAAATCAACGACTGGAATGAAATTGACATGACAATAGTGAAAAAAGTAATTGAAGGAATTGTTAAGCCACTCACCCATATCTGTAACCTGTCATTTCAAACTGGTAAATTTCCAAACAAAATGAAAATAGCAAAATACCTCTATACAAAACAGGAGACAGTGATTGTTTCACAAATTACAGGCCAGTCTCTTTACTCTCACAATTCTCCAGAATACTTGAAAAAATCTTCACTAAGAGACTGGATGATTTCATTGAAAAACACAACCTCCTTACGGACAGCCAGTATGGTTTTAGAGCAGATAAATCTACATCTTTGGCACTGATCGAACTTATTGAAGAAATTACTAGTTGTATAGACAAAAAAAAGTTTGCTGTAGGAGTATTTATAGATTTAAAGAAAGCTTTTGACACCATTGACCACAGAATACTGCTAAGGAAACTGGAAAGGTATGGGATAAGAGGGGTCGGACTGAGTTGGGTGGAAAGTTATTTAAGTAACAGACAACAATTTGTACAAATTGGTGAGCACAAATCACCCTTCATGGACATCACTTGTGGTGTGCCCCAGGGGTCAGTTTTGGGACCCAAACTCTTTATTTTGTATATAAATGACATATGCCAAGTATCAAAAATTCTGAAATTTATTTTGTTTGCGGATGACACAAATATCCTTTGCACTGGTGAGAATTTGCAGCAGGTTTTAGAGGTGGTCACAACTGAAATGAAAAAGTCAACGCAGTGGTTCAACAAAAATAAATTATCTCTAAATCTGAAAAAAACAAAGATTATGTTGTTTGGAAATTATAAAATAAATCATGAAATATTGGTAACGATAGATGATACCAGAATAGAAACAGTACAGGAAAATAAGTTTCTGGGGGTGACACTAGACAATAAAATCTGCTGGAAACCTCACATCAGTCACATCCGGGCCAAGTTGGCAAAATGTATAGGGATACTGGGGAAGACAAGACACATCTTGGACTATAAATCATTGTTCTTACTGTACAATTCACTGTTTCTACCTTATCTTAACTACTGTGTAGAAGTCTGGGGAAACACCTACAAGACCAACCTACAGTCAATATGCACATTACAAAAAAGAGCTATAAGGATAATAAATAATGTAGGATATAGAGACCATACCAATTCGTTGTTTTTAAAGTCACATGTCATAAAGTTCATCGATTTAGTTAAATTTAAGACAGCGCAAGTCATGTACAGGGCAATTAATAATCAACTCCCAACTAATACACAAAAAATATTTAAAAAAAGAGGCAATGATTATAATTTGAGAGGAGACTTAAACTTTACAAAACCCAAGATACGAACAACCAAGAAAAGTATGTGCATATCTGTCTGTGGGGTGGATTTGTGGAACAGTCTGGAGCCAGAACTGAAACTATGTACAAACAGAAATCAATTCAAAAAGAGGTATAAACATTATTTGCTGAAAGGATATACGTATGTTAGAAGGGTAGTATTTATATGTACGATTCACTATCCTCACTCTGGGACACTATGGAATGGTGGCTGGGACAGTACTGTGTATATCTGTGTTGTTTGAGGCTGGTTTTGATGTATGGACATCAATGTATGTTAGGATGGATGGGTGTTAATGTTGATATGTACAAAATACAGTTAATTGTTTACTTGGGGTCTTAAATGTGGTAATTTGTATATAATTCACATGGGTGTATTTATGGAAAAGAGGAGTTGGAATTAATAAGTGTTCACTTCTTCCTTCTCCCTTTCGAACACTGTATACTGTTACTTTATTGCATTTGTCATTTGTTTTGTTTTTGTTTTACTTTTTTGTTCGAAATAAAGTATGTATCTATCTGTCTATCTACTGTCTTCACTGTGTCCCATGATATAATTAATGCCTCGGAAATTCTTTTGTACCCTTCTCCTGACTGATACCTTTAAACGATGAGATCCCACTAATGCTTTGGAAGCTCTCTGCGAACCATGGTTTGTGTTGTAAGATGTGACTACAAAAATGTCAAGAAAAGTCTACTAGAACAGCTGAACTTTATTTGGGGTTAATCAGAGGCACTTTAAACAGTGGCAGGTGTGTGCTGACTCCCATTTAACATGAGTTTGTATGTGATTGGTTAATTCTGAACACAGCCATATCCCCAGTTATAACAGGGTGTGCCTATTTATGCAACCAGGTTCTTCTTCTTCTTCTTTTAGATTTGGATTGGTGGTTGGCAATCGGCTTACAGGTGCATTACCACCACGTACTTACCTCTATATAATCACTCTATCTGGTCAGGAGCTCTTCTCTAAGAACAACCTATGCAACCAGGTTATTGTAAGTTTTTTATTTTTTTATTTTTCCCCTTAGAAGATTTCAGTTTGTTTTTCAGTTGGGTTATGCTGTTACGATCCGAGTGCTGACTCTGTCCGCGCTCGGGTGGTCCAGTAGTTCTCCGTTCTCTACTCTGGTTTACCGTTGGGCCTTCGGGCTCTTATTGTGACAGCGTCTCGGCGGGGCTTCCGGCTGTCAGAGCTACGCTCCGCTGAGATGGCTGATTATCAATCAGCTGTCATTCTCATCAGCTGAGTCTTTTGAAACGCTATTTATGGGAGCAGCTCTGGTTACTCCGGGCTGCGACCTTCGTCGGATATTCCACGGTTTCATCCCGTTCTTGGATTCAGGAGTTTTCTCTCCTCTGTAAGGGTTTTCCCTCTTAGTCCGTTTCATAGTGCTCTTTTCCCTTGTAACCTGTTTTTCATCACTCAAGTGTATGTTCGTGTCGTTGCCCCACGTGGCTTATTATTTTGTACTGCTCCTTTGTATTAATAAATAACGCAAACTCATCGGCGAGCTCTCGGCGTCTCATTGATGGCTCGTGAGGGCCATCGCATGACATATACAGGTTATTGGTGACATTAATGGTGAAAAAAGTTTTGAAATGATTTATTTTGGTCTCATTGTTTTACAGCACAAAAACCTGGCATTTGAATGGGTGTGTAGACTTTTTGTATCTACTGTATGTATGTACTGTATAA
Source organism: Pholidichthys leucotaenia (assembly GCA_020510985.1). Taxonomy (NCBI): domain Eukaryota; kingdom Metazoa; phylum Chordata; class Actinopteri; order Cichliformes; family Pholidichthyidae; genus Pholidichthys; species Pholidichthys leucotaenia. The sequence goes on from CM035844.1 coordinate 107,988,239, forward strand.
AGCGCTCCTTTTGGCAAATATGTTTGGCACAGTAAGCGAAGCAGCTAGCTGCCAAACAGGACAAGGGTTAAAAAAAACAAAACAATGGCATACGCTGAAATTTTCACTTTTAGCCGTATGCATCGCATATCCATAACGACTTGGACGTATACATAATGTATTAGTAACTTAAACCAACTAATACTTAGCATGTTGTCGGCATTCACAATTTATGCGCAACAATAGTCAAACTTCTGCATAGCGCAGTCATGTCAAACTGCCATTGCCTCCCAATCCATGAATACTAGGTGTGGAAGAGATCATCTCAGTTCAACCCAGATGATTCTCCCCTCCAAAGACCACGGTGGGGGGCGTGACCGACCTAGCAGAGCTGTCAAATCTGTCAGGTCAGTCACACCTAACAACAGCTGATGTGATATGTCAAGAACATCGGATGACAGTTATCACAACCTAGCTTAAAGCCACGTGAACTGATGGCCATAAAAAAGTTTATTTTCAATAAAGCGAAAAAAAAAACAACATAATGCATGGAGTGTGCTTTTGCTGGGAGGCGCCGCGCAGCCAACAGGAAAGTAAACAGCTGCGCTCTGCACTTCAGACAGTCAGCTGATTGGATCCTCCTCCTCCGGTGTTCTGACATTTTGGCATATCTATCACAACAGCACTGGACAGCTGATAGTACACACTTCAGTCAAATGGAAAAACCCGACAAGTCCCGTTATCCAAACAAATAATAAACAATAAAAATAAAAAACAATAAACTAGACTGGTCACACAATACCGATGCACTCTACAAGAAGGGACAGTGCAGGCTGTTCCTACTGAGGAGGCTCAGGTCTTTTGGTGTACAAGGGGTGCTGCTGAAGACATTCTACGACACGGTGGTGGCATCAGCCATCACTTTTGGAGTGGTCTGCTGGGGCAATGGCATTACAGCAGCCGATAGGAAGAGACTGAACAAACTGATCAAGAAAGCTAGATCTGTCCTGGGGCAAGTGGCTAAACTGTCATCTCTGCTGGAGTCCGAGTCCCACCCTATGCAGGACATATTGAACGCACTGAGGAGCTCATTTAGCAGTAGACTACATCATCCTAGGTGCGCAACCGAGAGGTTTCGCAGGTCCTTCCTACCTACTGCTGTCAGACTGTATAACCTAAGCAGGGCTGCTCGCAGAGATAGCAAAAAAACGTGACGACCTAGTAGTATTGAATGCAAAAGACGCAACAGACTTACACAAATGGTCCCCTCCAGTATACAATTAGGACAATATCAGTCGCTACCGAGGGTGACAATATGTATGGGTACATATTCATACTATGTAGGATAACTAACATGTATGTATATCCACTGCTCTTATTTATATTGTTCGTATCTTCTTAATTATTGCTCTGAGTGTTGCTATCCCTGTGCTGTTGCAATCCTGGAATTTCCCCATTGTGGGACTAATAAAGGCTTATCTTATCTTATCTTAAATATGTGTGTGTGTATGCGCTGTAGGCAGAGCTCTGTACGTTTTTTCCTGTGAACCAACACTGCAAATATACCATTTGCTCCGCAAATGCGGGACGTATCAGCCATACGCTGGAAACGTCAGAAAATTTTCAGCATGCTGAAAATTAATTTTCAGACGAGCTTGTCGAACTACGCTGTAGCGTGCTTCAGCATTCTTCAGTGTGCTCTTAACCTTTTGAGTGTGAGATTTTGCGTGCCCCTAGTGGCTGAGCGTGGTGCTGCGCCTGTCATCTCATGCTGACATGATCGGCTCCATTGACGATTTGTACTGATTTGTACTGATCTGTACTGATCTGCCAGTTTCAGAAGGTGGCAGACATCCATTGGAGGACTCAATGGATGACACGTAATACACCAGAGAAGAAGAACTCTTCATTTCCTTTTCCTGTTTTTAGCATTTTAGCCCAGAAAGCTAATATGGCTGCCATCCGTCACTGTGCACCGTCACCGTGCACCGTCACTTAGTTGGCTTTGTGCGCAGAAAATAGCTGCGGGATACAAACGAAATTTATGTGGGATAATCATAAGACTTTGTAGATGTGGTAGAGAGCGTAAATGACCAACAGAATGCAAAATAACGACCACGATGGGTGAAAACGCAGCGACCACGGCAACGAGCGAGTCCCCTTAGCCACCGGTAAGTGAGGAATTTCTGTTTTTTTTTTAATAGTGTACTGATTTCTTGCTCATATACTTTGAAGATAAGATGATGCGGTACCTCTGTACAAAAAACAGTGTCAAAAGGTACTCTGGTACTCCATTCTTTGTGTAAATATGTCCAAAGTCCAGTTTTGACTGAGTTATGGAATTTAAAGAGGTGCCGCAACATTATGCAAATGAGATGCGTAAATTTATCCTATCTGAAACTTTGGATCATATTTTACATCTTTCTAATTGACGGTAAGCCATTATCTCTTACTACTTTCAAGTTACAGCCTTGGAAATCTGAACTATTTTATTGACAAAAAATATTTACCGAGTAGCTCATAACAACAAGCCTGATACCCCATACTCCCAAAGCACCCCCCACAAAAAACCACGAGGGACGCGGTCAAATACCTTCTCCAAGTCCACAAAACGCATGTAAACTGGTTGGGCAAACTCCCATGAACCCTCGAGAATTCTTGAGAGGGTAAAGAGCTGGTCCGATGTGCCACGGCCAGGACGAAAACCACATTGCTCCTCCTGAATCTGAGGTTCGACCAACGGCCAGACTCTCCTCTCCAGTATCTTGGCATAGACCTTCCCAGGGAGGCTGAGGAGTGTGATCCCTCTAAAGTTGGAGCACACCCTCCGGTCCCCTTTTTTGAAGAGAGGAACCACCACCCCAGTTTGCCATGCCAAAGGCACTGCCACTGACCACCACGCAATGTTGCAGAGGTGTATCAACCATGACAGTCCTACAACATCCAGGGCCTTGAGGTACTCAGGGCGAATCTCGTCCACCCCCGGAGCCCGGCCACCAAGGAGATTTTTAACCACCTTGGCGACCTCAGCCCCTGTGATAGGCGAGTCATCCCCCCTCGTCCCCAAACCCTGCTTCCTCTGTGGAAGGCGTATCAGTGGGATTGAGGAGATCCTCAAAGTATCCCTTCTACCGCCCGACGATATCCCCAGTCGAAGTCAACAGTGCCCCACCCGCACCAACACAGTGTTGACAGGGAGTTGCTTCCCCCTCCTGAGGCACTGGACAGTTTGCCAGAATCTCTTCGAGGCCCACCGAAAGTCTTGTTCCATGGCCTCACCGAACTCCTCCCATACCCGGGTTTTTGCTTCAGCAACCACCTGAGCTGCACTCCGCTTGGCCTGCAGGTACACCTCTACTGCTTCGGGAGTCCCACAAGCCAACCAAGCCTGATAGGACTCCTTCTTCAGCTTAATGGTCCCCCTCACCACTGGTGTCCACCACTTGGTTCGGGGGTTGCCACCACAAGATGCACCGACCACCTTGCGGCCGCAGCTCTGGGCCACCACTTCAACAACAGAGGTGGAGAACATGGCCCATTCAGACTCCATGTCTCCAGACTCCCTCAGAATGTGGTTGAAGTTCTTCCAGAGGTGGGAGTTGAAGACCTCCCAGACAGGGGCCTCAGCCAGACATTCCCAGCACACCTTCACTATACGTTGGGTCTACCAGGTCTGAATGGCTTCCTCCCCTGCCATCAGATCCAACTCACCACCAGGTGGTGATCAGTTGACAGCTCTGCACCTCTCTTTACCCGGGTGTCCAAGACATACGGTCGCAGGTCTGATGATACGATAACAAAATCGATCATTGACCTGCGACCTAGGGTGTCCTGGTGTCAGGTGCACATATGGACACCCTTATGCTTGAACATGGTGTTCGTTATGGACAAACTGTGGTTAGCACTGAAGTCCAATAACTGAACACCACTCGGGTTCAGATCGGGCAGGCCATTCCTCCCAATCACCCCCCTCCAGGTTTCACTGTCATTGCCCACATGTGCATTGAAGTCCCCCAGTAGGACAATGGAGTCTCCAAGAGGAGCACCCTCCAGCACCCCAGTCACAGACTCCAAAAAGGGTGGGTACTCTGAAACATCATTTGGTGCATGGGCACAAATGATGGTCAGGACTCATTTCCCAACCCGAAGGCGCAGGGAAGCAACCCTTTCATCCACCGGGGAAAAGTCCAATATAGAGGCAGCAAGGTGGGGGGATACAAGAATACCCACCCCTGCTTGTCGCCTCTCACCCGGGGCAACTCCAGAAAAGGCCAAGCTCCAGCCCCTCTCCAGGAGGCTGGTTCTGGAACCGGAGCTGCGTGTTGAGGTGAGGCCGACTATATCTAGCCGGTATCTCTCAACCTCGTACACCAGCTCAGGCTCCTTCTCCACCAGAAAAGTGACATTCCACGTACCAAAAGCCAGTTTAGAAAGCTTGGGATCAGTCCGCCAAGGTCTCCGCCTTTGGCCGCCACCTAATCCACATAGCACCGGACCCCCATGATCCCTCCTGCAGGTGGTGAGCCCACTGGAGGGCGGACCCATGTAACTCCTTCGGGCTGAGCCCAGCCAGGTGCCATGGGTGGAAACCCGGACACCAGATGCTAGCCATCTAGCCCCTCCCCCAGGCCTGGCTCCAGGGTGGGGCCCCGGTAACCCCATACCGGGCGGGGTACACTGAATCCTTGATATAGAATTTATCATGAGAGTCTGTTGGATCGTTCTTAGTCTGGCCCTTCACCCAGGACCAGTTTGTCTTGGGTGACCCTATCAGAGGCAAATTGCCCCGGAAAACATAGCTCCTGGGATCACTGGGGCACGCAAACCCCTCCACCACGATAAGGTGACAATCCATGAGGGGGATAAGGTGACGATCCATGAAGGGGTATTAATTATTATTATTATTAATAATAATAATAATAATAATAATAATAATAATAATTATTATTATTATTATTATTATTATTATTATTATTATTATTATTATTAATAACAATAACAATAATAATAATTCCCCTCATGGATCGTCACCTTATCGTGGTGGGGGGTTTGCGTGCCCCAGTGATCCCAGGAGCTATGTTCATTCATTCATTCATTCATTCATCTTCTTCCGCTTAATCCTTTTTCGGGTCACGGGGGGGGGGGGGGGGGGCGGCTGAAGCCTATCCCAGCTCCGGGGCAATTTGCCTCTGATAGGGTCATCCAAGACAAACTGGTCCTGGGTGAAGGGCCAGACTAAGAACGAGCCAACAGATTCTCATGATGAATACTAGAACAAGGATTCAGTGTATCCCGCCCGGTATGGGGTTACCAGGGCCCCACCCTGGAGCAAGGCCTGGGGGAGGGGCTCGATGGCTAGTGTGTGGTGGCCGAGTTTCCACCCATGGGACCTGGCCAGGCTCAGCCTGAAGGAGTTACATGGGTCCGCCCTCCAGTGGGCTCACCACCTGCAGGAGGGATCATGGGGGTCCGGTGCTATGTGGATCAGGTGGCGGTCAAAGGCGGAGACCTTGGCAAACTGATTCCAAGCTTTCTAAGGAGCCTGAGCTGGTGCATGAGGTTGAGAGATACCGGCTAGATATAGTCGACCTCACCTCAACACACAGCTCCAGTTCCGGAACCAGTCTCCTGGAGAGGGGCTGGAGCTTGGCCTTCTCTGGAGTTACCCCGAGCAAGAGACGATGAGCAGGGGTGGGTATTCTTGTATCCCCCCACCTTACTGCCTCCATATTGGACTTTTCCCCGGTGGATGAAAGCATTGCTTCCCTGCACCTTTGGGTCAGGAAACGGGTCCTGACCATCATTTGTGCCTACTGTATGCACCAAATGATGTTTCAGAGTACCCACCCTTTTTGGAGTCTGTGACTGGGGTGCTGGAGGGTGCTCCTCTTGGAGACTCCATTGTCCTACTGGGGGACTTCAACGCGCATGTGGGCAGCAACAGTGAAACCTGGAAGGGGGTGATTGGGAGGAATGGCCTGCCCAATCTGAACCCGAGTGGTATTCAGTTATTGGACTTCTGTGCTAACCACAGATTGTCCATAACGAACACCATGTTCAAGCATAAGGGTGTCCATATGTGCACCTGGCACCAGGACACCCTAGGTCGCAGGTCGATGATCGATTTTGTTATCGTGTCATCAGACCTGCGACCGTATGTCTTGGACACTCGGGTAAAGAGAGGTGCAGAGTTGTCAACTGATCACCACCTGGTGGTGAGTTGGATCCGATGGCAGGGGTGGATGCCATTCAGACCTGGTAGACCCAAACGTATAGTGAGGGTGTGTTGGGAATGTCTGGCTGAGGTCCCTGTCCGGGAGGTCTTCAACTCCCACCTCCAGAAGAACTTCAACCACATTCCGAGGGAGTCTGGAGACATGGAGTCTGAATGGGCCATGTTCTCCACCTCTGTTGTTGAAGCAGCGGCCCAGAGCTGAGGCTGCAAGGTCGTTGGGGCATCTCGTGGTGGCAACCCCCGAACCAAGTGGTGGACACCAGTGGTGGTGGTGGTGGGGGGCATTAAGCTGAAGAAGGAGTCCTATCGAGCTTGGTTGGCTTGTGGGACTCCCGAAGCAGCTGAGGTGTACCGGCAGGCCAAGCGGAGTGCAGCTCAGGTGGCTGCTGAAGCAAAAACTCTGGTATGGGAGGAGTTCGGTGAGGCCATGGAACAAGACTTTCGGTCGGCCTCAAAGAGATTCTGGCAAACTGTCCGGCGGTTCAGGAGGGGGAAGCAGCTCCCTGTCCACACTGTGTATGGTGCGGATGGGGCGCTGTTGACTTTGATTGGGGATATCGTCGGGCGGTGGAAGGGATACTTTGAGGATCTCCTCAATCCCACTGATACGCCTTCCACAGAGGAAGCAGGGTTTGGGGACGAGGGGGGATGACTTGCCTATCACAGGGGCTGAGGTCGCCAAGGTGGTTAAAAATCTCCTTGGTGGCCGGGCCCCGGGGGCGGACGAGATTCGCCCTGAATACCTCAAGGCCCTGGATGTTGTAGGGCTGTCATGGTTGACACGTCTCTGTAACATTGCGTGGAGGTCGGGGGCAGTGCCTTTGGCATGGCAAACCAGGGTGGTTCTTCCTCTCTTCAAAAAAGGGGACCGGAAGGTGTGCTCCAACTTTAGAGGGATCACACTCCTCAGCCCCCCCGGAAGGTCTATGCCAAGGTACTGGAGAGGAGAGTCCAGCTGTTGGTCGAACCTTGGATTCAGGAGGAGCAATGTGGTTTTCGTCCTGGCCGTGGCACATCGGACCAGCTCTTTAGCCTCTCAAGAATTCTCGAGGGTTTATGGGAGTTTGCCCAACCAGTTTACATGTGTTTTGTGGACTTGGAGAAGGCATTTGACCGCGTCCCTCGTGGTTTTTTTGTGGGGGGTGCTTCGGGAGTATGGAGTATCGGGCTTGTTGTTACGAGCTACTCAGTCTCTGTATGACTGTTGTGAGTTTGGTTCGTATTGCCAACACTCGATCGGACTCATTCCCAGTGAGAGTTGGACTCCACCAGGGCTGCCCTTTGTCATCAATCCTGTTCATAATTTTTATGGACAGGATTTCTAGGCGCAGCCAGGGAACGGAGGGTGTCATGCTTGGTGACCACAGGATCTCATCTCTGTTGTTTGCAGATGATGTTGTCCTGTTGGCTTCATCCAGCAATGACCTACAGTTGTTGCTGGGACGGTTTGCCGCTGAGTGTGAAGCGGCTGGGATAAGAATCAGCACCTCCAAGTCCGAGTCCATAGCCCTCAGCCGGAAAAAGGTGGATTGTCCTCTCCGGGTTGGGGACAGGCTCCTGCCCCAAGTGGAGGAGTTTAAGTATCTCGGGGTCTTATTCACGAGTGAGGGGAGAATGGAGCGAGAGATTGACAGACGGATCGGAGCAGCATCTGCAGTGATGCGGACATTGTACCGGTCTGTTGTGGTGAAGAGGGAGCTGAGTTCTAAGGCAAAGCTGTCGATTTACCAGTCAATCTACGTTCTTACTCTCACCTATGGTCATGAGCTTTGGGTAATAACTGAAAGAATGAGATCGCAGATAGAAGTGGCTGAAATGAGCTTTCTCCATAGGATTGCTGGACTCACCCTCAGAGATAGGGTGAGGAGCTCAGTCTTCCGGGAGAGGCTCGGAGTAGAACCGCTGCTCCTCCACATTGAAAGGAGCCAATTGAGGTGGTTTTAGGCACATCCCACTGGGCGGAGACCCTGGGGCAGACCCAGGACTCGCTGGAGAGACTATGCCTCCCAGCTGGTCTGGGAATGCCTTGGTATCCTCTCTGAAGAGCTGGAGCATGTGGCTGGGGAGAGGGAAGTCTTGGCTTCTCTGCTTGAACTGCTGCCTCCATGACCCAGACCTCCGGAAAGGCAGTAGAAAATGGATGGATGGATGGATGGATGGATGGCTGGATGGATGGATGGACAATAATAATTTATATTTCTTTAATAAAATATTAATACAAATATATTTTATTACTATCAGTTGATATACACAATAACCAACATCAATTTTGCTTGTTAATAACATCAGCAACAATAATTTGTTTTACTCGTATTTGAGGCACAATGGCTTATGGGTAATTTTGTCAACTTCCGGTGAAGTGATGTACGATTGTTCACTTCTTACCTGCTCAGTTCTCATTTCCCTTTGAACTGAAGACCCTTCACTCCCTTCAGTTTAGAATCTCATCCTATGCAGTCCACTTCGGAGTACACTGTTGGGCGATTGGAATGCATCTCAACATGTCTTCGACTTCACCATGTTTCAATAGTCCGCCCCATGCATCAGTCAAACGTAAATGTTTGCAAAAGTACCGACGTGAGTGGGAAGAACGTAATTATTGGTCTGACAGCATAAAAGACAATGAGTACAAGGTAAACTGCAAAGTATGCCGGCAGGTGTTTTCCGTGGCGTATGGGGCTTGGAAGATGTGCGGCGGCAGCATGTTGCAGGAGAATAGCATTCTCGTAATACCAGGAGCAGAAAACCCCAAATTGCAGTCTTTCAATTCTTCGTCCCCCAAGTGTCTCCTGAAGCTGATATGGCTACAGCAGCCGAGTTAACCCAGGTATAGAATAGTCTACACACCTGATGATGGTGATGATGATGGTAATAAGAAGGGCAGTATTTCAATCAAATGTATTTAAAGTAATATCAGTTGGTCTACAATCAGGGTTGGTTCACATTTTACAAGGTCAAATTCAAACACTTTTTAAGGGTCTTTTTCAATAATTTTCAGCACCTTATAGCTGGGGTAAATTACATATTTACAGGAATACATACGCTATTCAGTACATTAAGTCATAACTATTCAGTCTGATTCCCATTTGATGAAAGAATGATTTAAAATTTCAAGCACGTTCAAGCATTTAAACAAAAATTCAGATGTAATTGATATGTATATGTATGTAATAATCAGTGTTGGGCAAGTTACTAAAAATAGTACAGTAACTAATTACAATTAGTAGTTACTTCTTTTCAAAATTAATTGAGTTACTTTACAATTACTGCATGATTAAAGTAACTAGTTACTTGGAAAAATAACTTTCATGTTACTTTTAAATACATACTTAACCCATTTTGCACACATAGCAAGATAATTTAATTAATTGATTACATTAGGAGGATATTAATGCCAGACTGAAAACAGACTGTTTCAGACAGAGCTTTTAGTTCAGTCTGATTTATCCTGCCTTGAGAGCTCTTACTGTGGGAAAAATCTGAAGAAAATCAACATGATATTGCCAGTAATTTCCTCATTTTGGAATGAGAAATAGGGTTTGTGGAGTGAGAGAGGGAAAAAGAGTAAGACTCACTCCAAAAGAGTGAGAGTTGGCAACACTGCATGAAGCTGTCCATGTTTATCTTACCTTTATGATATGGATTTAATCCGATGTGCAGTGATCCAAAGAAAATGTCCATTATCCACAGTCCAAATGTCTGCTGTGACAGACATGATCCAGTCCATCAAATTCCTTTTGGAGATCAAAATCCATTTTTGAATAATCTTTATCCAGGTAGCAAGTAAACGCATTTTAATTTCCATGGATCACAGTCCGGGGTCTGGGTCACAAACTGTCCAGATGGATACCTGTGCTTGAAATCCAGCCATGGGTGCAGAGACAAGAGTATTTCCGCTTTACATCCAGCCATGGCTGTTCAGATAGCATAAATCCACAACACGGTGTTGTTAGCATAGCATAGCACTAGCTTTTGTCAGAGCTTTGTTGCTGTCTTCAGGTGCTTCTGAAGATCGCAGTAGGTCTCAGCCAGCACTTAGCTTGCAAACCACCAATATGCTTTTGTCCTTCACTGCGATAAAGAAAAAATAATCTGTTTATTTCCACAAAAACAAAGTAGCTTCATCTCTTCCTCCACTCAGTAGTAAAGACTTGCAATAGGCCATGCTGACTGACGGCTACGTCATCTACGGTAGCATCAGTTTATGTATTCATTTATTTGCACTAAAAATATCTATCCATATTAATAAAACAAGTAACACATCTGATCACATTTCAGTAACTGTAAGGCATCACTAAATTTTCAAACAGTAATTTTGTTACACAGCACATTACTGCAAAAGTAGTGGCGTTACGGTTACTCCCAACACTGGTAATAATATATATTTATATTTTCAAATTACATATTACTGTTCTTAATTACTGTAGGCTAATTAAATTACATATTTTTTCCAGGAATTCTATTTGTGCACATTTCTGCAGGTATACCACACAGTCAAACACAACCTTAGCTATAACAGCGCTGACTGTGGACACAATCTCAAAAGATTTTGCATAATTCCAAAATTGGAAAGAAGATGTCTCCAAGGAGAACAAAGGCAGAAGCATTGGTAAAAGATGTCCTCGGTCCACAGGTGTGTGTGTGTGTGTGTGTGTGTGTGTGTGTGTGAGGGGGGGGGGGGTCCTTTATTTTTCTGCATTGAAGGTGGCAACCCTAAATAGAACCTTCAAAGAATGTGGTGATAGTTCTTCTAAAAACAATCAAGACCAAGCAAAGCAGAACCAGGAAATGAACAGAAACACAATTAAAACAAAAACCCGACTAGGACTGAAGATCAATGCAGAACATAAAGACCACAATACCAGTAATACTAACACAACAGAGAAATAAATGGCAAATACTAAGGAGCATAAATAGGAGCATGATAATGAAAATAAACACAATGACCAAACTAAAACTGAGGCAGGGAAAACACAGAGCCGAGATAATAATAATACACAAGAACACAGAAGACAGAAATTCATATAATAACTAGAAAAGCACTCATAGAGCGCATACCTCCGCCAAGGCTCCTTCCGTTTCTCATGGATCACCTCCAAAGTGTAATGGGTTTGTGTGTAGGCCTATAACCACTTGTGCTGAAAATTGTGTCCAAGTCTGTCCATCAGTTTTGGAGTATTGTTGCTAACACACTGTGAGAAGATAAGAGCCTTGGCTGAGGTGTGCATTCTCAGATCATCACCAAAATATAATGGGTTCCTCTCTAGCCCAAGAACCACCTCTGGTGAAAATTTCATCCAAATCCATGCAGTAGTTTTTGTGTAATCCTGCTGCACAAATACAAACAAAGCCCTTGGTGGAGGTATGCACTCTCGGATCATCACCAAAATCTAATCATCTGTTCCCCGTGCCATTACATACCTTTCCTGAAAATTTCATCAAAATACGTTTATAACTTTTTGAGTTATGTTGGTAACAGACAGACAGACAGACAGACAGACAAACCCCGGTAAAAAAAACTACCTCCTTGGCAGAGGTAATAAACTCAAAGTGAGAGTGTGGGCTGGACCCATGTCCTGGTGACAAGGGAAATAAACCAGAAATAAAAGTGAGGACATAGGATCAACCCACATCTTGACAGCCAGTAGTTTAAGGTGGGATCTTGGCTAGCTAGACACCACTCTGAGTTTTCCACAAGTTCCATGTACATAGTCTAGAACTAGTGTCCAACATACCTAGCCTTTAACTATCAAATTATTCCTCATTATTTTCACCATGGGGACATTCTGAATAGCAGGGACCAATATTCGGGCACTCTCCTCATGAGTTCTAGCTTGAATTTTCATCCATAATAATCAATTTCCAGGCACGATTTCAGCTTCCACACAAGAGCAGGAAAAAGCACTCAGTGGTGTTATTCACATCACACCTCTCTCTATCCATCGATCCATCCATTTTCTACCACTTTTCTGGACGTCCGGGTCATGAAGGCAGCAGCTCAAGCAGAGAAGCCCAAACTTTCCTCTCCCTGGCCACCTGCTGCAGCTCTTCAGATAGGATACCAAGACGCTCCCAGGCCAGCTGGGAGATGTAGTCTCTCCAGCGTGTCCTGGGTCTGCCCCGTGGTCTCCTCCCCGCTCTACGTGCCTGAAACACCTCAAGCAGAAGGTGTCCAGGAGGCATCCTGATCAGATGTCCAAACCATCTCAGCTGGCTCCTTTCGATGTGGAGGAGCAGCGGTTCTACTCTGAGCCTCTCCCGGATGACTGAACTCCTCACCCTATCTTGTTTGAAATCATGCCCTACTCACTATATAGTGTGTTTTTATTTGTACTGGTGTCTGAATATGTACTGATTATAAATTAATCCTATAGTGCATATAGAGTTCACTTTATGGCCCTTGCACATTTTTAATTCCCCTACAGTATGTCGTGAAGGGTAGAGAATGAGTGAATGATTTTGGATGCAGCCATATTCATCACAAAGGAAAAAATGGTGCATTTCTAAACCTCATTTTTTTTTTTTTTTTTTTTGCTGCTGAGGTAGGGTGACCCTCTTATAACCCGAGATCACTTTACAACATTCTTTAAGTCAGAGTTCCTTCACCTTTGGTTTAAAAAGACTATTGGTGCATTCCTATTCTTTCTGTGATCCATTGCCAGCTGACATTGCAGCCTTACCATCAGAGTTTTCCCAGAAAAGCAATCCTGAAACTAAGATGTAAGCCCCCAGAAAAACTAACCACTAGCTAGCTGTAGAACTAGTGGTTGCAGAATGCAAACATATGCACAGCCAATCTGAAGACCATCGCTTTAAAACTCAGGATGAAGAAATGCGTTAGAGATATTTTTTTCATATGTATTTATCTATTTAATCTTCTGACTGATGACTAGATGATCCTTCTGAACCAAGGATGGAGGATTCTGACTAGAAATGCCACAACATGATCTCAGGTTCTTGGCTGGCCCTGCCTCAGCAGCAACAATTCCATTAATGGCCTGGAAGTGCTTGTTGGGCACGGCCCAACTTGCATTGCTCTGATAATTAGCAATGCACCATATCTAACAAAGTTAAAACATCATGTAGCAAGATAAATATGCATGAAAAACAAACATCAGGTGCTTTATTTCTTCCTCTCGATTTTTGAAGAGATGTTTCTCAGATTGATTTTTTACATGTTAGCATTCTGCAACGGCTACCACTAGAGCTGGCTAGTACCACGCTTTTCTAGGGGATCCATCTTGGTTTCATGGTTGCCTCTTTGGGACATTAAAAGCTTTGACAATAGGTGGACCAAAGTGCACCAAAAGACTCCCCTCCACCACCCCCACGAAAGTAGTTCCAAAAAGGAACTACTTTCTTATGCCAGTAGGTCTACTAAAAAAGTCCCATACTTTCCTGTGGAAAAAATGACTTTTGTGTTACAGGTGGGTGTAGTTGTGGATGATCCCTTCCATCATTTCCTTCCCTGCTTCTTCACTCATACATGTCAGCATGGCCAAACAATTACCTAACAGAAAACCAGCCAACAGCAGAAAAAAGTGAGTGACATATGGGAGCCCAACACCTTATGAAATAATGCCCAACATCTCGTAACATTTTTACACATGACAGCATGACTGCTCTCCTGGGGGGCTCATCTGAACACCAATCCATACGCCGCCACTGAGGAAGAGCAGGGAGACAAGGCTGCATTAATGAGAGCCAGACCTGCTCCGTTAGTTCTGTGTGGAGTTGCACACTCAGACACAGACAGCAGGACAGAAAACCACCAATCAAGCTGTCCCTGCAGAGCAGCTCTAAGACTTCTTAGCCAGAAAGATGGGGCAGAACATGAGGGTCCTGGGGGTTTGGCATGCTTCTGCATCTCGGTGTGCCAAAAAGTGTTTTGCCATCTCTTCATTCTTAAAAGTCAAATTTTCCTGCTGTTTTCTGTGGCACAAAACAAAAGAAAAATCTACTTATTTTCTCAGACTTTCTGATATGAGACTCCTTAAAATTAGAAAAGAAAAAAAAAATCTCCATTGTGGATATGTGTAATAAATATTCACTTAGTTTGGGGTCACTGAATGGCACCACTTCTGTTTAGGGCACTGCAGTGCAGACAGAAACAACAGTTTAAAGGGGACATACTGTATGTGCAGTTCAGTTTTTCACTGTTTTTAACTTATGGATTTGGATAGAGTGGCTACTGACAAAAAAAAAAATCCAGTTTTATCTCTACCCATTATTGTAATAATGCAGGAATGAACTTTTCCCCATGAACTTTCAATACCACACAAACAGTTGTTAGCTTAGAGAAGCGACCACAGTTTTTATGGTTACTCCATATATACTACTTACCCCACAAGACATCTGTATCCCCAACTCGTTAATTAATCCACACTCAATTATATATCTTAGTTCCAGGCATTATTAATGTTTATTTTGTTATATTTTGGGCCAAGATGGCCATGTAATCACAAAGACAGACACCCTTACAAAAGAAGATAGATGTACTTTATTAATGCCAAACTAGGAAATTACAGTGTAACAGTAGCATGACACAGTAGACGACCCTAAATCAACAGAAATACACACAATATAACAGAAAAAGGAGTTACCCAAGGAAGTAAAAAAAATGCTTAGATAACTTTATATACTACATAGGCTACTACTAGGTTAAATAGATGATGATCCTTATGAGTCTATGGAGTCTAGTACTGACTGTATAAAGAAGGATTATAAGGCACAGGGTGAAATGTGAGGTACCAATTAGACTGTAAGGTGCAGTATGGCAGCATTGTTATGACCAAAATTCCACATGAGAGTGAGTTATTGAACAGTGAAATGGCATGTGGCAGGAAAGATTTCCTGTACCTGGTTGTTTGGCAGCGAAGCTGTAGCAGCTGCCTTGATATATGTATATATTGTAACGTTGGGGCCATGTTAAGGGGGGGCAGGGATTTCCCAGCATGCTTTGCCAGTTGAAAACGTTACTGTGTGTGTATTAAATGTGTTATTACTGAGTTATACTGCTGTGTCATTATAACTGCATTATAATGACCCAGCAGTGTTTAGCAGGATTAGGGCAAGATGTATCATGTGTGTGTAACCATGATTGAAACGGAGGTCTGGGAGAATGACCTCCCCTCCTCTCTGTGCTCAGAAGTAAGTTGGGGGGTTGGTGGTGTGTAAATAAAGCCTATTCATCACAACCATCTTGCTCCTCTTTCTTTGTGTGAACCTTGCAAACGTCACACTGGTGTCAGGAGTGGGCATGGAGCAAGATGCGGATCCAGGTGGAGGTCCTGCAGCCGGAGCGGTTCATCGCTCGGCTGGGAACGGAGCGTAGAGCTGAGATGCCTGCCCCCGGAGAGGCTCGCCGAGATGGACGGAGCAGCGGACCCGGCGGGCCGAGCAGAGCAAACCAGCCCCGTTTTCCGCCCTTTTCAGGGCAGGACGGGCTGGCAATTCCAGAACGATTAGGAGCGGCGATCGACCGGGAGGTGACTTCCGCTGCATAGAGCCAGGGTACATCGCACGGTACTGCCCCGCACACAGCGCACGACAAACTGGCCCCTCGCCGACGTTAAATTAGAGCGAGGTGGCATGGAGGGAGAAAAAGCCGCCTTCTGCAGATGCTTCCCCCAGCGGTGACGTCACAGAGGCCTTTGGAGCGCAGCAGTAGCGGAGCGAGCAGGACAGATCCGGTCTTTTCCCGGGCTCGGCAGGGCTGGACGCCGGGACGCGGGCCAGCGGCCACCTGGGAGGTCCTGGCAGCGGTGGGAGTCATGGGACTCCCGCTGCCAGAGGAGGAACTGTGCGTGTCCTACCGCCACCCGCAGATGCTTTCCCTTTCGGTGACGTCACGGAGGCCCTTGGCACAGCAGCAATGCAGCGGAGCGAGCAGGACGGAGATCCGGCCATTTTTCCAGGCGCGGCAAGGGCTGGACGCATGGACGCGGGCCAGCGGCCGCCTGGGAGACCTGGCAGCGGTGGGAGTCGGCCGGAGCGGGCATGGGACTCCCGCTGCCAGGGAAGGGACTGTGCGTGGTCCTACAGAGGCTGTCAGATGTGTCCATCCGCCCGCTGATGGCCAAACCGGAACCCTACCCCAACCAGATGCTCTGACCGAGACTCAGATGGCCCGTGCATGCCGCCCCGGCACCGGGCTGACTCGCGTTGGATTTCTGAAAGTGGACTTTGAATTTTCTGGGGACAGAAACCAGTCCAGGGGGGGGGGCAGTGTAACGTTGGGGCCATGTTAAGGGGGGCAGGGATTTCCCAGCATGCTTTGCCAGTTGAAAACGTTACTGTGTGTGTGTATTAAATGTGTTATTACTGAGTTATACTGCTGTGTCATTATAACTGCATTATAATGACCCAGCAGTGTTTAGCAGGATTAGGGCAAGATGTATCGTGTGTGTAACCATGATTGAAACGGAGGTCTGGGAGAATGACCTCCCCTCCTCTCTGTGCTCAGAAGTAAGTTGGGGGGTTGGTGGTGTGTAAATAAAGCCTGTTCATCACAACCATCTTGCTCCTCTTTCTTTGTGTGAACCTTGCAAACGTCACAATATGATATAAATAATGGGTGTATAGTGAGTTTGTTGAGAACATGGAAGGAGTATTTTGAGGAGCTGATGAATAAAGGAAATGAAAGAGAGAGGAAGATGAATGACAGAAAAATAGTGAATCAGGTCGTTTCGAGGATGAGCAAGGTGGAAGTGAGGGCAGCTATGAAGAAGATGAAGAGTGGAAAGGCGGTTGGTCCAGATGACATACCTGTGGAGGTTTGGTGATGTTGAGAGATGGCAGTGGACTTTTTAACCAGATTGTTTAACGCAATCTTGGAGAGTGAGAAGCTGCCTGAGGAGTGGAGAAGAAGTGTTTTGGTCCCAATTTTCAAGAACAATGGTGACACTCAGAGCTGTAGTAACTACAGAGGCATAAAGTTGATCTTCCACACTATATAAATATTGAAAAGAGTTGTTGAAGCCAGGTTAAGAGGAGAGGTGAAAATCAGCCAGCAGCAATATGGTTTCATGCTAAGAAAGAGTACCACCATGCAATGGTTGCTTTAAGAGAGTTGATGAAATATAGCAGAGGTCAGAAGGAGTTGCACTGTGTCTTTGTGTATCAAGAGAAAGCATATGTTAAATTGTGAAGAGAGGAAATGTGGTACTGTATGAGAAAGTTAGGAGTGGCAGAGATGTGAGGGTGATGCAGGACATGTATGAGGACAGTGAGATGCTGGTGAGGTACGCTGTCAGAGAGACATATAGGTTCAAGATGGGGGTGGGGTTACATCAGGGATCAGCTCTGAGCCCCTTCTTGTTTGCCATGGTGACAAACAGGCTGACAGATGAGATCAGGCTGGAGTCTTCGTGGGGCATGATGTTTGCAGACGGCATTGTGATCTGTGGTGAGAGCAGGGAGCGGGGTGGAAGAGAAGTTGGAGAAGTGGGGGTATGCACTGGAGAGAAGCAGAATGAAAGTCAGTAGAAACAAGAAGGAATAAGCATGTGAATGGGAGTATGACCAAGTGGATGGGCCAAGTCGGAGTTTGAACTCATAACCGCCGGCTCCAGTGTCCAGCACTCTACCTGTGTCGCCAAGAGGGTCAACCCACTTGGTGAGCCAAGTAGAAATGCTTTGATTGACTCTGTTGCATATTCCCCCTCAGATTTTTGACATTGCCCCGATGTCAGAGGTGCATTTAAGCTTTAAGGGTGCCTGGCTTTTGACTATGTCAACACCAGTGAGTCCCACCAGCAACACCTCTTGTGGTGGGGACTAAGCACCACTTGCAGGACCAACACACTGGTGGTATCTGGGGAATCTGACCAATCCACCACCACTAAGTCCTGCCAACAATGCCAATTGTGACCAAGTGGATGGGCCAAGCCCAACTGGTGGCGTCCATCCAGGGGTTTGAACTCACAACTCCGGCTCCAGAGTCCAGCACTCTACCTGAGGGTCAACCCATTTGGCAAACCAAGTAGGAATGCTTTTATTGACTCTGTTATAGGAGGAAGGCATATACAGCTCTGGAAAAAATTAAAAACCCAGAGAGACCACTGCAAAATTATGTCTTTATCTGGTTTTACTATTTATACATATGTGTTTGAGTAAATAGAAGAATTTTGTTAGATGATACCTAATCAGTTCCTCTGTAAGTAGACTGATGTGTCCTTGTGTTGGAATTAAACAGATACTCAAATATAATGGTTGCCATGCTAATTTAGGAAACATTTCCCAGTGGTCTCTTATTTTTTCTGGAGCTATATACACACACGGGTAGGCTAAAATTAAAATTGACATCTTGATGAAATCACATTACCACTTACATTACTAGAGAATATTTTGCATTAAAGTAATATAATGAATAAAAATCCACCATTATTCTCAACAGTACGTAATCTGTCTCAACCCTTTGAGTACTTGATGTTTTTCCAGCGTAGGCATGAGGAAACGACGGCGCTGCCGCTCAGCACATGCTTGGACCACATGAAGGTGCACTCATACCACGTTCCTCCGCTGTTGTTTGACTGAGACATATTTCCACGTAGCTGCCTGGGCTGTGGTAAGAAATGAGGGATGTGCTACAGAGGAAGAGTCCTCGCCTGTAGCTGCCAATCCCAAACGTTTCATGATGGCCCAGGAATTATGCACATCCTGGTTGAAACACCGATGGTTTGACTTATGGCTGTGGTGGTGTTTCCTGAGACGTTAGCCAAAAGGATGATTTAGATGCATCGCGCGGCTGTGGTATGACGGTCCCTCAGATGTTGTTTAAACACAGGGTCTTCATTCTGAAGGTGGAGGAATGTCAAGGTACTGAGAGAAAAATCCATCACCAAACAGTTACATTTCTAACATGGCAGCCATGACACCTCCTTTACTAAACACTTGGAGATCATCATAATCACAAAAATGCTTCTACTTTAGTGTTATACCAAGTGGCTCAAGTTACTAACATCAGCAGCAGTGGAGTTGAAAAAAGAGATGCAAGATTATTGGGAGACAATAATTTTGGGTGACACAAGAGAGGAAGTCATGCCATTACGAAATTAATTTTTAGCACATTTTGGCAGGAATAATAAATAGAGGAACAATGTGCAGTTAGTTTAGGGAAGGTATGCACTGGTTGTCCTAGTCCATAATAGCAAGCAAGAAGTGCATCGATGCTGCAGAATGAAAGACTGGCTAACCTTCAGGATGACACTGCAATCACAGCGAACATGATTTTCACAGTTTTCAAGAAGAAAGAAGAACTTTTAAGAAAAGGGAGCCCAGTGCCTAAACTCCAACAAGGGAAAGAACAGAAATAAAATGAAGTTTAAAAAAAAAAAAAAAGCTGAGTTGTAAGAATGGCCTAATCTGTCAAAATTAGTAACTGGCATTTTTTTCTTTTTCAGACTGAAATATGAAACTTTTCTCCCAACCATTTTCTTGTAAATTTTATAACTTTCTAAACTTCACTAATAAATGTGCATTTTTCTTGTAAATTTGTGACTTTTATTTCAGAAATTTGAAAGTGTACATTTGCAGGTTTTTAGAAAAAAAAAACAAAACGAAAAAATATGGTAAACTCAAATACACAATAAACACTATTTGGTGTGTTCCTGTAAAAAACTACTGGTGTGACCCTTAACCTCTTGCACTCCGGGATACCGCGGGCGGTCACGTCTCTGCGTCCTAGTGCGTCTCAGTGCGCACTGAAAAAAAAAAGCTGCATTTCCGTTCTTCCAGTACAGACACAGCCGCGAACAAAAAGCCAAAGGAGTGTTTTGATTGGTTTAGATTTGACTGGCCTCTCATTCGACTAATAAGAGCCTTGAATTGGGTTTCTGAAACCTTGAAGCGCAAAACCGCAATAATGGAATCATGGTTTGACCGGGTCGAATGACCAGAACCACGAGTCCGTAACAAGCGGACCAGCTTGTTCGTCTGACAATGAGGAACAGATGTTCGCCAACGACACTGCTGTTGTGGACAGGTAAGTGTTACAAGCTAAATTATTCTTTATCACTGAAAATAGTAATAAAAATGACTTTTGACCGATCGGTAATTACAATGGTGCGTCATAGCCACATGACGGACCGTTGACGGACCGTTTTTTGTGTGCCAAGCTCCTCTGTAGCGGGGGGGGGGGGGGGGAGTTGTTATCCTCTACATTGCAGATATTTTAGTATAATTTTTATTGCACTGTAGGTTATTTTTTCTTGTAAAAAAAGGCCACACATTTTTTACGTGGCATGCTTCTTTGTGTGTGGGGGGCTTGTTTGTTCATGAATGAATAAACACCCCCCACACACACACGCGCACAGCCCTGAGTGTCACCTTTCATTAGAGCCCAAGATGGAGCTTCTATGTTTCAGCATTCAAAAGTTACAGACGTTTTTCCAAACTGTGCCATTTGGCACAATTTGGCACAGTTTAAAAACGCCTGGGAACAACCTGAGAAAAAAGCTGTGTAATATATTCATTTTTTGTGGTATTGTTACAAAATTTTGACCTCAGCTTGATAACACTTGGTTCTACATTTCTGTTGCATTTTCCAGCCAGTATTTGACAGCTGCGTGTTATTTGCAAGCATTTGTATCTAAAAAAACACCCAGGCAAACTTTATTTTCTTCAGATTCAGTATGTTTCGATGACTGTTACTCAGTGGCAGGAGCATTTAGAGAGATTATGACTGTTTTGCCAAAAAATTCAAAGTGTTTTCTTTTAAATGAGACCAACCCCATGAAGATGCTGCAAAGGGTTGAAGAACAGCTTTTGATTTACTTTGGGTATGTTATTTTTAGGCGTTTTTAGGGAAATTAACCAGAGTGCAAGGGGTTAATATCACTACACCTTACTGAAATAAAATAAGTCCTTATCAACTTTGAATAATATAAAGCCAGCAGTCATCAGCATAACAAGATAACATTGCTTTCACTTGAAAGTTCCAATTATATACCAAACCAGCCTGTTTTCTGACTGCAACATGGCAAGTTAAATTGAGGACATTAGGCAGTGACAGCTATTCAAGTGTGCTTCACTACTCTATATTACTGCATTACTGTAAACCAGGGGTCACCAACTAAAACTGCAAAAGGTCCGATAAGTCGGTCCTCCTCCCCAGCCGAGGTCCAAGGCATTTTTTTTTTCTATTCAAGACTTCTCCCTCCCACTGTGTGACAACTTGGCCCTTTTAAAGCAAAGTATTTGCAGTGACCCATGAATTTACTTCCAACATCTTTTATTGAAACAAATGGAAGAAAAATCAGATACATGGTGGGCAGTGGTGGCCTAATGGTTAGGGATGTGGACTGGTGAGTGGAGGGTTGCGGGTTTGATCCCTGGACCGGCAGGATTAGATCTGGGTGGGACAGATAATGTAGCACTGTTTGCCCCACCCTCCTTAACCCCACTGTGGTGCCCTTGAGCAAGGCCCTTAACCCCAACTGGAGCTGCTCAGTGGCCACAGGTCAGTCTGTGATTGTCCTGGGCGGCTTCCTGGTGTGAATGTGTGAGTGTGAACAGGGCGTCCTTGAAAAAGAGAAGTTTCGTCTCAATGGAACTACCCTGTATAAAGGTTAAATAAAAAAAAAATATATGGACAAATTTATCTCAAAATGTGCTTTTAAGAACTGTCATCCTTTCACTGACATTCTTTCAGAAGACCACAGCTGTCTTCAGACAGGCCAATATCATTTAACCTGCTTTCACACATTATTTTATTCAGCTCATGTTTTAGCTGCTTTTAGCTCTATATTAATATTTAAACAAAAACAATATTAAAATTAATTCTTTGTTCAATTTCAAACAAAATATAATAAAATCCTAAAAATGTTTTACAGGAGAATGCAAACTAATTTGTATTGCATCTTTAAAAAAAAGATTAATATCTAAAAAAACCCACTAACCACTGCCCTAACCACTGCAGTGGCACAGTGGTTAGCACTGTGGCAGCACAGCAACTCACCCTTGGCCATGGGATCCCTGGTTCGATCCCAGCCCCTGACCAACAGTGATCTGTGTGGAGTTTGCATGTTCTCCCCGTGTCTGCATGGGTTTACTCCAGGATTTCTCCGGTTTCCTCCCACAGGCCAAAAACATGGTGAAGGGTGAAGGGATAGCACCATACCATGGCTGCTTCATCCATCTAGGTGGATGCCCTGAAATTCCCCTCTGGGGATCGATAAAGTACACAAAATCAAAAAAAAAAAAAATCACAAAAAGTGCACCTTTTTTTCATTCATCCTGTTCGGGTTGCAGGGGGGCTGGAGCCTATCCCAGCATCTTTGGGCGAGAGGCAGGGTCCACCCTGGACAGATCGCCAGTCCATCACAGGGCCAACACAGAGAGACAGACAACCATTCACTCTCACAATCATACCTCAGGACAATATAGAATCCCCAGTTTTGATGACAATTAACCTAACTTGCATGTTTTTGGCATGTGGGAGGAAACCAGAGAAATCCCGGAGTAAACCCACGCAGACACGGGGAGAACATGCAAACTCCACACAGATCACTGTTGGTCGGGGGCTGGGATTGAACCCAGGATCCCCCAGCCAAGGGTGAGTTGCTGTGCTGCCGCAGTGCTAACCACTCCGCCACTGTGCCGCCCAAAAAGTGCACCTCTATACAATATTTTCAGTGCAGAAAAAAATGGTTTCAAACTAAGACAAAAAAAACGGCCACAAACTATAATTCCACAGGACAGAGTTCCTGCAACATTTTTTTTAAAATCTCCACAGTAAACTCTGTTACAGCATGGATGGAGCAGTAACTCTGTGGTTACAGGGAGAGGGGTGGTGGAACTTTTTATGTTCAGTAACACACAGAGCTTTTACTGAGTTTTTAAGTGGTACCAGCAAAGGTACTGTACATTCAGTTTAACAACAGCGCTTCTTTTTGTGGGTACAGACCTGAAAGGTCTGTCTGGGGTGGATGTCCTGGCTGTCATCCTTGTGTGTGTGTGTGTGTGTGTGTGTATGTGTGTGCGTGCACGCACCCGCAGTGAACTTGATTTTGCAACCCGCTGCATGCTCTCTGGAGTGGTTGGAGCCACAGAGTCTCTGCAGAGAGTGGCATTCGTGGGACAGCGAAGAGGGAGTCCGCAGCAGGAGGAGCGTGCCCAAGGGCTCGCGCCATAATCTGTTGGGCAGTTACTGATGCAGCAGTCCAGTTCAGCTTTTTCCACCTTTTTTCCCCCACCGAAATAAAAGTCTCCCTTTTCCCCATATTGTATCAAAAGGCTTCGGGGTCCGGACTGAAGACTCTCGGGGTCCGGTTCCAGACTGGAGTCCGCCAGTTGGTGACCCCTACTGTAAACTGTTTGTCACTGAAATCACTTTAAATATCATGGAGATTGCATTTAATAGAACTAGTACATACCCGTGCATACCCGTCCATGCCCATAGAAACCAAGTATAAGCAAGTATTTCTGCATGCACGTTGCTGAAGGGTCTCCTCCTGTCTCAGATGGCTGTGATGTTCACAGTCATGCCTACGGCGTACTGCTCAACCCTGAGGTGTTTCATGTTCACGGCATCTTTTCTGACGTGCAACAGTTCTCCTCACTTGCTGTCCATCTGGTGGGTCTTCTTCTTCTTCTTATTCTTCTTCATTCAGACCACTGGTTGAGGGATAGGTGCGTCGTAATTCCAGTTCATGGACAAGATCATGAAAATTGCTCTGAGCAAAAAATGGCTTTCAACCCTATTCAGGAAGACCCGTGCATGCCCATAGAAACCAAAAAAACTGGAGCACCCGGAGAAAATCAGCGCTTTGCTTGGCATTTTACACATTTGTAGTCATCATCATCATCGTCATAGCAGTCTGTCGGGGGCGACAATGACCATTTCATTTAGGTCTAATCAGATTCCTCCACGCAGCTCTGTCCTTCGCCCATTGCTGCCAGGAACTCCTGACCTTGTTAACCTGGCCGATGTCTGAGCCGGTATGAGTTGCTTTCTGATTGACCATTTCATGAAACTGCTTGCAAAGTATTTGGGTACTGCTAGCTTTTGCTGGACTAGCGGCACATTCTTGGCAGATAGAGGTATTGTCAGTGGCAAGGACAGGCCAAGACAAACTGACTCCAGTATCTGTTGCAGTGACTGTCCAGATGATAGGTTTGTTTATCTCTGCTCTTTGTGTAGTGCATGTCTCAACTGGTAATCCCGCCCTTCTGAGGGTGTGGAGGGTGAAACTGGACATCCTGGCAGAATTAAAAACAATATCTGTCACAAGTCTGTGGTGGACCACTCCCAGTTACACGGAGTGAGACTGGACATCCTGGTAGATAAGCACATCTTTCGCAAGGTCTGTGGTGGACTTTGCCAGTCGGTGCATCGTGGCATGCACTACACACACACACACACACACACACACATCTATGTCTATATATATATATATACAGTATATAGATATACATAGATATACATACACACATACAGGTAGACTGCCATTCTTCAAGGTTACGCATTTGTACTGTGTCAGCACCTCTTTAAAAACAACATTGCTCAGAAAGCGAGGCTTTTTCTTAGTTTCTTCATCTTGAGCAAGAATACGTAGACTGCTTGATCTGCTAACTCTGCTCACGGCAACGTAGAATTGGCCATGGCTGAAGAAATGTCTTGTGCAGAAAACAGCAACGCGCTGTAAAGACTGACCCTGTGACTCATTCACAGTCATGGCAAAGCAGGGTGTTACTGGAAACTGTTTACGTCACAAGGTGAATGGAAACATGTTGTCAGATGGTGTGAGTGTGATTCGTGGAATCAGGAGAGTGCGTCCAGCATTGACACCAATCACAGATGTTGCAACCAACAGGTGAGGCTGTACTTGTTCAATGATGTATCCTGAGCCATTGCAATGTCCGTTTTGTTGGTCAAATGTGCTGCTTCGAATGGGTGTGGTTTAAAGTAGTGTGTCCTATTGTTAATCGGGTGATGAGTAAGATTTCCAGATTTACTGCTTTGAATGGGTGTGGTTTAAAGTGCTGTGTCCTATTAATCAGGTTATATCTCTTCTTTGGTGAGTGATGGTCTATATGACAAATGATAAAGACATCAAGGCAGGCATCACAGGACATCATGCCTACATCCTAGGTAGCCAGTCTGATAGTTTATATGATGGCATCATGAATCCTATGTTGCCTGACATCATAGGACATCATGCAGGCATCATAGACCATCCTGTGATGTCCTGTGATGTCCTGTGATCGTGATACACAGACACACACACACACACAGATTTCTTGAATTTATAGTGATTAAAACTCACCACCGAATGTGGCACCCACATTTCTTAGATGTCATAATGTTAAATACAAACCCCAATTCCAATGAAGTTGGGATGTTGTGTAAAGCGTAAATAAAAACAGAATACAATGATATGCAAATCCCTTTCACTCTAATAAAATACACTACAAAGACAAAATATTTAATGTTCAAACTGATAAACTTTATTGTTTTTTGCAAATACTCCCATTTTATAATTTGATGCATGCAACACATTCCAAAAAAGGTGGGACAGGGTCAAGAAAAGATGGGGAAAGTTGAGGAATGCTAAAAACACCTTTCTGGAACATTCCACAGGTGAACAGGTTAATTGGAAACCGGTGAGTGTCATGATTGTGTATAAAAGGAGCATCCCTGAAAGACTCAGTCATTCTTCGTCACATCGTCGCCGAGATGAAGTCCCAGCTCCTGGACACAGTCCAAGGATGGGTGTTGTTTTCGCACATGGGGAGTTGTTCAGAGCTCCTTATGGGAACTTATACAGAGATACAGAGTGATAATAATCAAGTCAGTGGCGGTAATGCACCTGTAAACTGGTTGCCAACCGCCAATCAAATCTAAAAGAAGAAGACTCAGTCATTCACAAGCATGGACGGGGTGGGGTTCACCACTTTGTGAACAAATGCATGAGCAAATGGTCCAACAGTTTGTGAACCAAGTTTCTCAATGTTCAATTGCAAGGAATTCAAGGATTTCATCATCTACAGTCCATAAAATCATCAAAAGATTCAGACAATCTTGTGATATATTATGGAATTATAAAATTTCTGCACATAAGCAACAAGGCCGAAAACCAACATTGAATGCCCGTGACCTTCGATCCCTCAGGTGGCACTGCATTAAAAAAAAAAAACATTCTGTAAAGTATATTACTACGTGAGCTCAGGAACACTTTGGGAAAACCATTGTTTGTCGCTACATCTACAAGTGCAAGTTAAAATTCTAGCATGCAAAGCAAAAGCCATATACAGTACGTATCAACAACACCTACAAACACCACCAGTTGCTCTGGACCTGAGCTCATCTGAGATGGACTGGCACAAAGTGGAAAAGGGTGCTGTGGTCTGACAAATCCACATTTCAATTTGTTTTTGGAAATCATGGCTAAAGAGGCAAAGGACCATCCAGACTGTTAGCGCAAAGTTAAAAAGCCAGCATCTATGATGGTATGGGGGTGTGTTAGTGCCCATGGCATGGGTACCTTGCACATCTGTGAAGGCACCATTAATGTTGAATGGTACATACAGGTTTAGGAGCAACATATGCTACCATCCAAGAAACATCATTTTCAGAAACATCCCTGCTTATTTCAGCAAGACAATGCCAAGCCACAATCTGCATGTGTTATAACAGTGTGGCTTCGTAGTAAAAAAGTGCCTGTTTGCATTCCAGACCTGTCTCCCACTGAAAATATGTGGCACATTTTGAAGTGCAAAATACGACAATGAAGACCCTAGACTGTTGAGCAACTGAAGTCGTACATCAAGCAAGAAAGGGAAAGAATTCCACCTACGTACAAAGCTTCAACAATTGGTGTCCTCAGTTCCTAAATGCTTCTTCTTCTTTCAGCTGCTCCCTTTAGGGGTTGCCACAGTGGATCATCTGTCCACATCTCACCCTATCCCTTGCATCTTCCTCTGTAAAACCAACCCTCTCCATGTCCTCCTTCACTACTGTACATCCATGAATTTTCTCTGTCGTCTTTCTTTTTTCCTCCTGCCTGGCAGCTCCATCTTCAACATCCTTTGTCCAGTATATCCACTATTACTCCTCTGCACATGCCCAAGCCATCTCATCCTTGAATCTCTTGTCTTCAAACCGTACAACCTTAGCTATCCCTCTGATACACTCATTTCTAATCCTGTCCCTCCTAGTAACTCCCAGTGAAAATCTTAGCATCTTCAATTCTGCCACCTCCAGTTCCATTTCCTGTCTTTTTGTCAGCGCCACCATCTCCAAACCATACATCATTGCAGGTCTCACTACCATCTTGTAAATCTTCCCTTTCACTCTTGCTGCTACGCTTCTGTCACAAATCACCCCTGACACTCGTCTCCACCCATGCCACCCTGCCTGCACTCTCTTCCTCACCTCTCTTGTGCATTTTCCATTGCTTTGAATGGTTGACCCCAGGTATTTAAACCCATCTGCTTTCACCACCTCTATTCCTTCCATCTTCACCGTTACACCTGCCTCCCTCTCATTCACATTCATGTATTCTGTCTTGCTTCTACTGACTTTCATTCCTCTTCTCTCCAGAGCATACCTCCACCTCTCCAGGTTCTCTTCCACCTGCTCCATACTCTCACTACAGATCACAATGTCATCTGCAAACATCATGGTCCACGGAGACTCCTGCCTGACCTCATCTGTCAGCCTGTCCATCACCATGGCAAACAAGAAAGGGCTCACAGCCGATCCCTGATGTAACTCCACCCCTACCTTGAACTCATTTGTCACTCCTACAGTGCACTTCACCACCGTCTCGCTGTCCTCATACATGTCCTGCACCACCCTCACACACTTCTATGCCACTCCTGACTTTCTCATACAGTGCCACACTTCCTCTCTTGGCACCCTATCATATGCTTTCTCTAGATCTACAAAGACACAGTGTAACTCCTTCTGACCTTCTCTATACTTCTCCATCAACACTCGTAGAGCAAATATTGCATCTGTCGTACTCTTTCTTGGCATGAAACCGCATCGCAACCCACACACAGCAGGAGCTTCAGACCCTTATGGACCGCTTCTCCCAGGCATGCAAGGACTTCGGGCTTACCATCAGCCTGAAGAAGACTAACGTCTTGGCGCAAGGCACGGAAGTGCCACCAACCATCACCATTGACGACTACGAGCTGGAGGTCGTGAATCAGTTCACGTACCTGGGGTCCACGATCAGCAACAACCTCTCCCTTGATACAGAGATCAACAAGAGGATTGGAAAATCAGCCTTCACACTCGCTCGCCTCACCACACGAGTGTGGGAGAATCCCAAACTCTCTGTCAAGACGAAGATGGCAGTGTACAACGCCTGCGTCATCAGCACACTGCTCTATGGGAGTGAGACGTGGACAACATACGCCCGGCAGGAAAAGAGACTGAACTCCTTCCACTTGCGCTGCATTCGCCACATCCTGGACATATCCTGGCAGGACAAAGTGCCCAACACAGAAGTTCTGTCCCGCGCCGGCCTTCCCTCCATGTTCACTCTACTCAGACAGCACAGGCTCCACTGGCTAGGCCACGTTCACCGTATGGAGGATGGCAGAATCCCCAAAGACGTCCTCTATGGAGAACTGGCAACTGGCAAGAGAGACGTTGGCCGCCCACAGCTGCGTTTTAGAGACGTCTGCAAGAAAGACATGAAGGCCCTGGAGATCAACACAGAGTGCTGGGAGGACCTTGCAACGGACCGCTCCAAATGGAGAGGCACCCTGACCAGACAGCTCAAGGCGGGTGAAGAGAGACTGACTGCTGCTGCAGATGAAAAAAGGACCCGCAGGAAGAACCGCCACAGACCCAGCAGCACGGAGACCACCCACAAGTGCGACCTGTGTGACAGGGACTGCCATTCGCGCATTGGCCTGTTGAGCCACAGGCGGTGCTGTTCCAGCAGAGTAGACGTTTAGGATTCTCTTCCATGGTCATCATAGACCGACGGAGGCCGACGGACGTACTCTTTCTTGGCATGAAACTGTACTGCTGCTCACTAATTGTCACCTTTCCTCTTAACCTGGCTTCAACAATTCTTTCCCATATCTTCATAGTGTGGTTGATCAACTTTATGCCTCTGTAGTTACTACAGCTCTGAGCATCACCCTTGCTCTTGAAAATTGGTACCAAAACACTTCTTCTCCACTCCTCAGGCATCCTCTCACTCTCCAAGATTGTGTTAAACAATCTGGTTAAAAAGTCCACTGCCATCTCTCCTAAACATCTCCATACTTCCACAGGTATGTCATCTGGACAAACCGCCTTTCCATTCTTCATCCTCTTCAAAGCTGCCCTCACTTCCACCTTGCTAATCCTTTGGACTTTGTTCAATATCTTTCCTTCGTCCATCCTCCTCTCTCATTTTCTTTATTCATCAGCTCTTCAAAGTACTCCTTCCACCTTCTCAACACATTCGTCATTTGTTAGTTCATTACCATTTCTGTCCTTAATCAATCTAACCAGCTGCACATCCTTTCCAGCTTGATCTCTCTGTCTAGCCAATTGATACAACTCCTTTTCTCCTTCCTTAGTGTCCAGCCTCTCATTACTATGTGCCTTTTCTATGTACCTTTTCCACCTCTCTCTTAGCCATGTGCCTAGATTCCAAATACTCCTGTCTACTTTCTTCATCTCTCTGACTATCCTATTTTTTCTTTAACCTCTTCCTTTGAATACTGTCCTGTATCTCCTCATTCCACCAACAAGTCTCCTTGCTTTCCTTCCTCTGTCCACTGGATACACCACATACCTTTCTGTCCGTTTCACTCAATACTTTTGCTGTACTTTCCCAGTCATCTGGTAATTCTTCCCTACCACCCAGAGTCTGTATCAACTCCTTCCTGAACTCTGTGCAACCTTTTTCCTTCTATAACTTCCCCCACTTAATCTTTGGCTCTGCCTTCACTCTCTACCTCTTCTTGCTTTCCAAAGTCATCCTACAGACTACCATCCAATGCTGTCTAGCTACATTCTCCGCTGCCACCACCTTGCAGTCTACTATCTCTTTCATATTTCTCCTTCTGCATAAGATGTAGTCCACCTGTGTGCACCTTCCACCACTCTTGCAAGTCACCCTATGTTCCTCTCTCTTCTTAAAGTACTGAATGTGTTCACCACAGCCATTTCCATCTTTTTAGCAAAATCCACAACCATCTGTCCTTCCACATTTCTCTCCTTAAGACCATATCTATCCAGGACCTCCTCAGCACCTCTGTTCTCTTCACCTACATGTCCATTAAAGTCCGCTCCAATCATCACTCTCTCCCCCCTGGAAACACTCTCTACCACTTCATCCAAATTACTCCAGAATTCCTCTTTCTCTTCTACCTGACATTCAACTTGTGGGACATGCACCCTGACAACATTCAACATCACACCTTTGACTTCAAGCTTTAAAATCATGATTCTGACTCCCTCTTTACCTCCTGAACACTCTTGGCATACTCTTCCTTCAAGATTACTCCTACTCCATTTCTCTTCCTATCTACACCATGGTAGAACAGTTTAAATCCCCCTCCAGTGCTCCTAGCTTTGCTTCCCTTCCATCTGGTTTCTTGAATACAGTTTATCTACCTTTCTTCTCTTCATCATATCAGCCAACTCTCTGCCTTTACCAGTCATAGTCCCTACATTTAACATCCCTACTCTCACCTCCACACTTCTACCTTTCCTTTTTTCTCTCTCTCTCTCTCCTAACAAGCCTTCCCCCTTTCCTCCTCCTTGATCTTCGACCAGCAGTTGTCCAATTTCCACCAGCACCCTGTCGGTTAACAGCACTGGTGATGGTAGTGGTTAACCCAGGCCTCGACTGATCCAGTATAGAAGTCTTGTTCTTGTTTGTCATGATCTGCATGTCTGATTTGGCAAAGGTTTTACGTCGGATGCACTTCCTGACACAGCCCTCCCCATTTACCCAGATTTGGGACCGGCACTAGGCATACACTGGCTTGGGGTGTCAGGGGTGTCAGGGAGGGATAGCACCTCTGACGGGGCAACAGTCGCACCTTCGGGTGGTTGGTCTGCTTTGGTTCTCACTTGGCACTCAACTCTCACCTGTGGCTCCAAGTAGCTGTTTGCATGCAATAGCAGCCACACCCCAATAACCGCTTCGACTGGCGGGCGGAACCAGGTGAGGTTAGCCGACAGGTTTGCAACCCTCAGTGAGGTAGGGCTTGTCTACCCTTGCATGTGTAGACTGGACCTGGCGGACTGCATGGAGAAAACCACCAGACTGGCTCAATGGGCAGGAAGGCAGACCCAGCTAAGCATTGTGGAGCACAACTAGGGCACAGTGAGACATGTATGACACTGTGGGCCATCCACTGTGTCCTAATCTATCTCCAGCCGTCTTGACTATGTCTTGCCACTGGATTCAGATAGGCCGGGATGAGACAGTGAGGCTGACAACCCTGCACAACTTTCCCTCATTTAAATCAAATTCACGCATAAGTCAAGACACCCCCTCATGGATCGTCACCTTATCGTGGTGGGGGGGTTTGCGTGCCCCAGTGATCCCAGGAGCTATGTTGTCCGGGGCAATTTGCCTCTGATAGGGTCTCCCAAGACAAACTGGTCCTGGGCGAAGGGCCAGACGAAGAACGATCCAACAGACTCTCATGATAAATTGTATATCAAGGATTCAGTGTACCCCGCCCGGTATGGGGTTACCGGGGCCCCACCCTGGAGCCAGGCCTGGGGGAGGGGCTCGAAGGCTAGCGTCTGGTGGCCGGGTTTCCACCCATGGGACCCGGCCGGGCTCAGCCCGAAGGAGTTACATGGGTCCGCCCTCCAGTAGGTTCACCACCTGCAGGAGGGATCATGGAAGTCCGGTGCTATGTGGATTAGGTGGCAGTCAAAGGCGGAGACCTTGGCGGACTGATCCCAAGCTTTCTAAACTGGCTTTTGGTACGTGGAATGTCACCTCTCTGGTGGGGAAGGAACCTGAGCTGGTGTACGAGATTGAGCGATACCGGCTAGATATAGTCGGCCTCACCTCAACACACAGCTCCGGTTCCGGAACCAGTCTCCTGGAGAGGGGCTGGAGCTTGGCCTTTTCTGGAGTTGCCCCGGGCGAGAGGCGACGAGCAGGGGTAGGTATTCTTGTATCGCCCCACCTTGCTGCCTCTATATTGGAGTTTTCCCCGGTGGACGAAAGGGTTGCTTCCCTGCGCCTTCGGGTTGGGAAACGGGTCCTGACCATCATTTGTGCCTATGCACCAAATGATGTTTCAGAGTACCCACCCTTTTTGGAGTCTGTGACTGGGGTGCTGGAGGGTGCTCCTCCTGGAGACTCCATTGTCCTACTGGGGGACTTCAATGCGCACGTGGGCAACGACAGTGAAACCTGGAGGGGGGTGATTGGGAGGAACGGCCTGCCCGATCTGAACCCGAGTGGTGTTCAGTTATTGGACTTCTGTGCTAACCACAGTCTGTCTATAACGAACACCATGTTCAAGCATAAGGGTGTCCATATGTGCACCTGGCACCAGGACACCCTAGGCCGCAGGTCGATGATCGATTTTGTTATCGTATCATCAGACCTGCGACCGTATGTCTTGGACACCCGAGTGAAGAGAGGTGCAGAGCTGTCAACTGATCACCACCTGGTGGTGAGTTGGATCCGATGGCAGGGGAGGAAGCCATTCAGACCTGGTAGACCCAAACGTATAGTGAGGGTGTGCTGGGAGCGTCTGGCTGAGGCCCCTGTCCGGGAGGTCTTCAACTCCCACCTCCGGAAGAACTTCAACCACATTCCAAGGGAGTCTGGAGACATGGAGTCTGAATGGGCCATGTTCTCCACCTCTGTTGTTGAAGCGGCAGCCCAGAGCTGCGGCCGCAAGGTGGTCGGTGCATCTCGTGGTGGCAACCCCCGAACCAAGTGGTGGACACCAGTGGTGAGGGGGGCCATTAAGCTGAAGAAGGAGTCCTATCAAGCTTGGTTGGCTTGTGGGACTCCCGAAGCAGCTGAGGTGTACCGGCAGGCTAAGCGGAGTGCAGCTCGGGTGGTTGCTGAAGCAAAAACCCGGGTATGGGAGGAGTTCGGTGAGGCCATGGAACAAGACTTTCGGTCGGCTTCAAAGAGATTCTGGCAAACTGTTCGGCGGCTCAGGAGGGGAAAGCAGCTCCCCGTCCACACTGTGTATGGTGCGGATGGGACACTGTTGACTTCAACTGGGGATATCGTCGGGCGGTGGAAGGAATACTTCGAGGATCTCCTCAATCCCACTGATACGCCTTCCACAGAGGAAGCAGGGTTTGGGGACGAGGGGGATGACTCGCCTATCACAGGGGCTGAGGTCGCCAAGGTGGTTAAAAATCTCCTTGGTGGCCGGGCCCCGGGGGTGGACGAGATTCGCCCCGAGTACCTCAAGGCCCTGGATGTTGTTGGGTTGTCATGGTTGACACGCCTCTGCAACATTGCGTGGAGGTCGGGGGCAGTGCCTTTGGCATGGCAAACCGGGGTGGTGGTTCCTCTCTTCAAAAAAGGGGACCGGAGGGTGTGCTCCAACTTTAGAGGGATCACACTCCTCAGCCTCCCTGGGAAGGTCTATGCCAAGGTACTGGAGAGGAGAGTCCGGCCGTTGGTCGAACCTCGGATTCAGGAGGAGCAATGTGGTTTTCGTCCTGGCCGTGGCACATCGGACCAGCTCTTTACCCTCTCGAGAATTCTTGAGGGTTCGTGGGAGTTTGCCCAACCAGTTTACATGTGTTTTGTGGACTTGGAGAAGGCATTTGACCGCGTCCCTCGTGGATTTTTGTGGGGGGTGCTTCGGGAGTATGGGGTATCGGGCTTGTTGTTACGAGCTATTCGGTCTCTGTACGACCGTTGTGAGAGTTTAGTTCGCATTGCCAACACTCGGTCGGAGTCATTCCCAGTGAGAGTTGGACTCCGCCAGGGCTGCCCTTTGTCACCGGTCCTGTTCATAATTTTTATGGACAGGATTTCTAGGCGCAGCCAGGGAATGGAGGGTGTCATGCTTGGTGACCACAGGATCTCATCTCTGTTGTTTGCAGATGATGTTGTCCTGTTGGCTTCATCCAGCAATGACCTACAGCTCTTGCTGGGACGGTTTGCCGCTGAGTGTGAAGCGGCTGGGATGAGAATCAGCACCTCCAAGTCCGAGTCCATGGTCCTCAGCCGGAAAAAGGTGGATTGTCCTCTCCGGGTTGGGGACAGGCTCCTGCCCCAAGTGGAGGAGTTTAAGTATCTTGGGGTCTTGTTCACGAGTGAGGGGAAAATGGAGCGAGAGATCGACAGACGGATTGGAGCAGCATCTGCAGTGATGCGGACGTTGTACCGGTCTGTTGTGGTGAAGAGGGAGCTTAGTTCTAAGGCAAAGCTGTCGATTTACCAGTCAATCTACGTTCCTACTCTCACCTATGGTCACGAGCTTTGGGTAATGACCGAAAGAACGAGATCGCGGATACAAGCGGCTGAAATGAGCTTTCTCCGTAGGATTGCTGGACTCACCCTCAGAGATAGGGTGAGGAGCTCAGTCATCCGGGAGAGGCTCAGAGTAGAACCGCTGCTCCTCCACATTGAAAGGAGTCAGTTGAGGTGGTATGGGCATCTGATTAGGATGCCTCCTGGACGCCTCCCACTTGAGGTGTTTCAGGCACGTCCCACTGGGAGGAGACCCCGGGGCAGACCCAGGACTCGGTGGAGAGACTATGTCTCCCAGCTGGTCTGGGAACGCCTTGGTATCCCCTCTGAAGAGCTGGAGCAGGTGGCTGGGGAGAGGGAAGTCTGGGCTTCTCTGCTTGAACTGCTGCCTCCGCGACCCGGACCTCCGGAAAAGCGGTAGAAGATGGATGGATGGATGGATGGAAGTCAAGACATCACCCCTCCATCATCCGCCCCCCCATTTCCTTCTCATTTTCCCCCTTCTTCCTCCAAGTCCTGTGGCGATGGCAAGTGACAAAGCAGCAGGTGCGGATACACTGGAAGCTGTAGTCAGTCCCACACACAGGCGGCCCAGGGCATAGGGTCGCTCTCTTCAGGAACGAAGCATCAGTGGAGTTCGGCAGCCCCCTGGGTGTCTGAGCAGACCTCTTTAGGATTCGCTCTGCTCACCTCCATGGTCTGAGGAAAGGGCTAGAAAAGGTGCCCTAAACATAGCCTGCCTCACTACACCCTGGCCAGCAAGCCACGGCTGGCGGGGGGTCCCACCCTAGTGGTCAAAATCCTCAGAAGAAATCAACTAAGGTTACGTCACTCACCATTGGCACTTGGAATGTGAAAACACTCATGGACAGCTCTAAAGTGGACAGACCTGAGAGATGGACAGCACTTGTCGCAAGAGAACTCAGCAAGTCCAACATCCACACCGCAGCTGTGAGCGAGACCAGGTTTGCAGGCGAAGGCCAGCTGACAGAAGTCAATGCCCGCTACACCTTTTTCTGGAGCGGCCGAGGCAGCGATGAACGCCATGTAGCAGGAGTGGGTTTCGCGATCAGATCCAGTCTGTTCAGCAAGCTTACCAGCCTCCCCAAAGGAACCAACGACCACCTTATGACCCTGCGGTTTCCCCTTTGAGGAAAACGCCATGCCACATTCATCAGTGCATATGCTTCCACCATGACGAACGTAGATGAGTTCAAAGACAAGTTTTATGAGGACTTAGAGACTCTCATTGAAGGCATACCGAAGGAGGACAAACTCATTGTTGTTGACTTTAACGGCAGAGTTGGTACAGACTACCAGACTTGGAAGGGAGTCCTTGGGAGAAATGGAGTTGGAAAGTGTAACAGCAACGATCTTCTCCTGTTGAAGACATGCACCTCTCATGACCTTCTGATCACTAATACCATCTACCACTTGCCAAATCGCAATATGACCTCCTGGATGCATCCACGCAGCAAGCATTGGCATCTGATCGATTACATCATTTTGAGAAGGAGAGACAGGCAGGATGTTAGAGTGACGAGGGCGATGTGTGGCGCAGACTGCTGGACAGATCACAGACTCATTGGTGTCCACAGGGGAAAAAGGCAAACAAGTGACTCAACGTCAGCAAGCCAGAACAGCACTCTGTGCAACAGAACCTCAGTGAGGACCTGGACAAGACTGGTTAGATGAAAATGATGAGGACATCCAAAGGCTGCTTGATGAGAAGCGTAAAGCCTACAGAGCATACCAGCAAGACAGCAGTTCTCCCTCTAAGAAGGCAACATTCAACTCCGTCAAAGGAAAGGCGCAGACAAAGCTCAGAGAGATGCAAGATTCCTGGCTTAGCAAAAAGGCAGATGAAATACAGCAACAACCCCAAACGCTTCTATGATGCCCTTAAGACCATCTACGGGCCTCAGTCTTCTGGAACATCACCACTGCTCAGTGCTGATGGGTCCACTCTCCTCACTGACAAGAACACAGTACTGGAAAGATGGGCAGAACATTTCAGCAGCATCCTGAACAGACCTTCGTCCATCAATGCAGAAGCCATCACTCGCATGCCCCAAGTAGAGGTGAACACGTCTCTGGCAGAACTTCCAACGGAATCAGAAGTCCAAAAACCGATCAAATTCCTTTCCAACGGCAAAGCACCAGGCTCTGACTCCATTCCAGCTGAAATCTATAAGGCAGGAGGACCAATTCTAATACAGAAAACTACCACGCTCTTTCAGACCCTGTGGCAGCAGGAAGCTATCCTCCAGGAGCTTAACCACTTGCGCTCCGTTGTTCCGCGGGCAGGCAAGTCTCTGCGTCCTATGACGCATGATAAGGATATTGATGGTGGTGGTGTAGGTGGTGTGCCCTCCAAGCGCCACTGAAAAAAAAATCTGCAAACACAGCCGCGAACAGATTAGTTCATCTGATTGACCTCTCATTCGACTAATAAGAGCCTTGAATTGGGTTTCTGAAACCTTGAAGAACCAATGAATGAAAATCTAGGAAGGAGGACCCGCCTCCCAACGCTTTGAATGCAGTGAGCCAATTGAAGCAGAGAAGTTCGTGAGCTGTTTTTTTTTAAGGCTGGGTGAAGACTGGCTGCTGCAGCGGATCAAAAAAGGACACAGGAAGAGCTCCACAGACCCAGCAGCATGGAGACCATCCACAAATGCAACCTGTGTGACAGGGAGTGCCATTCGTGGATTGGCATGTAAGGCCACAGGCGGTGCTTATTTTGTATTGGTTCCAGCAGAGTAGACGTTATGATTTCTTCCATGGTGATCATAGACCGACGGAGGCTGACGACGAAGGCTGAGTGACACACACGCCTTCGCCAGTCTTTTTTTAATTACCTCCGCCAGGCCGAAAGGCCAGGAGGAGGTAATGTTTTTGCCGGGGTTTGTCTGTGTGTTTGTCTGTGTGTTTGTCTGTGTGTCTGTTTGTCTGTTGGTTAGCAAGATAACTCAAAAACTTTTGGACGGATTTTAATGAAACTTTCAGGCGTTGTTGGAAATGGTACAAGGAAGAACTGATTAAATTTTGGGGATGATCCGCATCACCGTCTGCATACAGGAATTTTTTAAAGCATTTTTCCACACTGTGACATACGGCCATTTTCAACATCTGTGCAGGCGCAATGGAGGGCGCTGGGCGTCGTGTCTGACCAACACAAACTCCGCCTTCTTCGGAGGCGGAGTTTGTGTTGGTGCGGAAAACACTGGTGGCCTGGGCCCCCCAGCGTGCCTGTGCCAGCCATAGGCGCTGCGCACATTGCGCTGGTCGTCGTGTCTGACCAACACAAACTCCGCGTTCTTCAACGCACACGGAAAATACTGCTGGCCTGGGCCCGCCAGCGTGCCTGTTTTTGCGCCACGCTG
Organism: Pholidichthys leucotaenia; assembly: GCA_020510985.1. Taxonomy (NCBI): domain Eukaryota; kingdom Metazoa; phylum Chordata; class Actinopteri; order Cichliformes; family Pholidichthyidae; genus Pholidichthys; species Pholidichthys leucotaenia. The sequence goes on from CM035844.1 coordinate 108,026,221, forward strand.
CAAAACCTGACACGGCCACCTGTCCGCCGCCCGATTATTTGCCACAAATTCCCCGCCCAGCTATAGGCGCTGCGTAAAAACGACCGCTCTGCCGGGGAAGACTCTAAATTCTGTTTTGCTGCGGAGCGCAACCCCAATATAATATAAAACCCACGGCAACCTGTCTAACCAATCTGCATCCGTCAGTGGAGGAGATGGACACACCAACACTTCAGTTTATTACCTCCGCCAAGGAGGCAATGCTTTTACAACCGTAAAACGGGGCTATAAGGGACGGCGGGGTAATATGGGACACTTTTCTAAATGTAATTCTGCTTTTTTAATTTTGCTTCCGCCTAGATTTGATGAAGGATTCATGGATATTTCACAATAACAACACAACTCAGCATCCTGCTCAAAATAAAAAAAGCAGAATTACATTTAAAACATTTCCCACGAAAGTGTCCCTTATTAATCCGCCGTCCCTTATAGCCCCGTTTTACACTACTGAACCACTAATCCTATCACTATCACATTGATTGTCATTCATTAATTGTCTGTTTATTGCACTGTCCATGTCAAATAAACAAATAATCATTGTGAATCCAATTGCTAGTCATATCTTTTCATGCTCAGGGAATCTGAAAACGTACACACAAACACTGTATGGGGGGAACTGTGCCGCTTGGCGGAGGTCTGCGCTCTCCGAGTGCTTTTCTAGTTACTACTGTTATTTGTTTTGAAAAATCGTTCGCCAAAAACCGCAATCATGGAAGCACAAAACCGCAATAATGGAATTATGTTTTGATTGAGTCGCGAGACCAGAACCAGAGCGGACCAGCGTCGCGTTCGTCTCACAATGAGGAAGACAAGTTTGCCCAGACTCCGCTGTGAAGAGGTAAGGTGTTATAAGCTAAATTATTCTCTATCCCTGAAAATTGTAATCCAAAATGACTTTTGACCAATCAGTAAATTACAGCTGTGCGGTTCACGAAGTCTGAAGTTCGTGCGCCGCGGTACAAGGGGTTGCTTGCAGTGTACAGGCTGTGAACGCCCCCCCACCCCCGCTATTCTTCTGCAGCGAGGGGGGGGGGGAGCCACGGTGACTGCACTGCTGTCCTACATCACCACATAAGGCTAATCCGTTGTGTAGTGATGGGGGGGGGACAACCCCCCCACACACACACACAGTAGCGAGGGGGGGGGGGCCGCTGTGACAGCGTTGCTGTAGAAACATGCAACGAGTGTAATCTCATGTAGCGAGGGCCGAACTCTGTCCTTGGTAGCGGGGGGGGGGGGACGACCCCCCCCCCCCACACACACACACACACACAGACACAGCCCTGAGTGTAACCTTTCCTTTGAGCCTAAAATGAAGCTTCTACATTGAATCATTCAAAAGTTACAGACGTTTTTCCAAACTGTGCCATTTGGCACAATTTGCCACAGTTCCAAAACGCCTGGGAACAGCCTGAGAACAAAGCTGTGTAAAATATTCATTTTTTGTGGTATTGTTACCAAATTTGGATCTCAGCTGGATAACACTTGGTTCTACATTTCTGTTGCATTTTCCAGCCGGATCGGACAGCTGTGTTATTTACAAGCATTTGTATCCAAAAAAACACTGTGTCCAAATTTTTTTTCTTCAAGTTCAGTATGTTTAGATGACTGTAACTCAGTGGCCGGAGCACATAGAGAGATTATGTTTTTTTGCCAAAAAATTCAAAGTGTTTTCTTTTAAATGAGACCAACCCCATGAAGATGCTGCAAAGGGTTGAAGAACAGCTTTCGATTTACTTTGGGCACATTATTTTTTGGCATTTTTAGGAAAATTGCCCGGAGTGCAAGTGGTTAAGGATGCCTCTGTTGTCCATCTCTACAAGAGAAAATGAAACAGGCAGTCCTGCGACAACCATCGTGGGATCTCTCTCCTCGCCATTGCTGGTAAGATTCTTGCAAGAGTCCTTCTCAACCGCCTTATTCAGCATATGGAAGACGGTCACCTGCCATGATCCTCGCCGCACACCAACTTCAGGAGAAGTATTGAGCAGAACAGGGACCTCTACACAACATTTGTAGATCTGACCAAGGCTTTTGATACCGTCAGTCGTGAGAAGCTCTGGAGGATCATGGCGAAGTTCGGCTGCCCTGACAAGTTCATCAGCATGGTGCGCCAGTTCCATGACGGCATGCTTACTCGAGTACTGAATGATGGAGACTCCTCCAGAGCTTTCCCAGTCACCAACGGGGTCAAGCAGGGCTGTATACTCGTGCCCACACTTTTCAGTATGCTGTTCACAGCCATGCTGTCTGGTACCTTCTGCGATGATGAAGAAAGCGCCATCAGGATCAGGTACAGGATGGACGGCAAGCTCTTCAACTTGTGGAGGCTCCAAGTCAAAACCAAGGTGGAAGGGGACTCAGTGCGTGACTTTCTTTTCACAGATGACTGCACACTCAACGCCGCTACAGAGGCCCAGATGCAGCAGAGCATGAACTGCTTCTCCACTGCTTGCGACAACTTTGGGCTCACAATCAATATGAAGAAAGCTAAGGTCCTGCACCAACCTGCACCGCAGAAGACTTACGTGGAACCAGCCATCATTGTCAATGGGGAGACCCTCAAGGCTGTCAACAAGTTCACGTACCTTGGCAGTACACTCTCTAGGTCTGTCAACATTAACGATGAGGTCGATTCGCACATTGCCAAGGCAAGCTCAGCATTCAGACGGCTACGTGCAACAGTGTGGGAAAGGAGAGGCATCAGGCTGACATCAAAACTGAGGGTGTACAAGGCAGTTGTTCTGCCTTCCCGACTGTGCACCTGTGAGACCTGGACAGTCTATGAGCACCATGCCAGAAAAGCTAAACCACTTCCACCTGAACTGCCTCAGAAAGCTCCTGAAGATCATCTGGCAGGACAAAATCCCTGACACAGAGGTCCTCCCTGAGCTGAGCTGCCTAGCATCTACACCCTGCTCAAGAAAGGCCAGATTAGGTGGGCTGGCCACCTTGTTCGCATGCCTGACTCACGTCTACCAAAGAGATTGTTCTACGGCAGGGGTGTCCAACCATGTGCCATGGAGAGCCAAGACCCTGCAGGTTTTCTCTTCTACCCAGTCTCTTCAGCAGGTGTTTTCACTTATCAGCAATCAGTGGGAAGAAGTTCACTGAAATCTGCTGTTGAAGACACTGGTTAGAGGTAAAACCTGCAGGGTCTTGGCTCTCCATGGCACATGGTTGGACACCCCTGTTCTACGGCAAATTAGCAGAGGGCAGATGTTCACAAGGTGGTCAGAAGAAGCACTAGAAAGACACTCTTAAGGCCTCCCTGAAGAGCTTTGACATCAGTCCCGACACCTGGGAGACCCCAGAGCTAGATTGACCAGACTGGCGTAGATGAACCAGCAAAGACCCTGCCTCCTTTGAGCTGAACAGGATTGCCAAGGCCCAGAGAAAACGTGAGCTTCACAAGTCCAGAGCCACCTCTGTATCTTCTGCCCGCGTAGACCACCTGTGCCCGACCTGCGGCAGAGCCTTCCGTGCCCGTATTGGACTGATCAGCTACAGCCAGACACACTGCACCCAGTCCTCTTCCCTGTGATGTCCTTGGTCATCGTTCAGAAAGACGGACAAACAACAACACTGGCTTGTGCACCCCCTGTGGCTGGGTTTCCTTAAATGCTTATTGAGGGTTGTTATTGAGTGGTGTTAATAGGAAAGCTGATGAAACACAGTGATAAACATGCCCCTGTCCCAGATTTTTTCAAACGTGTTGCAGCCATCAAATTCAAAATGAGTCAATAGTTGTACAAATCAAAGCTTATCAATTTGAACATTAAATATCTTGTCTTTGTAGTGTATTCAATTGAATATAAGTTGAAAAATATTTGCAAATCCTTGTGTTCTGTTTTTATTTATATTTTACACGACATCCCAACTTCATTGGAATTGGGGTTTGAAGATAACCATTCCATCCACACTGGTGACTAACATTAATCTTTTGAAAAGGTTATTTATGGTGTTGGACTTCTCCACCCAGGGAACAATGGACCGAAAGAGGAGGTGTCACCGGCGGGTATCAGACAGGACAGTAAGGACTGTGCGCCCCACGGGGAGAGGAATAAAATGCTGGTGCTGCTAGGACAAGAAGAGTGTTGAAGCGGCGGCTGCGTTATGTTAATGTGCCACACAGTTCTTTGTTCAAACAACAATGTGTTATGGTCGGAAGTTTCGGGTCTCGATGCATGGAAATAAAGTTATAAAAGAGGACTGCACAGAGACCTGGGCATCTCTTTTGCTGTAAAATATGCTGGAGAAAGAATACAGTAATTGTGTTGTCCAGCTAATTGTTTCACCTGCCTCCTTTCTCCACATTGGTGACCCGAAGACGTGCCATGGAAAGCGAGCCAAGCACCGCCCTGGAGACTGCCTGGAGGGAGGGCACCAGCGCTGTGTGTGTGGTCCCAATCGAGCTCCCAGGCTTCAGGCTTCACAACCCCACCGCGTGGTTTTTGCACATAGAAGCCCAGTTCACACTCCGTGGGATAACAACGGATGATACCAGGTATTACTATGTGGTCGCTGCACTGGATGCGCCTGCTCCAGGAGCCGCCGGCCCAAGGAAATTATGAGGCGCTCAAGAGGATGCTTCTCCAGCGCTATACCCTTTCTGACAGTGAGAGGGTAGAGAGGCTCTTAATGCGTTTGGAGTTAGGGGACAAATCAGCAGTGGAGCTGATGGAGAGCATGTTGGTGCTGAGGGGGAAGGATGACGAATCCTTCCTGTTTGCCCACTTGTTCCTCAGGAACCTACCGGCTACAGCGAGGGCAATCCTCGCCAACTCGCCGCGGCTAGTTGCTAAGGACTACTGCGCCCTGGCACAGGAAGTGGACCACATCCTTTTGGCGACCAGAACTCTCAGTGTGCAGACAGTGGCACCAGCATCCTTGAGGGACTCCAGCGAGGTTAAGGAGCTGTTCGTGGTAGCCGGGACGGACACCAGAAGACGAAGGAATGGGGCAATTTGTTTTTATCATTGCCGTTTCGGCTCGAATACCCAACGCTGCCGGTCGTCATGCCAATTCAAGAAGCCGGGAAGACGGCACTTTCAGAATTCAGTGGCAGCTGCAACCGATGGCGACAGGAACAGACTGCTTTACGTCATGGACACACATTCGGGGAGATGGTTTTTGGTGGACTCCGGCTCCCAGAAGAGCCTCATCCTACTGGTCAACGGAGACAGGGTGGCAGGACACAACGGTCCCCAGCTCACGGCCACCACAGGATCCACTGTCAGGACATTTGGCGAGCAGACACTGATGACATGCTTACACGGAAGCAACTTTCAGTGGGACTTTGTGATAGCTGCATGTTCCGGCCCCATTTTAGGAGCAGATTTTCTATGTGCTTATGGATTGTTATGCCGTTTTTCCACTAGCCCAGTTCGACTCGCCTCTTTTTGTTACTACTCGTTTCGGCTGCGGTTGTGTCTCCATAGCATCTTGCTAATAGGAGAATAGTGGATGCTGTCTCTTTTACCTCACTGCCCTGCACAGCTCGGGGAGCTGAGTTGACAACACTGGCTAACATTATAGCTCTAGGGGGTAAGTACCAACATTTGCTTGCACAGTTCCCAGCACTCATGGTCCCGACTTTTTCAGCTACGGTAACGAAACACGGGGTCGAGCATTTTATAATGACAAAAGGCCTGCTGGTGTTTGTGCGTCCTCGGCATTTGGACACAGCTAAACTGGCCAGCGCATGAGAGAAGTTTGCCCACTTAGAGCAGCTGGGCATCATCAGGTGCTCCAACAGCCCGTGGGCATCCCCGCTACACATGGTGCCTGAAGCCAATGGGTCATGGCAACCATGTGGCGATTTCCGGCGCTTGAACAATGCTATGGAACACGATTGCTATACTATTCCACACATCCAGGATTTTTCCGTGGACCTGGCTGGGGCGCGTGTTTTTTCCAAAGAGGATCTGGTTTGCGGTTACCACCAGGACCCGGTGTGCGTGGAAGACGTTCCACAAACAGCGGTAATAACTCCTTTTGGCCTTTTTGAGTTTTTACACATGCCGTTTGTACTAAAAGGTGCGGCGCAGCCCTTCCAGAGGATGATGGACACAGTGCTTCATGACTTGTCCTTTGTTTTTGTCTACTTAAACGACATTCTGGTAGCCAGCGCTTCCGAGGAGGAGCGCATCGCCCATCTCAGGACAGTTTTCCAGAGGTTGGAAGCGCACAGGCTGATAGTTGAAGTGTCAGTTCAGTGTGCCAGTGATTGACTTTTTGGGCCACCGCATTTCGCTGGAGGGCGCAATCCCGTTACCGGACAAAGTGCGCTGTGTCGGACTTTCCGCATCTGCAGACCGTGAGAGCACTACAGGAGTTTTTGGGAATGGTTAATTTTTATAACCGTTTCCTTCCCTGGGCAGCCCAGCTGATGCAGCCGTTGTACGCCGTGCTTAAAAAAAAGAAGCCCGTGGAAGCCATCGACTGGACTCCCGAGCGAGTCCAGGCTTTTACTAACGCCAAAACAGCGCTTGCGGATGCCGTGTTGTTAGCACACCTGGACCCGTCTGCACGGATAGCGCTCACTACAGACGCGTCTGACATTGCCATAGGGTCAGCAGTGGAGCAGTGCATCTCAGGTTCATGGCAGCCGCTTGCATTTTTCAGCCGCACTTTGTGCGACAACGAATGCAAATACAGTGTGTTCGATAGAGAATTGTTGGCTCTCCGCCTGGCGACGCGCCATTTCCAGTTCTGGCAGGAGGGGCGCGAGTTCACCGCGTTCGTGGACCATAAGCCGCTGATGTATGCAATGGCCAAGGTCTCGGAACCATGGTTGGCCCGGCAGCAATGGCAGTTGGTCACAATTTCAGAGTTTACTACCGACATTCAACACGTCGCCGGTAAGCTCAACGTCATGGCCAATTTCCTGTCATGTGCGTTAATCGTCCCAGTCTACATGGGAATAGATTTCCCCATCATGGCTGCTGAGCAAGCCGGGGACGCGGACATTTGTGCGCTCCAGTCTGCGCCAACGGGGTTAAGGCTGGAGAGCAGGGTGGTGCAAGAAGGGTGCCCTCCCTTGCTCTGCGATGTCTCCACCGGCTGCCCAGGCCCGATGGTTCCGAGCTCTTGGCGCCGTCGCGTTTTTGAGTCGGTCCACTCCATTTCGCATCTGGGAATGCGCGCTTCAGTTAAGCTAGTGGGGGCGAAATTCTTCTGGCCGCGCTTGTGTAAGGACGTGAAAGAGTGGGCTGCAGTTTGCATCGCGTGCCAGCGGGCCAAAATGCACAAGCACAACAGAGCCCCCCTCGAGCCATTCCAAATCCCGGACAGGAGGTTCAACCACGTCCACGTGGATTTGGTGGGACCCCTCCCGCCATTGTAAGGTTTTACGCACCTCTTAACAATCGTGGACCGCACCACACGCTGGCCTGAAGTGGTCCTGCTGGCTTCTACCACGTCCACGGAAATGACGCACACTTTTTTGTCGGCTTGGGTTGCACATTTCGGCTCTCCATCGGACATCACGTCCGACAGGGGTCCACAATTCATTTCAGAACTCTAGTCTGTGATGGCCCAGAGCCTGAGGGTCAAAATTCACCGCACTACCATGTACAATCCCCAGGCTAAGGGGTTATGCGAGCGTAGGTCGCTTAAAGCAGCGCTCAGAGATTCGGTCTTGGACACAAATTGGGTCGACCGCCTGCCCTGGGTTCTTTTAGGGTTGTGCTCCGCACCTAAGGAGGATTTGGCAGCCTCCCCGGCAGAACTCGTTTTTTTCTTAGCCACTGCGGATCCCCGGACAGTTGTTACCGGAAAACCCCATGCCCGAGGCTGATCCGCCCATGCAATTTTTTCATAGTACAGAGGCTGTGAGCATACCGGGCCCGGCCCACCATTGTTGGCCCCACCATTGTTTTTCCCGCACATTTGTCCCAAAAAGCTTGCAGAACGCCAGTTTTGTTTTTGTCAGGCACAATGCGCACCGGACCCCGCTGCCCCTACCATACAACAGACCGTTCAGGGTGTTGGAACTTGGGGCAAAGCATTTTGTGTTAGACTTGGGGGGACGTAGAGAGACCGTCTGCATCGACAGGCTGAAGCCCGCTTTTGTGTTGGCAGACGAGCAGGCGGTGTTGGCCCAAGCTCCCCGGCGCGGACACCCACCATTGGTGGCTCCGTAAGTTGGTGATCCCTCAGCAGGGACCTGCGCGTGTTTCCTTCCCCTCCCTTTTTGCTTCCACAGACTGATGTGCCCTCCTGTTCAGCAGGGTGGTTTGACTGGATCGGTGACCTCCCGCTACAGCCACTATGGGGCTCAAGCCCAAAGAATCGGGGGGGGGGGGGGGGGTTAGTGCCCTTTCTGGGTGTTCGGGGGGGCTGTGTGGGGGCATGGTGTTGGACTTCTCCACCCAGGGAACAATGGACCAAAAGAGGAGGCGTCACCGGGGGGTACCAGACGGGACTGCAAGGACTATGCGCCCCCTGGGGAGAGGAGTAAAATGCCGGTGCCGCTGGGAGAAGAAGAGTGTTGAAGCGGTGCCGGTGTTATGTTATGTTAATGTGCCACACAGTTTCTTTGTTCAAACAATGTGTTATGGTTGGAAGTTTTGGGTCTCGATGCATGGAAATAAAAGTTATAAAAGAGGAATGCACAGAGACCCAGGCATCTCTTTTGCTGTGAAATATGTTAGAGAAAGAATAAAGTAACTGTGTCGTCCAGCTCGTTGTCTCGCCTGCCTCCTTTCTCCACAATTTTAATTTAGAATGAAATGTGGACATTGTGCTGACAGTTGCATCCAATTCTTCACACATAAAGGTGCTTTCAGACAAAACGCGAAAGCACAAGTTTTTCAGGCAGTGCAATTACATGTAAAAGACACAAATACAGTGGTGTGAAAAAGTGTTTGCCCTCTTTCTGATTTGTCATTTTTTTTGTATGTTTGTCACACTTAAATGTTTCAGATCATCAAACAAATTTAAATATTAGACAAAGATAACACAAGTAAACACACAATGCAGTTTTTAAATGAAGGTGTTTATGACAAGGGGGTAAAAAATCCAAACCTACATGGCCCTGTGTGAAAAAGTAATTGCCCCCTAAACCTCATAACTGGTTGGGCCACCCTTAGCAGCAACAACTGCAATCAAGCACTTGTGATAATTGGCAATGAGTCTTTTACAGCACTGTGGAGGAATTTTGGCTCACTCATCTTTGCAGAATTGCTGTAATTCAGCCACATTGGAGGGTTTTTGAGCATGATCCACCTTTTGAAGGTCATGTTACAGCATCTCAATCAGATTTAGGTCAGGACTTTGACTAGGCCACTTCAAAGTCTTCATTTTGTTTTTCTTAAGCCATTCAGCGGTGGACCTGCTGGTGTGTTTTGGATCATTGTCCTGCTGCAGAACCCAAATGCGCTTCAGCTTGAGTTCATGAACAGATGGCCGGACATTCTCCTCTAGGATATTTTGGTAGACAGCAGAATTCATGGTTCCATTTCCCATAGCAAGTCTTCCAGGTCCTGAAGCAGCAAAACAGCCCCAGACCATCACACTACCACCACCATATTTTACTGTTGGTATGATGTTCCTTTTCTGAAATGCTGTGTTACTTTTATGCCAGATGTAATGGGACACACACCTTCCAAAAAGTTGCAACTTTTGTCTCGTCAGTCCACAGAGTATTTTCCCAAAAGTCTTGGGGCTCATCATGATGTCTTCTGGCAAAACCGAGATGCGCCTTTATGTTCTTTTTGCTCAGCAGTGATTTTCGTCTTGGAACTCTGCCATGCAGGCCATTTTTGCCCAGTCTCTTTCTTATGTTGGATTCATGAACACTGACCTTAACTGGGGCAAGTGAGGCCTGCAGTTCTTTGGATGTTGTTGTGGGGTCTTTTGTGACCTCTTGGATGAGTCATCGCTGCACTCTTGGGGTAATTTTGGTCAGCCGGCCACTCCTGAGAAGGTTCACCACTGTTCCATGTTTTTGCCATTTGTGGATAATGGCTCTCACTGTGGTTTGCTGTAGTCCCAAAGCTTTAGAAATGGCTTTATATCCTTTTCCAGACTGATAGATCTCAATTACTTTGTTTCTAATTTGTTCCTGAATTTCTTTGGATCGCAGCATGATGTCTAGCTTGTGAGGATCTTTTGGTCTACTTCACTTTGTCAGGCAGGTCCTATTGAAGTGATTTCTTGATTGAGAACAGGTGTGGCAGTAATCAGGCCTGGGTGTGGCTAGAGAAATTGAACTCAGCTTCCTAAAGATGTGAAGGGGGGGATCACTTTTTCACACAGGGCCATGTTGGTGTGGATTTTTTTTTACCCTTAATAATAAACACCTTCATTTAAAAACTGAATTATGCGTTTACTTGTGTTGTCTTTGTCTATTATTTAAATTTGATGATCTGAAACATTTAAGTGACATACAAAAAAACGAGAAATCAGGAAGGGGGCAAACACTTTTTCTCACCACTGTAGAAGTGAATTTGTATCCATGGGTTGTCGCAGAGGGGCAGGGTTGCCTTCATAACTTCTGCAGCTGCTTTCTACCTGCTGTGGAAATTCAATAAATGCCATCATGTTTAGGTGTGGGGCACAAAGCTGGGAAAACGTCACTGCCTCCTCCAGCAACTGTATCTGGATGGTTGTTTACTGTTAACTGCTAGTCCTCATTTAGGTAAACACAGTGGTAGCAGTGGTAGTGGGTGGATAAACTACAGACAGCTGCAGAGCTCCCGGTCCATTTGTTCCCAGTTCATTTTCAAACTAGTTTTCTCACCAGTGTTGATACCTTTTCTCCGGTGATGGTGGATTTTCAAGTATGATTAACTATCATGACCGACTTGCTCAGACGCCAATTTGCATCTTTACATTATCATGTAATCGCACCATGCAAAACATCTGCATTGTGCTGCTATCATTGTTCTGTTTGCTTGATGTTTACCGATTGTCCATTATGTTGCCCTAGTTTGAGCAATTAATTTTAAATTATGTGCAAACACAGCAACCTCCCAGAATATGTTAAGCCATTAACGTTAGTTAGCAGAGCTGTGTTGCGTGGCAAGCTATGCGGCTGCATGTTAATAATCTTATAGGGAACAAAATCCTTCCTGTTTTTTATTGACATGCTTCTGTTGAGTATCTCTGTCCACCACACTCTCTATTTGGACAGATTAGTCTATATTTTGAGTAAATGAATAAATATCACACCTCTCACTCGGTTAATTGAAATGCTTTGATCCCAGAATTACCTAACACCATAGCAATAAATTCATTATCAAAACTTTCCACAAGGTTAGGTTTGCTGGAAAAAAGACACAAAAATACTCGCTTAAAAAAGAAGTTTATTGGGCTTAACACATAGGGCAGTTTGTAGTGAAATATGTTTACATTCAGCTTTACATTTCATACATAAGGTATCCCAGCAAATTCCAAAAATACACACAATTTACGGGGTATGCATGGTTCAACATATTTCATAAACACAAAATAGACAGCTCTACTGCTTTAAGTAAAAGCTTTATTCCTGTTTGTTTTATCATACCATTAAATTCTAAAGTTAATTGTTTTACTTTCAGCTAAATATAAGTTAAAGATTCATAGTAAAAGCGTCCGTCATTCACCAGACAAATAGAAAAAAAATGGCACAGAGATTTCTCATGCAATTAGAAAGAGATTTAAAAACAATTCACTTGTGATATGACCTGCCCGACTCCATATCACTTACACCATCCCTGTCAGGAGTACATTTCCCAAACAAGTACCAGCACTCGAATACTGCAAACATGGTGAGGGGTCAGGGGTACAGTACATTTCAAAGTGTTTCTCAGATACCAAAGCAGAGATGGGAGCACTGTTAAAACCATTAGCAGCACGGCGCAGTTTTTTTTCTCTTTGATTTTCCAAATTCTGTGGAAACACCCTGATGACTCACGGCTCTGTTTAATATTGAACACTTTTCTTTGTCTCTGTCCAGTCATCTGCATGAAAGACCGTAAAGACATTACTGATATTATCTGTCTGAGTGAACGAGTACCAGTGGGTCACACTCCATTAAAGCGACTTACCCACAAAAAAAAACATAAAACAAAAATAACAAGCATGCAATTTTAAGAGGTCCCTGCTTCATCGGCACCAAGTGGAAAAGCCGGTCGGTGCCAATCTATCTTGACTTATGTGCTCGTCAAAACACAGCAAAAGGTTTTGAGGACACCAAAAAAGAAGTAAAATACCATTCCAACACTGGGAAAGAAATGAGGCAGTCGGCTGGACAGCAGAGCCTCACGATCCAAGCCTTAAACCGAGAACGGTGAAAGGGAACGTGAGACGGCTCGGCCTGATAAGCTTCTCCATAAGCAGCATAATATTCACAGAGCCTGTGCTGGGGGGGGACAGGACGGAGCACAGGACCAGGATGGGAGAGGAGAGACGGCAGCTCTGCTTTGATACAGATGTGCTTCCTAAGGCGAGGTGCTCTGAGGACAAAAAACATGCAGGAGATGAAAAGAAACGTCGGTGAAACACAAGTTTCCACTCTCATTATCACACTTCTGAGGCAGAGCCGTGTGTCTGCAGACAGACTCTGGCTTGCACTTCTGGATTCATTCAACTGCGCCGCTATATCGAAATAGCCACATGAGAACAGGTCACATCATGACCGAGGGTCGGGGACAGAGCCGTTTCTGGCTACAAATCAAAGCACACAAATGCTACAGCCCCCTCAACCACTGGGGGCCCCCTGAGCTACAAGTTCACCCTCAGCATTTTTTTGGGGGGGGAAAATTAAAATTACCTTCAATTTTTCTTGTAAATTCGCTACTTTTTCTCAGACATTTCGGACATTTATCTTGTACTTTTGCAACTTCTTGTAAATTTATTACTTTTTTATTGTAAACTCACTACTTCATCATAATTTTTCTACTATTTTGTAAATCTGCAATGCTCATGTGGATGCTGGTTAAATGTTTATTCTTTGTAATGTTTTTTGTTGTTTGTTTTTGATCATCCAGACAATGACCCAGGTTTACTTTTTTCAAAAAAAAAAATGGGGTGTGTTTCATTTCCATTTTACAGAATTTAAACTCAAAAACTGGGGCTCCCTAAACACCATCTTGGATAGGGCCTTCAAAGCCTAGAAACGGCCCTGTGCAGCAACGACAGGAATAACATAAAAACAGGAAGGGGGGGGGGGGGGGGAAACACTGAGATTCCATAAACTGGAAGGCTGAGCTGCGGTTGCATTTCAGCGCAGCACTGTTATCAGCACGTGTGCAAAAAACGTCTGTGAACACGGTCGATCCGTTGAGCTTCGGTGGAGGTGAGAGATGGTGGGACCGCTGCCGGCTTCACGTGGGAGGAGGGAGCTCAGCGCACAGATGGGGAGGCACGGGGACTGTGTTCGACAGTGTACGTAAACGTCTGTGTGTGTGTGTGTGTGCGCGTGTGGTCTAGATTAGGGAGCAGTAGCCGCCACAGCTTCCGCCTCCCGCGTCCTCGTCGGTGAGCTGCACCGCCCGGCCGTGGCTCTCACTTTGCCACAGGCCTGGCGTCTGGATGACCTTCTCCACCAGCTCCTCAAACGCACACTGCACGCCATCCCTCGTCTTCGCGCTCGCCTCTGGGAGTGAGAGAGGGAAAGTGAGGCGATGGAGGAATGAGTGAGGACATGGAGAAAGAAATAAAGGGAAGGGGAGGCAGGGAGCGGAGGATGGAAAGGGTGCAGAAAAGAAGATGAAACACAGATACGGCGACTGTTAAAGTCTGCATCTTGATGTCATCATTCTCAGGCCCCCCTGAACAGAGCAGCAACGGCTGGAAAATGTTTCCACTGTAGCTACCAAGTTCAGGATGCTCCGATAAGAGTTTATGCTGTAAGAAAGTTACATTTAAGACATTTTTAAAGACCATTTTAAAGGCCACTTGATCAATTTTAGGACCTCACATTTGCAAAAAAAGAGAACATAAGTGACCATATCACAATTAGCCTTGTCCAGTTATAGTTAAGTTCCTGACAATTTTGGGTCATCAATTCAAATTTGTGCTTCCCTGGATGGATGCCATGGGATCATTAAGTTATAGGGTGAAATACCTGAAAGTAGCCCTCAGTCAAAACTGGCACCTTAGCAGGAAAAAGTTACAAATGTACAAGGAAAACAGTAAAAAAACAAAAAAAAATTCATAAGAAAAACATTTAAAATTTACATAAAAGGGTCATGAATTTATAAGAAAAAAATCATAACTTCATGAGAAAGAAAGTCACTAATTAATTAGAAAGACCTGAATAAAAAAATTCATAAATTTAAAAAAAAAGTCACAAAGTTGAGACAAAAAAAGACAATATTTCCAAGGCGTGCTCTTTTAAAATAATTAAAATAACTTTATTTTCATGGGATGGTCATATCTGACCTACAAAAAACTCCATGTTTCATCATACAAGCCTTGATGAGGGAGTCAGACGGACTTCGTGGAGCCTTGGCCCTTTTCTAGTAATAATACGACTCCATCCACCTGTGACGAATCTTAAATCAGTGAGACTCCACCCATAAAACAATCACATCATACAGAAGAAATGGGTGAGTTGGTTCTCTGGGTCTTGTAAATTTTCACCCCCCCATAAGTACGCTTTTCTCCTACCTTTTTAAGTAGCTCCTCTTATAAATTAGAAACTTTGTTCTGCATGTATGCATGTATGCTATATCTTGAATGTTTCGTATTTTTAAGTCACATTTCTTTCAATTTAAAAAACAGTAAGATTAAACAAGAGCACTGAGGCGAGTGCCGTATGCCCCTGCCTCTATCTTCTTTAAAGATCCCAATATGTTACTAAAGGAGAACAGTTTTCAACTTTTTCCATATAATTATTGAGGCAGAACCAAATTATGATAAGCCTATCAACCATGAATATACAACAAAAACAGCTTTATCCAACTCATAGTTGTAGGGCAGGATCCTAAGGTGAATCTGTGAAGCATGTCTGGTGACAGCAGCTTTCTTCGCTCTATAGTAATAGTGCAAAGGGAATATTAACATTGACCTCTGACCTTTTGACCCCAAACCCAGTCAGAGGTCATGGTCTCAGGGTGAACATGTGTACCCAGTTTGGTTACCCGAGCTTTACTCGTTCTATTGTAACAGTAAAAAACGGATATTAACTTTGACCTTTTGACCTCAAACCCATAGTCAGGTCAGGGTGTAAGCCACCCAAGATTTGTCTTAGATGCAACTATGGTATGGATTTGAAAAGCCTACATCATTTCTTTCAGCAGTTATGTTTACAAGATTTAGGGAAAAACTGACCTCTGACCTTGACCTCATGGTCTGTAATTCCTGTAAAAATCATCTGATCAGAGTCAGATAGCAATATGCGCATCATCAGTGTAAATCAAACCCGGTACCAAGTTTCACAACAATCAGAAGAAAACTGTAGGGGGATTTGATTGCACAAAAGTGGGACAGATGGATGGACGGACAGACCAGTCCATACCATAATCCCCCTTCAGTCTTTGACCCCTTTGGTCTTCGACTGGCGGGGGGTAAAAATGGTCCCACATTTTATACAGTATGTTACACTCTAGCTGTCTCTGATTGAAGCTGAATCTAACACCCCTGATTTAAGTTATTCTTTTACTGACAAATCTGAAAAATAAAAAGAACAGAGGGGGGAAAGAGAGCCCTGCAGATGATATATGAAGCCTGTTTTATAAATAGAAACTAGGCATTCCTCTGTGAGTAGGACAGGCGTTACAAAAGCTGCCTCCCCTCTGCTGGAGCTCATGTGCCCACCAGGCCCATCCTCCTAACTTACCTATAAAAAGCATGGAATGTTTTCTTGCAAACTTCAGTCCTTCGGCCCGGTCCACCTCGTGATTTTCCTAAAACAAAAGGGAAAGGTAGAGGACTTATTTGAGCCGTGCCAGGTGGGGCCATCTGCTACTGTGGTCTCCAGAGAACAGAGAGGAAGAGAGATTTCATTTCGCTTACATTTACTGTCCACAAATGTGGAAATTTGTCTTTGGCTTCACATACATAATAAAAAAAAAAAAATCGCAGTACATAACAGATAACACTAAACACAACACAAATGACAAACCACAATAACGGGCATGGTCCAGACTGAAATAATAGGACACAATAAATTCATAACGCTCCATCTGGTGGGCAGTTTGGCCCATCCTGCTGACTGACCGTGACATCCTGGTGGTGGAGCAGCTGAAACAAAAATCAGGGTGCCCCTCTAGCTTCAACAAATCTGAAGAATCTGGGTGGATATTAAACCAATACATTTCTGTTGGCGGTTGAATAATGGGACAAAACAGAAACTGCTTTAAGTTCCATTAGAGAAGTATAAACTAATATACCACAGGTGTCAGTATCAAGGCCTGGGGGGCAGATATGGCCCTTCATTATAGTTTGTCTAACCAGTTAAACAAAAAGGTGTGATCCGCAGTCAGCTTGAATGCGACACCCCTGTATCCCCCCCGTCTGTGTACGTATGAATAAATGAGCCCTGCTGACTGTAAATTCACACACCTTATCGATTTTATTTCCCACCAGCATTTTGACCAGGTCATTCCTTGTGCAGTACGTCTCCAGCTCGTTGAGCCAGTTGTCAAGTTTGCCAAACGTTTCCCGGCGCGTGACATCGTACACTGTGGCAAAACAACACAGGAACAAGTGCTCAGAATAAAGACAAACACAACTGTTTCCTAAACTCATAAATAAATACACCGACTAGGTTTTAAGAAGTAGGAGAAAATCTGGATTATACCTCTGCAATGTTTTTAACTACTACTGTAGTAATTTAAGGGCGACAGAGACACAACTCTGACCTCCTGGCCAGTAGATGTCATGTTTACTCTTGCACTAACCGGTTGGTGGAGACGTGTGACATCAGCTCAGTCATGCTATTGGCTGTGACATCTTTACCGGCCATAGATATGTAAACACTAGACAGAACAAAGTTAGCCACTAGGATAGTCATGTTTCATATAAATAGCTTACTTCTATGATTATAATTAGGGATGCACGATATATATCGGCGCGCTATTGATATCGGCCAATAAAGCATTTAAAATTATTTATCAACATCAGCAAAAATTTATATTTACAGCTGATAAAATATTACAGTGGAGTGACGCTCCATGATCTTGAAGCGTGGAGTGACGCTCTGCTGGGTGACGTTACGCTTTTCCCTCAGTGTGAAGTGCTTGCGTCATTACATCAGACCAGCGTATCACAGCTAACACGGACGCCCCCACAATACCATGCGGCAACTCTGTACTCCCTCAAACAATGATGTGGTTATTTGTTTTACTTTTTGTGGGTAAGCACCGTTGAAGCAAATCAAACATCTACAACAGGGAGAATATGCCAAGTTCCCATAATAGCCCTGCTGTTTAGAGACGGAGGCAAGAACATAAACAGAAGTGGGGTCGCCAGTCTGGCTACTTGGCTCGGCTAAGAGGTCTCTGAACAGACAAACGCTGCCTTACCTTTTTGTCACAAGTGCCCAGTCCCTTGGAAACAAGACTGACGAACTAAAACTGGATCTATAACCAGACCAACCATAGGAGGCAGCTCTATGATGATCATCATTCAAAGCTGGCTACACCCCAAGATCATAGCTGCCACAGTTGAACCAGCATGTCGCTAACTACACCGAAGCAGCAGGACAGAAGAATCTGGTAAAAGCTGTGGATAGAATTTGGATAAATGTGAATAAGGGCTTGTTTACAAGCTCTGTGGTCATTGATAAGTACTGCTCATCGGACCTGAAGCTGCTGACAGTTAAATCTGCCACAAGAGTTTTCTGTTGCCATAATAGCAGTCCAAATGCTAATGCTAATTTAGCCCTAGCAGCCATTGACAGCAGGCCCAGTTTTGACCAACATATTAAGTGTGTAACATGAGGAGATAACACATCGGACTGTATATGTGACCCGTGCTGGCAAAATGAGTCGGAATGCACACTGGGTACTTACGAGCTACAGGCACCAGAAGTCATAAATCGTGATTCTTTCTTTGTTTGCTGGTGGCAAGTCCCGGGAAAACCCCCATCAGTGCCTGGTATCATTGTAAAGCTTGGAACTCCTACTTTCTAAAAATGCACGTTTTTGCATAAGACGTAACTCAGGACCATTTGAACGCGAGTTTTCAAACCAGCCAGGATATAAACAAAATCGGCTTGTTGCTGGTCCGTTTTTGCCCAATTCCTACAAATTAAATATCATTTTGAAGATCTTTCAATGCAGAATATGAAAATAACAATACCTCAGTTTTGAAAATTCCCTCATTGAGACTCATTTTGCCAGCACGGGATACATATATTCTAATATTGTAAAGGGACATAGAGCATCCCTCCCCTCACACATTTGACTTAAAACATACTGTATATCACGTATTGATTTTCATATTGAGGTAGTTGTCTTGTTTTCCTCGGGGAAAGTGTCTTTATACGCCAGTTAATCATCACTGTAAGACAAAGGAGATGTAAATAGGTGGGAAAAAATCTATGTGCATATATCGGTATCAGCAATCTGCAAAAATTTGCTTTAAACTATCGGCGATTGGCAAAAATTCTACTATTGTGCATCCCTAATTACAATAAATACAATGGAAAATTATTTGTGCATCCTGTTAGCACAACACTGTTGGAGCTGTCAATCAATTATATTTACCCAGAGAATGTGGCGCCTCTGTTTGCCATGAAGATGTTAGCCATGTTCAATCTAGTGCATCATGCAGCTGTGTTACTGGCCACTGGAGCATAGACTGGAGTCTCATCATTCAGCTGCTCAAATGTAAATATTATGACTATTTAGGAGCCGTAAAATTAAAATATTTTTCAACAATATATTATTTTTTGAAGAATGGCAAAGAGTTTAATTCTGCTCCTTTCTAAATATTCTTTGATGTATTATTTTTTTAAACATCTGTTTTCTTGAAAATATAGTCCTGTTAACCTTTAAGAAGAGACATTAATATGAGCATGCTGGTCGGTTATGTAAATATGACACATTTATTATACCCATTATATTTTGTTTAGTCAGGTTGATGGCTTATAAAACAGAACTGGAATAATGAAGTAGCATAGTATTGAATAAAATTAGTTCGCTGGCCTCATATATAGTTCATAAGGATGCACCGATATGTTGGGTGACATATCGGTATCTGCTGATATCGCCTGATATATCAATATCGACCAATATTTTTCTTGTCTTATAGGCTGTCTTCAAATAAGATTCACCAATGACAGTGGTTGATATTTATCCATTGTGTCCTGGTTGTGCGTCACTGATTTTGCCTTGAGATGGACAATAGTAGCCTACAGCTACAAATTCAGAATGTAAAGTATTTCAGTTCCGTTATCGGTACCAGCTATGGGCCAGCTCATTCACTTCAACATCAGTATCAGTACTGGCCTAAAATTCAGGTGCATCTTTAAAAAGCCAAGATAAAGTTGTGTTCAATAATTTATCAGTAAAACATTATTTACAAAGAAATGTTCATTTTTCCTGCATATTGGTGCTGCAACAATTGATCAACAATTGAATCAGCAACTAATTTGATAATCGACTAATGGCCTATGCACCCTTTACAGGAAAAATTCTAAAAATATGAATATTTCAGGTTCTCACACATGAAAATTTGTAGCTTTTCTTGTTCATAAGCTGAAAATTTTTGGTTTTGTACTATTGAGTTGACAAAATGACATTTGATGAGGTCACCTTGAACTCTGGAATATTGTGATTGATACTTTTTACTTTTTCAGAATATTTTATCGACCAAATGATTACTTGACTAATCGAACAGTGACCTCCAACTTAAGTGGCAACAAAAATATTCATTAGTTGGCGCTCTGATGCATAAGAGATTCAAAAATTGGTTACTGTCCAAACCAAAGCTTGTTACTATTATTATTTTGGGCCTAAACAACACATTAGCAGTAACCAAAAACAACAACAAATTAAAATGTACTGTATTTTAAACAACTAAACTGTCTGAAACAAACTAAAACACACAACTGGTGCGCAGAGTTCATTACTCCACTGATACAGCAAGGCGCCTTCTGTTTCTTTACATCATTGGTGTGGTCAAAAACCATGGGCTGCAGAGGAAGTCTGTTTTAGAGGTTTAACCTTTGTGTGCATGGACAAATGAGGAGCTGGACTTATGGGTATAAACCAGCTTCCAGAGAGACTTGCGTGTGTGTCACAGGATGAAAAGTCATCACACAGCCGTTACGGCAGGGGCCTGCTTGTACAGAGTAAAGGTCCGGCACACACGCAGGTGCTTAAGAAACGGTGATGCCAAAAGGTTTCCTCACCCAGGATGACTCCCTGAGCGCCGCGGTAGTAACTCGGCGTCAGTGTTCGGAAGCGCTCCTGTCCTGCGGTGTCCTGCAGAAATGTGCAAACACAGCTCAGCAATATTGGGCACGTTCACAAAAAGACAGAAGGAGAACAACAACACAGAGACGCCACTGCCTTCCTCAAGCTGCAGAGGGAACTAGTGTGACATAAGCGCCATCTTGTGGATATTTGAGAGAATAGCCTCACAAGAATCTTAAGTGTTCAATAATTATTAATTCCTGTGCGCTATGTCAGAGACTGGGCATTACAATACTTAATGAGTATTACCATTGGTGAAATTTGTTTTAACTTCACGCAGGAAATACCATAAACTTCATCACTTCCTATTGTTCACCTCATGAATCCCAGAACAAAATTAATATTTTAATACTTGTATGGAATCAAAAGAAGCTGAAAGCAATTTATTTTAATGGTTAAGGTGCAAATATTAACCTTGCATCCTGTTGTGTTCTCATGTACAGTGGTATGCAAAACTCTGGCCACTACCTGAAAATGTTTTTAAAGTAAAAAGATGTAAGCATAGTCTCTGAAGGATATGGAAAAATATAACATTACCAAACAAAACACTTGCTTTTTATTTCAGAAATTGAGCAAAAATAGCCTAAAATAAATACAATTGTGACATGTGCAATAGTTTTAAGACATTAAAACATCTGAATATTTGGAACCTGCGTGTAACATCTGATGACGTACAAAGACTGCATGTTAACATTGTAAAAATGCTCTGAAGACAAAGTTTTCACATGTTAACACAGACATCAAAGTTGACTTTTTGGGCCTTTAGGATTTCCATACAGTATCAGTCAACTGCAGCCGTAGAGTTTCAGCAGGAAGCTCATACATTAACTAGCAGTAAAGAAGGCAGCCATGTTCCATCCAGTATGCATCAAAACACAGCGTGGAAGGTTAGGAAGCAATTCAGAACAACACCATAGCAGTTACTGCGACGAAGGTAAGCTCTTTAAGATGGAATAATGCTGGCAGATCTGTGAACGTGAATGGTTCTGAGTGCGTGTTTTTGCAGGAGCTGCTCTCGTCTTTCTGAGAGTGCCCTCTGCCACTGAGTCATTTAATGGTACTGAGCACCAGACTGTACCAACCTACTTTCCCCCATGAGCATAAATCATGTATTAGGATAATCAGAGTGTGCAACTTACCCATATTGCTAACTTTGCCTTGTTGCCATCCACGGAAATGGTCTTCACTTTGAAGTCAACACCTAGACAACAATAGGGCCAGTTAATTGCTAAAGCCAACACGATTAGATCATCCTGCTCCAATATGATGACTCTCACAGGTTTGCTCATTTACTGCCAAGAATATCATATCACGGCGACAGACCATAATTATCGATGATGAATTGTCAAAACACACACACCGCACAATGTCTCTGAACTTCTTGTAACCCGGGCATGAAGCCCATCCCGTGTCCTGGAGCTAAATTATGGTGTGACTGTACATTCATATGCACCACAAAGGGGACAGTGTGGTCTGATGTCCTCAACTTTAAACTGATGCAGGTCTGCGTTAACAAAAAATAAAATAAGCCAGCACCTGCAAAACGGCTCAGGGAGCAGTGATTCATTCAGCCCTAAAGAAACCTCGGCCAGGTCTCCAAGGACATTTACATGAAAATACCAACGCTGTTCTCCTGACTAGTTAACAAGTAAATCTCCTCTATTTAACTATAGTCCTTCATATGATGGACGTACTGTCCTCTATTGCCTTTGTGGGGTGTCTCAGTGTGCAGAACAGAGTGTTTGGATGACGCATCGGTCCAAGCTTTACCATCCACTGACAGATTTACCACGAAAACATAACGCTTGTGATGAGCTTGTTTTTGCATCTGGGACCAGGGTTGGAAGTTCATTTCTGAGCCAAAACAGAACAGAGAACAGGGACACGAATGCAGACGGAGGATATACGACATATATGAACCCCAACGCACAAACATACAGCCTATTCATTCAGCCCGTCAGAGCAATGAGCCATTTCTCGAGTCCTGCAGGGCCTCTCAGATACCGCTGCCAGATCCATGCGGAGATGCATTTACACTAAACACGAAGCACTACATTCTGCTCTGATTTACTGAGCATACAGACAAGCCGTTCAAAGGTCTGACTAACATGCAGCGAAGCATGTGTTTGTAATATCACGACACAACAAGATGCCACTACCGCTACAAGTCAAGGCCAGGCTGATCGCCCCTGCCCCTAATGGTGAGTGGCAGATCCCTTTGCTGTACGACATTAAATGAAGAGATATGCTGAGGCATGTTTGGACGACTGAATAAATGCAGTCAGATGTCTAACTATAGCCCGGAATGTAAACAGATGCCATCTTTTTGGTAAAATTGCTGTACAAAATGAGCATCAAAGAGAGCTCTATGGACTAGGGCTGCAGCTATCGAATAATCGGATAAGGGTTTTTTTTAACATTGCAAAAAATATGTAACTGTCTTATTGACTCTTTTGTGTTGTGCAATTACTGCTGCTCATTAGGTAAGAAGGTTCAGCACACATCTTTCAATGCAAGTTTCCTCAGTACATAAACAGCAAGCTTCTGGTCACAAGATCTTAACAACCATAACCAATTAATCGATCGGTGCAGCCCTAGTACTGACCAAAACTTGGGAAACATTTATGGCAAAAGTCTTTACAGCCCACTTAAATAAAGGGATGGGGGAAAACACTGATACAGTGTAGTATTGCAATATTTTGCATCACTGACAATGTATTAATTCAGAGACAATTGCTTTAAAACATCATGCAACGCAGCCTATTTTCTCCTAGAGACGTTTACCTCTGTCTCTTATCTGGCATCAAAGGGAGTCAAAATGTGACTGGCTCTGGTTCTAGGAAGTAGTCTAGCTGACACAAAACAAACCCAAAACTTTAGGAATATCTAAACTATAACACTGTTAAGGAAGAAGCCAGTTTTGTGTTTAAATGTTCAATGCCTGATGGTGCTTTATGGCTATTTTTATGCTTTAGTTGCACAAACAAATTCACATACGTCTCTGATCACGTGGATTCAGCAGCACAGAGGACTGTGACAGGTGTCACGTGGTGCAAGCGCTCTCCAGGCTGTGTGTTCTTGTATGCTTTAAAAACTGAAAGTTCAACCCAGCTGGGCCAAAGTCCGACATCTCTGACTTCCGTGTTTTGAGAAAGGAAACATTTAGCTTCATTTGTGATGTTGGTGGTTGGATATTTGGGAGGTGAAATGCAATTACTGAACCACGTCCTTCAATTTTTGTTGCGTTGAGACAAAATTCTTACACAGTATTTCTATGCAGAGACAGTACTGACATTTTGCAGTATGATTTTTTTTTCCCCAAAATTATCCTGAATTGCTTTCTGCAATGAGAATCCCAAAACCACCCTTATCAGTAGGAGAAATACGCCTTTTTTGGCGAGTATGACAGCAGTTAACTGAGACTGAATGACAACAGTTTAAAACTGAATGCCAGGACAGTTTAAGAAGAACCGACTCCAGTAGGCTTGTCTGAATGCCAAAGAATCAGAGCTGGCCAAATAAAACAGTAGCCATCTATGCCTTGACTAAACAATGTGTTTTCACAGTTTCAATCTCTCCTAGGATCCATGCTTCAGCTGTTTTAACAAAGAAAGCACTGTGAGCAATCAGAGTTTCACAAAAATCACATTAGTTACAGACAAAGAAGGAAAAGCATTCAGATATCTAAACTATTGTATAACAACTGGACAGCTGAATACTTGCAGTCACAAGTTTTTAACACAGCTTTTCCAAACATCCTAGTTTATTTTGAATGCTTACATTATTTTACTTTGCATACAGAAACAAAATTATTTCACAAAAATCAAGAACTGAGAGGGTCAAAATTATGAGCCCACATGATACTAATAGTCAGCTGTGTACCCTTTCTGCTGGATAACACTGTGCGGTCATTTTTCAGCAAGTCTCACACGCGTCTCCTGAGCGATCCTCAGCCCATTCTTCTTTGGTGAATCTCTCAAACTCCTCCAGATTTGACAGTCTTCTGATGTGGACCTTGGTCTTCGATTCACTCCACACATTTTCAATGGGATTCAAGTCAGGGCTTTGTGCAGCCCCGTCAATAACATTCAGTTTGGTCTTCCAGAGGTACAGTGGCGTGAAAAAGTGTTTGCCCCCTTCCTGATTTCTCATTTTTTTGTATGTTTGTCACACTTAAATGTTTCAGATCATCAAACAAATTTAAATATTACAGACAAAGATAACACAAGTAAACACAAAATGCAGTTTTTAAATGAAGATGTTTGTTATTAAGGGTAAAAAAAAAAGAATCCAAACCTACATGGCCCTGTGAGAAAAAGTGATCCCCCCTCCCCCGTTAAAACATAAATTAACTATGGTTTGTCACATCTTTGGAAAGCTGAGTTCAATTTCTCCTACCACACCCAGGCCTGATTACTGCCACACCTGTTCTCAACCAAGAAATCACTTAAATAGGACCTGCCTGACAAAGTGAAGTAGACCAAAAGATCCTCACAAGCTAGACATCATGCTGCAATCCAAAGAAATTCAGGAACAAATTAGAAACAAAGTAATTGAGATCTATCAGTCTGGAAAAGGTTATAAAGCCATTTCTAAAGCTTTGGGACTCCAGCGAACCACAGTGAGAGCCATTATCCTCAAATGGCGTAAACATGCAACGGTGGTGAACCTTCCCAGGAGTGGCCGGCCGACCAAAATTACCCCAAGAGTGCAGCAACGACTCATCCAAGAGGTCACAAAAGACCCCACAACAACATCCAAAGAACTGCAGGCCTCACTTGCCTCAGTTAAGGTCAGTGTTCGGCAAAAATGGCCTGCATGGCAGAGTTCCAAGATGAAAACCACTGCTGAGCAAAAAGAACAGAAAGGCTCGTCTCAGTTTTGCCAGAAAACATCTTGATGATCCCCAAGACTTTGGGAAAATATGCTGTGGACTGATGAGACAAAAGTTGAACTTTTTGGAAGGTGTGTGTCCCATTACATCCGGCATAAAAGTAACACAGCATTTCAGAAAAGGAACATCATACCAACAGTAAAATATGGTGGTGGTAGTGTGATGGTCTGGGGCTGTTTTGTTGCTTCAGAACCTGGAAGACTTGCTGTGGTAAATGGAACCATGAATTCTGCTGTCTGGTTTTGGGGGTAATCACTTTTTCACACAGGGCCATGTAGGTTTGGATTTTTTTCCCCTTAATAATAAACACCTTCATTTAAAAACTGCATTTTGTGTTTACTTGTGTTATCTTTATCTAATATTTAAATTTGTTTAATGATCTGAAACATTTAAGTGTGACAAACATACAAAAAAAAAGAGAAATCAGGAAGGGAGCAAACACTTTTTCACATCACTGTAGTTTGTGTTCTACTGTAAAACATTTTTAGGCTTTTAGTTGTAGATTTTAGACCTGTTTATTTGGAGTCAACAAACACATTTAGTGTTCTCCTGTATTATAAAATTTTATATTAGTTTTTTTTTTTTTTAAATTGAACAAAACTCATTTTAATATATATTTTTTGTTTAAAAATGAATACAGTGCTAAAAGCAGCTAAAACATGA
Organism: Pholidichthys leucotaenia; assembly: GCA_020510985.1. Classification (NCBI taxonomy): domain Eukaryota; kingdom Metazoa; phylum Chordata; class Actinopteri; order Cichliformes; family Pholidichthyidae; genus Pholidichthys; species Pholidichthys leucotaenia. The sequence continues at coordinate 108,052,174 of CM035844.1, forward strand.
GCTAAATAAAATAATGTATGAAAGCAGGTTAAATGATATTGGCCTGTCTGGAGACAGCTGTGGTCTTCTGAAAGAATGTCAATGAAAGGATGACAGTTCTTAAAAGCACATTCTGAGATAAATTTGTCCAAGTTTTTCATTTAACCTTTATTTATACAGGGTAGTTCCATTGAGAGGCAACCTCTCTTTTTTAAGGACACCCTGTTCACACAGTTACACACTGACACCTGGAAGCTGCCCAGGACAATCACAGACTGACCTGTGGCCACTGAGCAGCTCCAGTTGGGGTTAAGGGCCTTGCTCAAGGGCACCACAGTGGGGTTAAGGAGGGTGGGGCAAACAGTGCTACGTTATCTGTCCCACCCAGATCTAATCCTGCTGGTCCAGGGATCAAACCCGTGACCCGCCGCTCACCAGTCCACATCCCTAACCATTAGGCCACCACTGCCCACCATGTATCTGATTTCTCTTCCATTTGTTTCAATAAAAGATGATGGAAGTAAATTCATGGGTCACTGCAAATTCTTTGCTTTAAAGGGGCTAAGCTGTCACACAGTGGGAGGGAGAAGTCTTGAATAGAAAAAAAAAAATGTCAAGATGCATTGAGAATGGTTTTAGACTCAAGTCGGAGTTCTGAATCATAATCAAATTATGAGGTGCCTAAAGATTCCCACACGTTGTTCGGACCTCGGCTGGGGAGGAGGACCGACTTATCGGACCTTTTGCAGTTTCAGTTGGTGACCCCTAGTGTACAGACTGTGTGTACGGGGGAAAAAATTCTCTACCATACTCAGATTGGTTTCTCTAAAAAAGGCCCTGCTGAAACCACTGCAAGGTTGTTCTGAGCAGAGATTTACTGTGAGAACCAACACATTTAGAGGCTGCCAAATTAAGAAGTGCATGTCTGAAATGAGCAAGAGCTATTCCAATAGTCTGATGGTTTACTCACCTATTGTTGCCGATTGTTCTGGGTCAAAAGTATCCTCTGTGAATCTCAAGAGAAGGCTGTTGACAAGAAAAGAGAAATAAGATGATTAGACCTCATCATGAAACTGAAAACATTTTTTTTTGTTTCTCCCTTAGTAATCTTATTCACCAAAATGTGAATGACCTCCTGGACTGACATCAGGTTTCCACTCTTCTGACTCACATAAGTGGACTAATTCTGTATCTATCTCTTCCAATTGATGCTTTGTCCTTCGTTTGCATTACACATACATGCTGTAGCTGATGTCACCACTGGACTGCAGTCAGGAGGACAGGGTTCATCTTTTAACTCTGACTAATCAAGGGCAAAGGCCTTAATTGCACCGCTGAGGATGGAGACGTAATCACCCCTTTTCCTTGACCCAAGACTAATTCTCTTATTTTCCTTAATGGGCCGTCAGAGGTGATGCTGGCGCTCAAAGTGTTTACTGTCTGAGGTCTATACAAGCTGATGGGATACACTTCCACATAGCCAAGTTCAAATGTGCTCTGTATAGCTCATTTGTTCACTGAGGGTATATCCTGCCAAGTATACAGTGCATCCGGAAAGTCTTCACAGCACTTAACTTTTTCCACATTTTGTCATGTCACAGTCTTCTTCCAAAAGGGATTGAATTCTTTTTTTTTCCTCAAAATTCTACACACAATACCCCATAATGACAATTTGAAAAAAGTTTTTTTCTGAGATTTTTGCAAATTTATTAAAAATAAAAAAAGTAAGAAATCACATGTACATAAGTATTCACAGCCGTTGCCATGAAGCTCAAAATTGAGCTCAGGTGCATCCTGTTTCCACTGATCATCTTTGAAATGTTTTTACAGCTTAACTGGAGTCCACCTGTGGTAAATTCAGTTGATTGGACATGATTTGGAAAGGCACACACCTGTCTATATAAGGTCCTACATTTGACAGTGCATGGTCAGAGCACAAACCAAGCATGAAGTCAAAGGAATTGTTGTCCGAGACAGGATTGTCTCAAGGCACAAATCTGTGGAAGGGTACAGAAAGATTTCTGCTGCTTTGAAGGTCCCAAGGAGCACAGTAGCCTCCATCATCCATAAATGGAAGACGTTCAGAACCACCAGGACCTAGAGCTGGCCGGCCGTCTAAACTGAGCGACTGGGGGAGAAGGGCCTTAGTCAGGGAGGTGACCAAGAACCCGATGGTCACTCTGTCAGAGCTCCAGTGTTCCTCTGTGGAGAAAGGAGAACGTTCCAGAAGAACAACCATCTCTGCAGCAATCCATCAATCAGCCCTGTATGGTAGAGCTGCCAGACAGAAGCCACTCCTTAGTAAAAGGCACATGACAGCCTGCCTGGAGTTTGTCAAAAGGCACCTGGAGGACTCTCAGACCATGAGAAACAAAATTCTCTGGTCTGATGAGACAAAGATTGAACTCTTTGATGTGAATGCCAGGCGTCATGTTTGGAGTAAACCAGGCACCGCTCATCACCAGGCCAACACCATCCCTACAGTGAAGTATGGTGGTGGCAGCATCATGCTGTGGGGATGTTCTTCAGCGGCAGGAACTGGGAAACTAGTCAGGACAGAGGGAAAGATGAATGCAGCAATGTACAGACACATCCTGGATGGCTGAAAACCTGCTCTAGAGCGCTCTTGACCTTAGACTGGAGCGACGGTTCATCTTTCAGCAGGACAACAACCCTAAGCACACAGCCAAGATATCAAAGGAGTGGCTTCAGGACAACTCTGTGAATGTCCTTGAGTGGCCCAGCCAGAGCCCAGACTTGAATCCAATTGAACATCTCTGGAGAGATCTGAAAATGGCTGAGCACCTATGCTTCCCATCCAACCTGATAGAGCTTGAGAGATGCTGCAAAGAGGAATGGGCAAAACTACCCAAAGACAGATGTGCCAAGCTTGTGGCATCATATTCAAAAAGACTTGAGGCTGTAATTGCTGCCAAAGGTGCATCAAGAAAGTACTGAGCAAAGGCTGTGAATACTTGCGTACGTGTGATTTCTTTTTTTATTTTTAATAAATTTGCAAAAATCGCAAAAAAAAACTTTTCCACATTGTCATTATGGGGTGTTGTGTGTACAATTTTGAGGAAAAAATGGATTTAATCCCTTTTGGAATAAGGCTGTAACATAACAAAATGTGGAAAAAGTGAAGCACTGTGAATACTTTCCAGATGCACTGTACATCTCCCAGATGATTTCAGATTGATTTAAACGTACTACAACTGAATTTCTACATAGTAAAAAAGAGGGAAACTAATTACAATCTGAATTTGTTTATTGTATTAAACAGAAAAGAAGATTTAATAATAATAATACATAATTGTTTTGCAGACGTGAGGGAGCATGCAGTCCAGCCGCCTGCATATTCTTTAGTTTTCTGGAAACACAAGCAAATACAGGACTGTGTTATGGTGATGGACATACTCAATGACTATTTTCTGCTCAGTCTTTAAAGCGATGGTGTCAAAGTAGACAAACTACCAGCACTGTAGAAGATTAGGTAAAATACAGTAGGTTAAAAACAGCCTTATCACAGATAAAACAGCCTTATCACAGATATAAAATGTGCACATCCCCTAAATGTAGGGCTGGGCAATAAATCAATTTTTAATCAAATTTTTTTTTTTGGTTTGGACAATGTCAAAAAACAAATATTGATTTTCCCATTCATGGTAGCCTCCAGATCTATCAAATCAAAGCTTTATTTAGATAAAACACAATTAATCCCCCCCCCCCCCCACACACACACACAAAGAAACTTTTGTCAGTGTAAAACTTATGGCATATGGCTGGGCACCGAGGATCCAGGAGTGGAAGCACTCCAACCCGCTCCAAACCATTAAAAGTTAATTTTATAAAAGTTACACTGGCACTTCATAATCAGATTCAGAATAATTTGGTTTGTCGTCAAACAAAAGCACTCTTCAAAATTGTAAACCAAGTTACGCCATCTTGCCCAACCCTGCCTAGATGAATAAATTTCTGACCCAGAGGATTGGTTAAAACGGGAACAGACTGTAGACTGTGAAGACTACAGATATTTGTGCAAACATTTGACTAACAATTCAAAACAATACCAAAAATGAGGAACTGATTTCATATATCTGAGACCCTTGCTGAAAACGCTGAACACCCCAGTTTAGTAATCACAACACAACACCCATTAGCTGTTTTTTGAGAAGCTGAGGTTGCCTGGGACGATGATGCTTGCTTAAACAAGGGTATCGGGGGACTGAATATTCATGTGCAATGTTAAATCTGTGGAAGAAACACTGACTGTACTCAATAACCACAGTCTGAAATGTGATGGTTGACGTCTCAGCCTGCATAATAGGATCCTTCTGAGCAGTCACAGTTATGGACACCTGCAAACCTGCAGTCTTTTAGCTGAGAAGCATAAAACAGGCTTATATAGTGATGCAGCTAACAATATTATTTTTATTTATCTTACATTATTACGGTTATTTGTGACTGTTATAGACCTCTGTGTGTGTGTGTGTCCTGTGATTGCTGCATAAGTACTGCATATCTCCCTGACCAGCTCAGGGAGATATGCAATCAAGGAAAACACTACTGGCTTGACAGCTGTCCAGAAGACAATCACGGACACACTCCACCAGGAGGCTGTTCACAAAGTGCCGTATCAAAGTACACGAATGGGTGAGTGAGTGTTCTTGTTTAGTGCCATGTCAGCATCTATGGCTATTTCATGGTGAAAATAAAACTAATAAGAAAACTGAGTTACAAATTACATAGAGACAGGATGATAAATGAAAGAATAAATAAACAGAGCGAGATACATATGTAGATACAATAAAATAGAAAAATTAAATAAGATGCTTCCGATGCACATGTGCTAATAACCCTAAAATTTTCTTTGGTGGTGCCTTATTAAAAATATCCTTCAGTGACTTTTGAGTATAAAAACATTGTGTTGTTGTCATGAGAGCAGAACAGTCAAGTAAAATGTGCCTTACTGATAAAAAACCTCCGCAAAACTGACAAGATGGTGGGGCTTCACCTTTTAATAAAAAGCTATGCGAAAGCCTTGAGTGGCCAATATGGCATCTAGTGTACACTACCTCATCATGTCAATTTTGAAAGTAATGCAAGTGTCTATGGCTTATGGCAGGCTTAATATCATGCAGTTTATTTGCAGTACATGTGTCCCATTCAGTCTGTCACTTCTTTAAAATATAGGAGGTTATTAGAGGTCTGAGGTCTGAGGCTGGGATCTGGCATTGAGTGACTTCTTGGTTAAGGGCTCTCTTGGCAGCATTGTCTGCCTGCTCCTTACCTGACATGCCAACATGGCTGGGGAGCCAACAGAAGATGATATTAAAATTATGTTTCTGTAAAAAATCTAATTTCTCTAAAATCCAAATAATAATGGGGTGATCAGTCTTTAAAAACCCAAGTGCCTGAAGACAGGACCTGGAGTCAGTAAAAATTAAGGAGCCCTGTTGTTTGGTTCTTTCAATGTGTTCCAATGGTAGAAGCAAAGTACGAGCCTCTGCTGTAAAAATTGAACATTGTTTGGGAATCCGCAAACCATGCTGATTGTGCCCAGTGACAATTGCAGCAGAGACTGAGCCATCTACTTTAGATCCATCCGAGTATATGGAAATATGGTGAGGAAAATGGCATTTTATGTCTACGATCTGCTGCTGGTAACACATTTGGGTGTGTCTTTCCTTTTGTTTTGGCTCAGATCCAGAATGATATTGGGTTTCCTCAAAATCCATGGAGGAATGGGTCGAAACTGTGTCTGCGTTATGTTGCTCGTCAGGTTTTAACTTTACCAGGTGAGGTTCTATACGGAGTCCAAAAGGAGTGATGCTCTTAGGTCTGACCTTATACAATCTGCAAAAATCCAGGGTGAAAAACTGCAGAGTAGGCTGGATTTCTATGGTCTGCTTTAAGTTTAACCATATACTGGAGAGCCAATTTCAGGCACCTGTTTTGAAGTAAAGGCTCGTTTGCATCAACATACAAACTTTTAACAGGAGAGGTTCTGAAAGCCCCCAAGGCAAACCTTAGCCCTTGGTGATGGGCAGTTTCCAGCGTCCTGATGTAGGATTTCTTTGTAGAGCCATAAACTATGCTCCCATACTCTAACCGAGATCTTACAAGTGCTCTGTAGAGACGCAGCAGCACAGTGGAGTCTGCACCCCATTTAGTTTTTGCCAAAACTTTAATAATATTAAGGGCTTTAAAACATCTGATTCGTAGAAATTTTATATGTGGAATAAAAGACAACTTATCAAAAATAAGTCCAAGGAATTTGGTTTCCTTTACCACCTTGACAGGTTCTCCATCTATGAAAAGCTCAGGGTTGAGGTGAAGAGACCGCAGTAGGCAAAAGTGCATGCAGACAGTTTTTGTTTTTGAAAATTTAAAACCATTACTGACTGACCACATATTAATCTTGTTTATGCACAGCTGTAGTTGCTTTTCAATTGTGCTCATGTCTTTCCCCCTCTACCAAATACTGAGGTCATCCATAAAGACTACAAAAGGTATTTGGTCAAAGAGCACCAACGACACTATTAATCTTAATGCTAAAAAGAGTAACCGAGAGGATGCTTCCCTGGGGGACTCCTTGTTCTTGCACATGGGGCTCTGAAAGGGTATCTCCTACTTGGACTTTGAAGTGTCTATTGGACAAAAAGTTTGAAATGAAAAAGGGCAAATGTCCTCTAAAACCCATGTCATGTAGGTCTCTTAAAATACCCTATTTCCACGTTGTGTCATATGCTTTTTCTAAATCAAAAAATACAGCAACTACATGTTCTTTTCTAATAAAACCATCACGTATATAGGCCTCTAATCTGATAAGGTGGTCTGAAGTGCTTTACCACATTTGAAGCCACACTGGTAATCAGTTAGAAGGCCTTCAGAGTCAAGCACCCACACAAGGCGATTGTTTACCATTTTTTCCATAGTTTTACAAAGGCAACTTGTCAGAGCTATTGGACAGTAGTTGTTGGTATCAGTATGATCTTTCCCGGGTTTTGGAACAGGTATAACTACTGCTTGACTTCCAGATGTTGTTGAAAACCATCAAGAGAATGGATAGTGCACTGGGGGGTAAGTGTTTTAAAAACTGATAATGAATTTTATCTGGCCCCACAGCAGTGTCATGAGAGTTCCTTATTGAGAACAAAAGTTCTTCCATAGTGAAATCTTGGTTGTATGGTTCTGAGTTATCTGAAGAAAAGTTTCTTTCTTTTTGTTCTTCTTGTGCTTGTATGATTTGGAACTCAGGATGATAGCTTCCAATAGATGAATTCTTCTCAAATGATTTTGCTAGTTGATTAGCTATTTCATATTTTGTCATCAGCAGATTACCCTGATGATTAATATGCCGTATTTCAAGTCCATTCTTCTTACCCTTCATCTTTCTGATTAAATCCCAGATCTTTTTGGTAGATGTGTTGGATGTGAGGCTTGATACAAATTCCCTCCAGCTCTGTCTCTTTGCTTCATTGATAATCCTGCGTGCTTTAGCTCGACAGATTTTAAATCTGGTCAGGTCTTCTGTTGTTGGATGTTTATTGAACATCCTCTCTGCTTTTTTCCTTGCCTCAATGGCCTTTTTGCAGTCATCTTTGAACCATGGGTTGGACCTATGGTGTGGCTTTGCTGATGTTTTTGGGACAGTCTTATCTGCAATTGCAATTAAGGTTTGAGTGAAACTCTGAGCAGAGTGACAGTGTGGTTGAGGTTTTTGGCTAAATCTCTCTTTGCACAGAGAAACAAAGGAGGACCAGTTTGCTTTTTTGAGTTGCCATCACGGAGTTCCTGATTGCACATCCACTTCTGTAGATGTCAATATTAGTGGAAAATGGTCACTTCCACAAAGATCATCCAAGACCCGCCATGAGAATTCCAGCACTAGCTCAGGATCACATATAAATAAGTCAATTGCAGTATAGGTTCCATGTCCTGGGTGGAGGTATGTGTGAGTCCCATCGTTCCAAAGACACCGATCATTTTTAGCAATAAAATCCCCCGGTATCTTGCCTTTTGCATTTGAGCAAATTCCTCCCCACAGAGGATTATGACCATTAAAGTCACCCATAAGGATGTATGGGGATGGCAACTGATTATGAAGGTCATCAAGATTTTCCGGTGTCACAGTCATATCTGGTGGTATATAGACAGAGCATAAGATTATTGCTTTATGCAAAGTTAGACGAACTGCCACTGCTTGTAAGTTGGAGACCAAAGCCAAGTGGCTGTGAATTAGGTCATTCCTTACTAAAATTGTTGAACCACCAGATGGGACGATGCACATTTGGACCATATGTATTATACATATAATGTTTCAGAGACATTGGTTTGGTTGATAGCAGAAGAGTTTCTTGAGGGCAAAAAACAAGGGGATTAAACCTAGCAGCTAAACACTGCACTTCAGAGAAATTTCTAGCTGAGTTAAGGGTACAAAGAGCGCCCACTCAAAAACTTGAGTAATGATTTCAGTCTTGAAGATTTGAGGTTTTTCTCAAAAATTTATAACAATTTTCTTATAGTTTTCTACTTTTCTCTGTAAATTTATCTAAAGTTGAAACCATGTTCCTCAAATTTCTAATTTCCTCATTTGAAATTACAATTTATAATAAAGTTTCATTTGAAACTTTATTATAAATTTGTGGATTATTTTATGACTAATTTTTGTCTGTTTTTTTAAAATAAAATTACTCTCATCTTCATCTTCTTCCGCTTAATCCTTTTCGGGTCGTGGGGGGGCTGGAGCCTATCCCAGCATCTTTGGGCGAGAGGCAGGGTACACCCTGGACAGATCGCCAGTCCATTGCAGCGCCAACACAGAGAGGCAGACAACCTTTCACTCTCACAGTCATACCTAAGGACAATTTAGAATCCCCAGTTTTGATGCCAATTAACCTAACTTGCATGTTTTTGGCATGTGGGAGGAAACCGGAGAAATCCCGGAGTAAACCCACGCAGACATGGGGAGAACATGCAAACTCCACACAGATCACTGTTGGTCGGGGGATCGAACCCGGGATCCCCCGGCCAAGGGTGAGTTGCTGTGCTGCCGCAGTGCTAACCACTCCGCCACCGTCCCGCCCCAAATTACTGTTTTTTTTAGATAAATCTGAAAGACTGTGGTAATTTTTTTTTTTAACTTTTTCCTTATAACAATTTACATTTTTCACCATAATTTTGCAGTCAGAACAGAACAATAATTTAACTCTGATTACAAAAAAATTAATAAAATTGTATTTAATGAAATAAATTAACTTAAATGACCAAGGATGACGTTATTTCTGTTATATTTCTTTATAGTTATAGCTTCTTTTTTTTTTTTTAGAAATCTCCTCACCACCCAGACAGCAGGAAAAACCTCCCTTATTTTGAAATCAAATGTTGGCATGTTTAGTTTGTCTGAAGGCTGCTGATAGATTAAAGTCACTGACTTTGTGAATTTCGGTCATCTTAACCTGCCAGGTACATAATAGGGAACTGTAGCGGACTCTAAAGACATAATTCACCACAATATGTGTTTATGTACAGAATGATCTGTTTAGGCAGTTATAGTTGTGCTCTCAGGCTTTCCCATCAGGCACCTCCCTAGGCAGCCACTGAAGGACCTCAGTTTAGAGTGAAGAGAGCTAGCGTTTTTAGCTGTTGCTTTTTGTCACTGCTGCTGCAGAATAAAAACGGCACGCCTGCTCGTGCGAGAAAAGAGAAAAATTGCCAGTCTCTTCATTCCTGCAATTCCTACAGAACATAACTTAATATTGTAGTGGCTGGTGAAATATATCCTCAACAATTCATCAGTCCCCCTCGCCTTTCCCTTCATATGAAGCCAGCTGCATATGAATTCTAACCACATCTCTTAGCTAAGCGACTCTTCCATTATTGCTCCCGTTTCCAGTGGGTTAAAACCATGATAAACACCTCCAGTGCTTACATACCTCTTCTGATTTTTTTCTACGTTTAAAGTACTTTAACAAACTCATGTTTCTGTCAGACAGTCGCGCTTAGCGAGACACTGCCTGCTGACTGACTAAAAAACTCGCATGGGCGGGGCGCTTCTAAACTCTGCGCAGATGACGGCCACGCGCGTTGTTCGTGTGCGCGCTTGCAGAAAGTCATTACTTCATACATTTTTCTTAATAAATTCATATCTCCTTGGCGTGGTGGTAAAATTTCTGGCGAGGCGGGCCGCCACCAAGAAATGTTACCAGAGGAAACCCTGCTTATTGTAGTCAAGCTTTGAGTACTCGTTTTACTTTTAACTGGGACTCCGGAATTTTTAATACTACTTAATAATGAGGGCTTATCTTTAGTTAACCAGGTCAGATCTGTCTGGCACTCAGCAGGCTGCATCGTAGGTTTCACAACAGAGGAGAAAATCTGCTGGAATTTGTACTTTGGGAAATCTTCTACCAGTTTACGTGCCTCAGGGTAGCTAATTTTCTTAGTACATTTGACAGTTTGAATTTCTTTTTCCTTGATCCAACAAGGACATCCCTTTGATGATGCTAAATGATTGCCTAAACAGTTACTACATTTGGGAGGTGTTGTGCAGGCCAACTCATGCCTTTCTTCTCCACATTTGCAGCAGACTGGTTTATTCTTACATCCTGCGGAGCCATGGCCAAACTTTTGGCAGTTAAAACATCTCAGTGGGTTTGGAATAAAGGTATCAACAGTTACATTCAGGTATCCTATTTGGATTCTTTCTGGGAGTTGATGCCAGTTGAACGTCAGAATGTAAGTGCCAGTTTTTACTGTTTGCCCATCTTTTTGATGGTTATTCTCTTCACATATGTTACTCCTTGTCGTTGCAGTTCTGAGGCTATTTCATCCTCCTCCATATCGTGGAGTTCTCTAGTACGGATTACTCCTTTGCAGCTGTTTAGAGAAGGGTGAGGGAAAGCCCTCATTGGAACGCCAGCCAGCACATCACACCGTAACAAATTTACAAAATGGGATTTCCTTAAGCATTCCACCAAAATCTGGCCAGACCTCAGTTTTTTAACAGCCTTAACTGACCCTGCAATACCTGAAATTCTTTTCTGTATAGCAAAAGGGGACAGCTTAGAAAGACGCTTATCTGACTACGGCGACTCTAAAACAATAAGCCTCGGCCAATTATCACCGTTTAAAAGAGCCATCCTGCTAATTCCTGGGTCATCCACATCATCTTCCAACAATCATTTTTTTAGGGGTTTGTTTAGTAGCCATATTTTGTAGTGTATGATTCATCATGCCTGCTCCCCACCCTCCTTGAAGCCCTACAAGGATGCACAGAGCCGCGGATTTCCTGCAGGTTATGCACAAGGGATACAGGGATGGTATATTCGAGCAATGAAGCACAAAAGTGCAAATTACTCAACTGACCCTCTGCCATAGGCTTCTGGGATTAGGAGATGTTACACTGACAAAAGACATCCCAGAGTAGACCTTGACAAGCCGATTGTTTGGACCGGACCCTTCCAACCTCCCGTCTAAGTGAAGTAGGAGCCAAAGCACTGTGTTGGACTTGTGAGAGCCGCAGCAAGACACATTCCTCAAGAACCAGGACCTCTTCCTCCACTGACACAGGTTGCAACTCACAGCAAACAAGTTGCCCCATTTTTCACCTCATATGATCAGCAAGGGGGTGCTAGGAACCACTTTAACCCTGGGCCCCTTAGGGGACTATGACACACAAAGTTGTTAGAGAGTTTCACCATGACCCTGGTAAGGGAGGCTAACAGGTACCGGTCCTTTCCTAAGGGACCCCTGGGAGTATCATTGAGGGTTAAGAGGCACTCTATCATCCTCCTAGTCCAACAGACCCCCTCACCCGGATGCAGTTTAACGTCATACCCAGGACGGAAGTACACAAATGGAAATCTGACAAAAAATCTGACCTTCATCTCAACATGGATGCAGACCTACCTGAGTGAGTTTCATGAGAATTGCGGTAACTGTATAGGAGTGGTGATTCTTCTAAAATCATGTAAATGCCCAGATCTCCTGACCTTTGACCTTGACAATGACAACATGGATGCAGACCCTCCTGAGGATCCTTGTGAGTGAGTTTGGTCACCATTGGGACAAGTGCTTAGAAGGAATAGTGATTTTTTTTTCTGAAATCACATAAGTGCCCAGCTCTCGTGACCTTTGACCTTGAGTGCAAGCTGGACACAGACCCACCTGAGGATCATTGTGAATGAGTTTGATGAATATTGAGGCAATTTCTTAAGATGAGTAGTGATTTTTCTGAAATTACGTAAGTGCCCAGACCGCGTGACATTTGACCTTGAACACAACTTGGATGCAAAACCACCTGAGGATCATTTTGAATGAGTGTGGTGAGCATCGGGGCAAATGCCTAGGAGGAGTAGCAATTACGGTGAAATGTGGACAGACAGATGCCACATTGATGCATTAGTTCCTTTCAGCTTTGCCAGAATGAGCTAAAAATTTTGTGGGGGTGAGGGTAAAATTGAATGGAATAAACCCTCGAGTAGACCCTAATAGACTCCCGAGCTATCCCATGCTGGCCGTTCCTCCAGCAGGGAATGGCCGGGGCACCATCGTTGCAGACATCCTGCCCAAGAACGTAAGCCTCTGGTCTTCAGACCAGCGATTTTCTCCAAGACCACACCGAGGAATACATAGCTGAAGCACTGCATAGGCTGTGGGTCTAGATTAAGAATAAGTGGACGGATGCAGTGTCTTTAGTCACAGATTTCATCTGGTCACTTGGTGAGTTAAGTGTACAGTGTATCCAGAAAGTATTCACAGCATTTCACTTTTTCCACATTTAGTTATGTTACAGCCTTATTCCAAAATGGTTTAAATTTGTGTTTTTCCTCAAAATTCTACACACAATACCCCATAATGACAATGTGAAAAAAGTTTTTTTTTTTTGGGAGACTTTTGCAAATTTATTAAAAATAAAAAAACTGAGAACTCACACGTACTTAAGTATTCACAGCTTTTGCCATGAAGCTCAAAACTGAGCTCAGGTTCATCCTGTTTCCACTGATCATCCTTGAGGTGTATCTACAGCTTAACTGGAGTCCACCTGTGGTAAATTCAGCTGATTGGACATGATTTGGAAAGGCACACACCTGTCTATAGAAGGTCCCACAGTTGACAGTGCATGTCAGAACACAAACCAAGCAAGAAGTCAAAGGAATTGTCTGTAGGCCTGTGTTCCTAAAATGAGCCACTCCTGGACCACAGACAATGCCACAATCATCTTAATTGGGCTAACCAGAAAAAAAGAACTGGACTATTAGTCTGTTAAAGTCGTCCTTTCTTGGTGAAAGCAAATTTTGCATTTCTTTTGGAAATCAAAATCCTACAATTTGTTGGAACTTTGGTGAAGCACAGAATCCTGGTGTTTAAAGCACACAAGGTTTTTAAAGTACAGTGTGAAACTTTTGCAGTCTGTGATGATTATAGATGCCATACAGGGATGCAAGTATTCTTTGTTCACCTTATTGCTCAATTAACGATTAAGATAAGATAAGCCTTTATTAGTCCCACAATGGGGAAATTCCAGGATTGCAACAGCACAGGGATAGCAACACTCAGAGCAACAATCAGAAGGCAAGAAAAAACAAGAGCAGCTAGTATACATATATACATATAAATATAAATATATACTATATATATATATATATATATAGACACACAGTGCGGAGCATTGTGGTTGGTGGATGTGCAGCAGAAAGTCTAAGCTCTCTCTCCGCGGATGGGGCGGGCCAGCTGGACGTCTTTGGGCATGATGGTGACCCTCTTGGCGTGGATGGCGCACAGATTGGTGTCCTCGAGGAGACCCACCAGGTAGGCCTCGCCGGCCTCCTGCAGAGCCACGACGGCGGAGCTCTGGAAGCGCAGGTCGGTCTTGGAAGTCCTGAGCGATCTCCCTCACCAGGCGCTGGAAGGGCAGCTTACGGATGAGCAGCTCCGTGGATTTCTGGTAGCGACGGATCTCTCTCAGAGCCACGGTACCGGGCCTGTAACGGTGAGGCTTCTTCACTCCGCCGGTGGCCGGAGCGCTTTTCCGAGCGCTTTAATTGATAAGCGGTGATCTTCCTGAGAATCTGAATTTCCCTTGGTATCAATACGATCTTTCTATTACATAACAATGCAAATATTGTTTACAAAACACTGAATAAAAATGCATGTCACATTCCTTTCAATGTATTGCAGCATATGGGATACAGTTCAGACATTGGCATTCTGTGTACTGTAAAAGATTCTGCATAGAAATTTGGATAAAATATGTAGGCTACTTTGACACGAAAATAAATTGTGCTTTGCCTTATGTGCTGGAGGTGAAACATTAGCAGCATAACAAAATTAACTGTGAATAGAAAATTTAAAGAACATTATGCAAGTTAAGCCTACATAATAAGGTTAGATTTTTTTGTTCCCTCAAAAGGGATTTTTTTTTTTGTCTTTCTGTTATTTCTTGTGGAAATTGATCATTCAACTCTTTTTTTATGAAACAGAACCTTTTGTTTGAAGTGCTCAAATATTGCTATGGTCAGTCTTGGTTTTTTTCAGATGCAGCGGACACAGTGAAAAGTAATGTTTTTAATAATGTTGGTGGGGATTTTAAGTAACACAAATTCAGTCATCAGCTGTTCTGGATTTTCATTATGATTTTGTTCTAGAACATCAGAAAAGATGAGGAGGTCTCTCATACTGCAGCACTGCAGGTCGAATATGGTTTATTAATTGTATATTTTATTTTATAACGGGAATAATTACAATGTATTGAGAGTAGTCACTGATTTCTTAGATCAACTGTTATCTTTTACTTTCACAGACTTGCTGGAATTATCTGTGTAATAATAACTCCACTAGTGCTATTCTAATGTATAAATGAACACACTTTTCAGAAGTTGGACATTTCTATATTATAAATCCTTAATTTAGATTGTTGTTTGGCAATATTCTTCTAGTTTGAGATGCTAGATTTCTGATTTTGATAGGCTATAAATCACAATCAGCTAAATGCACATAGTCATGGTACAAGATCAAGTGTATGGTCATGTGCTGTCCCCAGGGTTGAAAGTTCTGGTTTGAAGAGCTTTTATTATACCAGAATCAGGCTTTGGAATGATCTTCAACCATCAATCAGGCAATGCACTACCAAAGACAGCTTTTAAAAAATGGTTAAAGCACACTGAGAACCAGGTTGTTAAATGAGAATTCTGATGTTTTTGTCATTATGTATTTTTTAGTCACTGTTTTAGCTTTACATAAATTACCCCTTGGGGGGGGGGGGGGGTATTAGTTAGTCCATTATGTTTGTGATGTATGATTTTTAATCAGTAATTTGTGTATTTCTTCCTTATTATTTCTACATTTGTTTTCTGGTCTATTATTTGTTTTTTTCCCTCATTTATTAGTTTTTGCTTTTCTAGTGTGTTATCTTGGTATTGTGTTTTTTCTTATTTTTTTTCCACAATATTTTTATTGAACCTTTTTTTTTTTTTACAAACATAACACAAGCAATCAAACACTAACACTAAAGTAATAAAAAAAAATTATACTAAAAACACCAACAACCACTAACAAAAGGCAGGTCTTCAACAATGCTCCTCTGTTTAGTCTAGGCAATCCATTACATAAGTATACATATTATACATTCACCAGTTTGGAATTTGCAAGGTCCACACACATCATTCACCTTCTTCTTCAGAAGTTATGTTTAAATTCTTTACATAATCAATGAAAGGTCTCCATATATTCTCAAACACATTTTCCTTTGATTTCAGTATGTATGTTATTCTTTCTAGTGGAAGGTTTGTTAACATCTGTCTTAACCACTGAGTCACATCTGGTCTATGAGTCTTTTTCCACAGTAGTGCAATACATTTTTTGGCATTAAGCAAACTGAGGTCTATGAATGCTCTTTCACTCTTATTAAAGTTATGCTTTTCTGGGTACAGACCCAACAAAAACAATTTAGGATTCAATATGATTTGTTTTGAAATTATTTTTTCAATTGTTACCCTCACCTCTTCCCAAAACATTCTAATTTTTCTACATTCCCATACACAATGAAATAGGGTTCCTTTACTTTCCATGCATTTTGTGCACGTATCTGGTATGTTTTTGTTATATCTATTTAATTCCACCGGTGTAACATACATCTGCATTAACCATTTAAAATGTATCAATTTAAGACGTACATTTATTGATTTGGTTTGAGCTTCTGTACAAACCAATTCCCATTGTTCCTCTGAAATTTCAGTTTGCAGGTCTTCTTTCCAATAATTCAGTCTTTTCTGTGAGTTTTCACTTGAGGATAGTGTCAATGAGTTATAAAACTCTGAAATAATACCCTTTCTCTTACTACCGTTCGTCAAAATTTTTTCCAAGGATGAATAAGTAGGTCGGGTGAGAGCATTATTTTGATTTGATCGAATAAAGTTCCTAAGCTGAAGATATTTAAAAAAATGTGTTCTATTAAGATTAAATTTGATCCTCAGCTCTTCAAAAGACATTATGTTATCTGAACATGACAGATATAAATCTTGAATCTTTTGAATCCCTTTTAAATTCCATACTTTAAATACAGCATCCGCTCTCCCTGGTTTAAAATATTGATTACCCCATATTGGGCTAAATTGTGACAATAAGTGTGGTTCTTTTAAATATTTTTTAGTTTCACACCATATTTTGATCATATGCTTTACAAATGGATTTTTAACTTGTTTCTGTAATTTTTTTGCCGAATCTGAGTATATGAATATGGGAAGAGGTAAAGGTAAATTGTATGATTCCGTTTCGTTTTGTCTTATTTTTAGTGTATAATTCTTGTTTTTTAGTACATGCCATATTATTATTCTATTTCCCTTATAATATGTTGGCTGCTGCATCAATGTCTTTTTTCTCTTCTGAGGACCACATTGGAGATAAGTGTGCTAATGGTACACTTTCATGTGTTGTCCTTGGTAGCTGTTACATATGTATTTTTATGCATGTACACATATGAATTTTACTAAATAAACTCAAATTAAATTTTTAAAAAAAGCTTGAAATAATGTCGTAAGAAATACAAATATAAACGTTTACTTTTTGAATTAAATGCTAAAAACTTTGACGACATTCTGATTTTTAGACGCACCTGTGTCTACAGCTGTTTACGGACACGTTTAAGAAAAGAGTAA
Organism: Pholidichthys leucotaenia; assembly: GCA_020510985.1. NCBI lineage: Eukaryota > Metazoa > Chordata > Actinopteri > Cichliformes > Pholidichthyidae > Pholidichthys > Pholidichthys leucotaenia. The sequence continues at coordinate 108,069,312 of CM035844.1, forward strand.
AATACTTTAGTCGCGTTTGACATTTATCACATGATGGCGTGGTGAGGTTAGCTGGACGAACATCACATTATGCGTCTTATCAATTTGATCTGCTTTTAGTCACCCCAATCTGAATCACTGGTGTTATTCTGAATCTTGACATTATTTATTTTTGCCTGTTTCTCTTACTATCTTGTGCTAAGCTAATGTTAGCAGGCAAGCATTGGCACTGGAACATCAGACTTTCTTGAAGAAATCTTCAGCTTACCTGGACTTCCCAACGCCGCTTTCCCCTATTATCAAAATCTTCAGCGTCGTCAAGACGTCGTCTTCCATGCTGTCTTCAGACTGAGCTGTTTAACTCAGGATAAAAGGTTAAAACTGGCAGTTTCCACTTTGGCTGACTGAGTCACGTCCCTGTTTACAGCAGCAGCAGTGACGTAGAGACGCCAACAGTTTCCGGTATGATACCATTTCCGGTTGGAATATGGACAATGCACTGATGCTTTTCGCTGTAATAGATATATTTTTTTTCTGAATGGCTTGCCAGTATTTTTTGTCATAATTATTATATATTATAATTATTAAATTAATAATTATTAATTTAATAATTATTATACTGTATATATACTGTATATATATATATATATATATATGACAAAAAAATACTGGCAAGCCATTCAGAAAAAAAAAATAATAATTACATTGCTGCTCTGGAATCCACATGGTGAGGCGTCAACGGCCTCACACACACCATCACAGACTACATCATCTTCTGTGTGGAGAACACTATATCCACCAAGACCATACAATGTTTCTCAAACGACAAACCCTGGATCAACCCGGAGATATAAAGTCACTGCTGAAGGAGAAGAAAAGGACTTTCAGGTCGGGAAACGAGGAGCTGCAGTCCATACAGAGTGAGCTGAAGAGGAAGGTCAGAGAGGACTGCTACGGGAAGAAGATGGAGGACAAGCTGATGCAGAGTGACATCGGCGGTGTCTGGAGAAGCCTCACAACCATCTCTGGGTGCCAGGATACCTCCTCCCCCCCAGGCCATGGGGGGTAGGGAGTGGATGAACAACCTGAACCTGTTCTTTAACAGGTTTGACCAACCGCCCTCATCTCTGCCTACCCACCAACCACTGCTGCCTCCACCTTCATCTAGTCCCGCTGTCCACTGTCCTCCCTCCCCCCTCTTACGTCCCTCAGATCTCAGTACACACCCCAAGCTGTTTTCCCCTCACAGACCCATCACACCTCCCCCTCCCAGCACACAGCCCCACTGCCCCAACCTGACTCTCACTAAAACCCAGGTGAGAGCTGAGCTGAAGAAGATCAAGGTGAGGAAGGCTGCAGGTCTGGACGGCATCAGCTCGAGGCTCCTCAAGTCCTGCGCAGACCAGCTGTGCGGGATTGTGGAGCACATCTTCAGTCTGAGCCTGAAGCTGGGGAGGGTACTACAGCTGTGGAAAACATCCTGCGTGGTACCCATGCCAAAGACTCCGCACCCCAAGGACCTGAACAGCTACAGACCGGTGGCCCTCACATCACACCTAATGAAGACCCTGGAGAGGCTGTTCCTCGCCCACCTCCGCCCCCTGGTGGGACCAGCGATGGATCCACTGCAGTTTGCCTACCAGCATGGCACCAGGGTGGTGGATGCAGTGATCTTCCTTCTACATTGTTCCCTGACCCACCTGGAGAAGCCTAGGAGCACTGTGAGGATTGTGTTCTTTGATTTCTCCAGTGCCTTCAACACCATCCAACCAGCAATCCTAAGGGACAAGCTGCTGTGTGCAGGGGTGGACCAGCACCTGTCATCGTGGATCCTGGACTACCTCACAGACCAACCACAGTTTGTGCAAACCCAAGGCTGTGTGTCTGACACCATCATCAGCAGTACGGGCCCTCCCCCAGGGAACAGTTCTGGCTCCCTTCCTGTTCACCCTCTACACTGCTGACTTTTCACACAACACACCACACTGCCATCGATAGAAGTTCTCTGAGGTTTAAACGGCACTTTATTCATCATGGGGAAAAGCGAAAGTGACAAATGTAGAGAATGTGGAGCAAAAGAAAATGTCGAGCACATCTTATTACACTGCCACAAGTACGGAAATGAAAGAGAGAGAATGAAAAATGAAGTTCGAGAGGCTGGCAGGGAATGGGATTTAACTGGGATTCTGGGAACAGATGGCGATGGAGAGGCACTAAGACTCACGAGAAGGGCTGTTTTCTCTTTTTTTAAATAACACAGGATTAAGCCATAGAATTTAGGGGTCAGGCTCAAATGACAATGTTACACATTCTTGTACAGTGGGTGGCGGTATGCACCTTTTAGTTGCTTGCTATCCGCCAGTTATCGAGAGAAGAAGACTGCGATCGTCGACCTCATCTCTGATGGGGATGACGCGGAGTACAGAGGACTTATCCAGGACTTTGTGGACTGGTGCCTGCGGAACTTCCTCCAGATCAGTGCGAGGAAAAACCAAGGAACTGGTGGTGGACTGCCGCAGGCGAGGACAACCTCCCGCAGCACCAGTAAACATCCAGGGAACAGACATTGAGATGGTGTCATCTTACAGGTACCTGGGTGTTCACCTGAACAATAAACCTGAGGAGACTCGGGTCTTTCGGAGTGCAAGGGGCACTCCTGAAGACCTTCTACGATTCTGTGGTGGCATCAGTTATCCTCAACATTTCTTGAGCCAGAATATAAGAAGAATGATTTCAACTTTGATTTCAGTGAAATAACATTACTTTTCAAAATGACTGTACTGTATGCCATCACTTTTGGTAAGAACTGAAGAATACTGTACAAACAAGAACATTAGTGAACATGGGGGATATTTCATTTCACTGCTGTCGAGGGACAATAAAGAGAACATTTCCTCAAGGGTAAAAACATATTGAGGGACACACTGTTAAGTATTCAGGGCTGTTTCTAGCTTTTTAGGGGCCCTATCCACAATTGTGTTATGGGACCAATGTTTTTGTAATAGAATAAAAAGTTAACCAGCATCCATATGAATGTTGCAAATTTGCGAGAAAAAAAATCACAAATTTATGATACAAAAATGCAAATTTGTAAAAAAAAAAAAAAAGGAGAAAAAAAATCAAATTTACAGGAAAAATGTCAAATTTGCAAAAGCCATAAATTCATTAGAAAAAAGTTGTAAATTTACAAAAATGCTTCAAATGCATTTTACCCAGTTACAGAACATGATATACAAAGATTTATGATTTTTTTTCTTTTGGGGCGGGTATATGGCATTTTGACCTTGACCTTTGACCTTGACCTCAAGGACAGATGTCAACCAAATTTGAACTTGTCCAGGATTTTTCTTAGATAAAACTATGGGATAGATTTGAAAAGCTACACTGTTTCTTTCTCTAGCTATCGTGTTCACAAGGCAGGTGTTGACGCTGCCACCCATCCACCCAGCAGGGTCACGACAGTACGTAAAAAAAAAAAAAAAAAAGGTACTAAGAGCACAACCAAATGTCCCTGAGTAAAAGTTAATGCTTCATAAATTTATCCAAAAAATGAGCAAAAAGAACCATTTTGCAGCAAAAATGACTTGAATGCATGTGTTTGAGTAAATGCGTTCCTACCTACCTTGGGCCTCTGGTTTAAAAGACTTTTCTGTTACTGAAAATTCCCATTTTTTTGAAAAAAAGGACAAAAAAACTGACAAACTCCTGCATAATGTGTTCATGTCAGTCATAGACACACCACAGTAACGGGCACAAAACTTTGTTGTACTTTATTTAATAAATAAATCATGAACAGCACTGGGGGAGAGAAGGTGGTGGTGAAATGAAAGGCACTTAAAACAACACTGTAAAGGCGTGTGCAGTGTTTCAGAGGCATTTGGGTGTGACTACAAAGGTGAATTCATGTGACATCTAAACAAACAGTCCTGCAGTGGGGAAGAAAACCCAACTCATTAAGCACAATCAACTCACACAAATGAGATCACAGAGCAAGATGACAGAAGACTCTTTTTTTGGTGTATTCATATAAATATAAGAAAAATACAACACCATAATATTAGGGTCATTGGAGAAATTGGGAAAAATGCTTCTAAAAATATTAGCAATAAAACTAGAACAAAACTGCAAATTTAACTTAATATCCAGCTTGAGCTTTAAAGCATTATTTAAAACACATTTTTAACAACCAAAGATAGTAGTAGGTGAGCAGAGTGAAAGGATTTGAGTAAATTCAGATATTTTTTCTTTTGAATTTGATTCTACTTCTTGCAAATTAGCCTTTTTTCCTTGTATATTTTGAGTTTTTTGACTTGTACAAAGGATAATTTTTCACGTAAATTTGCTGCATGTTTCCGATTCATTTTGCAGGATTTGCTTTTGAATGTGTATTTGTTCTCAGCAAGTTTAATGTTGTAAGTGAACAATAATTTCACAAAGCTGCAATTATCCTTTTAAATTTGTATGCATTTTCTTGTAAATTTGCAACTTTTTTTTAATCATAAATTTTCAGTTTTTTCACTTCTAACGTACCTTTCCCCTATGCATCTGGGGGGGTTTTCCTACAAAACCTGAGTTTCCAGATTGTAAATGTGCACATATGTTTTTCTTGTACACTGCAGGGGTTTCTTGGATATCTAAATTATCCTGCTTTGTTCTGGTCTTTATTTTCCTTGTGAACATAGAAAGAGTTTCTTGTGAATTTGATCCTTATTCTTATAAACATTTTTTTAATTAAATTTGCTTTTTTGAGCAAGTTCTTTCTTAAATTTTCTCTGAAAATGTTCTCCAATGACTCTAAGGCTGTATTGTAGGAAAAGACCTGAGAGTGAGTACTGAAGTTATTGCAGTTATGAAACAGAGAAATATCTTATTACCTCATTATATAATAACCATATAAACATCTGATTGTTCATCTTCGCCATAAGTCCATAATTTTACCAAGTGGTATACCTTCCCTTTTACGATATATCAGCAATACAGATAACAATTGGTATTTATCTTCATGTTGTGTACTGTATTTCTCCCTTCAATATAGAAAACAGTACTAATAAGAGTGCAATGACATCATACACTCTGGATGTTTCTATGCTGCAGTTTAAAACTACATCTACAACCACTGCATGATGATGATCTACACATCTGTCTGGTCTCAGCTCAATAATACTTATTATTACAGTTGTTTTCTATATATATACACACACACACACATCAAAATAATGTGCTGCCATTGTTGACATTTTTTTTTTTTTTACATATGAAAGTCAGGCCCTGTCTGAAAGTCACAGGACGTCAGTGCACAGAAGACAACACGTGGAGGAAAGACAGAAGCAACAAGTTCTTTTACATGTTGTGTATCTATAGTGTCCATACTGTGTTGTTAAAAAAAAAAGGTAAATCCACTGCCCATACCAGTCCAGTGGAAAGAAAAAAAAAAATCACTGTAATATGCAACTCAAAAGTATATACACACGATGCATTCTGTGCATCTAAAATACTGTATGCCATGATCATAGGTGTTAGCAAAAATGCAGGCGCAGTGGCTGAGTGATACACTGATGTGATAAAGCGACAAGAGAAAACAAAAATGCATACAAATTGAACGACGGGCTCCCATCAGACTCCAATCCTACAGTACACGCTGCAGCTGTTTGATGGGCATGGAGAACTGCGGCGCCATCACTTGCCTTCATATTTAGGGTTGACCACGGTTGTGACGGCACTTTTGTAGATGGGATTTTCACCCTGAAAAGCCACAAGAGAAGTTAGAATCACAGTTTAAAAACGGCATGACCTAACTGCTCATTTTAAGGGAGGGAGAGAAGAACGTGTATTTTCCTGACAGCTGAATGTTAAAGCTGCTGTAGGCCAAATTAATTATCATGGTGTAGCAAGTTCTAATGCCAGCCGTCTGACAGGACAATTACACCGCTGCACCTCCTCTGGGCTCTGTTCAGCCAGCGCAAACTTTCACACCCTTGACGGCCTTTCTGCTCAATCACAGGTCTAGATGGTAAAAATAAAATATAAAGCCTCATAATCATATATCTACAGTAATGCTTACCACATTTATCATCCTCAAACACAGCCCAGGCTGTATTACTGTTTACAGCACACTCATGCAGTCTTATGAAACTATGCAAGCGATGTCATTCCTACACATCTATACTGTAGTCTCGTTGTATGTATTTACAGTATTAGAAAAGACAGGTGAAATCAAGGAAAAGTAGGTGAGTGAAATAAAGATGCACATGAACAGCCCATGCAGGGTCAACCAAGAGGAAAGGAAGAGAAATACAAACTTAAAGGGCAGCAGCTTTACGTCCATAGCTTGGATTCTGGAACTGATTGATGGGACTCCTGTAAATGGGGTTCTCTTGCTACAGATAGAGAATGAGGAAAGAACACAGCTCAGCAACAGAAAACAAGAATAACAGAAAACCAGACCGTCAATGACGGAGTAGCTTATTCCAGCCTGATGAAATCGCCCCGGGAGTGCTCAGATCTCCTGACGAGTGACCTTATCCTTAAGCACAGCCTAGATGCAGACCCACTTGGGGATCATTGTGCATGAGTTTGCCAAACATTGAGACAATTGCCTAGGAGGATTAATGATTTTCGTGAAATCAAAAATGCCCAGCTCTCCTGACCTTTGACAGTGACCTTGACTTTGAGCTCAACCTGGATACAGGCCTACCCAAAGTCAGTACGAGTGAGGTTGGTGAGCATTGAGGCTATTGCCTAGGAAAAGCAGTGACTTTTTTTAAATCAGGTAAGCGTCCAGATCTCCTGACCTTTGACCTTGACCCTGAACACAACCTGGATGCAGACCCACCTGAGGACCATTTGCTGGAATGAGCTAAAAATGAAAAAAAGAGTCAAGGTAATATAAAAAGAAAAAAAGCACAAATAAAATCTATTGACAGTGATGGGATGTAAGAATAAAATGAGAGAAACAGAGATTAAACTGGAAGCCCTAATAAAACAACGGTGGGTGCAGATTTTCCCTCTCCTGACAGCAGTGACACAAGAGCTCATCTCTACTATTATGCCCATTTTTAAATGTTGGTTGTTTTTATATTATTCTAGGAAAACTTTTTTCTACTCAGTCGTTTCTTATGCTTCGATTATGAAAACACTGAAAACATCTGAAAACAGTTACCAAAGGTATGAAAGGTTTATTTGGTCCCTTTAGTTGAATAACCTGCTACTAGTGCTCAGTTGATATATCCACTTTTGTTCTATTTGCCACCTGCTTATTCTAAGCATCTTCAAATGAATATTATTGCATTTAAAGTAATAGAAAATGCAAGGGTACCATCTTTTTTGTACATGCCATTTTTCATTTGTTTAATGGACTTTTTGCACAGTGTAGAGTGATGTACTTTGCCATTCCGGACCCAGACCAGCTGCAGTTCTGGTTCCATTATATTTTCCCATTCCCTGGTACTTTCTTGTCAATAAATAAATATTATCACGTTGACTTATCATTATACATATTGCAAATAGTGTATGGACAGATCTTTTTGTTTTTTGTTTTTTTTTTATAAAGTTTGTGTTTCATATTTGGATCATTTTTGTAACCATACTGTTTTGTTTAATAGTTCGCCCTGTTAGCTTAGCATAGCACAGCTATCGTGTTGTTTATGTCTCTTCCATTCCAAATACCACTGCATGGGCTGTAATGGACATGTATTGTGCAAAGTCTTTGCACGAGCTCATTCATGTTCATCTGAGTCCATGCAATGTTATTAGGAGTGAGTCAAAGTTTATTACGAGAATAAATGACACACTAGCAACTGGAAGCTAACTGGGGTATTATCAATAACAGTAATGGTAACATCAAAAACCGAGGGATTCTGCATATACAAAGTAATATTAAAACAAGTCAGGTAACAACTGGGAATCAGACACGTGTTTCAGTGAGTTTCACAGATCTAGTACAGCCCATGCAGTGGTATTTGGAATGGGAGAGACATACACAACAGTATAGCTGTGCTATGCCAAGCTAACTGGGCGAACTATTAAACAGCACAGTATGATTACAAACATGATCAAAATGTGAAACACAAACTTTATAAAGAAAAAACAATCAGCACATACACTAATTCCAATATGAACAATGATAACTGAAAGTGATAAAATTGATTTATTGACAAGAAAGCACCAGGGAATGGGCAAATATAACAGAACCAGAATTGGAGCTGCTCTGGGTCTGGAATGCAGAAGTATATCACTCTATGATGTACAAGAGGTCCATTATTTAAAATATTCAATCGAATCAACAATCAAAAGCAAACTCTGATTCGTGTTAAATATGACAAACAGATGTAGACGCACCTTCTGTCTCTCCCGGAAGTTACAGTAAAAAGTAAAACACACACTCTCTCTTCATTCACTCATTCATCCATCCATCTTCTATCGCATAATCCTTTTCGGGTCGCGGGGGGGGGGCTGGAGCCTATCCCAGCGTCTTTGGGTGAGAGGCAGGGTACACCCTGGACAGATGGCCAGTCCATCGCAGGGCCAACACAGAGAGACAGACAACCATTCACTCTCACATTCAAACCTAAGGACAATTTAGAATCCCCCTTTTAATGCCAATTAACCTAACCTGCATGTTTTTGGCCTGTGGGAGGAAACCGGAGTAGCCGGAGTAAACCCACGCAGACACGGGGAGAATATACAAACTCCACACAGAAGGGTCACCGATAATCAGAGGGTGGGATCAAACCCACGGTGGTCAGGGGTGGAATCGATCCTGTGACCTTCTTGCTGTGCTGCCACAGTGCTAACCACTGCTCCACCAAGCTACCTCCATTCACTCATTCATTCCCCTAAAAATAAACGCAGTAATGCCTAATAAATGCACGATTAAAATGAAAATGTGGATGGAATAAAAAACGATTAAGTGAATCATCATATTACAGTATAATCAAAATGACGGGTGAGTATATTATAACTGTTACAACTCTCTCCATTAAAATAATTGAAAATCCCACTGTATGCTGCATTTCCTCATGAGCTCCTGTCAGTAGGAGCTGCGCAATTTCAAAACACATGGCTGAAATAGCATTAAACAAGCGCTTCTGATGACAGACCTCCTTTTTCCTGATCAAAAGCACATTGTCATAAAATGCACCAAAATACTGATGAGCATGAGATTGTGCACTGCCACACCTCTTTGAAATGAGCCTCCTCCCAGTGCAAAGCCGGCACACTGTCTACTGGTAATTAGATGGCATGATGCAAAGCATAAAAACCAGACAATGTGCCGACAGAAACACATTGCCTTTTGGTTTTTCCTTCTTGGTATAATGTTGCATTTTGAAATTCTATGCCTGTTATATTTTTAGTTTGTTTTCACATATTTGACATTGTTTGTTTGTATGATTTATTCTCCTGTTTTCGTTCAGTGTAGTTTTGTTATCTGTTTCCACTTTTCTTTCTCCCTTAGGAGTTGCAGTTGTCAGGAGCACGGTGGTGGGCGGTGCTCCTGTCAAACTGTCAGCTCTGTCTCCTTATGACTCACAGCTGACTGTCATTTTCTCTCTAGCCCGCTCATATGATTTGCACCTGTCCTCATTTGTTTCATTTGTGTTAAGCTGTATTTAAAGGCTGTTATGTCCATTCCTCCTTGCCGGAGTCTTACGTTCTTCACCCTCATCTCCACCAGAACCCGCCCTTCTTCTGGTGTGGTAAATTGTAAGTTTCCTTTGCTAGTCTTTTGGATTTAGTGTCGAGCATGGTTTTGGATGTTGTGTTTTGTTTTTTCTTAATACACAAACTGCAGTCCTGCGTGAGGGTCTCTCCTCTCTGTCCCAAGGGGCGATTCATGACAGTTTATCACATCTTTGGAAAGCTGAGTTCAATTTCTCTCGCCACACCCAGGCCTGATTACTGCTACACCTGTTGTCAATCAAGAAATCACTTAAATAGGACCTGCCTGACAAAGTGAAGTAGACCAAAAGATCCTCAAAAACTAGATATCATGCTGCAATCCAAAGAAATTGAGGAACAAATGAGAAACAAAGTAACTGAGATCTATCAGTCTGGAAAAGGTTATAAAGCCATTTCTAAAGCTTTGGGACTCCAGTGAACCACAGTGAGAGCCATTATCCACAAATGGCAAAAACATGGAAGAATGGTGAACCTTCCCAGGAGTGGCCGGCCAACCAAAATTACCCCAAGAGCGCAGCGACGTCTCATCTAAGAGGTCACAAAAGACCCAACAACAACAACCAAAGAACTGCAGGCCTCACTTGCCTCAGTTAAGGTCAGTATTAATGACTCCACCATAAGAAAGAGACTGGGCAAAAATGGCCTGCATGACAGAGTTCCAAGAGGAAAACCCTGCTGACCAAAAAGAACATAAAGGCTTGTCTCAGTTTTGCCAGAAAACATATTGATTATCCCCAAGACTTTTGGGAAAATACTCTGTGGACTGACAAGGCAAAAGTTCAGCTTTTTGGAAGGCGTGTGTCCCATTACATCTGGCGTAAAAGTAATACAGCATTTCAGAAAAGGAACATCATACCAACAGTAAAATATGGTGGTGCTAGTGTGATGGGCTGGGGCTGTTTTGCTGCTTCAGGACCTGGAAGAACTGCTGTAGTAAATGGAACAATGAATTCTGCGGTTTACCAAAAAATCCTGAAGGAGAATGTCTGGCCATCTGTTCGTGACCTCAAGCTGAAGCGCACTTGGGTTCTGCAGCAGGACAATGATCCAAAACACACCAACAAGTCCACCTCTGAATGGCTTAAGAAAAACAAAATGAAGACTTTGGAGCGGCCTAGTCAAAGTCCTGACCTGAATCCAATTGAGATGCTGTGGCATGACTTTAAAAAGGCAGTTCAAACTCGAAAGCCCTCCAGTGTGGCTGAATTACAACAATTCTGCAAAGGTGAGTGGGCCAAAATTCCTCCACAGTGCTGGAAAAAACTCATTGCCAGTTATCACAAACACATAATTGGAGTTGTTGCTGCTAAGGGTGGCCCAACCAGTTATTAGGTTTAAGGGGCAATCACTTTTTCACACAGGGCCATGTAGGTTTGGACCCCCCCCCAATAATAAACACCTTCATTTAAAAACTGCATTTTGTGTTTACTTGTGTTATCTTTGTCTAATATTTAAATTTGTGTGATGATCTGAAACACTTAAGTGTGACAAACATACAAAAAAAATGAGAAATCAAGAAGGGGGCAAACACTTTTTCACACCACTGTAAAGTGTACACAGCTTCCAGCTCCACACGAGTAGGCTGCCTTTTTGCAACAGCGGATCAATTTCTTCCTTCTTCTATTTACTATCTGGCTTCTCTTGCTAATCTTTCTGATCCGGCGACACCTTATACATCTTATACATCAGATGGACACACAGATCGCCCAAATGTCTCCTGAGCCGGCAGACGGAGCCACTGTTTTTAGCAGGATACGTTACAGCAGAGACCAGCTGTTAGCACTTAACCGGACCAAGATGATAGCGCAAGACCTCGACATACCGAGTGAAATAAGACAGAAACAACGTGGATGCCGTGCTGGAGCAAGACGGCGGGCGAGAAATATAAGGTACAGACCCGTCCTTCCATCCGTTATTATGGGAAATGTTCGATCGCTACTCAATAAGACAGATGAGCTATCGGCCATGTCCCGCTACGAGAGCGTCTTCAGAGAGATTAGCTTGATGTTGTTTACTGAGACGTGGCTAACAGAACTAGCAATAGATGCTAACATCGAACTGGAGGGTTTCCACGCAATACGGGCAGACTGGACACTGGACAGTGGGAAGGCAAGGGGCGGAGGAGTGATAATGTATGTCAATAACAGCTGGTGCAGACCGGGACATATCACGGTTAAATAGCATCACTGCAGCAAAGACATTGAGTTGCTAGCTGTTAGCATGCGGCCTACCTATCTCCCGAGGGAATACTCACACGTGATCTGCATTGTTATTTATGCAAATCCGACGGCGAACGCTGGGACAGCGCGTGACGCCATTCACTCAGTAACTGGCAGGCTGCTGACAGAACATCCAGATGCTCTTCTCCTCATCTCAAGTGATTTCAACCATATTTCACTGACCCCCATTCTGCCCACGTTCACCCAGTATGTCACATGCCACACTAGAGACAATAAAACACTGGACTTATTCTATGCTAACACTAAGGAGGCGTACACCTCATCACCACTCCCCCCACTCGGGAGATCGGATCACAACCTGGTTCATCTCCTGCCGGTGTACAGACCCCTAGTACACAGACAGCCTCCGGTCATGTGCACGGTGAAGATATGGTCTGAGGAGGCAATGGACGCTTTAAAGGACTGTCTTGAAACCACTGCCTGGGAGCAGCTCTGCGATCCACATGGTGAGGACATTGATGGCCTCACTCACACCACCACGGACTACATCAACTTCTGTGTGGACAACACCGTACCCACCAAGACCATACGGTGTTGCTCGAACAACAAACCCTGGATCAACCCTGAGTTAAAAACACTTCTGAGAGAGAAGAAGAGGATCTTCAGGTCGGGGAACAGGGAGATGCTGAAGTCCGTACAGAGCGACCTGAGGAGGAAGATCAGAGAAGGCAAGGACAGCTTCAGGAAGAAGATGGAGGACAAGCTGCAACAGAGCGACATCAGCGGGGTCTGGAGAAACCTTAAAACCATCTCTGGGCTCCAGAATACCTCCTCCCAGGCCATGGGGGGCAGGGACTGGGCGAACAATCTGAACCTGTTTTTTAATAGGTTTGACCAACCGCCCTCCCCCCTTCTGCCTCTAAAGTCATCGAGACCTGCTGTCCACACCCCACTCCACCAACACCCCCCCCACTCCCAGCACACAGCCCCCCAAACTGACCCTCACTAAGACCCAGGTGAGGACGGAGCTGAGGAAGATCAAGGCGAGGAAGGCCTCGGGACCGGACGGCATCAGCGCAAAGCTCCTCAAGTCCTGCGCAGACCAGCTGTGTGGGATTGTGGAGCACATCTTCAACCTGAGCCTGAAGCTGGGGAGCGTACCACAGTTGTGGAAAACATCTTGTGTGGTACCTGTACCAAAGACTTCCCACCCCAAAGACCTGAACAGCTACAGGCCAGTGGCCCTGACGTCTCACATGATGAAGACCCTGGAGAGACTGCTCCTTGCTCACCTCCGCCCCCTGATGGGACCAGCGATGGATCCACTCCAGTTCGCCTACCAGCATAGCATTGGGGTGGAGGATGCAGTGATCCTCCTCCTTCACCGTTCCCTGTCCCACCTGGAGAAGCCTGTCAATGCGGTGAGGATCATGTTCTTGGACTTCTCCAGTGCTTTCAACACCATCCAACCGATGATCCTGAAGGACAAGCTGCTATGCACAGGGGTGGACCAGCACTTGTCATCATGGATCCTGGACTACCTCACTAACCGGCCACAGTTTGTGAGAACCCGGGATTGTGTGTCCGACACGATCATCGGCAGCATGGGGGGCCCCCAGGGAACGGTTTTGGCTCCCTTCCTGTTCACCCTTTATACTCTGGACTTCTCACACAACACAACACACTGCCATCTACAGAAGTTCTCTGACGACTCTGCGATTGTCGGCCTCATCTCCAACGGAGATGAAGCTGAGTACAGAGGACTTATCCAGGACTTCGTGGACTGGTGCCATCGGAACTGCCTCCAGATCAACGCGAGGAAAACTAAGGAGCTGGTGGTGGACTGCCGCAGGCAAGGACAACCCCTCACAGCACCAGTAAACATACAGGGAACAGACATTGAGATGGTGACATCCTACAAGTACCTGGGTGTTCATCTGAACAATAAACTAGACTGGTCACACAATACCGACGCACTCTACAAGAAGGGACAGCGCAGGCTGTTCCTACTGAGGAGACTCAGGTCTTTTGGTGTACAAGGGGTGCTCTTGAAGACATTCTATGACACGGTGGTGGCATCAGCCATCACTTTTGGAGTGGTCTGCTGGGGCAACGGCATTACAGCAGCCGATAGGAAGAGACTGAACAAACTGACCAAGAAAGCTAGCTCTGTCCCGGGGAAACGCCTTGACCCAGTGGAGGAGATAGGCGAGAGAAGGATGGTGGCTAAGCTGTCATCTCTGCTGGAGTCCGAGTCCCACCCTATGCAGGACATACTGGACGCACTGAGGAGCTCATTTAGCAGTAGACTACATCATCCTAGATGCGTGACCGAGAGGTTTCGCAGGTCCTTCCTACCTACGGCTGTCAGACTGTATAACCTAAGCAGGGCTGCTCGCAGAGATAGCAAAAAAAAGTGACGACCTAATAGTATTGAATGCAAAAGACGCAACAGACTTACACAAATGGTCCCCTCCAGTATACAACTAGGACAATATCAGTCGCTATGGAGGGTGACAATATGTATGGGTACATATTCATACCATGAAGGCTAACTAAATAGACGGTTATGCTGTTTAGTCCATCTAGCTACAATGCTCCGCACTGTGTATATATATTTATATATTTATAGGTACATATGTATATTCACTGCTCTTATTTTTTTATCTTCTAAATTATTGCTCTGAGTGTTGCTATCCCTGTGCTGTTGCAATCCTGGAATTTCCCCATTGTGGGACTAACAAAGGTTTATCTTATCTTATCTTAAAATGCAATTTTTTGTGATGTAAAAAATAGGACTACAACAAATCATTTTCAAAGTTTTACCATGTTTAATGCAACCTACAGTATAACCTGCACACTTCAGTTGAAAAACAAATCTGTTAAGGGGTAAAATATACAAAAAAAAAATATCCTACAATAAATTGGTTGCACTACACTGTAAAACCGAATTGTCATAGTCTGAGTGCTGATTCTGTCCGCGCTCGGGCTGTCTGGTATTTTCCCCATTCTGGTGTCATATGGCCTTCCAGGGCTTTTATTGTGACAACGTCACGGCGGGACTTCCGGCTGTCAGAGCCGAGCTGCACTGTGACAGCTGAATCATATTCCATTGATTACTTTCTCCTTTCCTGATTAGTCCTTATCATTATTTAAGGGAACAGCTGAGGCTTACTCCTCGCTGCGACCTCGCATAACGTTGGATCAACATAACGTTCGGCTGGAGTCCCTAACCCCAACTAAACTTTCCCTTTTGATTCATCGTGTTCTCAGTAAGTGTTTTCCTCAGCGTCTGTTATCTAGTGTCTAGTCTATGTTCGTGTTTTTGCCTCACATGGCTGTTTATTTTGTCACTTGTACCTTTCGTTAATAAATATGCAAACTCATCGGTTGGCCTATAGCGTCTCATTAATGGGCCCGCGAGGGCCATCCTCGCAGCCAACACGAGACGCTGGTCATCGTGAGTTTGTGTTGGGCTTGTAGTTTTTCCTTTTTTCCGTGTACCAGCGTGTTAGGAGATGGTGTAGCCAGGAAAGGGCTATTCTGGGAGCTTGGGCTACGAGCTGATCATGTTCCTAATTGAGCTAGATGGCCTGCTCTCCAAGGCTCGTCGCAACGTCACTCCTGACGGCCCACGCTGGTACTTGGACCTCGCAGAGGTGGCAATTAGCTGCAATCCTTGCCATGCCAACCACGCCGAAGTCAGGAAGAGGATGGTGGAAATCACGGCACTCCGGGAGAAGACCTGTGGACCAGAGGGGAACTCCGGCAGGAAGCCAAAGGTGAGGCATTCCCGTTCCTCGCCCCGGGATCCAGTTCCTGTCACCCGTCCAGCCCAGGAGCCTACGTCACCCGAGTGCCGTTCCCATCCACAGCGGAGGAGGAGGTCAGCCAAGATTCTCCCAGAAGAGACGCAGAGGGCAGCTGAGCTTATCCGGGGCCGTGTGGCTGAGACTCGCTCAGCCGTTCACCCTACTCAAATCATGAAGCATGTGGTGGCGGCAGTCAGACTGGTAGAGGCTCATCCCGAACTCAAAGATTTTCCCGAACATGCTGAGCTGTTAGCCTCTGTCTCCGCGCAGCAGCGGCATTTTCCAAACCTGTCCTTCGCCTCGCCCTCCACCGGTAAACGTCATCATCTTGCTCGTGTTCAGCCTCAGCAAGATCCCCGTGCGGATCCAGTTCCGGGCCACCGTGAAGACAATGCCTCCCAGTCAGCTGTTGCCCCTGCGTCACGACGGAAGGGAAAGACAGCAGCCTCCGCCTCCGGGTCCTCTGTTTCCGCTGTTCCGTCAGCTCCTCGTCCCCGGACTACCTCGGCTGCTCCTCCCTCCTCCTGGTCACTCTCCCCAGCTGCTGTGAGCTTCACGAGTCCTGCCCCGGCTGTGCCCGTCATCGATCCCGTGTGAGCGGCTCCTCTACGTCTTCCCGGGGGGGCCTCTGTCACCATCCGTAGGGGAAAGGGAAGAACCAAGCCCGTTACAGCAGGCACCATCGGCCCTCTGGAGAGCAGGCAAGTGCTGTTTCATTCTCTTACTCTACATAATGAATTGCCTTGTCTGACTCCTGGGGGTGGAGTTCGGGGTTCACAGTCCCCCGAGCTTCCACCACTTGCTGTAACTATTAATTGTGAACCTGCATTCTCTGTGTCTCCTTCCCCTGAGTGTCCCCTGGTGCCAGAAATACACCGCCGTACGAAGAAGGAGCCTGCGGCCCTGGAGAACATGGTACCAGTCCTGCAGCTGCGTCACGGGCAGAGGAGAAGGGCGGACTGCCGTCTGAAGCCTGCGCCGATGATCAAGCGTCCCCGGGTCTCCGTGAAGGAGCAGTCCGACACAGCACGCCAGGGATCCCCTGCCACCACGTCGTGCGGGCTTTTGACATGGACCTCAGTGCCAGGGAGTACCCAGACTGTGAAGACCATCATGCTGGCTGCTGAACCCGCCACAGTCAAGTGGGAACCAGAAGTGGCCCTCCAGCCCATTGAGCCTAGATTGTCGGAGTCCTGGACAGCGGTGGAGCCCGAGATCAGGCAAGTGCTCCATTTTGTCTTTCTCTTCTCTATTCTGGAGCATTATTGCCTGTCTCTCGGGGAAACGAGCTGGGTGCAGCCGATCGCTGCATCTGAGCTTGTCTCGCTGGGCTCTGCCGCTGCCGGTGATCCTGATCCCGGTTCTTTCTGTTCCTCTGAGCCTTCTCCCAGGGTCACCGGTGACAAGTCAGTTCCGGTCGTCGTTGTGGGGGTTCCAGGTTCGTGCTCGGAGGTCATCCCTGGTGTTGCGCCGGCCCAGTCAGGGTCTGTCATGGGTGCTGCTCCGGCCCAATCGGGGCCCATTGTGGGTGCAGTGCTGTCCCGATTGGGGTCCAGCAAGAGCGCAGTGCCGGTTCGGTTCGAGGTTGGTGAAGGAGCTGCAGATTCTCCGCCATCTGATGCTGGACTGGTCCCTCATCTTTTTCCTCCACCAGGTGCCACTGAGGTTCCCCGTATTCGGCTCGGCTTCCCCTTGCTTTCCCTCTCGGCAGGGAGGCCACCTCCGAGTTCTCCCCTCTAGTTCTGGTGGCCTAAGGACACGGGTCAGCCGCCCAGAAGACTGCTTCGCCGGTTCGGCGTTCTGGGTCGGCCACCCAATGGATTGCCTTCTTTGTTCGGCAACCTGGTCCGGCCGCCTGTGGTACTGTTTCTCTGGGCTTGGGGTAGACCACCTGCTTTTTTCCCTTCCAGTCACTTGGAATATGGATGCGGGCAGACCTCCCAAACTGTCCCCCCCCCCCCCCCGTGCTCTGCCTGCCGGCATCCCTGTACGTAGTGTTTCTCTCTTTCTCCTTCTTCCTCTGTAGTTTGAGAGATGCTCTTTTGTTTATGTCCTTGCCTGTGGGTAATATTGGACTGTATTTGTAGTGTGCTGCTCTGCTGTGTAGCTTTTTTTTTTTTTTTTTTGTTGAGTTGTTGAGTTTTTTTGTTGAGCTTGTTGAGTTTTTTTCCCCTGGTGTTTATAGGGTACTGTATATTTTTGTTATGTACCTATATTTTAGTTTTCTTGTTTCCTCTGTAGTTTGAGAGATGCTCTTTTTGTTTTTTTTTTCCTTTGCCTGTTTATATTATTGAACTGTATTTGTAGTGTGCTGCTCTGCTTGTAGCCGTTTGAGGGTTTTTTTTCCCTGGTGTTTTTTGGGTACGGTGTATTATTGTATGTACCTGTATTTTAGTTTTCTTGTCTCCTTATCAGTCGGAAGGTCGTGTATATTCTTGTTGTCTTTACTGTGCTCTAGGTTTGTTTGTGGTGTGTTTAGCCTCATCGTTTTGGTTATCTTTGTTGCCCTCTGTTGTGTGTTTTTTTTTTTTTTCCTTGATATAGTGTTCCCCTTTTCTTTTTGTGGTTCTCGCCCTCCTGGCCTGGTTCCCCCTCCGCCCTCCCTGGGTCGGGCCTGGTATCCTTCTGGTTGAGGGGGGGGGGAAGGCTTGGATGTTATGTTTGCGCCTGGAATGCGCCTTTTGAGTGGGGAGTACTGTCATGGTCTGAGCGCTGATTCTGACTGCGCTCGGGCTGTCTGGTATTTTCCTCGTTCTGTTGTCATATGGCCTTCCAGGGCTTTTATTGTGACAGCGTCACGGCGGGACTTCCGGC
Source organism: Pholidichthys leucotaenia (assembly GCA_020510985.1). Classification (NCBI taxonomy): domain Eukaryota; kingdom Metazoa; phylum Chordata; class Actinopteri; order Cichliformes; family Pholidichthyidae; genus Pholidichthys; species Pholidichthys leucotaenia. Next base: position 108,087,775 of record CM035844.1, read on the forward strand.
TGTCAGAGCTGAGCTGCGCCGTGACAGCTGAATCACATTCCATTGATTACTTTCTCCTTTCCTGATTAGTCCTTATCATTATTTAAGGGAACAGCTGAGGCTTACTCCTCGCTGCGACCTCGCATAACGTTGGATTCACACAACGTTCGGCTGGAGTCCCTAACCCTGACTCCAGTCTCCCTTTGATTCATCGTGTTCTCAGTAAGTGTTTTCCTCAGAGTCTGTTATCTAGTGTCTAGTCTATGTTCGTGTTTTTGCCCCACATGGCTGTTTATTTTGTCACTTGTACCTTTTGTTAATAAATATGTAAACTCATCAGCTGGCCTGTAGCGTCTCAATGGCCCGCGAGGGCCATCAATGACACGAATAGTTCACAGGACTCAAAACTCATGTGGAAACCGATTAACTCATAAATTTCAAGTAAATGAAATGATTTTTTTTTTTTTGAGTAAACTGTACTTAAAAAATACATTTTCAGCATTTCGTGTTTTAAATTTTTTAATTTCAGATTACTCAAAAAAATTGCATTTACTTAAAATTTATTAGGTAATCCATTTCCACATAAGTTTTGAGTTCTGTGAAGTAATTCGGTTTTACAATGTGGTTTACACACCTGTAAACTATGATGTTGATGCACCTTTTGGATTAATTACAGTCTTTAGTCTCTCTGAATACACGCCTGCCATCAATTAAAATAAGGTTCATAACTTAGTCAGATTTTCCTTACATTTACTCATTTTCATCCTACAAAAAGAAAAGTGTGTTGAGAAGGTGGAAGGAGTACTTTGAAGAGCTGATGAATAAAGAAAATGAGAGAGAGAGGAGAACGGGTGAAGAAAAGATAGTGAACAAGGAAGTCCCGAGAATTAGCAAGGCGGAAGTGAGGGCAGCTTTGAAGAGGATGAAGAATGGAAAGGCGGCTGGTCCAGATGACATACCTGCGGAGGTATGGAGATGTTCAGGACAGATGGCAGTCGACTTTTCAACCAGATTGTTTAACACAATCTTGGAGAATGAGAGTATGTCTGAGGAGTGGAGACGAAGTGTTTTGGTACCAATTTTCAAGAACAAAGGTGATTCTCAGCACTGTAGTAACTACAGAGGCACAAAGTTGATCAGCCACACTATGAAGATATGGGAAAGAGTTGTTGAAGCCAGGTTGAGAGGAGAGGTGACAATCAGTGAGCAGCAGTATGGTTTCATGCACTGTAAAACCGAATAGTTCACAGGACTCAAAATTTATGTGGAAACTGATAACCTCATAAATTTTAAGTAAAGAAAATTATTTTTTTGAATAAACTGTACTTAAAAATGCATTTTCAGCATTTTGTTTTAAATTTTTTAATTTCAGATTACTCAAAAAAAATTGCATTTACTTAAAATTTATTAGGTAATCCGTCTCCACCTAAGTTTTGAGTTCTGTGAACTAATTCGGTTTTATAGTGTGCCAAGAGTACTACAGAGGCAATGTTTGCTCTAAGACTGCTGATGGAGTATAGAGTATAGAGTATAAAGTATAGAGAAGGTCAGAAGGAGTTGCACCGTGTTTTCGTGGATCTAGAGAAAGCATATGATAGGGTGCCAAAAGAGGAAGCGTGGTACTGTTTTGAGAAAGTCAGGAGTGGCAGAGAAGTATGTGAGGGTGGTGCAGGACATGTATGAAGACAGGGTGATGGTGGTGAGCTGCACTGTAAGAATGACAGATGGATTCAAGATGGGGGTGGGATTACATCAGGGATCAGCTCTGAGCCCCTTCTTGTTTGCCATGGTGATGGACAGGCTGACAGACAAGGTCAGACAGGAGTCTCCGTGGACCATGATGTTTGCAGATGACACTGTGATCTGTAATGAGAGTAGGGAGCAGGTGGAAGAGAACCTGGAGAGGTGGCGGTATGCTCTGAAGAGAAGAGGAATGAAAATCAGTAGAAGCAAGGCAGAACACATGAGTGTAAATGAGAGAGAGGCAGGTGCAACAGTGAAGATGGAAGGAGTAGAGGTAGTGAAAGTACACTGTAAAACCGAATAGTTCACAGGACTTAAAACATATGTGGAAACCGATTATCTCATAAATTTTAAGTAAATGAAATGCTTTTTTGTTTTAGTAAACTGTACTTAAAAATACATTTTCAGCATTTTATTTTACATTTTTTAATTTCAGATTACTCCAAAAACAAATTGCATTTACTTAAACTTTATTAGGTAATCGGTTTCCACATAAGTTTTGAGTTCTGTGAACTAATTTGGTTTTACAGTGTAGATGAGTTTAAATACCTAGGGTCAACCATCCAAAGCAATGGAAAATGCACAAGAGAGGTGAAGGAGAGAGTGCAGGCAGTGTGGAGTGGGTGGTAAAGAGCATCGGGGGGATTTGTGACAGAAGGAGAGCACCAAGAGTGAATTCCACCTCCACCAGATGACCACTGTGACAAACTCTGCTTTAACAGCAGAACCAGCACAAGTCCAGCACAAGGTGTACAAGGGGCGCTGCTGAAGACATTCTACGACACGGTGGTGGCATCAGCCATCACTTTTGGAGTGGTCTGCTGGGGCAGTGGCATTACAGCAGCCGATAGGAAGAGACTGAACAAACTGATCAAGAAAGCTAGCTCTGTCCTGGGGCAGCACCCTGACCCAGTGGAGAAGATAGGAGAGAGAAGGATGGTGGCTAAACTGTCATCTCTGCTGCAGTCCGAGTCCCACCCTATGCAGGACATACTGAACGTACTGAGGAGCTCATTTAGCAGCAGACTACATCATCCTAGGTGCGCAACCGAGAGGTTTCGCAGGTCCTTCCTACCTACGGCAGTCAGACTGTATAACCTAAGCAGGGCTGCTCACAGAGATAGCAAAAAAACGTGACGTCCTAATAGTATTGAATGCAAAAGACGCAATAGACTTACACAATGGTCCCCTCCAGTATATACAACTAGGACAGTATCGGTCGCTACGGAGGGTGACAATATGTATGGGTACATATTCATACTATGTAGGATAACTAAGTAGACGGTTATGCTGTTTATTCCATCTTGCTACAATGCTCCGCACTTTGTATATATATTTATATATTGATGTGCATGTACACTACCGTTCAAAAGTTTGGGGTCACTTAGAAATTTCCTTATTTTTGAAAGAAAAGCACTGTTTTTTTCAATGAAGATAACTTTAAACTAATCAGAAATACACTCTGATATCTAATATACACTGATAAAGTGGTAAATGACTATTCTAGCTGCAAATGTCTGGTTTTTGGTGCAATATCTAGATAGGTGTATAGAGGCCCATTTCCAGCAACTATCACTCCAGTGTTCTAATGGTACAATGTGTTTGCTCATTGCATCAGAAGGCTAATGGATGATAAGAAAACCCTTGTGCAATCATGTTAGCACAGCTGAAAACAGTTTAGTTGGTTAGAGAAGCTATAAAACTGACCTTCCTTTGAGCAGGTTGAGTAGCTGGAAAAAATTATTATTTCAAATACAAATCATTATTTTTAACCTTGTCAATGTCTTGACTATATTTTCTATTCATTTTACAACTCATGGTGGTAAATAAGTGTGACTTTTCATGGAAAACACAAAATAATTGTCTGGGTGACCCCAAACTTTTGAACGGTACTGTATGTATATCCACTGCTCTTATTTATATCTTCCGTATCTTCTTAATTATTGCTCTGAGTGTTGCTATCCCTGTGCTGTTGCAATCCCGGAATTTCCCCATTGTGGGACTAATAAAGGCTATCTTATCTTAGTCGTATCAGTGGTGATTTGACCTCTGACTGTCAGGGCATACACTGGGTCCCATGTCCTCATTCTGATTTTTAGTTTGTATTTCTTGTCTCCAGGCCATCGGCTCCAACCCATGTCCTCGCTTTGAGTTCATACTTTGGGATTTTCTGCATTTACTATTGTTTATTATTACAGTCATGAGTCTGTTCTTGTGTTTTTATTTTCCCTGCCTCAGCTCTGTTTGGTCATTGTGTTTACTTTCATTATCATGTCTCTTATGTCCTGTAGGATTTGTCCCTGCTTGGTTTTCAGCTGTGTATTATTATTCTTTATTATTATTGTCTTGGGTTCCACGGTCTTGTCTCCCCTGGTTCTATTATCATTATGTTTCATGTGGATCCCCTGTCAATGATTGTATGTGCAGCTCCGCCCGTCTTGTTTCCCGTACTTGTTGTCATTGTTCCCCCAGGTGTCTGTTGCCACTCCTGATTGGTCTCCCTGTCTGTTCTGTGTTGTGTTAATTACCCATCCTCTAGTTATGCCAATTTCTGTTTGTGCCCCGCACGGGTTCCTTATGTCATACGGCGTGCACAACATGCTCCTGTTCTGTCCTGCCCGTCTGTCCTGAGTTATTTTGTTAAGCCCGTCTTTCCGATAGTTTTTGTTTCAGCCCTCGAGCTGTATCCTGTTCAACAGCTCAAAATAAAAGTACAGTAAACTTCAAGTCTCGTATCTGGGTCCTTTCTCTACAAATGGTGACACTGACTGGCTGATAGTGTGGATTCAATCTCTGGCTACAAACAGCTCCAGCCACCAGTCATGTGTGTTACTTCTCAAATATAATTTATAATGACAAAACAGCAAAGGTAGGACAAAATTTTTTGTAGTGCCTGTACAAAATGAAGTTTGTTTTTGCTCTTGTGCTTAGTTTGGTTTGTGTTTATTTTCACGATAATGTCCCCATTTAGGTTCCTGTGAATACGCCATTTATTTCTGTTGTCATGGTTATCTTTTGAGTTCTGTCTCATCATTTTCTTTACCTTTGTCTTAGTTTAATTCATCTTAGTCCTGTTTATTAGTATTATGTTTATCATAATCACAGTTATGCTTGGGTTTGAATATTGTTCTTATGGTTATGTTATCATGTTTATTCCTGTCATGATTTGGGTTTGGGCTTTTGTTTTGACAACACCTTATTTTACTTACGGTTTTGCATTATGAGTTTTTGCTTTGTTAATTATTCACAACTTTTGATTTCTTGATTATTGATTGTTTGCGGATGTTCTTGTTTTGTTTCCCTATACAGTGGGGCAAAAAGTATTTAGTCAGCCACCAATTGTGCAAGTTCTCCCACTTAAAAGATGAGAGAGGTCTCCAATTTTCATCATAGGTATACCTCAACTATGACAGACAAAATGAGAAAAAAAAATCCAGAAGATCACATTGAAGGATTTTTAATGAATTAATTGGTAAATTCCTCGGTAAAATAAGTATTTGGTCACCTACAAACAAGCAAGATTTCTGGCTCCCACAGACCTATAACTTCTTCTTTAAGAGGCTCCTCTGTCCTCCACTCGTTACCTGTACTAATGGCACCTGTTTGAACTCGTTATCAGTATAAAAGACACCTGTCCACAACCTCAAACAGTCAGACTCCAAACTCCACTATGGCCAAGACCAAAGAGCTGTCAAAGGACACCAGAAACAAAACTGTAGACCTGCACCAGGCTGGGAAGACTGAATCTGCAATAGGTAAGCAGCTTGGCGTGAAGAAATCAACTGTGGGAGCAATTATTAGAAAATGTAAGACATACAAGACCACTGATAACCTCCCTCGATCTGGGGCGTCCACGCAAGAGCTCACCCCATGGGGTCAAAATGATCATGAGAACGGTGAGCAAAAATCCCAGAACCACATGGGGGGACCTAGTGAATAACCTGCAGAGAGCTGGGACCAAAGTAACAAAGGCTACCATCAGTAACACACTACGCCGCCAGGGACTCAAATCCTGCAGTGCCAGACGTGTCCCCCTGCTTAAGCCAGTACATGTCCAGGCCCGTCTGAAGTTTGCTAGAGAGCATTTGGATGATCCAGAAGAGGATTGGGAAAATGTCATATGGTCAGATGAAACCAAAATAGAACTTTTTGGTAAAAACTCAACTTGTCGTGTTTGGAGGAGAAAGAACACCATACCTACTGTGAAGCATGGGGGTGGAAACATCATGCTTTGGGGCTGTTCTTCTGCAAAGGGACCAGGACGACTGATCCGTGTAAAGGAAAGAATGAATGGGGCCATGTATCGTGAGATTTTGAGTGAAAACCTCCTTCCATCAGCAAGGGCATTGAAGATGAAACGTGGCTGGGTCTTTCAGCATGACAATGATCCCAAACACACCGCCCGGGCAACGAAGGAGTGGCTTCGTAAGAAGCATTTCAAGGTCCTGGAGTGGCCTAGCCAGTCTCCAGATCTCAACCCCATAGGAAATCTTTGGAGGGAGTTGAAAGTCTGTGTTGCCCAGCGACAGCCCCAAAACATCACTGCTCTAGAGGAGATCTGCATGGAGGAATGGGCCAAAATATCAGCAACAGTGTGTGAAAACCTTGTGAAGACTTACAGAAAACGTTTGACCTCTGTCATTGCCAACAAAGGGTATATAACAAAGTATTGAGATGAACTTTTGTTATTGACCAAATACTTATTTTACTGAGGAATTTACCAATTAATTCATTAAAAATCCTTCAATGTGATTTTCTGGATTTTTTTTCCCCCTCATTTTGTCTCTCATAGTTGAGGTATACCTATGATGAAAATTGGAGACTTCTTTCATCTTTTAAGTGGGAAAACTTGCACAATTGGTGGCTGACTAAATATTTTTTTGCCCCACTGTATATGTCAATTGCAGTTTGTGTTCTAGTGTGGCATCATACCAGGAATATCCCTCTGGCTTTTGTTTGGCATTTTTGGAAATCTTGTCGTGAGTGTTTGTGCGTTTATATTTTCACAAGCTTACCTTTTGCTGCAGCCCTTGAGCTGTTTCTGCTTTTGTTTCTGGGCGAATAAAATCTTGTTTGCACTGAAGTCCAGCCTGCATCTTGGGTTTACCCTAATCTGCCGGAGGCAGAACCTGATACCCCCGGCCTGCCGGTGGACGTCTCACCACTAGTCCGTCCTGACCGCATGTACAAAGTGCTGATTTGTGTTGAAAAATGTCCGCCTGCCTGAAAACCACCCCGTCGCAGGAGCGTGCATAAGGAGAAATGCTGTAAAACCACAAACAAATGAGCAAATCTAACACTACAGCCAGTGTTTGAACATTTTATACATCTTTGAGGTAAAATCATTATTGCATCTTGTCAATGAGCTTTAAAGCTGTGAATCTCTGGTCTGAACATGGACCAACCCCCAACCCCCACCCCACCCCCCACCCCCGTCCCAGTAGGACTCTCAGTAAATGAAAGCTAAGTATCTGATGAGACAGATGTGTGTCAAGACGCGCAGCAGATAGACAGACAGGTAGGAGTTAGTCATGGAAAGAGAGAGGATATTGTCTGTAATTTTTTTTCAGAAAAACACAGACTCTAATAGACAATACAGACCAGCAGCATAAATTATTTCTTTTTCCTCTGCACTCAGTACTGAGTGGATGGGGACTGCTGCATTTAAGGAGTTTTCAAGGTGCTGCCAATAATTTTCAAATCTATACTCTTTAACATGCATTCAATGCAGTTTAGCTGTTGTAATGGATATTGTGTTAAAATCTGTATTTGCTGTTGCAAAAAAGAGTTTTTCTGTATCGCAGATGTTTCTGCTTAATTTACAAATCAGTTTAATAGAAAATTTTTGACAACCCTGTGCTTGTCTTGTGGTGTTATATAGAATATCATTGCAGTAAACTATTGAAAAAAAAAAGCATCTGCTTTAAAATTTGTAATTCTTCCCACAACTTTTAGTGCAAAAAAACCCTCTGAAAACATTGCAACTTTTATTGCAACTTTTTAAAAAAGTTCCCACAAATTCAGGCTTTTTGGGCCGCAACAATCATAAAAACATCCTACGAAATCCTGTAGGGACTGATTAATATAATCTATCAGAATTATACTTCTGATTTATTTCCACTCTTTTGTCTCTGTCAGTTTATCCATGTTTCCTATTCAAAAGTTGCCGGAGCTAAAGTGAGGTGGTCAATGCTCTACACTGCTTGCAGGGTCATGTAGTTGGCATCATCTGGTACAGGTAACCCTATTCAGATAATAGCAGCAAGCCTAGCGTGAAAGGGGCTTATGTGATTTATTTTTATGCACAGTAACGTGAGTTCCTTGGTCTCTTACTGGAATTGGGGACTTCAGTGCCTGAAAGGGTATGTTTGGGGTTGTGTATCTGTGTGTATGGTGCATGCATGCATGCCGGGGGAAGGGGGGGTGTACCTTAATCTTGCCTAGGGAGCAAAAATGGCAAGGGCAAGCCCTGCACAGCAGATTCATTTTGCGGCCAGTCTCTGGAGGAGTGCGACGGAGAAAGAGGAAGCTCCATGGGACAGGCAGTTGGCAGCATACACCAGCTCCCGCTCTCAGCGATAGGATAACAGAGCAATACTGTCCACAGCTGCACAAATGTGAGTTTTCTTACGACAGAGAAAAAAGTGACATCACTTTGATTAGTTTTATATTGCGACCCGAAAAGGATTAAGCGGAAGAAGATGGATGGATGATGGATGTTGTTAAGCACAAATGAAACTTCTTCTGAGGTAAACTAGGCTGAACTGAACTAGGCTGAACTGAGGCTATTTTTATGGTCTAGTCCAGTGGTGTGAAAGATATGGTCCATGGGGCCAAAACTGGCCCCATAGTTTGTATGGTGTGGTGAGTCTATTCAGGTGGTTAGGACTGATTAAGACTGATGACTGATGTGGAAATGTAAGTAAACTTAAAATACTTTCTAGGTCTTAAGAAGTTTTTGTGTTTTATCATAAAGTGAAATGCTATTTTTGAGTTCCAGATACTAGTGTGTTAATATTTTGTGCCTTTGTAGATCCACCATGATGTGTAAGTTGTAATGCACATATTGACCCCTTGGTGGGGTAGGAGTAGGGGAAAAATGAGAAGTGGGACAGATCCTAAAAATGCATTGCCCTTTATATCATATAAGAATGTAGTCGTCTAATTTACAATAGATTTAGTCAACTAAATTGTTATGATATTTAGTCAACCAAAACTAGACCAAACGTAAAATTGTTTAAATAACTAAATTATAACTAAATTAAATGAAATTTTAGTCAAACAACTATGCGTAAAACTAAATTAAAAAAATTGCTGTCAAAATGAACGCTGTTGGCCGAGCTGCTGGACAGGACAGACAAAAAAAACACAAAAAAAACCCCCACCAACAAACAAACAAACATCATCATCATCATCATCATCATAGCAGTCTGTCGTGGGCGACAATGACTGTTTCATTTAGGTCTGATCAGATTCCTCCACGCAGCTCTGTCCTTAGCCTTCAGCTATCAGGAACTCCTGTCTATATCCAGCTTCTTCAAGTTTCTTTTTACAGTGTCTTTAAATCTGAACCTTGGTATACCCTGATTGTGTTTGCCCTCGCATAACTGTGAGAAGAGTAACTGCCGAGGGAGACGTTGGTGGTCCATCCTCTCAACATGTCCGAGCCATCTCAGGTTCATCTGTATTAGCATGTCCTCCATTGATGGTAGACCAGCTCGTTTCAACACTTCTTTGTTGGTTATCTTGTCTTTCCATGAGATGTTCATTATGGCCCGAAGGTGTCTCATCATGTACGCGTGGAGTTTCTTTACCTGCACTCTGTAGACAGTCCAAGTTTCAGCACCGTACAGTAGAGTAGCCAGTACTGTCGCTCTGTACACTTTGCATTTCACACGGATAGACACATGTCCATTGTTCCACAGTCTCTCCCTCAAGTTTCCAAACACAGCGCTTGCTCTTCCCATTCTGAGAGAGAGTTCATCCTCCAGCCTAGCATTCTCTGAAACAATACTCCCTAGATACTTGAAAGTCTTGCACTTGACTAGTGGCTCTGTACCAATGCTGATCTCTTCTGGTAGTGATGTTGATAACCGGAACTTTGGTGTATGATAAAGGCACTCTGTCTTCTTGATGTTGATTTGGAGGCTGAATTGGCTAGCTGCTCTTGCAAATTTCTCCACTAAAGATTGCATATCTTCCGCACTGTGTGCAACTAGAGCACTGTTGTCGGCAAAGAGCATTTCTCTTACTACCTTCATCGATGTCTTACTCTTGGCTTTAAACTGTACTACACTGAACAAGTCTGCTTCTTTCCTTGTTTGAATATCAAATCAAATCAAATCAAATCAAACTTTATTGTCATATTGCTGTACATACAACTGTAGTGCAGGCAAGATGAAATTGCGTTTCTCTCGGCATCCATATAAGAAGCAGCATGATTAAGACACACTCCCACATAGCTCCACCCCCCACCCCACCCCCACCCCCCCATCCATTCACACATCCCTGAGACATACTTGGGGAAAAAGAATAACTAACTATAATATACAAAATGTCCATAGGTGCAGTAGTGTGTATGTGAGATTCCGGGTCAGCTGTTCAGCATCCTGACAGCTTGTGGGAGGAAGCTGTTGATCAGTCTGGTGGTTCTGCCTCTGATGCTCCGGAATCGTTTACCAGATGGAAGAAGTTCAAAGTGTTTATGCAGAGGGTGAGAACGGTCCTTGACAATGTTCAGTGCCCTGCTCCTACAACGGTTCTGAAAAAGTTCTTGGACAGAGGGGAGGGAGACTCCAATTACCCTCTCCGCCCCCTTGACTATCCTCTGCAGGGCTTTTTTGTCTGACATACTGCAGATGGAGTACCATGTAGCAATGCAGTACGTCAGAACACTCTCCACCACACCTCTGTAGAAGGTCCTGAGGATGCAGATGGGGAGAGAGGCCTGTTTGAGTTTCCTCAAGAAGTGTAGTCTCTGCTGAGCCCGCTTCCTGATCTCTAAGGAATTCTTGCTCCAGGTCAGGTCCTGCGAGATCTGCACTCCGAGGAACTTGATGTTCTCTACTCTCTCCACTAAACAGCCGCCGATGCTGAGGGGGATGTGCTCAGGATGTGACCGCCGGAAGTCGATAATCATCTCCTTCGTTTTGTCCACGTTGAGCACCAGATTGTTCTCCCTGCACCAGCCCTCCAGGTCTCTCACTTCTTCCCTGTACATTGATTCCTCATCCCTCTGAATAAGTCCCACCACCGTGGTGTCATCTGCAAACTTAATAATCTGGTTCCCCTCGTGTTTGGATACACAGTCATGTGTTAGAAGTGTAAACAACAGTGGACTGAGTACACAGCCTTGAGGGGTTCCGGTACTCAGCGTGACAGAGTTGGAGATGTTGTTTCCAACCCGGACAGACTGAGGTCTCTCAGTCAGGAAATCCAGGATCCAGAGACATGTGGCGGTGTTCAGACCGAGAAGGAGTAATTTCTCTATCAGTCTCTGGGGAATAATGGTGTTGAATGCTGAACTGAAATCAATGTACAGGAGTCTGGCGTAGGTGTCTTTCTGGTCCAGGTGGGTGATGACAGAGTGTAGGGTGGTGACTATAGCATCCTCTGTGGAGCGGTTTGAACGAAATGCAAACTGGAGCGGGTTGTGTGATGCAGGGAGGCAGGCTGTGATGTGTGGTTTGACAAGCCGTTCAAAACACTTCATCACAATTGGTGTAAGTGCAACAGGACGATAGTCATTCAAACAGGACACCACTGGTTTCTTTGCCACTGGTACAATGATAGAGGTCTTGAAGCATCTGGGAACGATGGCCTGACTCAGGGAGATGTTATAAATGTCAGTCAGGACATCCGCCAACTCGCTTGCGCAGTCTCGGAGCACACGTCCTGGAATGTTGTCTGGACCTGCAGCTTTGCGTGGGTTGACTCTGGATAGGGTCCTCTGTGTGTCCGCTGTGTTGATGGTAAAAGCTGGTCCGACCGATGGTGGGAGTGGGCCGGCCCTCCCTCTGATTGTCGAGTTTGATGCTTCAAAACGTGCAAAGAAGTCATTAAGCCTGTCTGGAAGCGAAGCGTCGTCATCATCGACCCCCTGCCTAGACTTAAAGCCCATCAGTGTCCGAACTCCCTGCCACATCTGCTTGGTGTTCCTAGTGTCACAGAGGTGTCCCTGGATTTTCTCCGCATAGGCACGCTTTGCTGCCTTAATTCCCTTTGAAAGCGCAGACCTGGCTGAGCGGAGGGCAATCCTGTCCTTCGCTCTGAAGGCTGCATCTCTGGCTGTAAGCAGCGAGCGCACCTCTGCAGTCATCCAGGGCTTATGATTACCCCGCATAGTGATGGTCTTCATTGTAGTGAAATCCTCTGTGCACTTCGCGATGTAGCTGGTGACCGTATCAGCATACTCATCCACATCTGTCCTGTCTTCCTGGGAGGCTGCTATTTTGAAGATCTTCCAGTCTGTGTGCTGAAAACAGTCTTGCAGTGCAGAGGTTGCACTCTCTGGCAAAATCCTGATTTGTTTCACTGCTGGCCTGCTGCGCTTCAATAAAGGTTTGTAGGCAGGCACCAGCATCACGGACATGTGATCAGAACGGCCGAGATGGGGGCGGGGTATTGCTTTATATGCATCTGTGTTTGTGTACACTAAGTCCAACATATTCTCTCCTCTGGTCTTAAAGTCTACACATTGTTTAAACTTGGGGAGCACAGTCTTTAAGCTGGTGTGGTTAAAATCCCCCGCAACCACCACAAAACTGTCCGGGTGTGACGTTTGGATTTCACTGATCACATTGTGCAGTACCCCGAGTGCCTTCTTAGCATTAGCTTTAGCGTTAGCGCTCGGCGCTATGTAAACACCAACTACAAACGCGTTGCTGAATTCCCTCGGCAGATAAAATGGCCGACAATTAACAATAAGGAACTCCGCCAACGGACAGCAGTGTTTAGACACTAACGTGGCATTAACGCACCAGTTCTTGTTAACATAGATGCATAGCCCACCCCCCCGGCTCTTACCGGAGCTCGCCGTTTCCCTGTCGGCACGGAACATCGCCATATCTTCCAGCTGAATGGCCTCGTCAGGAATGTTGTCGTGGAGCCATGTCTCGGTGAAAACAAACACACAGCAGTCCCTCCATTCTCTCCGGGTTTCTCTCAGCAAACGCAGCTCGTCCACCTTGTTTTCGAGGGCGCGGACGTTTGACAGAAGAAGCGACGGTACCGCTGGTCTGGAGGGGTTAGCCTTTAGCCTAGCATGGATCCCAGCCCTTTTTCCTCGCTTTTGCTTGCGTTCGCTCCGCTTCCGCTTCCTCCTCTCCCGGGTAGCTTCCAGCGGGGACTCCGCCAAAATTCCATGCTGGCGTAGAATGTCCAAATCACAACCGATCGCCGCGATTCTTGCAGCGTGCAGTACCTTGATGTTTAATAAGGTCTCACGGTTGTAAGTTTTACAGAATGTATGTCTGGGATGATTAAAACTCTCACACTCGCTGATGCCAAGAGGGGCCGCTGCGTCTAGGCGCGCCGCCATCTTTTTTTTTTTTTTTATATATATATACTCCTTCTGAAGTGTCTTTGAAGGCCACCTCAAGCATGGCTGCCAGATATAGCGAGAAGAGTGTAGGCGCCAGCACACACCCTTGTTTCACCCTGCTGCTTACTGAAAAGTCTTTAGATACTGAACCCTCATTGCCATGTTTGCTTGCATACCTGTATGGAGTGCCTCGATCAGGCTGACAAACTTCTCTGTACAGCCATATTTCTTGAATACCTGCCAAAGTCCTTGTCGTGAAATAGTATTGAAGGCTTTACTGAAGTCTATGAAGACTACATAAAGTGGCATGTTCTGTTCGATACACTTTTCTTGAACCTGTTTCAAGCAGAAAATCATGCCCATTGTGCTTCTTCCACTTCTAAAGCTGCTCTGGATTTCTGGTAGTACATTCTGCGAGATGTGTTCATTGAGTCTGTTCAGTAGTACACGTGACAGAATCTTACCAACAGTGGCTGGCAGTGATATACCTCGGTAATTTCCACAATCTTTCCTGTCACCTTTCTTGAACAAAGGCACAATACTTGCATTTTTCGAGTCTTGAGGTACTTTCAGGGCATCCCATATCTCTTGGATGAGCTTGTGCAGGCAACTGGTCAGCTGAACACCACCAAATTTCCACACTTCTGCTGGAATCCCATCCCTTCCTGGAGCTTTACCATCCTGTGTTGTCCTGATAGCTGCCATTAGTTCATCAAGATTTGGTGGTTCATCCAGACGTGATACAGCTGGTCGCTGCACTACAGGTACATCTCAAAAAATTAGAATATCATGAAAAAGTTCAATATTTTTTGTCACTCATTTCAGAAACTGAAACCCATATATTACATAGATTCATTACACAGAGAGTGATATATTTCAAGTGTTTATTTTAATTTTGATGATTATGGCTTACAGCCCATGAAAACCCCAAATTCAGTTTTTCAAAAAATTAGAATATTACATAAAATTAATTTTAAAAAATTGCTTTTTAATAGAAATGTTGGTCGACTGAAAAGTATGTCCATGTACACACTCAATACTTGGTCGGGGCTCCTTTTTGATTAATTACTGTATCAGTGTGGCGTGGCATGGAGGTGATCAGCCTGTGGCACTGCTGAGGTGTTATGAAGGTCCAGGTTGCTTTGATAGTGACCTTTAGCTTGTCTGCATTGTTGGGTCTGGTGTCTCTCATCTTCCTCTTGACAATACTCCATAGATTCTCTATGGGGTTTAGGTCAGGAGAGTTTGCTGATCAATCAAACACAGTGATGCCATGGTCATTAAACCAGGTTTTGATACTTTTGGCAGTGTGGGGCAGATGCCAAATCCTGCTGGAAAATGAAATCAGATTCTCCATAAAGCTTGTCAGCAGAGGGAAGCATAAAGTGCTCTAAAATTTCCTGGTAGATGGTTGCGCTGACTTTGGTCTTTATAAAACATGGTGGACAAACACCAGCAGATGACCTCTGTTCAGATAAAAGTAAATTTTGCATTTCATTTGGAAATCAAAGTCCCAGCATTTCATGCTTCCCTCTGCTGTCAAGCTTTATGGAGAACCTGATTTCATTTTCCAGCAGGACTTGGCACCCCCCCCCCCCCACACACACACACACACTGCCAAAAGTATCAAAGCCTGGTTTAATGACCATGGCATCACTGTGTTTGATTGGCCAGCAAACTCTCCTGACCTAAACTCCATAGAGAATCTATGGCGTATTGTCAAGAGGAAGATGAGAGACACCAGACCGAATTCAATTCAGTTCAATTCAGCTTTATTTATACTGCGCCACATCACAACAAAAGCCGTCTCGTGGCACCACAGTGCAGAAAAAAAAAAAAACCCCAACACAGTCTCAGAAAGACCCAGCAATCAGACGATCCCCTATGAGCAAGCACTAAGCGACAGTGGAGAGGAAAAACTCCCCTTTGGAAGGAAGAAATCTCTAGCAGAACCAGGCTCAGGGAGGGGCAGTCGTCTGCTGCGACTGGCTGGGGGTGAGGGGGTAGGGAGGATGGAGAGGACAGACATAAAGAACGTAACAGTAAGATGCCAAGTACATTATTGGAGGTCAACCAGCAGTATGGATCAGATAACAACAGAACAAAAGTGGGGTTAAGAGACACAAAAGCCCTCCTTAAACGTAAGCTATATTAAAAAGGAAGGATTTTACCCTGTTCTTAAAAAAGAACAGGGCAACAATGCAGACGAGCTGAAGGTCACTATCAAAGCAACCTGGACCTTCATAACACCTCAGCAGAGCCACAGGCTGATCACCTCCATGCCACGCCACATTGATACAGTAATTAATCCAAAAGGAGCCCCGACCAAGTATTAAGTGTGTACATGGACATACTTTTCAGTCGGCCAACATTTCTATTTAAAAGCTATTTTTTAAAATTAATTTTATGTAATATTCTAATTTTTTGAGAAACTGAACTTGGGGTTTTCATGGGCTGTAAGTCATAACCATCAAAATTAAAATAAAAAAAAAACACTTAAAATATTTCATTCTCTGTGTAATGAATTTATATTATATATGGGTTTCAGTTTCTGAAATGTGTGACAAAAAATATTGAACTTTTTCATGATATTCTACTTTTTTGAGATGTACCTGTAGAGCTTCTTTAGCTCTTCAGTGAGATCTCCAGGGTTGTTTAGTAGTTGGTCAAAGTGGTCTGCAAATCTGTCCAGGATCTTGTCTTTCTCCTGCAAAACCGTTTCACCATCCATAGCCTTTAGTTGGATCAATCCTCTTGGTTTAGGGCCGTAGATTTCTCTCAAACCTGTGAAGAATGTTTTCATGTCCTTCCTGTCTGCTGCAGTTTGAAGTTCCTCCGCTTTTTCATCCCACCAGTTGGACTTCATCTCTCTGGTGTACTTCGATGGCTCACTCTGAGCCTTTGAGTATTTCTTCTTCTTCGACCTTGTGTTACACTGTAGGTTTTCCTGCCTAGCTGTATTCCTCACTTCTAGTAGTTTCTTCAGGTGTTCATCATGTTCATCAAACCAATCTTGATGTTTCCTCTCAGGGTGGCCTAATACATTACTCGCAGTCTGATACATCGTATCCTTCAGTGTTGCCCATTTCTCTTCTATGTCATTCTCTGAGTTGCTGCTGTCCCAGTCTTTCAAGTTTTCATCAATTTCCTGTGTAAGTTCTTCCTGCTTCTTTTGGCCTTTCAGTGTACTAGTGTTTAGCTTCCATGGTGGCTTCGCACCCATCCTGCAGTGCTGTTTTCATCTGCAAATCCTTAATCTAGATCTCAGCATAACATGATCAGTACTACAGTCCACACCTCTCATTGCACTGATGTCCAATACATCCCTTATGTCTCTCTGCCTTACTATGATGTAGTCTAACAAGTGCCAGTGCTTGGATCTTGGGTGCATCCATGTCTTCTTGTGTGTGTCCTTGTGCTTAAATAGAGTGTTGGTTATCACAAGGTTGTACTCTGAACATAGTGCAAGTAGAAGTTCTCCATTAGCATTGCACTTGCTTATTCCATGACTGCCTAGCACTCCTTTCCATTTCTCAGTGTCCGAACCAACTCTGGCATTAAAATCTCCTGAGTATCATTCTGTCATCAGTCGGTACACGCCTGACAGTCTCACGTAAATCACTGTAGAACTCTTCCTTCACCTCCTCTGTGTTGGTCATTGTTGGGGCATATACACTGATGAGTGTGGCATACATTTTCCACTGTAGTGGGAGTCTCATAGTCATTATCCTGTCGTTGATTGGCTCCGGTTCCTCATCAAGCATTGCTGCTATCTCCTTTCTAACCGCAAAGCCCACTCCTGCTTCTCTCCTTTCTTGATTTCCCACTCCAAAAGAAGATGTACCCATGGTCTTCCAAGCTGTTATATCCAGACAATCTTGTTTCCCTAAGTGCAGCTATGTCTACATTATACCTGTTCATTTCCTGGCCCACAAGCGCGGTCTGTCTTTCTGGGCGCTGTGATGTTGTTCTGTCCAACAGAGTGCGTACATTCCATTCTGCTACAAACAAGGCTGCTGTTTTCCTCTTCTTTTGTCTTCCTACTCTTAGCTTACTTTTCGCTGCCTGTCAGAGTGTGAATAGATCAGCGCGGACCTTGCTAGCCCGGGTGACATCCGAACCAGTATGAGTTACTTTCTGATTGACCATTTCATGAAACTGCTTGCAAAGTATTTGAGTACCGCTAGCTTTTGCTGGACTAGCAGCATATTCTTGGCAGATAAGAGTGTTATCAGTGGCAAGGACAAGCAAAGACAAATTGACTCCAGTATCTGTTGCAGTGACTGACCAGATTATAGGTTTGTTTATCTCTGCTCTTTGTGTAGCGCATGTCACGATGCACCGACTGGCACAGTCCACCACAGACCTTGCGACAGATATGTTTATCTGCCAGGATGTCCAGTCTCACCCCATGTAACTGGGAGTGGTCCACCACAGACCTGTGGCAGATATTGTTTTTAGTTCTGCCAGGATGCCCAGTTTCACCCTCCATGCCCTCAGAAGGGCGGTGATGCTGGTTGAGTTGCCAATGGCCTGACCCATGAGATAGGTAGTACTGGTTTTCATGAAACAACAAACAAACAAAAAAAAACACTAAACCAATGGTAAAGCATGGTGTTGGAAGCATCATGGTTTGAGGCATCTTTTTTCAGTGGAACAGGGCTTTAGTCAAGGTGGAGGGAATTATAAACAGCTCCAGATACCACTTTGGCCCAAAACCTTCAAATGTCTGAGAAATTTCAAATATTAGCATGAAAATTACCCAAGTTTACATCCAATATCAACAAAAGAATTGCTGCACCAGAAGAATATTAAAGTTCTGGAATAGTTCAACCACAGCCCAGACCTAAATCCAATCGAAAATCTGTGAGATGAGAGAAGAAGCACCCTAAAAATCAGACAGAATTGGAGTGCTTAAAAGACTGTCAAGTCAAGATGTGGCATGCTAATAGAGTATTACCCAAAAACACTGAATACTGTGCTTAAGTCAGAAGGTACTTCAATATTGTTTTAAGGGTATATAAACCTATGCAACCAGTTTATTGTACTTTTTTATTTCTCATATTTGCCCCTAACAGTTTTGTTTTTTATTTTGTTTTTTTCCACTGGTTTTTGGTCACATTAAAGGTGGAGAAAGTTTGGAAATGATTTATTGTGGTCTAATTTTTTCTTGACACAAAATCCTTGGTATTTTAACAGGGGCATGTACACTGTTTATCCACTGTGTGCAGTGATTACACACATCTGCTCCATGAGGCATTTGGGGTCTACATGACAACCTCTTACCACTAGATGGAGTAATGTCACTGCACATGGAGTAAGCCTAGCTCATGTTGATGTTGGCTGTGATGAGGAGGAGGAAGAGGAGGAGGATTCAGTGTGGCCCCTCCCCAGAAAACTCAAGCTCTGCTCAGAGTGCATAGCATTCCCAAAAATAGTCCACACGGTCGCTGACATTTTTCCTCTTTGAGCGCTGCTCAAAAGCAACAAATTTAATCTGTCTGTGCAGCTGTGAGGCTGTGAGGAGAACGAGAGCGAGACACTTCATAATGATATCAACAAGTCTGCAAATGTCATCTGCTGCTCACAAAACAAGTGACCTTCACAACTTGACTCCCTGACAGTGTTTGGCTTTACAGAGCAGCCAGACAACACCTGTTTCCCACATTAAAATAGCTCATCCAAACTTTTGAAAAAAGAAAAAAAAAAATCTCACTCGTCTTTCACAGAACTGCTCTCAGTTCCAGGCACTCACCGTATCCCATTTGGCATTCATCTTCTCCTTCTCAAACTTGGCAAACTCCCGTCTGTCATGGATGATCATCAGCAGCTTCCAGATAAGCAGCAGGGCTAAGCCAATCAGCACGATGCCTGCAACCACACCAGCCACGATGGGGATGATGTCAGGACCCGAGGGGCATTCTGAAATAGAAGTTGAAATCATAGTATAGTTTAAAAATAAATAAATAACATGAGAAAAACACACCATCATAAAGCTGTATGTGAACAAACAAAATACAAAGTTTTGTATCTCTGCCACCTCTGCAATTAGCTGTCATGGTTAACACAACACCCTTCCACACCCAATGGTCCCTGCTCTTTGCTTACCCAGCTTGTCAGCCACATGGACCTCCTTTTCCGTGTTGTTGATGGCGTATGTGTAATAGAACCAGCAGTCATTTTCGTCCCTCTCCTTGCAGTGCATCACTGGGTAGGAGGCATCGTTGGGCTGTGGCAGCTTGTCCCTGTCCTTCACTTTAACCAAGTTGAATTTACCTTTGCAGTCTCTCTCGCAGCTATCTGTTTTCTCACCAGTGCCAAATGTCTGACACTGGACGCACAACCTGAAGGGAAGGGATGACCAGAGTTAGAGATATGCACCGGGCTGTAAAGGAAGAACAGTATGGGGTTAAAGCTTTGTTTGCGAAGTCATTTTATATATTGAAACCAAAGATTTGGAAGCGCTTCCGCCGGGGTCCTTGTAGTAATCACACATAGATGGTCTTCTGGTGTTTCAGGTATCCTATCTTTTATTGTTTGAAAAGGCTTGCTTTAGGTAAAAAATTTAAATTTGTTCTAAAAAGGCAAGTGCCTTGTAAAAATGATCAAAGGCACACTACGAAGTTCATGTAAAAATATAATTAAATTTAATGGCAAAAAAGTGAAAAAAAATCAATCTATTTCAGCCTATTTAAATAATTATCCTACGGGTCTGAAGCATGGCTCAATCAGCAGCATCCCTAAGGAGTGGCTCCACAGTAAAACCCAAACTCTGTTTTAGGCAAGGCATTGGCTTACATTAACACTGATGCTAACAGGCCTCCCTGAATCTGAGTGGAGGCTCTCCAGCCAGAACAACAGTGTTGGAATTAGAGCATCTTCCGTGTTTTTCTACTAATACCTACTATGTCTGTCATTGCTGTGTTTATCAATAAATAACTCCACATACAAAGGTGGATAAAGAGTATTTTTGTGTGTTGTTATTCTTAGTTCTGAAGCTAACAGGCCTTGGGATCAGGGAATCTCTTGGCATGGACTGGATCAATATAACAGCCAATAGCATTGTGATGGGGTGAGTGAAGGCAGTGATTTGTTTTAGTAACGTTGGAAAAGCTAACCCAGAAGAGTTATACTATCAGACTGTATGAATATAAATATTTCTAAGTGAAGGAATTCAAATACTTTTACATTAATCATATGACCCATGAAAGAAGGGGACCTTTAAAGTTTAAGTACACTTTAAACTGATAGGCCAAATCAGAAACCTTTCCCCTTTGTTTATACAGCGGGGAAAATAAGTATTAAACACATCAACATTTTTCTCATGAAACTTATTTCTGATGGAGCCCTTGATCTGAGATTTTCACCAGATATCAGTAACAACCCAGGTAATCCATACATGCAAAGAGATCAAGGCAACTGTGTTCACAAAACAAGTTATATTTAATGAAGTGGAATGACACAGGGAATAAGTATTGAACACGTGAAGAAAAAGCGGTGCAAAAATGCATATAAAGCCAAGAAACAAGCTGAAATCCATCAGAATTTAGGAAGCCATCCCACCCCCCCACCAGTGCAAATTAATTTTAGCTGGTTATGGCTGATAGCCTTTAAAAGGGTCTGTGAATATCAAATTGCTACACCACAAAGAACTCATGATGACTAGACCTTTACAACCTTACTGTTGCAAAACATAATGATGGCATTGGTTACAGGCGCATTTCTAAACTGCTGAATGTTCCAGTGAGTACTGTTGGAGCCATCATTCAGAAGTGGAAAGAACATCACTTTACCATAAACCAGCCACGACCAGGAGCTCCTCACAAGATTTCTGACAGAGGAGTCAAAAGAATTATCAGAAGAGTTATCCAAGAGCCAAAGACCACTCGTGGAGAGCTCCAGAAAGATCTGGAGTGAGCAGGTACTGCTGTTTCAAAGAAAACAATAAGTAATGCATTCAACCAAAGTGGGCTCCATGCCCGCTCACCTCGCAAGACTCCATTGCTGAAGAAAAAGCATGTTGAAGCTTGTTTAAAGTTTGCTGCACAACATGTGGGCAAACCAGTAAAATACTGGGAGAATATAGTCTGGTCAGATGAGATCAAAATTGAACTTTTTGGATGCCACAACACACAGCATGTTTGGAGGAGAAATGACACTGCACATCAGCTCAAAAACACCATACCAGCAATGAAGTTTGGAGGTAGGGGCATCATGGTGTGAGGGTGTTTTCAGCACATGGTTTAGTTTAGTTTAGTTTATTGGTTTATTTGTCAGGGACCACGTACAGGAAAAAAAAAATAAATTAAACACTGGGTAAAGACGCTCTGTAAAAGATTATAGCATTTTCACTAATTTCCAGGTGCAGTCCCTGGGACAGGCAGGAAGATCTTAAAAGAAAACCAATACATGTAGAAAGCAATTCAGGTCTGGTTTCAGAAACTGTTGAGCCTGAAACAAGCAGGGAGTAAGTTTAAAAGGTAAAAAGATAAGAGGAACGGCACACATAAAAACAACTTTAAGAGTACAATTTCAAATTCCATTTAAGGGAGAGAGTCAATGCTGGCAGGCTTGATTACTTAAAATCCATTTTTTAGTTTCTGTGGTAAAGTCACTGTAATTTGTTCTGGTCTTCAAAGCAGTGGGGAGTTTGTTCCATTCCGTTATAGCTGAGAAGCCCGATTGCCCAAAAGTAGTTTTACGAAGGGGGATGCAACAATGCCACCTAGAGGAAGTCTTTGTTATTCTGGTATTTTGTTCAGAAGTTAGGAACACAAAAGTCTTAAGAGGTGGGGGTGCAGGACCATGGATAATTTTAAAGACCAACTGTATATATGCATACATGATCATACTTTTAAAGCTTAACATCTTGTGTTTGGCAAGTATACAACAATGGTGATACTGTTGTGTCTTCTTATCCAGAATTTTGATGGATTGTTTATACAGAGATTCCAAAGGTTTCAGAGTCGTACTGTTAGCTTGTGACCAGCATGAGATGCAATAGGAGAAATGTGTCCTAATCATGGCATTCAGAAAGGTTTTTGATCTTCTTAGAGTAAGAGTTTCTGATACAACAAAAGTCTGCAAGGTTATATTTCAGAGTGTGGTTTATCCGTTTTATGTGCTTTTTAAAGCACATAAATGTGACACCTAATCTAATGTGACGCCCAAATACTTAAACTCCGATACATTTTCTATATTTGCTCCATTTACAGTTTTACTCAGATAGTGCGTCTGATTTTGTTTGTTGGTAAAATACATGGTAGCTGTTTTCCCTACGTTCAGAGTGAGGCATGATTGACTAAGCCAGGGGTGTCCAACCATGTGCCATGGAGGGCCAAGACCCTGCAGGTTTTACCTCCAACCAGTGTCTTCAACAGCAGATTTCTGTGAACTTCTTCCCACTGATTGCTGATAAGTGAAAACACCTGCTGAAGAGACTGGGTAGAAGAGAAAACCTGCAGGGTCTTGGCTCTCCATGGCACATGGTTGGACACCCCTGGACTAAGCCATTTTGACACTTTCTCCATTGCTATCAACTTGTCAGCCACTTGTTTTGGCATCCTTCCCATGTGTGTAGATGACTGTGTCATCTGCATACATCTGAATTTTTATGTCATTTTCACATACTGATGGCAAATAATTAATATACAAAGTAAACACCAGTGGGCCTAAAATTGAGCCTTGTGGTACTCCCATGGTGCATGCTTTGATTGGGATACAGTATTGTTTATGCGCACACACTGGGAGTGACCAGATAGATAAGATTTTAACCAGCTAAGGGTATTTATGGACAGTTTATATCCTGATAGTTTAGAAAGGAGGACTGAGTGACTGACCGTATCAGAGGCTTTACGCAAGTCTAAAAAGATGGCTCCTACCCCCCGGTCCAGATTTTCTTTAACTGTTTCAATAAAGTAACAACATGCAGTCTCCGTTGAGTGGTTCGGCCTGAAACCAAACTGCACGGGATGTACTAGCAGCGATATGCTGCCATTTGGTCTACCACCACCTTTTCAGTGGCTTTTGACAAAACAGGAAGTATGCTGTACTTATCGGCCTATAATTACTAATTTCCTGTTTGTCTCCGGCTTTGTGTATGGGTGTTACAATGGCAGGTTTCAGTGCACCATGAAAAATATTTTCATGTATTGATTGATTTATTAGTTCTGTAATTGGAATTATTAACATTTATGTTTTTTTCAGGAATATAGTGTCTAGTCCATGAATATCTTTAGCTCTGGAACTTGATAGAGATGATGAAATTTTGTTAAGCCCTCATTTGTGGGTTTATGGTTTAGATCAGTTTCATGATTTATTTTAATTTGGTGCATGCTTGAGTAAAATTCAGACCCAGTTCTTGTACTGATTTGATAAGATACTCATTAAAATTGCTGGCTATATCTAAGCTATCTGAGTGAAGTTTTCCATTCAAATTGAGTTGTATGACTTCACTTTTTTGCATTTTTTTCCTGTGAGTTCATCAATACATTTCCAGAGTTTTTTGTTGTTCCCTTTTGCATTTTTGATTATATCCAAGAAGAAATTTGCTTTTGCTTTATGGAACTGCATAGTGACTTCATTTCTGAGGCTTTTAAAAATCAGTCTATCTGTACTTAAATCAGTTTTTAGCCATTTTTTGAGAGCTAAATCCCCTTTTTTATGATTCCATAATTATTCATTTAGCCAAGGTAGATCCTGTTTTCTCTTGTGCTTACATAGTGTTGTTATTTTATATTTTGAGATCATTTCTTTGATTGCTGATATTGTGGAAGATGTGAAAATGACGAGACAGTGTTCTTTCTCAGAGTCAGCTTTATTCACATCGCCATCATTTCAAAGCAGAAAAAGAGAGGATGAAACAGTAAACTCTCGTCCTTAAATATCAGGGACTGCACACCTCATAAATCACATGTCACACAGACCACCTTGCATAATAAAGACAGTCACAATGCATTTCCCTCCATGATATCACTTCCACTGTCTCCCATGCATCCTTTAATCGACCCCCCACAGTCTCCAGCCTTGCATACCAAGGCTAAGATTCCTAACTTTGTTCTGACCTAAAATGCGAGTCACAGAACCGGTCCAACAGGTCCATTGAGTGTTCACCACACAAGCCCCCCCCAGCATTTTAGAAACACAGAACAACCAGAAGATAACCACATGCATGCCGTGATAGCACCAATACACATCAGTCCACATGCTGGATAGGCTTCAGCCTCCTGCCAAATCTGCTGTAGCTGGGGTTCACCGTCTCTGCAGCGTTGTCACGCTGGGGGTTTGCCGTCTGGGGGCGGAAACCCTTTGTCAGTCTCTGCGGGTGTTCTGGGGAAACATTACTTTGGGAAACATTACTGTGTGAGACCCCCCGTGGTGGTCTACCTCGCCGCGGGGCCTTTGCCAACAGCACTTCCTCATCTGCCACCACAAAAGCGGGTTTAAGTCTGTCTATGCCAATTTTCTCTTTCCTATCCCCAAATCTAGCAAAAACTGCTTGTCCCCTGTTTCTAGCACTCTGAATGGTCCGTCATAAGGCGGTCGCAGCGGGGTTCGATGCGCATCGTGTCTAACAAAAACAAACTCTGCGTTCTTCAAAGTTTTAGGCACAAAAACGCGCGGAAAACTGTTGTGCGCGGGGCCGGGCAGCGTGCTTGATTCTATGTTACTCCGCAACAGCTGAGACGGGGAGGCGTTTGGCGCAGGGTTATCTGGAAGAAACTCCCCAGGCAGCCGGAGTGGCTGCGCAAACACAAGCTCCACTGGTGAGGCTTCTAAGTCCTCTTTAGGTGCCGAACGCAACCCCAATAACACCCATGGTAACTTGTCAACCCAATTTGTATCCGTCAGTGACGCTCTGAGAGCCGCTTTCGATGACCTATGAAAACGTTCGCATAACCCGTTAGCCTGCGGATTGTACGCGGTTGTGCGGTGAATTGTGACACCCAGGCTGCGGGCCATTGTCGACCAAAGCTCAGAAACAAATTGAGGGCCTCTGTCGGACGTAATGTCCGACGGAACGCCGAAACGCGCCACCCAAGCTGTTAAAAACGCGCGCGCCACTTCCTCGGCCGTGGTTGATGCCAGCGGGACCACTTCAGGCCAGCGTGTGGTGCGATCCACCATTGTCAGAAGATGTGTGCACCCCTGTGATGGCGGGAGGGGTCCAACGAGGTCCACATGAACGTGATCGAACCTCTTGGCCGGAATGTGAAACTGTTCCAAAGGAGCCCTCGTGTGCCTGTGTACTTTGGCTCGTTGACACGCCGTGCAGGCTGCTGCCCACTCTTTGACCTGTTTGCGGCGGCTCGGCCACACAAATTTCTCTCCCACCATTTTGACCGACGCGCGCACTCCAGGGTGCGCCAAAGAATGAACCGAGTCAAAAACGCGGCGGCGCCACGCGGCCGGTACTACTGGACGCGGCCGTCCAGTGGAGACATCGCAGATTAGGGGGGGCATTCCGTCTTGCAGCACCCTGCTCTCCAGCCTTAACCCTGTTGGTCCAGACTGGAGCGAGCGCACGTCCACGTCATTAACCTGCTCCGCGGCCATGGCTGCATAATCTAACCCTACGCTGACTGGAGCCGCCACGGCGCGCGAGAGGCAATCTGCCACTACATTGAGTTTGCCCGCCACATGCTGAATATCAGTGGTAAACTCTGATATCGCAGCCAGCTGTCTCTGCTGCCGGCCTGACCACGATTCGGAGACCTTGGCCATCGCGAATGTTAGCGGTTTGTGATCAACGAACGCGGTGAAAGCGCGTCCTTCCAACCAGAACTGAAAGTGGCGGATGGCCAAATGGAGAGCGAGCAGCTCCCTGTCGAACGTGCTGTATTTACGTTCGCTATCGCGTAAGATCCTGCTGAAAAAGGCGAGGGGCTACCAAACCCTGGCTACATGTTGTTCCACGACCGCCCCACGACCGGTCTGGGTGTGCCAACAACGCAGCCTTTGCCAAGGCTGCTTTCACCTCCGAGAACGCTTGGTCCCGCTCCGGGGACCACTCGATCTTATCCGCGGGTTTCTTTTTTTTGAGCGCGGCATACAGCGGCTGCATGAGTTGCGCTGCGCGGGGGAGAAAACGGTTATAAAAATTCACCATTCCCAAAAACTCCTGCAACGCCCTGACCGTCTGCGGCCGGGGAAAATCTGCCACAGCGCGCACTTTGTCAGGCAGCAGAACTGCTCCTTCGGGGGAGAAGCGGTGTCCTAAAAAATCGATCTGCGCCATCCCGAACTGACACTTCGCTGGGTTGATTATTAACCCGTGATCTCCCAACCTTCGGAAAACTGTGGCCAGGTGTTTTTCGTGTTCGTCTTCGGACACGCTGGCTACTAAAATATCATCCAGGTAGACGAACACGAAAGGGAGATCGCGAAGCACCGCATCCATCATGCGTTGGAACGTCTGAGCAGCCCCTTTAAGTCCAAATGGCATGCGTAAAAACTTGAATAAACCAAACGGAGTTATTACCGCTGTTTTGGGTATGTCCTCAGCGCGCACTGGGACTTGGTGGTAACCGCGGACCAAGTCTATTTTAGAAAAAATGCGCGCTCCTGCCAAATGAACCAAAAAATCTTGGATATGTGGGATTGGGTAGCGGTCGTGCGCTGTAGCGTTGTTTGACCTGCGGAAATCCCCGCAAGGGCGCCATGATCCGTCAGCTTTCGGGACCATATGTAGGGGGGAAGCCCACGGACTGTTTGAACGTCTGATAATGCCCAACCTCTCCAGGTTGGCGAACTCCTCGTGCGCTATGGCTAGTTTAACTGCGTCCAAGCGCCGAGCTTTTGCAAAAACGGGCGGTCCGGTAGTGGTAATAAAATGCTCCACCCCGTGCTTAGCAACTGTTGCCGAAAATGTGGGGACCGTGAGTGCTGGTAACTGAGTGAGCAGTGTGTGGAACTTACCGCCTGCTGCTGTGATGTTGGCTTGTGCTGTTGGCAGGGCCACTCGCGCTGTACAGGGGATAGAATCAAAAGAAAGTGCATTAACCAGGCGCCTGTTAGCGAGATCAACCAACAACCAATGTGAGCACAAAAAATCAGCCCCCAGCATATTGAAATTTACTGTTGCTACAACAAAAGTCCACTCATGCACGGCCATGCAGAGACAGAAGCAGAGTCTTCTCACCAAAGGTCTTAATCTCCGAGCCGTTCGCTGCTGTCACCCGGGGACCTCCGGAACCAGCCAGTCTGTCCGCGTAGGAAGGTGTGATGAAACTCAACTGGGAGCCTGTGTCGATGAGGAACTGCCTCCCGGAGCGTGCGTCCGACAAGTAGAGCAGCTTGTTCTCTTCCCCGAGGGCCGCAGCTGCTACCGACCCCCGGTCTTGGTGTTTCCCGAACGCCCGAACTGGCACGGCGGTACACACTTGCGTGCCCTCTCTGCAAAGCGGCGATGGTAGAAACAAAAGACGTCCGGTCCACGCTCCCTGGCCCTTGCCGCCGTCGTCGTCGGTGAGTCTGGCACCGCTGCCTCTGGTCTCCTGTCATCTCCGGTCGTTGCGCCGAGTTCCGCTGCAGCGGCCGTGGCTGCGCGCCGCTTGGTGGCGTTGACAATCCGCTGCGCCTCTCGGCCCAGCGCGCGGTAGTCCCGTAGGGCCAACAGTGGCAAACTGGCCAGAACCGCTCTCGCTGTTGACGGTACAGTCCTGAGGAAGAGGTGGGTGAAAATGAAGTCATCATCGTCAGAGTCTTTCAACCTCAACAACTTCTCCATCAGGCTCGCGGGCATGTCGTTTTCCCCCTCCGTCAGCGCCAGGAGCCTCTCTGCTCGCTCCTCCGCCGAGGGGGTGAATTGCTGGATGAATGCAGCCTTCAACGTGCCGTATTTGTCGCTCTCCGGCGGCTGGTCAATCAGGCTCTCCACATGCTGGGCCATGTTGTTGTCCAGCTTTGCGACTACGTGGTAGAATTTCGTGGCATCTACCGATATCCCCCAGAGGTTGAACTGCGCCTCAACCGCGTTGAACCAGGAGTGCGGATTGCTCTGCCAGAAGTCCGGTAGCTGGACTGTAGCGGCATTCGCTTGGCTGGGGGCTCCTGACGCGGCTGGCCTGGGGGAATTTTCTTCTTCCATGATACGTCTCAGGGTCACCAGTGTGGAAGATGTGAAAATGACGAGACAGTGTTCTTTCTCAGAGTCAGCTTTATTCACATCTCCATCATTTCAAAGCAGAAAAAGAGAGGATGAAACAGTAAACTCTCATCCTTAAATATCAGGGACTTCACACCTTATAAATCACATGTCACACAGACCACCTTGCATAATAAAGACAGTCACAATGCATTTCACCACCTTGCATAATAAAGACAGTCACAATGCATTTCCCTCCATGATATCACTTCCACTGTCTCCCATGCATCCTTTAATCGACCCCCCACAGTCTCCAGCCTTGCATACCAAGGCTAAGATTCCTGCCTTTGTTCTGACCTAAAATGCGAGTCACAGAACCGGTCCAACATGTCCATTGAGTGTTCACCACAATATCATATTTTCACATGTCTGTTCACAATTTGTATCACAATTTCATTCCACTTTACGTGCTGTAACTCATTTTCAAACGATTCTGTTTTTCTTTGGTATGTACGAGATATATTTTCCACCATCAGTAGGCTTTTTGTATCATGATTTTAACAATTTGCTTACTACTAAAGTGAGATTTTGGTCATACGTGCCAGTAATTAGATTGTATTTTTTGTTATGCAGTCAGGTTTGTTGGTAAAAATCAAATCAAGGAGAGTTTGAGATGAACGAGTTATTCTAGTTGGGTTATTGATCATCTGATCCATATGAAACTTATTGGTGACGTCCTTTAATTTCTGTCTGCATTTTACAAAGCCAATTTAAGTTGAAATCACCCATGAGGATTAACTCTTTGCTGCCAAACTGTTTCAGTACATTTGATGGACAGTTAAAGAATGTGTCCTTAGAGGATGGAGGTCGATATATTACAATCAAATCAGAAAACATTTCTGGTGATAGCACAACTTTAACTCCAACACATTTCAGCGTATTTTCAGCAATGTCAAGTTGTGTACACTGATAACCATCATTACATAAATCATGACCCCTTCTCCCCTGCCATCTTTTCTGTCTTGTCTATAGGTATTGTACCCTGGTACACTGAAAACAGCTCAAGGTTTTGTTGAGGTTAACCAGGTTTCTGAGAGGCATAGGTAGTCAAGATTTGAATTTGTCAATAGTTATTGTATTTGTTCTGTTTTAGAGACAATGCTCCTAATATTGAGATGACCTCCAAAAAAGCCTTTAGGTTTCATAGTCGGATCCCACAATACTTTGGCGTGATTTACAGTTTGAAACATTTTAGTAGATTGTTGTTTTTCATCCACAGTTTTTATCCCATACCCATCCCGTTTTGGAACAGTCTTACCAGGCTTATGCAGTTTGAGTCTTGTTGCAATAGCTTTTTCTGCATCAAAGTCACTGGCATCCCGGGCAACTCCACTGATGCCATTCCCCTTTGGGTGGGCCACCACTGCTGCACCGGTGTCTGGGGAGACCTTTCCTGCATTGATATCACCGGTGTGTTTGGAGAGCTGACCAACGTCAGCCTCCTTTGGATGGGCCGTTGCTGCATTGCTGGGCCACGAATCGTCAACATGGCTCGGCCCGGCGAACATCCATCGCTGAAAGCACCACCACTGCATCAGCATCCAGGGAAAAAGGGCCAAAACCAACATCTAGCCGTTGAGCTCCAAGCCGTCGATGTGGCTCCATTTAATGGACATCCCCCACCAGAAAAGCCATCGCTGTACTGGCACTGTCATCTTGTCGTTGGGCCACGATTTGTCCTCCCGACTCCACCTGGCAGGCCGACCCTGCTAGGTAAGCCACTGGCGCACCAACATCCCTGGTGCCCAGGTCAGTGCTGACCTCCAATCGCTAGACGCTGTACCATCGGTGTAGGTCTGCTGAAATGGCTGCTCTTGCTGTACTGGTGTTTAGAGGGACCATGTGCTGTGGATTCCATTGTAAACATTTTAGCTGTGGTTGCCGAGTTAGCCATTTTAGCTGTTGTGCTGGTTGCAGGGGCCAAGTTGGCCAAATTAGCTGAAATTGTCATTCTGGCTGTGGTATCAAGGTTTTCCAGATTACTTGCAGCTGTTCGGCTAGCTGTGGTGACCAGGTTGACCAGTTTAGCAGTGGTTGTTGGGCTGGCCGCACTGGCCCAACCGGGTTTCCATTGTCCAAAGGCTGTGGGCCTGGGTTCACCTCCACATCTCCCACTAATAATATCATAGCTGCCAGGTAGATAGACACCAAAGGCGTCCTTCCAGGGCTTACTTGTATCTGTTTCGCAGGAAGTACCTGGGCACCACCGTTGTCCAGAGATGTGGAGTACAGCAGATGTTGTTGATGAGTGACTGTACCATTGTGGTTCTCAGTTGTGAGGTGCCGCTGCACTGATAGTAAAATTAGACAGACAGTTAAAACAGCACCATCTATCTAGTGTTTCAGTGGTAGTTGAGTCCGTTTTGTGAAAAAAGTAGGTCTTACTATACTTACAATACAGGTTGTGGAGGTTTAAAAGATTTAAAACGAAACTTAAGAGAAGCGCATGCAGAGCCTGCCAGTCTGCGTGTGCGTTCAGCGGCCATCTTGCTGTCAAGTCAGGCAGATTTCATATAATTGAAGGAAAGATGAATGGACAAATGTACAGAGACATCCTTGATAAGAATCTGTTGCCATCTGCCAAGATGCTGAAGATGAAAC
Organism: Pholidichthys leucotaenia; assembly: GCA_020510985.1. Taxonomy (NCBI): domain Eukaryota; kingdom Metazoa; phylum Chordata; class Actinopteri; order Cichliformes; family Pholidichthyidae; genus Pholidichthys; species Pholidichthys leucotaenia. The sequence goes on from CM035844.1 coordinate 108,118,785, forward strand.
AAATGTGGACATTTCAGCAAGACAATGATCCCAAACATACAGCCAAGGAAACTCTCAACTAGCTCCAGAGAAGGAAAATAAAGCTGCTAGAAAGGCCCAGTCAGTCACCTGACCTGAATCCAATTGAAAATCTATGGAACAAACTGAAGATCAGAGTTCCTAGAAGACACCCACACAACCTTCAAGATTTGAAGTCGGTTTGTGTGGAAGAATGGGCTAAAATCACTCCTGAGCAATGCCTGCGCCTAGTTTCTCCATACAGGAGGCATCTGGAAGCTGTTATTACCAACAAAAAAGAAGAAGAAGAAGAAGAAGAAGACATCTCTATTGTCATTGAGTCCATATAGCCAATCATGTACAGTAGAACGAAATTATGTTTCTCCTGTCTACAATGTTAGCATCAGAGGGGTCGCTGCCATGCAAGGCACCACCACAAACAACTTCTCCTTCCCCCATCCTATTATGCTGAGCACCAAGCTAGAAGGCAGGAAGTACCATTTTTATATGGTCTTCGGTATGACCTGGCTGGGGCTTGAACCCCCAACTAGGCCACCACTCCACTTCTATTAAATATTAAATGAATTTCACCAAGCATGTTCAATACTTATTCCCTGTGTCATTCCACTTCATTAAATACAACTTGTTTGTGAACATAGTTGCCTTGATTTCTTTGTATGTATGGATTACTTGGGTTATTACGGATATCTGGTGAAAATCTCAGGTCAGTGGCTCCATTAGAAATATGTTTAATGAGAAAAATGTTGACGTGTTCAATACTTATTTTCCCTGCTGTATCAGACTTACTTGTGTTCAGAACAGACTCCTGGACAGGTAGGGCAAGCTTCACATGTGGGACCTTGGAATTTGGTGTCTGTGCACTTGCAAATGCCACATTCACATTCTCCTCTGCCGTTACAGATCTGCTTGTTGCTGGCCATGCATGTGCTGTTGTCCAGAGAACAGTCACAGGCACTTCCCGTCCACATTGGGTCACAGACACACACTCTGCACTCACAGCGTCCATGTCCTAAAAACAGTAATATGTTTTAGCAAACATTTTGCACAATAGAAAACTTAGATATTCTCTTAAGCAGCGACATGCTTACCTCCACACAGTTTGTTTCCTGAGCGGTCGCAGTTAAAATTGTCACACTCACAGTACGGACCGGTGTACCTCTCCTCGGGGTTCTCCCTTGGTTTGCACTCACATGCGCCGCACACACACTCGCCGTTGTTGCTGCAGATATCAGTTCCATTGTCTTTGCGGCAGGTTCGGTCCATGTCCTCTGTAGCCACGTCATTGCTGCTGCACTCACACTCTCGTCCCGCACGACCACTGTCGCACCTGAGACAAAGAGAGAGCTTTTGATATGGAGGGAATTTTTTATAAAGAGGACATATTATGCCAGCTTAGTAAACCGGTGAATCTACCGCCAGGGTATGTGCCTTCGACTGCCGCCCAATCCACATAGCACAGGACACTCATGATCCCTCCTGCATATGGTAAGCCCACTGGAGGGTGGACCCATGTGATTCATTCGAGCTGAGCCCGACGAGGTTCAAAGAGCAGAAACCTCGCCACCAAGTGCTTGCCACTGAGCCCCTCCCCCAGACCTAGCTCCAGGGTGGGGCCCCGGTAACCCCACTGAATCCTTGATTTTTTTAACTGTCATGGGAATCCATTGGACTATTCCTAGTCTGTGGCCCTTCACCCAGGACCTATTTGTCTTGGGAGACATACCAGGGGCAAACTGCCCCCAACAACATAGCCCCTGGGATCACAATGACAAGCAAACTCTACCACCTTGAGAAGGTGGCGATCCACTGGGGGATCATAAGTCCCCCACTGGCTGGCGGTGTGGGTCTACATCCCTGCTATGCTGCGTGAGCAGTGGTCCTGTGCCACATCCCCCTAATCTGCTCATGTCCTCCTAATGCTTGTGCTGCAAGGTTGCATATGCCATGCAACCAATCTGAACATTCGTCTCTGCAATCATGGCAGCATTAGAGTTTTAAGTGACACTCAAGTCAAAATCAAGTTTTTTTTCTTAACATGTCTGCAACATGGCGAAATCATTCTTATATATCATGTCTGTGTTTTTGTGGTTTTTTTTTTTTTTGCTGTAGAAGGTCAGTTAAGCTCCTCCCCTTGGAAAAAAGGCAAGTTTAGACAGAGCGTTTATGTTACGTCACTATAACAGGTGAACCAATCAGGACTAAGCACGGGCTGTTCAAATCTGGATGTGGACGGGCCTAATTAGATCCTGGCATGTGAAGGAGGAGGAAAAAAGAAAACTTTTTTTACAAGCAACTGTAAGACAATGAAGGGTTTTTGTGGGGGGAAAAGAGGGCACAGATACAATTTTGGACAATGTAGATTTGTTTTTAAGGGGATTTATATCCACCGCACTGCATCTTTAAGTTTTTAGGCTGTAGACCTTCTCTATGCTCTTTTTATGGTGACATTTTGGCCCTTCTCGCTGGGTTCTGTTTTGTTTATGTCATGACATCAAGTTATACCCAATCAGCTCCGAGTCAGTACCATACCCCAGCTCAGCACCTTTTTGTTGCTGCTATAAAGTACCTACCCCCAGCCAGGGTCTTATTTTGGCCCCTACAAATTCTTAAAACTTTCCCTTAAGGGGCTCTTTCTGCAGTCGAGACACACACAGGGGTGAACTTCCTGTAAAACTGTTTCCTAATTCATGCAGTGGAAATAGGACTATAATTGTCAAGTGTTTAAAAAGGTCTTACAAGCAAGAGTAAAGCAAGTTCTATAAAATTATTTTATTCTTAATATAATTAACAGTGAATACATATACCTTGTTTTTTGAGCCTTTGGGCACTTTAAGGATGATAATTCATTTTTCTAACATTCTAGACAAGTCAGAAAATAAGGAAAAAATATGTTGTGGGCCCTTTAAACACTAAGTACAGAATATGAATACTGCAAAGAGAAAGACTTGCCTGCATGCACCACACTCGAAGGTGCCATTACCAAAGTGGCAGTAGGACTCGTTTCTGATGCCCTCCTTCTGACAATCACACTCACAGATGAAGCTGAGGATGATTTCCACCTCCTCTGTGAATCCCAGTGGTTTTATTTTGATGGTCTCAGACTTGCCTTGTTTCGGGCAGCCCTTCGCCATCACACTGATGCTGAACACGACCTGGGAATGAAAAAATAAAGCAGGACACTGCTTTAAAAGGACAGCTATTGTAACAACAATTAAAAAAAGATGACTTCACACCTCATCTCCAATGGAGATATTAGAGCACTTGCGCCCATTTTCGCCCTCACTAACTACTCCATTTTTACAGTGGGACGTGTATGCGATCGTCACTCCATCTGGAAGCTTGCTGTTCTCCAGAATAACCTCCGATGAGAGGGACTGCCAAGGAAAACCAAAGAGATAACAACATGGATGTTGATTTCCTGTGCTGGTAGCTTTGCTTTGACAGCGTAGAATACACAAAGGCTTAGCTGAGTATCTAAGGAGAATATGTTTGAAAATGCTGAACACTCCAGCTCAGTCAGAATATTAACCGCTCTAATGTGGTTCATGTGAGTAAAGTGCTAACTTCATGAAAGTCAAACACAAAGAGGAATTCAAGCCCACAACTGTGACACTGTGCTTACATTGTAGGCTTCTATAATGAGGTTGATTACATTGCTCGAGTTGGCAGACAGGGTGCCCACTGCAGACTTTGGTATCAGATTTTTCAGCTCCTGTGGAGAGAAGAAAAGTTTTATCACATGTCCGTTTGCGATTACCGCATATGCTCGGGAAACAAGAATACTTTTCCATGAACTTAAAAGCATTCCATTACACAGCCTAGAAAATAATTTAACAATTCAATTCCAGCTTCTTCCAACAGGTCAACCAACAATTCTGCTCTGTTACTGACATATGCTGAACCAAAGTTGGCCCGACTTTGGGAGCTTATTGCCTCGAAATGCTACAGCTCTGACAGAAGGAAACTATCAGAGCTTCAAGGGGATGCTACCATAAATCTGGAGCAAATGCCTGAGCACAGCCAGGCACACAGATGCACAGACAAGGAATGATGAGTAGGTGGGTCTGACTGACAAGTAAAGAATACTCGATGCTCATACAGTTTACAACCAGGTGGTAATCCTGTTTCACCACCTGTACTTCATTAGATATGAGCACAAAATCTAAAATGAACATCTTATTGTATCCTGTAAAATTTTAAACTAGCCTACCGTTACACAAAAGCATGTGCCTTAGCACTAGTCTTCAAGAACACAGTTAAAATTGTAGAAACCTTTGCATTTTCATTATTGCAACAGCCTAAGCAAGTATGACATCTTAAGACATCTTATGACATCATTTTGTTGTACTTGCAACTGTACAATGATAATAAAGCCTATTCTATTCTAAACACTGACAATTATCGGATGTTCCTGGATGTTTGTTTTGTTAGGGTTTGCTCACCCACCACCACCACTACTGCCACCATTAAATAATTTTATATAGAAGAAAATAACAACTGAATAAATATTAGCTCACTAACAAGGGGAGATTGTAATATATGAGGTGAAGGACTACGTTTAATTGAATGGTGGTTTCTGGAAGGAGTGCCCATTCATGGAAGAAACCACTGGCAAATGTCAGGGACATATCAAATGCCTGAAGACAAACCAATCATGCTCCCACACATTACCTGCTGCTTCCTCCTCAATTGCCTGATCCTGGAGGCTTTTTCCTTATTATACATTTTAACTGTTTATTGTAGGTAGCTCAGTTAGTTTTAATCTAATTTTTCTGTGTGTAATTTATTGTCTCTGAGCTCTTTGTGTGATGTCCTACAGCCTATTTTATGAGGTGTAACTATTTTTATGGTGCCTTACTGCAGATGTAAGTTAATGAGTGTCCTAATTCTGGCATATTTATACTACTGTTTTTGCTGTTATGTTGGTCAGTATGCAGCATCCTAATTCACTCAATTCAATACAACAAAACCCCTTTTAAACAATAAACACATCAGCAAAACACAAAAAGCACAGAGCAACTTAGCAGGTGACATTTTAAAAACCAGATTATGTGCAGGTTTAGGGCACCTCGTTCATCTTCTACCATTTACAATAGACAGTCTACATCTGGAGGCGCCACCATTACTGTGTTGGCCAGTCACATTTGATTAGCATCTGCTGGAAGTTGGATTGATGACATTAGGAAATGGCTGCCAGGTACTGATAAAGGAACATTCTGTTAAAATTATTCAAACGTTACATGAAACTTCAACTAAAGCAATAAAACTTATCACACACCTGTGTCACATCTAAAACTAGAAAAGCACTCATAGAGCGCATACCTCCGCCAAGGCTCCTTCCGTTTCTCATGGATCACCTCCAAAATGTAATGGGTTTGTGTGTAGGCGTAGAGCCACTTGTGGTGAAAATTGCATCAAAGTCTGTCCATCAGTTTTGGAGTATTGTTGCTAACACACTGTGAGAAGATAAGAGCCTTGGCTGAGGTATGCATTCTCAGATCATCACCAAAATATAATGGGTTCCTCTGTAGGCCAAGAACCACCTCTGATGAAAATTTCATCCAAATCCATCCAATAGTTTTTGTGTAATCCTGCTGCACAAATACAAACAAAGCCCTTGGTGGAGGTATGCACCTCAGATCATCACCAAAATCTAATCATCTGTTCCCCGTACCATTACACACCTTTCCTGAAAATTTCATCAAAATCCGTTTATAACTTTTTGAGTTATGTTGGTAACAGACAGACAGACAGACAAACAAACGCCGGTAAAAACATTACCTACTTGGCGGAGGTAATAATGAATTAGCCCACTAAATGATACACTAAACGTACGTTTGGATTGCTCTGCAGTACCCTACAAAGTGGACTGCATAGGGCATTCAGCCAAATCAAGTGAGATTCCATACCATAGGGAGCAAAAGGTGTTCAGTTCAAAGGGAACTGAGAACTGAGTAGGGAGGAAGTCAACAACCGTACATGACTTCACTGGAAGTTGACAAGAGGATTACCCATAAGTCACTGCACCTCAAATATGAGTAAAATAAATTATTGTTGCTAACGTTATTAACAAGCCAAACTAATGTTGGTTATTGTTCATATGAATTGATATTAACAAAATATATTTGTATTAATAATGTATTTAAGAAGTATAAACTGTCACAGTAATATCAGTATATGTCCATGGTTGCCATGGTAAAGCACGGAGGAGGGAGTGACATTGCAGGGTGTTTCAAATTGAGAAATTTTGATCCCTTACCTGCTATTCCCAAACAGTGGGCCAGGGAATAGGGAGTACCGTTGAAGCACATCATGGATCAGAATGCGGCTTAAATGCTTGTTCTCATCATAACAAGATAATGTTATAATAGGATACTATCTTGGGAAAACAACCCCTCCTCGCTGGCGGGAAGCACTGAAGGGAAAAAAGGTCACCCACACACTGCACAATACTGAGTCACATTAGCATGTAAAAATTTATGAATGGAATTTTAAATGGAATTGAAACTAACATTGTTAGTTTAAAATATAAAAAATATAACCTCTATGATAAAGACACAGTGAACTATAAACCTTTGAAATATGTATTTCATGACAACCTCCAGTGTTTCCTCTAAAGCAGGTAGGAACATGCTTTAGAATGTAGGGATGTTTTGACTGGTGAGGCACCTTACTCCTAAAGGAACACCTAATTGGCCACTTAATTATATCTTCTCAGCAGCAGGAATACCCTAAACTGGTATGCATCCCTTTTTCTCTGCTGGAAAGGGTACCTTTTGGGACATTCATGTAGAGACAGCATGAGGTCTTTATTTTCCATTAGAAGGGCACTCACAGGGTGTCATAAATGATACAGCATCAGATTTTCGTGCATCAGATGTCAGAATCAGAATCAGAATCAGAATCAGAATCAGCTTTATTGGCCAAGTATGCACAACACATACAAGGAATTTGACTTTGGCTAAAAAACTTGCTCTCGTTGTTCAGGTGAAGGATTTAAATAAGGATTCAATGACAACCAGAGTATGTACAGTAAATTACAGTCTGTCCACGTTTCTATAAAAGGATGCAAATATATACAGGAATATATGCAGTTATTTACTCGGACTAACCACACTTTGCAGAAATATATGAAAAAATATACAATCACACAGTATTTCAATGTGGACTCAGATTCAGTGATATAATGTGAATGAAGTAAAAAGCAGTGTGAGAGTTATGTGCAATGTAATAATGGATGAAAAGTCATGAGTACAGCAACAGGTAGGACTAGGTGAATGTTAGGAGTTCATCAGAGTGATGGCTTGAGGAAAGAAACTGTTCCTGTGACGGGTGGTTTTGACCTTCAGTGATCTGTAACGACGACCAGAAGATAGAAGTTCAAACAGTTTGTGGCCGGGGTGTGATGGGTCAGCACAGATGTTTCCCGCCCGTTTCCTGGTTATGGACCGATATAAGTTCTCAATGGAGGGTAGGTCGGTACCAATGATCCTCTCCGCAGACTTAATGATCCGCTGCAGTCTGGTCTTGTCCTGTTTAGTGGCAGATCCAAACCAGACAGTGATGGAAAAGCAGAGGACAGATTGGATGATGGCGGTGTAGAAGACAACCAGCAGCTCCTGAGGCAAATCAAACTTCTTGAGCTAACGCAGAAAAAACAACCTCTGCTGGGCCTTTTTCCGGACAGTGTCAATATGGGAGGACCACTTCAGGTTCCGGGAGATTGTGGTACCCAGAAACTTGAAGGAGTCCACAGTGGACACTGTGCTGTTGAGGATGGTGAGTGGGGGGAATGAAGGGGGGTGTCGCCTGAAATCCACAGTCATCTCCACCGTTTTGGCTGGGTTAAGTTCAAGATGGTTCTGGCTGCACCAGAGGATCAGCTGCTCCACCTCCCGCCTGTATGCAGACTCATCATCATCCCGGATCAAACCGATGACTGTGGTGTCATCCGCAAACTTCAGGAGCTTCACCGAAGGGTCCTCTGAGATGCAGTCGTTGGAGTAGAGGGAGAAGAGCAGTGGGGAAAGGACACATCCTTGGGGGGCGCCAGTACTAATTTTTCGGGAGCTGGATGTAAATCTCCCTAGCTTCACCTGTTGCCACCTGTCAGTCAGAAAGCTGGAGATCCACTGGCAGGTGGAGGGGGGCACCTTGAGCTGGAGGAGTTTCTGATGAAGAATGCCTGGGATGATGGTGTTGAACGCTGAGCTGAAGTCGACAAACAGGATCCTGGCGTACGTCCCTGGGGAGTCGAGGTGTTGCAGGATGTAATGTAGTCCCATATTCACTGCATCATCCACTGACCTGTTTGACCGGTAGGCAAACTGCAGTGGGTCCATCAGGGGGCCTGTGATGACCTTCAGGTGGTTCAGCACCAATCTCTCCAAGGATTTCATGACCACAGAGGTCAGGGCAACAGGTCTGTAGTCGTTTAATCCTGTAATAGAGGGTTTCTTGGGAACTGGAATGATGATGGAGCATTTGAAGCAGGAAGGCACTTCACGCAGCTCCAGTGATCTGTTAAAGATCCGGGTGAAGATGGGGGCCAACTCGTTGGAGCAGACTCTCAGGCAGGATGGAGACACACCATCAGGTCCTGCAGCCTTCTTGATCTTTTGTCTCTGAAAGACCCGGCGCACCTCCTCTTCACAGATCATTAGTGCTGGTGGGAGGTCAGAGTGGAGGAGGGATGGAGTTCCTGGGGCTGCAGATAATCCTTTTGTGTGGGTGGGAGGTGAGAACTGTAGGTTCTTTTCAAACCTGCAGTAAAAGCTGTTTAGGTCATTAGCCAGCTGGAGGTTTTCCGCAGGGTGGGGGGATGGTCTCCTGTAGTTGATGATATTCCGTAGGCCTCTCCAGACAGAAGCAGAGTTGTTAGCTGAGAAGTTTTTTTGTAACTTCACACTGTAGCTCCTCTTAGCAAGCCTGGTCTCCTTCGTCAGCATGTTTCTGGCCCGCTTGTACAGAGTCCAGTCACCAGTCCTGTAGGCCTCCTCCTTGGTCTGACGTAGCTGCTTCAGTTTAGGAATGAACCAGGGTTTATTGTTGTTGTATATGCAGAAGGTCTTGGTCTGCACACACATGTCCTCGCAGAAACAGGTGTATGATGTCACAGTGTCAGTGAGTTCATTTAAGTTAATGGCTGCAGCTTCAAAAACACTCCAATCTGTGCAGTCAAAGCAGGCTTGTAACTTCAGCTTTGATTCCTCAGTCCATTTCTTCACAGTCCTTACAACAGGCTTGGAAGTTTTTAGTTTCTGTCTGTATGTTGGAATAAGATGGAGCAGGCAGTGGTCAGAAAAACCCAGAGCTGCACGGGGGACGGCATGATAGGCATTTCTTAAAACTGTGTAACAGTGGTCAAGTGTATTTGTGTCCCTGGTGGGACATTTAATATGCTGTCTGTATTTAGGAAGCTCATTTGTGAGATTAGCTCTATTGAAATCACCCAGAATGATAAGCAGAGAGTCTGGATGTTTTTCCTCCACCTCTGCTATCTGGTCAGCGAGGAGCTGCAGTGCCTCCGTTGTACAAGCAGCAGGCGAGATATAAATTCCGACCAGAATAAATGAGGAGAACTCTCGCGGTGAATAAAAGGGTTTACAGTTTATGAACAGTGACTCTAGGTTAGGGCTACAAAACTTCTTCAACACTGTGACATCAGTACACCAACCTTCGTTTATGTAGAAGCAGATTCCACCACCCTTAGTCTTTCCAGAAAATTCTCGGCTGCGATCAGCGCGAAACAGTTGAAATCCGTCCAGACGGACCGCGCTGTCCGGGATGTGTTCACTCAGCCAGGACTCCGTGAAACAAAGGGTGCCAGATCTGCTAAAATCCCGGTTTTTGTGAGTCAGGAGCAGCAGTTCATCCATTTTGTTCGCCAAACTGCGGATATTTGCCAGATGGATCGATGGGAGCGGCGTGCGAAATCCTCGTTTCTTCAGCCTGACTAACGCACCGGCACGTTTACCACGCCGCCTTCGTTTCCGGCCAGCGCCAATAGCCGCTGCTCCCACAGCTAAGATGGACTGAAAAAACTTCAGATCAGCAGCAGTAACTGGCGGAGAAGTTGCATTGGGAGGTAGTCTGAGTGAAAGTAGTTCCTCCCTTGAATAGGTGATTCGGACAGAAGAGCAGAAGTCCAAAAAAACACACAAAATTATCAAAAACATCAGAGAGCAGAAGCCAGTGGCTGCCATCCGCGGCACCATCTTGGATGTCCACGTGCCTCTGCACCAAAGCGAACCCACGCTCAGTGGCTCTTTCCAACGGCCCATGGTGGATCATCAGGGAGCTCATTAGATGGAAGGGTGGCCTCAATCCACCCACGAGAGCCTCCACCCATCCTGCTGTGCACCTCCTGGTACCCACCTCTACTCAGTCCTCTGGAGGGGGCATGGAAGAATGAGTTGTGTCTTCCCTGCCTACTGCCTGCATTACTGTTCAATCTTGACATAACATCTGCTTTCAGAATCAGAATCAGAATCAGAATCAGATTTATTGCCATTGTTCATGTAGTACACAAACTAGGAATTTGTCTCGGTGCCATGCTGCAACATTAAAAACATGATGAGATAAAGAGATAAACTAAAAAACTAAAAGACTAAAAACATGCAATAAGTGTAGAATAATAAGTAATAATAATAATAATAATAATAATAATAATAATAATAATAATAATAATAATGAGTAATACTAGTCAAGGCAGATTTAAATAAATTAGCAAGTAGCAGATAATATGGGGTACCACAGTGCAGTCGATAATGCAACAGAAAAACAGTGATGAACGACATGAGCTGCTGTATATAGTGCACGAGAGTCAATAAGTCACTTAATGTTCAGCAGTCTGATGGCAGAGGGGAAAAAGCTGTTCATGTGCCGGGAGGTTTTAGTCTGAATGGACCGAAGTCTTCTACCTGAGGGGAGGGGGGCAAACAGTACGTGACCAGGGTGTGAAGGATCGGCTATGATCCGGCCTGCACGCCTCCGGGTCCTGGAGATGTACAGGTCCTGGAGAGATGGGAGCTTGCAGCCGATCACCTTCTCAGCAGTGCGCACGACACGCTGCAGCCTTAGTCTGTCCCTGGCAGTGGCTCCTGCGTACCACACGGTTATGGAGGAGGTGAGGATGGACTCGATGATGGCCGTGTAGAACTGCACTAACATCTTAGTGGGTAGCTTGAGCTTCCTCAGCTGCCGCAGAAAGAACATCCTCTGCTGGGCCTTTTTGATGAGGGAGCTGATGGTTGGCTCCCATTTGAGGTCCCGGGTGATGGTGGTGCCCAAGAAGCGGAAGGAATCAGCAGTGGTGATGGGAGAGCCTGTGATGGTGAGGGGGGGCAGGGGGGTTGTGACTTTCCTGAAGTCCACAATCATCTCCGCTGTCTTCAGAGCGTTCAGCTGCAGGTTGCTGGGGCTGCACCAGGACACCAGCTGGGCCACCTCTTTCCTGTAGACAGACTCGTCGCCGTTGGAGATGAGCCCGATGAGGGTGGTGTCGTCCGCAAACTTGATCAGCTTAACAGACTGGTGGGAGGAGGTGCAGGAGTTGGTATAAAGGGAGAAGAGTAGGGGGGAAAGTACACAGCCCTGGGGTGATCCGATGCTGATGCTAACAGAGTCCGAGACAGACTTCCCCAGCCGCACATGCTGCCTCCGGTCCGTCAGGAAGTCGGTGATCCACCTGCAGAGGGAGTCAGGCACGCCGAGCAGGGACAGCTTGTCCTGGAGCAGAGCGGGGCGGATGGTGTTGAATGCAGAGCTGAAGTCCACAAACAGGATCCTGGCGTAGGTTCCCGGGGAGTCCAGGTGCTGCAGGATGGAGTGGAGGGCCAGGTTGACTGCGTCGTCCACAGACCTGTTGGCACGGTAGGCAAACTGCAGCGGGTCCAGGAGGGGAGTGGATCCTGGCGTAGGTTCCCGGGGAGTCCAGGTGCTGCAGGATGGAGTGGAGGGCCAGGTTGACTGCGTCGTCCACAGACCTGTTGGCACGGTAGGCAAACTGCAGCGGGTCCAGGAGGGGAGTGGTGATGGAATTGAGGTGAGACAGGACCAGGCGCTCAAAGGACTTCATGACTACAGAGGTGAGCGCTACAGGTCTGTAGTCGTTAAGTCCAGTAATCCGTGGCTTCTTGGGGACAGGGATGATGGTGGAGGATTTGAGGCAGGTCGGCACGTGACATTGCTTAAGGGAGGTGTTAAAAATGTCTGTGAAGACAGGAGCCAGCTCTTTCGCACAGTGTCTCAGGGTGGAGGGAGACACGCCGTCCGGCCCGGGGGCCTTGCGCGGGTTCAGTCTGGAGAATTGTCTGTGCACGTCCTGCTCACTGATGACAAGGGCAGGGGGGGAGGAGGAGGAGGGGGGGGCGCTTTTGATGAATTAGGGGCCGAGGAGGCAGTGGAGCTGGGTGGAGTGGGGGAGTTGGACACAGCTGACGAGGTGTCAAAACGGGCGTAATGTTGGGACAGTTTTTGACAGAGGGCTTTGTCATCCTGACCTTTAGAAGCCTGAGGCTGATAGTTGGTGATTTGCCTCAGTCCTCTCCACACAGAAGCCGAGTCATTAGCAGTGAACTGCTGCTGGAGTCTCTCAGAATACACAGATTTAGCTCTCCTCAGCTCTCTGTTAAACCGATATTTAACCTCCCTGTAGCAGTCTCTGTCTCCACTTTTCAACACAGCTTCCTTCTCCTTTCTGATCTGTCTGAGCTTAGCAGTGAACCAGGGCTTATCATTAGAGTACCTCACCCTGGTGCGCGATGGGAGAATGCTCTCCTCACAAAAGTTGATATAGGAGTTCACAGTGTCTGTGTACTCATTAAGATCATGTGTGGCTCCTTTAAACATGCCCCAGTCAGTTATTTCCATGCATGTGTTCAGTTTCTCTCCAGCTTCACTGGTCAATTTCTTCGTGGTGGTCACAACAGGTTTAGTGAGCTTCAGTCTCTGTCTGTATGTGGGAATGAGGTGGACCATCACGTGATCAGATAGTCCAAGCGCAGCGCGGGGAACAGCGCGATATGCGTCCTTCACTGTAGTGTAACAGTGATCCAGCGTGTTATTTCCTCTGGTTGGACATTTAATAAACTGTCTGTATCGGGGGAGCTCGTGACTCAGATTGCTCTGGTTAAAGTCGCCTACCACAATAACCAGGGAGTCTGGAAAATTCCGCTCCGCATGTAGGGAGTGGATGAATGACTTTGACTAATAGCAGGCAGCACATCCATAAGGGACTATTGCAGTTACAAAGACAACTTGCTTTCATATCCCTGGAAGCTACCAATGCAGTAATGGCATCTTGCCTGCTTCCAGAATTTGCCCAGATTCATCTATACTAGTGCATGCTTGTAGAAAGTGAGTATTCCTGTCTGAAACAGGTAGCCCAATCAGGCTTTCCAGGCCCAAATGTAGGCTGTGTTTGAAAGTGGAATAGAGAGGTGTAGCTTATATGTAGACAATTACATGTTAAAAGACTCTGACAAATATAAAAGGGACTGAACTAAGATTTATTTGATTATGTGAATATTAATTACAGAATAATTGAAAATGAACGGGACATCCAATATTAGCCACTGTTTAAGAACCGCTTGTTTATTTTTCATTAGATCACTTATTTTGTGTGGTCTTTTATGAATTATATTCACCATAGTGTATCTTGCACTTTGTTCATGTTTATTCATATTTGGTTTCAGTCTGCAGTGATTATGTTATTCTTTATTTGTATGTTATGGTGCCTTCTCTGGGTTGACAGCTGTCAGGCAATTTCCTGGTTTTCACTCTGCTGGGGGCGTCGCCTGTCAAGTTGTCAATCCAGCTGCTCCTCCCTCATTTATCCAGCTGATTCTAATCATCACTGTTCTCTCCTTGCCTGTTCATGCAATCCCACACCAGAGTTCATTAATGTTAATCACTTCTCCCTGTATTTAAACTCTGCCATTACATTTGTTCATTGCCAATTCATTGGATTAATCTCCTGTATTCTCCTGTCTCTACAATTGTGCTGCTCATTCCCTCCGGAGCTTCCCGCTCCGAGGCACATTTTGTAAATTTCCCCTTGTTTGACTTCTTTGCATTTTTGGGCACATTTTTGTCTGTGAAGTTTCTTTGTTTAATAAAATGCACAAACACCATCCAGCACTTGGGCTGTCTCTCTGTGCCTCCAGAGGCGCACATGACACTACTGTCAATAAACTGATGCAGTACTGTAACAGGACATGTTTACAAATATTTGAGACCCATTGTAGTGCATCCTTTTATATTTTAGCAATATTATAAGTACAAAACACCAAACATTATTATTATTATTATTTTTTGCATTTGTATCCTTTATTGATCCCCAGAGGCAAATTCAGGGCATCCACAGTACGGCACCAATCCCTTCACCACACACACACACACACACACACACACACACACACACACACACACACACACACACACACACACACACACACACACCAGAATGACCCGTTTGGCTGCAACTGTTGCATCAGTGTTGTCCATTTTGTCAAGGCTGCCAATTAGGCACACCTGCGTGCACACCTGTCTTCTATCTGGCTCTGGCTATTTATTCTGTGAGGCCCAGAGAACAGCGCAGAGTCGTCTGCTTCCTTTCCAAGGGACCTGTACTCGCAAACTCTACGCTGAGCTTCCAGCCTCGTCTACTCTCCAGTGCTTCTGCTTGCCTTTGGACTTCTCCTCTTCTGGCAGCCAAGTAAGCCATCATTTATTCCTCTCACCTGTCAACTACCCCTGTGCACAGGCGGTGAAACCTTGGCAGCGGACTCCCCTGCTCAGTTCACCTGCCTACTCCATCTCCCTCGGGGCTGCTGACACTGTCCTCCTGGCCGTGGCTGTTGAGCTAACCTGAGTTTCACTCCTACGCTGAGACAGTAAGGACTGTATTATTGGGTGCCTCATCTGCCTAGAGTGTCCCTAATTGTCTCTCTGCTCTGTCCTTGCCAGGCTGCACAGTGTTCTGCTCACCCCAGGCTGACTCATCCACGCACTACACTCACTACAGACACTCATACACGCACCACACAATTATAAATAAAAGGTTAATTGCGTTTCCTGAGTCGTGTCTGCTTCTTGGGTCAAAACCATGTCACATTTGTCTGTAAATATTTAAATAAAAATGATTTATTTCGTTATTTGAGCATTTTTGCATCTTGTTGTCATTTAGTCAAAGCATGCATATGTGTCCGCATGTGATATGCAGTTGATCTGGCCATTCCGCTCCACAATGAAGCAGCAGTCGGGACTGCCGTCTACCACTGATCGGGCAGGCTGGACATGCCTCCCCACAAACAACTGTGGAGCGCCCGGTCGGACACCGGTGCTGGAGAAGCAGCACCTGAACCAGCAGAAGCGGATCACAGTCCTTCGCAGGGAGCCAAGCCCAGCCTGCCCGGTTAATGGGAGTCTCGGCTGCTGCTTTACCCGTGTGCCTGCAAACGACTGCGATCCACCAGTTCAGCTGCTGCTTTCCCGCCAGCCCCCGCCCCCATGTTCTTCATGCTAAAGAACACGCAGTCTAAATGGCATTTCAATTCTCCTGTATGTTCTGTACATATATCAGCTGTTCTGATTGATATGCCGTCAGAACACCATGGATCCAATCAGCTGATCACTCGAACCACAGAGCTCAACTGTTTTCCATGACAAATCAGCCTTATGGCAAAAGCACACTCCGTGCATTATCTTTTTTTCACTTTATTGAAATTAACTTTTTTTTATCACCATCAGTTAGCGTGCCTTTGAGCCAGGTCTGGCCCATAGTGTGGCCGCTGCTTCTCCCGGCATGTTGTGTTGATTTGTCAGACCCCGCTGATGCTCTGCCCAGCCTGCTCACGCACCTCACTCTCCACATATGGCGAATTATCCTTTAGACCTACCCAATCACGGCAACTTTATAGTCTAATTTTTTAAGCATGAAATCTTCAGTATTACCTTCTTCTATCTTTCTAACTTTCATTTCCTTGTTTTGTCCCGGGAACACTGTGGTGACTGACAGGTCGTGATGCTGTGTGTTATCCAATCAGCATGGTCGTGATGCCGCGTATTGTCCAATCAGCACAGTCAATCTGAAACCCCGCCCAAACTTCTTAAAGCCAGCTCATGAAGAGACACAGAGCGGTGGCTAAAACTTTTATTGATAAAAATTACATATTTTGACTGAGCAACTCCATACTCGGGGATGCACACCCTCGTACCCTCAGGAAACCATGTTTAAAATCTGAGCCCAGTCTGACAAACAGTTCAAGAGATATGCATGGAACAGACAGACAGACACACAAACACACACAGACAGAGATTTCGTGACTTTATAGATAGATAGATTATAGACAGCTATGTCAGGCTGAGGAAAGGAGAGTAAGATAGAGATTGAAAGTGACTAACTTGGTAAACAGGCTGGAACTCCTCTGTGACTGCAAAGATAGTCTGAATGTTGTTGTCGCTCAGCTTCTGAACCAGATGAGCAATAGAAGGGTAGTCCTGAAAAATCAGATGAAAGAAAAAAGTCACATCACCAAAGACCTTTTACTACACAGATGAAGCAGGTGTGAACTACTTACATAATAGTGGCTCATGGTGTAAACATTGTTCTCCAGATGACATTTTCCATCATTAGGCAGCACGATGCCACCCAGTTTACCATCTCCAGCAAAGTGGAAGCCGGCATCAGTGGAGAATACCAGCAGACGGGTCACATTCCTCCAACCAATCTGTTCCTAATAAAGAACAATAAAAAGTAATACTAGAGTAAAGACTTCATTAAAGTTTAAAGTGTGATACATACACAGTCGATTATTACATCCAAAAACTTCCCTGTGAACACCAAGGATTCATGAAATACGTTTCACACACATCCTAAACACTTTTACTGGCCCTGTACCCCTCCAAGCAAGTGCTGTAACGCTGGGAAAATTACTTTAAATTGTAAACCTGTGTGAGAACATTTCCCACAGTATCACTAAACCACTGCACTTCCTTTTCTTCTGTTTGCTTACCTCACACACAGCCACTTGCATGATGGCGTCAAAGCCTCCTTCAGGAGAGTCCAGGTTTCCTGAGATGTGCTGCTGGCCCACCAGGGTGTTAAACTTGTTGCCGTCTTCAGTCAGCTTCAGGACGTTCTTGTAGCTGAACGGACTGGTGCAGTTCTGGTCGCCTGTGCACGGGTTCAGCAGCTTGGCTGGGGTGGTGCTGATGTAAGGCATGACGGTCTTCTCCACAAAGGAACCAAACCCTGTGAGGCAAAGTCAGTTTAGATAACTTATGCAAAAAGTCAGTAACTGAGTTGACAGTGGGCTTAGCAAGATGCCCGGTTTTATAAATTCAGAAGCCAAAGAATTTTCATTGAGATCAGTGCTCATACCGTACTTCTATTTGGGCTTAGTTGTAAATTAATGAGGAAAAAGTGAGAAATTTATGAGGAAAAATAAATACATTTAAAAGAAAAATGTTTGGAATGTAAGAGAAAAAAACATCAAAACCTGATGAGAATAAAGTCTCAAATGTACAAGAAAAACAGCAAATTCATAAGAATAAAACACAAATTTATGAGAACAAAGCTGCAGTGGTAAAATTTCTATTTACTGGATGGACTTAAAAAAGAACAACTGAACTAGCAATCACAGTTCATTTCAATGTAGCAAATCACTTTAATCAGTTCACTAAAAAGATTTGTTTAAAATATTTGTTTACTGAATCATTCTGTGTTTTACTAGCGCTCCAACTGCGTACCACTCACTGAACTGAAATGCTGATCCCAGGCTTTCAGAAATGCTGTGTCAAAACAAGGTAGACACCCCTTAGGAATCATGACATTTCGAGAAGTTTCTTAATGAATATTAAACATGGCCATGGAATTGAAATGTTTTTCTTTAAGTCTTTTTAAATGATCTACAGTTCATGCCTCAGAGCTCATTTTCACCATTTCTATTTCCTTGCAATTCCAGCAGCACCAGACAGTGAGTCTACACTCTCATTTCATTAGGCTAT
This sequence comes from Pholidichthys leucotaenia, assembly GCA_020510985.1. NCBI lineage: Eukaryota > Metazoa > Chordata > Actinopteri > Cichliformes > Pholidichthyidae > Pholidichthys > Pholidichthys leucotaenia. The sequence goes on from CM035844.1 coordinate 108,136,815, forward strand.
GGACCAGCCTAGCATTTTAAGGTTGTATTTATTGGAAAAGTCTATTAAAACAACAAGAAACCTGAAGGTGTACATTTGTCTGGTTTTGTGAGGTTGGGTTTATGGCAGCCACATGGACAAAATGGTAGCAGACGGCGGGCACATATCACAGCACTGTTCAAAGTGGTTTTAGGCACTGAAGTTGTTTTACACATACACATTGACTAGAACATGCTGTTTATATGTCCACAAAACAGATGACAGCGATGCACTACCATCATCATCATAGCAGTCTGTCGTGGGCGACAATGACTGTTTCATTTAGGTCTGATCAGATTCCTCCACGCAGCTCTGTCCTTAGCCTTCCGCTGCCAGGAACTCCTGTCTATATCCAGCTTGTATTAGCATGTCCTCCATTGATGGTAGACCAGCTCGTTTCAACACTTCTTTGTTGGTTATCTTGTCTTTCCAAGAGATGTTCATTATGGCTCGAAAGTGTCTCATCATGTACGTGTGGAGTTTCTTTACCTGCACTCTGTAGACAGTCCAAATTTCAGCACCATACAATAGAGTAGCCAGTACTGTCGCTCTGTACACTTTGCATTTCATACGGATAGACACATGTCGATTGCTCCACAGTCTCTCCCTCAAGTTTCCAAACACAGCGCTCACTCTTCCCATTCTGAGAGAGAGTTCATCCTCCAGCCTAGCATTCTCTGAAACAGTACTCCCTAAATACCTGAAAGTCTTGCACTTGACTAGTGGCTCTGTACCAATGCTGATCTCTTCTGGTAGTGATGTTGATAACTGGAACTTTGGTGGTTGATAAAGGCACTCTGTCTTCTTGATGTTGATTTGGAGGCTGAATTGGCTAGCTGCTCTTGCAAATTTCTCCACTAAAGATTGCATATCTTCCGCACTGTGTGCAACTAGAGCACTGTCGTCAGCAAAGAGCATTTCTCTTACTACCTTTATCAATGTCTTACTCTTGGCTTTAAACTGTGCCACAATGAACAAGTCTGCTTCTTTCTTTGTTTGAATATGTACTCCTTCTGAAGTGTCTTTGAAGGCCACCTCAAGCATGGCTGCCAGATATAGCGAGAAGAGTGTAGGCACCAGCACACACCCTTGTTTCACCCCGTTGCTTACTGAAAAGTAGATACTGAACCACTCATTGCCACATTTGCTTGCATACCTGTATGGAGTGCCTCGATTAGGCTGACAAACTTCTCTGTATAGCCATATTTCTTGAGAACCTGCCAAAGTCCTTATCGCAAAACAGTATTGAAGGTTTTACTGAGATCTATGAAGACTACATAAAGCGGCATGTTCTGTTCGACACACTTTTCGTGAACCTGTTTCAAGCAGAAAATCATGTCAATTATGCTTCTTCCACTTCTAAAGCTGCACTGGGTTTCCAGTAGTACATTCTGCGAGATGTGTTAATTGAGTCTGTTCAGTAGAACACGTGACAGAATCTTACCAACAGTGGCTAGCAGTGATATACCTCGGTAATTTCCACAATCTTTCCTGTCACCTTTCTTGAACAAAGGCACAATACTTGCATCCTTCCAGTCTTGAGGTACTTTCTGGGCATCCCATATCTCTTGGATGAGCTTGTGCAGGCAGTTGGTCAGCTGAACATCACCAAATTTCCACACTTCTGCTGGAATTCCATCCCTTCCTGGAGCTTTACCATCCTGTGTTGTCCTGATAGCTGCCATTAGTTCATCAAGACTTGGTGGTTCATCCAGACTTGATACAGCTGGTCGCTGCACTAAAGCTTCTTTAGCCTCTTCAGTGAGATCTCCAGGGTTGTTTAGTAGTTGGTCAAAGTGGTCTGCAAATCTGTCCAGGATCTTGTCTTTCTCCTGCAAAACTGTTTCACTATCCATAGCCTTTAGTTGGATCAATCCTCTTGGTTTAGGGCCGCAGATTTCTCTCAAACCTGTGAAGAATGTTTTTATGTCTTTCCTGTCTGCTGCAGTTTGAAGTTCCTCTGCTTTTTCATCCCACCAGTTGGACTTCATCTCTCTGGTGTACTTCGGCAGCTCACTTTGAGCCTTCGAGTATTTCTTCTTCTTCGACCTTGTGTTACACTGTAGATTTTCATGCCTAGCTGTATTCCTCGCTTCTAGTAGTTTCTCCAGATATTCATCATGCTTATCAAACCAATCTTGATGTTTCCTGTCAGGATGGCCTAATACATCACTTGCAGTCTGATACACTGTATCCTTCAGTGTTGCCCATTTCCCTTCTATGTCATTCTCTGAGTTGTTGCTGTCCCAGTCTTTCAAGTTTTCATCCATTTGCTGAGTAAGTTCTTCCTGCTTCTTTTGGCCTTTCAGTGCACTAGTGTTTAGCTTCCGTGGTGGTGTCGCACCCATCCTGCAATGCTGTTTTTGTCTGCAAATCCTTAATCTAGATCTCAGCATAACATGATCAGTACCACAGTCTGCACCTCTCATTGCTCTGGTGTCCAATACATCCCTTAAAGGCACATTTCCACTTGGCCCAGTTTGGCCTCGTTTAGCCTCGTTTCGCACGGTTCGGTCTCCTTTGTCCGCTTTTCCATTCAGCACCCAATGGCCTAACAGTTCTGTTATTTCAGAACTGTTCCACTTTTATCGGCACCAATCGAGAGTAGGTCCGAAGGGTACCGGCACGGTTTCGTCACGCCACTGCTGGCCATTCATTGGTCTGGGCGTAGCGTCATAAGAGTGGGCGTTACGCTGACTTTCGAGAATCACTTGCTGGCAGCCATTTGCAATTTTTCGTCAGTGAGCCCGCGAACAAGTGATATTATAAACAACAACGATAGAATGGCTTAACAGAAATCTAACACAGCGGTCCAGCAGAGTTTCCTGTGTGTTTCGGCTGATGAGAGAATGCAGGGGGAAGCAGACTGAGCTTGCAGTGGGGCGCACAAGCAGACCCACCACAAAATAGACGGAGACACATCGGGAATTAGACCCAGCCACCCGAATTGAATTGAATGTACAGCTGCGATGCACCCAACTTCAGCAGCTGAAGCCGTGATATTGTGATATGCAGGACGGTGAGTGATGTGATATTCATGTTTTATGTTATTTTTTCCAACAGTGGAAAGTTCACTTAGGACAGACGAAAACTTAATCGTGTTTAAACGATGACCTAGCTTAATGCTACGTCCGTCCTTGTATGTTGCTTTTTTGTGTTGACAATATCTGATGAAATAAGCTAGTTGTAATCCTAGTTAAAAAGGTGGGGTTTTTTGTTGTTTTTTTGTTTTTTTTTTACATGTTGCACTTTCGTGCTGTGTATGTACTTAATTTGTGTGTATTTCATTGTAGAGTCCAAACAGGATCTGCTCGGAATGGCAACGTTTTGACACCAAAGTATTGTGACAGGTAAACAACACATCATATTTATAGTCAAATCTTTTGCTTTTTAAAGCGAGGTAGTCGGATACGCAAAAGCCGATGGTGTATATTAGGATGTGAAATGTCGGCATCGAAACTGCTCCCGTTTAGCTGTAATTAATATTCAAAAATGACATTTTCGGGAGGAAAGAATTCAAGCGTTGAATTCATGTTTACTTCTCGGGGCAGCCGCTGGAGAGCGAGCCGTGTGCAAAATGCGATTGTGTTGTTAATATAGCACATTTTTTGTGGAAATGTTACTATTATTAGCTGTGAAATGTGTTATAAAACGATTAGACGACGATACTATGGCTCTTCCTGCTGTTCCCGTTTCACTGTTTTTTTTCCGGATGTAAAATACGGGATCCCTACGGCCCATCGGCGCACGAAGTATCCTGGCCGATGTAAACAGCCACGGACCAAAAAACGTACATTTGCTCGTGGAACAGGTCATTCACACTTGCAGACAATCGCGCTATATGTGTCTGTAGGATTTTCTTTCCATGCACGCAAAAAAAGCATTTTTTTTCCCAGATCCGACTACCTCGCTTTAAGTTAAAGTTTAGGTAAAGTGCCAAATTTAAAGTAGCACAATTTCCACTTAATATGAAAGGGACTGAATTGAGATTTATTTGTGTGAATATTAATTACAGAGTAACTGAAAATGAATGGCACATCCAATAGTAGCCACCATAAAATAAACGGCTTGCTTATTTATTTTTATCAGATCATTTCTGTGATCCTTTATGAGTTCTAGTCATAATAGAGTATCTTGCACCTTGGGGAATGGGAGATGTTCAGCCACCATTAGAATTTAGTTTATATGTGTAGTCTATAGTATTTCATCTTTAAACTCATTCAGTAATAGAACACATTACAAATATTTGAGACCCAGTGTACTGCTTCCTTTTATATTTTAGCAATACAAGCACAAAACACCACCCACACTTGAAACCAGGGCGACACAGCGGTGGCTAAATTTTATTGATAACGTTATTTCACAACATCACAACAACTCAGTATTTAAACTCAGTATAAATGGTGTAGAGATTGAAAGGGTATCCAAAATTAAAATCCTTGGTGTAATAATTGATAATAAACTGTGTTGGAAGTCACATATTAATTATATTAAAGGTAAAATATGCAAATCAGTCACAATACTGCGCAGAGTGAAATATTTGCTGAATCAACCCACACTATAGACTTTGTATCATTCATTAATGCTCCCATACATGACATCCATCCATCCATCTTCTACCACTTTTCCAGAGGTCCGGGTCGCAGAGGCAGCAGTTCAAGCAGAGAAGCCCAGACTTCCCTCTCCTCAGCCACCTGCTCCAGCTCTTCCGAGAGGATACCAATACCCATACATGACATATTGTACTGAAGTATGGGGAAACGCATATAAAACATATATCCAGTCTTTATGCTTCAGAAGAGAGCTATTAGAATAATAAACAAAGCTGCTTACAGGAAACCAACAAACCCACTTTTTCTTAAATTAAAAGCTCTCAGGTTGAAAGATCTGGTTGCCTTTAAAACTGCAGTAATAATGTTTAAAGCTAAGAATCTATCACTGCCCGCAAATATCCAAAAGTTGTTCCAAATAACAATATCATTTCAGAGGAACATGTATATTTCAAAAACCTTCAGTGAGAACTGCCACCAAGCAACACTGTGTCTCAGTGCAAGGAGTCAGACTGTGGAACGCTTTTGGACCTGAATTAAAATCATGTACAAAGCTTGGACAATTTAAACAAAAACTAAAGGAAGCAATACTCCAAACATACACACGTGGACAAAATTGTTGGTACCCCTCTGTTAATGAAAGAAAAACCCACAATGGTCACAGCACAGTGACTACTTATCACCCTTTAAATAGGCCGATTGACTGATTACAAGTTTGTAGACACCTGTGATGTTAATTAGAGGACACATCTTGGTTGAACATGTCCCTATGGTCACATTATTTTCAATCTTTTCTAGGAGTACCATCATTTTTGTCCAGGCCTGTTTCATGAATTTGTTTTTTAAAATAATTCTGTTGAACCACAGTTCAAAAGCACTGTCTGATTTTCATTGGTTTATTTTCATAGAATTTTTATTTATTACCACTTTTATCAGATTCAAGTTATTTCTGTGACCATTGTGGGTTTTTCTTTCATTAACAGAGGGGTACCAACAATTTTGTCCACGGCTGTATATACAAAACGACATGTAAAATCACATAAAGATTATCATATCCAGTCTGTGTTGTGCTGTTGCTTAGTTTTTGTCACGTTTTGTCTTAGCTTTGTTCTGATTTGTAATCACTCTTATTTTATTTTTGAATTCTTAGCTGGAACATGGGTGGGCAGTATAAGCTGCGGCTTCAGCCATCACCCATTTCGGATAACTTTTGTTGAATTGTATAATCCGAGGAGTTCCTGTTTAATTTGACCTTATTGGATTTTTTTCTCCCTCTTTGTTCTATTATTCTGTTCCTTTCTTTTAATCTAATCTATCCGAAATAAAGATTCATTCATTTCTCAAATATGTTTTAAACTTTCTTTAATTATCCACTACCCATTTCTGTCTTTCATCTAGGCAAGGGGAAAACAATCCACCCAAACCGGACCTTGCCTCACTATTTAGAGGTGCAGGCTGAAGATCTGCTGAACCGGAACCAGTATGAGGGGCTGATCCAGTTGCTTCTCAGTGAGGCAGCGTGGCTGGCGTGTGTTACCCATTCCAGTTTTTTGGGTTTTTTTTTTTTACAGTTTGAATTTTGCACATTCTAAATAATCTGTAATTTGCTGCTGATTGGAATAAACAATTTAGTGATTTATGTGTTTGCATCATGATTTTCTATTTTGTCTGTTCAGACACCGGTGGGAAAAGAGTCAACAGTATGAACCATTTATCAGTGACTTTGAAAATAATGGCTCATTTTTAAGAAAAGTAACCAACACAATTATTTGCTGAAAACTGTAAAACAAAATAGACATCTGCAAAAGTACAAAGGTTTATTGTCAAAATTCCCAGGGCAATACTACATGAATACATGTATAGTTCACTGTTGATATAGAGAATATATATTCATAAAGTATCTACATGTAGTCAGCAATACTCAATACGATATATTTCCAGTTAATCCACGTATTTCTCCATGTAACCTCGTGACTGCATTATTTTAATTACTTCTAATCCTTGATCCATTTGTTTTGGCTTAAAATGCATCATAATTGCTAAATATATCTTATGCCTAACTCAGTACTGTTTACCTGTTGAAATATATATTTAACGGCTCATATGGCACCTGATCCATGTTTTGCCACGATACCACCGGCTGGAGCAGGTAAATTCCATGACGTCTCAACAGTCTCTCCATGATTATGACACAGATCAGAGCAATTTATTTCACAGGAAGCTAAACATTTCTACAGACATTATAGCCACTTTGCGTTCGTGAACTTGGGGTCACATCACTGTGTTGAACGTTCACGCCGACCGTCTGAAGCGATATTTTTGCCACAAGAGAGCCATCTGAAACACACACACAGAATACATATTTTAGGACCTAATATCAATAACTTGCCGACATTACAATGTTGTACGGCGGACTTAAAAGCAAAGTAGCATTAGCAATCATTAGCTTACCGTCATACGTAATGTAGTTCGCATCCTCATGGCTTCTAAATGCTCCAGTACCTTTCCAAAGTGTGTCGTATTGCGGGTTTGCCTTCTGTTCTCTGTTTGCAAAAACAGCCAAAGAACGCAGACGCCTCGTATCCTGCCAACTTGTGTTTTGCGTAACATTACGCTTGATTTACGCCAGTTACACTTGTTTTACGTAGCGGGAGGGAGAGGGTTGCGCTGCCTCCCTTTTAACTATTTCCCACCCACTTCAAATGACACCCTAGTGCAGTGGAAAAACATGCGAGCCGAACTGTACCGAGCGAAACGGGGCCAAACGAGGCCAAACTGGGCCATGTGGAAAAGCACCTTATGTCTCTCTGCCTTACTATGATGTAGTCTAATAAGTGCCAGTGCTTGGATCTTGGGTGCATCCATGTCTTCTTGTGTGTGTCCTTGCGCTTAAATAGAGTGTTGGTTATCACAAGGTTGTACTCTGAACATAGTGCAAGTTGAAGTTCTCCATTAGCATTGCACTTGCCTACTCCATGACTGCCTAGCACTCCTTTCCATTTCTCAGTGTCTGAACCAACTCTGGCATTAAAATCTCCAACGAGTATCAGCCTGTCATCAGTCGGTACACGCCTGACAGTCTCACATAAATCACTGTACAACTCTTCCTTCACCTCCTCTGTGTTGGTCATTGTTGGGGCATATACACTGATGAGTGTGGCATACATTTTCCACTGTAGTGGGAGTCTCATAGTCATTATCCTGTCATTGATTGGCACCGGTTCCTCATCAAGCATTGCTACTATCTCCTTTCTAACTGCAAAGCCCACTCCTGCTTCTCTCCTTTCTTGAGTTGATTTCCCACTCCAAAAGATGTACCCATGGTCTTCCAAGCTGTCATATCCAGGCAATCTTGTTTCACTAAATGCAGCTATGTCTACATTGTACCTGTTCATTTCCAGGGCCACAAGCACGGTCTGTCTTTCTGGGCGCTGTGATGTTGATCTGTCCAACAGAGTGCGTACATTCCATTCTGCTACACACAAGGCTGCTGTTTTCTTCTTCTTTTGTCTTCCTGCTCCTAACTTACTTTTCGCTGCCTGTCAGATTGTGAACAGATCAGCGTGGACCTTGTTAGCCCAGGCAACATCCAAGCCGGTATGAGTTGCTTTCTGACTGACCATTTCATGAAACTGCTTGCAAAGTATTTGAGTACCGCTAGCGTTTGCTAGACTAACAGCACATTCTTGGCAGATAAAGGTATTATCAGTGGCAAGGACAAGCCAAGACAAACTGACTCCAGTGTCTGTTGCAGTGACTGACCAGATGATCGGTTTGTTTATCTCTGCTCTTTGTGTAGTGCATGTCATAATGCACTGACTGGCACAGTCCACCACAGACCTTGCGACAGATGTGTTTATCTGCCAGGATGTCAAGTCTCACCCCGTGTAACTGGTAGTGGTCCACCACAGACCTGTGGCAGATATTGTTTTTAGTTCTGCCAGGATGCCCCATTTCACCCTCCATGCCCTCGGAAGGGCAGGGATGCCGGCTGAGTCACCGACGGCCCGACCCATGAGACAGCAATGCACCACCAAACTGACCTGAAACTGATCTGAAAACCCAGAATCTGTGAAAATGAGGAGGAAGAACACAAAGGTGCTATTTACAGTGAATAAAATGACAGAAGTCCGAGAGCACATGGAAGAGAAGCTTTTATATTTGCTGACACAAAAGCTCCTCTTCCACGTACTCCGCTCAGCAGCCTGTTCATTCTCCTATTGGTCATCTGCTGCGATCACCACCTATTTTATATAAGCACACACGCAACCAGATAGATTAACTAAGGGCCCACTTACGGAGTCTGTAGTACAGATAATCCTGATCCACAATGTCTGGCTTAGTGAAGCTAGATAACTGAAAGATACCCTGGGTATGTTGAACCTTCTTCGTAGTACAGGCCTCTAGGGCTGTGTAATATGACGATATATATTGGATGACAATACAAAAACGTCTGTCGTTTCACAGAATACTCTATCGTTTATATCGTGATTTAAAATGCACATACTCCCGTTTCTTGAGCAAAGTTCCTCCCCCACTACTTGTCAGCGCCCCGCCTCTCCCCCGCAGTGCACGCAGCGGAACAGATGTGTGGTGGGTGGCTAGGCTTCAGTCTGTGGTTGCTAGCTTCAAACTACCGATTTGGTCAAATAGCTGCTACTCCTGTTTGCCAGGGATGTGGGACTATTTTCCATCATGCTGCGTCAGAGAGAATAGTCTACTAACCTCACTTTAATAGGAAGTAAGTAAAGTTAACACCATGTCTAATTACAAAACAGCAAATGCTAAATGACGATGCTAAGTTGTGGTAATAGGAAATATTATAGTGCATCAGACCATCATTAATGCTGAGTTTCTTAGTTTTGTCTGAAAACAATTTATTGAAGCTGCAAAAGTGCATGATGGCGGCACATACATCCAAAATAAATGATAAAAAAATTAAAAATGGGTCAGCGGAGCAAGTTGGCTCTTAATGTAATTTATTTGATTTTTAACTATTTTAATTAGTCCAGTAGTGATAATGAATAAAGTTAAAGTCATCACATGTATTTTATTACATTACCTTTGTGTCTTTGATTTTCAGATCATGACCAACCTAAAATATTTCTATTAAGAAGCAAACAAGTTAAATCAGGCCAGAATGGCAGTCTTTAGGCTGCAGGTCGACACTTAAATTTTTATTGATTTAAACTAACAGCTAATTTATAGCTGTAGATGGCAGGGATGGGCAATTTTCTCATTTTCAGACAGTTAATGTTTTGTTTTGTTTTTTGCTATTCTCCTCTGGCTCAGGAAATATTTAACTTATTCATATGATATGATTTAGAAGAAAAACCTCAAATTTATGAGCATAACGCCTCAAATGCACATTAACCCCTTGCACTCTGGTCAATTTCCCTAAAAACGCCTAAAAATAACGTACCCAAAGTAAATCAAAAGCTGTTCTTCAACCCTTTGCAGCATCGTCATGGGGTTGGTCTCATTTAAAAGAAAACACTGACTTTTTTGGCAAAACAGTCATAATCTCTCTAAGTGCTCCGGCCACTGAGTAACAGTCATCTAAACATACTGAACTTGAAGAAAATAAATTTCGCCTGGGTGTTTTTTTGGATACAAATGCTTGCAAATAACACACAGCTGTCAGATCCGGGCTGGAAAATGCAACAGAAATGAAGAACCAAGAGTCATCCAGCTGAGGTCAAAATTTTGTAACAATACCACAAAAAATGAATATATTACACAGCTTTTTTCTTAGGTTGTTCACAGGCGTTTTTGAACTGTGCCAAATTGTGCCAAATGGCACAGTTTGGAAAAACGTCTGTAACTTTTGAATGATTCAATATAGAAGCTTCATCTTGGGCTCTAATGAAAGGTGACACTCAGGGCTCTGTGTGTGTGTGTGTGTGGGTTGTTTATTCATTCATTCATGAATGAATGAACAAACAAGCCCCCACACACAAAGAAGCATGCCACGTAAAAAATGTGTGGCTTTTTTTTTTTTTACAAGAAAAAATAACCTACAGTGCACTAAAAATTATACTAAAATATCTGTAGGATAACAACTCCCACCCCCCACCCCCCACCCCCCGCTACAGAGGACGGACATTGTCCATCGCCACATGACGGACTGCGGCACACGCCGCGGTCTACTACGCACAGTTGTACTAAAATATCTGCAATAATATCTGCAATCCGTTACAGAAGAGTAGCGGGGGGGGGGGGGGTTCACGGGTTCAGTCCGTGCGCCGCGGTCTTCATGTTGCGATGACGCACAGTTGTAATTTACCGATCGGTCAAAAGTCATTTTGATTACAATTTTCAGGGATAAAGAATAATTTAGCTTATAACACTTACCTGTCCACAACAGCAGTGTCGCTGGCAAACTTCTCTTCCTCATTGTCAGACGAACATGACGCTGGTCCACTTGTTACGGACTCGTGGTTCTGGTCACGCGACCCGGTCAAACCATAATTCCATTATTGCGGTTTTGCGCTTCCATGATTGCGGTTTTGGCGAACGATTTTTCAAAACAAATAAGAACAGTAGTAAGAAAAAAAGACTGGCGAACGCCTGTGTGTCACCCAGCCTTACACAAAACAGATTTTATGCAAGGGACGCGCGCTTTCGAACTTCTGTGCTTCAATTGGCTCGCTGTATTCGCAGCCGTTGGTAGGCGGGTCCTTCTTGCTAGGTTTTCAGTCATTGGTTCTTCAAGGTTTCAGAAACCCAATTCAAGGCTCTTATTAGTCGAATGAGAGGTCAGTCACATCTAAACCAATCAAAGCACTCCTTTGGCTTTCTGTTCACGGCTGTGTCTGTAGTGGAAGAACGGAAATACAGCTTTTTTTTTCAGTGCACACTAGGACGCACAGTGTGCGTCCTAGGGCGCCCTTGTGCGCTCCAGGACGCAGAGACGTGTCTGCCCGCGGTACACCGGAGTGCAAGAGGTTAAAAACAACACTACAACACTGCAAAATTATTTGAAGAAAAGAGTGCATGTAAAAAAGTATACAAAAAAGAGAGATGGTTCTTTTATGTGATTATCTAAACTGTAGAATTTACAGAAAATGTATATCGTGATATAAGAGTACTTATATTGTGATATGAAATTTTGGTCATATCGCACAGCCCTATGGGCCTCTGGTTTCTCTACACTTTAAGTTACTCATTTTTACATTATAAGTATGCAAATCAGGAAAAAACAGGGCATTATGGAGACCAGAGCTACAACGCCCAGAGACAACCGCAGTAATGTTCACACTGGGATCAGCTGCTGACTTAACCAGAGGAGAAACGGAATGGCCATGATGCTCTGGAAGGAGAAAAGTTTCAGGTCTCCTCCCTCCATTGTTGAGGGAAATATTCGATCTCTCCCCAACAATTTGAATGAGTTAACGAAGTTTGCCGGACACAAAAGGAGAGGAGATTAACAGAGAACCAGGAGAATAGCGGCTAACGATGCTAATGGCTAACGGACTGGTTGACCCCCTTAGCAGGCGGAGGAAAGAGGTAAGAGGAAAGGAATCGGGATTGTGTGTTTCTGAACAACACATAATGTAAATGTTTGCATGTTATCAAATATTTTCCCCCAGCTGAGTAACACCACATTTTACCACACTTAAACTCTAACCACTGATAATTACAGAGTCCACTGATATTGGAGTAAGGGAGGGACAGTGGACGGAGCTGCCAGGCAGAAGGAAAAGGAGAAGACCATAGAAGATTCATGGCTGTAGTGGAGGACATGGAGAGGGTTGGTGTTACAAAGGAAGATGTAAGGGATAGGGTGAGATGGAGGCAGATGATCCGCTGTGGCGACCCCTAAAGGGAGCAGCCGAAAGAAGAAGAAGAAGACTGATATTGGAGTAAACAAAAATCTAACTACAGATTAACGTTCATCACAGTTTTAGAGTCAGACTTCAAATAACACTGTCAAATATGCAAAAGACAAATTCACAGTATTTTTTCATTTTACACTATTTTTTATGATAGTATTAACTACAGTGGATATAAAAAGTCTACACACCTGTTCAAATGCCAGGTTTTTGTGATGCAAAAAAATGAGACCAAGATAAATCATTTCAAAACTTTTTTCACCATTAATGTGACCTATAACCCGTACAACCCAATTGAAAAACAAACTGAAATCTTTTAAGGGGAAAAATAAAAAAAAAATTTAAAAACTTACAATAACCTGGATGCATAAGTATACACACCCTTAAACTAATACTTTGTTGCAGCACCTTTGGCTTTTATTACAACACTCAGTCTTTTTGAGTAGGAGTCTATCAGCGTGGCACATCTTGATGTGGTAATATTCGCCCACTCTTCTTCACAAAAATGCTCCAAATCTGTCAGATTGTGAGGGCATCTCCTGTGCACAGCCCTCTTCAGATCACCCCACAGATGTTCGATCGGATGCTGGTCTGGACTCTGGCTGGGCCATTCCAAAGCCTTAATCTTCTTCTGGTAAAGCCATTCTTTTGTTGATTTGGATGTGTGCTTTGGGTCATTGTTGTGCTGAAAGAAGAAGTTCCTCTTCATCTTCAACTTTCCAGCAGAAGCCTGAAGGTTTTGTGCCAACACTGACTGGTATTTGGAATTGTTCATAATTCCCTCCACCTTGACTAAGGCCCCAGTTCCAGCTTAACAAAAACAGCCCCAAAGCATGATGCTGCCACCACCATGCTTCACTGTAGGTATGGTGTTCATTTGGTGATGAGCAGTGTTGTGTTTGCGCCAAATATACCTTTTGGAACGATGGCCAAAAAGTTCAACCTTGGTTTCATTGGACCATAACACATTTTCCCACATGCGTTCAGGAGATTTCAAATGTGTTTTTGCAAAAAACCATCATCGGGTTTAGAATCCATCATCGGGTTTAGAATCCATCATAGTACTGAAACAGCCTTAGCGAAGGTCACTAACGACCTCCTCATTGCATCTGATAATGGACTAGTTTCTGTACTTGTCCTTTTAGACCTTAGTGCAGCTTTTGATACTATCGATCATAATATTCTACTTGATAGATTAGAACACTATGTTGGACTTAATGGAACTTCGTTGCAGTGGTTTAGATCTTATTTATCTGATAGGTTCCAGTTTGTTCATGTAAATAATGAGTTTTCTTTCAACTCAAAGCTTAGTCATGGAGTTCCACAGGGATCTGTGCTAGGCCCTACTCTTTTTAGTTTATATATGCTTCCGTTAGGCAACATTATTAGAAAGCACTGTATACATTTTCATTGCTATGCAGATGACACACAATTATACCTGTCAATGAAGCCAGATGATAGTAATCAATTAGCCAAGTTAGAAGCCTGTCTTAAGGAAATCAAAGCTTGGATGACTTGTAATTTCCTACTATTAAATTCAGATAAGACTGAAGTCATTCCTGTTGGTCCAAAAAACCTTTGAAATTCCTTTCCAAATCAAACTTTCAGTTTGGATGCAGTTACTCTTTCTCTTAATAGCTCTGTGAGGAACCTTGGAGTTATTTTTGATCAGGATTTGTCCTTCAATTCACATATTAAATTTGTTTCTAAGACTGCCTTCTATCATTTGCGTAATATTGCCAAGATTAGGAGCATCTTGTCTCAGAGTGATGCTGAGAAGCTGATCCACGCTTTTGTTAGCTCGAGATTAGATTATTGTAATTCTTTATTATCAGGCTGTCCTAAAACATCTTTAAAAAGTCTTCAGCTGATCCAAAATGCTGCAGCAAGAGTTTTAACAGGTACTAGAAAGAGAGATCATATCTCTCCGGTTCTGGCCTCCCTTCATTGGCTTCCCATAGAGTTTAGAATTAAGTTTAAAATCCTTCTTCTTACTTACAAAGCTCTAAACAATCAGGCTCCTTTTTATTTAAAAGATCTGATACTACCGTATTATCCTAACAGAGCACTACGCTCCCAAAATGCAGGATTACTTGAAATACCTAGAATCTCCAAAAGTACAATGGGAGGCAGAGCCTTCAGTTATCAAGCTCCTCTCCTGTGGAATCAGCTGCCAATCTGGATTCGGGAGTCAGACTCGATCTCTGTTTTTAAGAATAGGGCTAAAACCTACCTTTTTGATCTAGCCTACAATTAGGGAGGGATCATGTGTTTCTGAACCCTCCCTTAGTTATGCTGCTAATAGGTTTAGTCAGCCGGGGGACCTCCAATAATGCACTGGGCCTCACTCCTTTCCTCACTCTCTATGAAATATTTTTTTTTTGCTGGTCATTAACATTTGTTTGTTCTCTCCCATAGATTGAGTCCCCATCGTGCTGTTTGCTCTCTACATGTCTGTTCTTTTCTTCTTCTCTATCCCCTCACCCCCCAGCCAGTCACAGCAGATGACTGCCCCTCCCTGAGCCTGGTTCTGCTGGAGGTTTCTTCCTGTTAAAAGGGAGTTTTTCCTCTCCATCGCCTGATTGCTGGGGTCTTTCTGCAACTGTGGGGGTTCCCCCCTACAGTTGATAGTGCTATGAGATGACTGTTGTTGTGAAATGGTGCTATATAAATAAAGTTGAATTGAATTGAATAAGATAAGGCTTTTGTCTTGCCACCCTACCACATAGCCCAGACATATGAAGAAGACGGGCGATTACTGTCACATGTACTTGCCAAAAATTCCTGCCGCTCCTTCAATGTTGCTGTCGGCCTCTTGGCAGCCTCCTTCACCAGTTTTCTTCTCATTTTTTCATCAGTTTTGGAGGGACGTCCAGTTCTTAGTAATGTCACTGTTGTGCCATACTTTGTACACTCTTTTCACTTCCGCCCTCCCAAGAGAGTAGACGCTTTTTTCTTCTCTCCTGCTCTGACTTTTTCCTCCCCTCCTAACTACTGGATCCCAGCTTGCTGTTGTCTGTCTGCGTCCAACTGCGACCGCCGAAAAGAAATTATGGAGTTAATAAGCTGGGCTTTGAACACAATTGACACTATTTTTTCAACAAGGAAAAGTGCTCCGGGGGAAGCTGTCTGCCCCGCTGGAACGGCTCCAGCGGGCTATTTACGTGACACAGGTAATTGGAAAATGCTGTGTCTCTCTAATCTCTCTATCGAAGATATTGAAGATTTGTTTATCTTCGTAATATTGGTGATCGGGATTTTTCTGATTGGGACTGGAATCGTCCTGGTTTACTGTAAATTGCTGAAGATGGATTCAACCTATCAAAATGCTGACCAGGCGAGGTGCATCCATCAAATTGAAAAACTGGAGAAGACCCTGATAGCAACTACTGGAGAACTGTCTCGTAAGGTGGATTACATCATGGGTTCGCTCAGGTCTTTCCATGACGAATTCAAAGCTGCGCAATGAAGGATTAATGTACTGAATCTACAGAAGAAATACAAGTCTCCTCTGTGATCAGTCCTATTTGGCATTATTATTCCCCATGAAAATTCCTCCTGGCTGTCTGCAGACTGTGTTTTTTCAAAATCATGAGCACAAGGCCTTGGACAGCCAGCTGCAGCGCCAGATAAGACTGGCGCCAGACAGACAAAACATCTTCTGCCAAGGGTCCTTGGGTCTCTCTTATTATCATCAACACTGCTCAACACCGCACACACATTGATCCATGAACTGAATAAAGATAACACTGCTCTCTTGTGTCCTGTGAATTCTGTGTGTAGCGAATATAGTATGTGCATTGAGCTTTTTTTTTCCTTGAACTCTTAATATTGATTAAGTATGTAACCAGTATTTTGAATCAATGATTTTTTTGCTCCTTCCTATTGTATCATCTTTATGCGACCTGTACCCTCCTGCTGACAGGCGCGTTGCAGATGCGCCGCGGCACGGAAATGCAGGTTCATTACTGTGTCAAGTCAAATTCTCTCGTATGTTATCAGTGATCTGTTAATGTACTTGGCAATAAATCTTTTTCTGATTCTGATTCTGATTCTGATTCTGACTTAATGATGACTGTCTTCACTGTATTCCATGGTATATTTAATGCCTCGGAAATTCTTTTGTACCTTTCTCTTGACTCATACCTTTGAATAATGAGATCCATCTGATGCTTTGGAAGCTCTCTGCGGACCATGGCTTGTGCTGCAAGATGTGACTCCAAAAATGTCAGGAAAAGCCTACTACAACAGCTGAACTCTATTTGGGTTTAATCAGAGGCACTTTAAATGGTGGCAGGTGTGTGCTGACTCCCATTTAACATGAGTTTGAATGTGATTGGTTAACTCTGAACACAGCCACATCCCCAGTTATAACAGGGTGTGCATATTTATGCAACCAGGTTATTGTAAGTTTTGTATTTTTTATTTTTCCTCTTAAAAGATTTAAGTTTGTTTTTCAATTGGGTTGTACAGGTTATAGGTCACATTAATGGTGGAATAAGTTTTGGAATGATTTATCTTGGTCTCATTTCTTTACATCACACAAACCTGACATTTGAACAGGAGTGTGTAGACTTTTTATATCCACTGTATAATAAGCCTAAAAATATCACAAGCTAAACAACTCACCATAGCTGTGTAGTTCCCCAACTGATTTTCCTCACACCAAAGATTAACGTTTTGCTTGTAGTTGTTACCTCTCCTAATATTCCTCTGCTCCTGATCTCTATGATGTCTAACAGATCCACCATTATAAGGCATTTGCTTCTTATAAGAATGCAGACTTATATTTTCCTCCTCTTCAGAGAATGAACTACTGCACATTTTCATTACTGACAAAGTTAGTGGTCTTCTAGCCCCTCCACTGATGTTGTAAAAATGGCTTTAAAAGTTGTTCTAAGGCTTAGATAACCATATTTTTGTAACATCTGTTTATTGAATCATTTTTCAACATAGTAATTAACTGATGTGGTAACCTAGGATCAGTCCGCCAAGGTCTCCGCCTTTGACCGCCACCTAATCCACATAGCACCGGACCCCCATGATCCCTCCTGCAGGTGGTGAACCCACTGGAGGGCGGACCCATGTAACTCCTTCGGGCTGAGCCCGGCCGGGTCCCATGGGTGGAAACCCGGCCACCAGACGCTAGCCTTCGAGCCCCTCCCCCAGGCCTGGCTCCAGGGTGGGGCCCCGGTAACCCCATACCGGGCGGGGTACACTGAATCCTTGATATACAATTTATCATGAGAGTCTGTTGGATCGTTCTTAGTCTGGCCCTTCACCCAGGACCAGTTTGTCTTGGGAGACCCTATCAGAGGCAAATTGCCCCGGACAACATAGCTCTTGGGATCACTGGGGCACGCAAACCCCCCCACCACGATAAGGTGACGATCCATGAGGGGACGCCTCCCACTTGAGGTGTTTCAGGCACGTCCCACTGGGAGGAGACCCCGGGGCAGACCCAGGACTCGGTGGAGAGACTATGTCTCCCAGCTGGTCTGGGAACGCCTTGGTATCTTCTCTGAAGAGCTGGAGCAGGTGGCTGGGGAGAGGGAAGTCTGGGCTTCTCTGCTTGAACTGCTGCCTCCGTGACCCGGACCTCCGGAAAAGCGGTAGAAGATGGATGGATGGATGGATGGTAACCTAGGAATTGCACTTTAAAGAACTGCTTGAGAAGGACATATCATTAGAAGCAAAAAAATTAAACTAGTATTTCATGCAAATAGTGCTTGTTTGCTTTTTTTCTTTGACAAAATGGCATTATTTATAAAAGCTGGTTGTTTAAAATATTTTGAATACTTCCAAGACTGCTGCTACAAGTAGTGATGACCAGAAATAACCCCACGTAGTTTTAATGCTTATTCAAAACATTTGCAAATAAAAAGTGTACTCAGTTGCAGTGACACCATTTCCAAAAATTTTAAGACATTTCTTCGCTTCAGTAGTTAATCAAGGTGTATGAAGACACACATGCACTTAGAAATAATCAGTAACTGTCACCTATCCTGAAGTCAGAGGTGATCTTTTTCATTTCCAGCATCAGACTGGTTCCCAGGTTCTTGACATTCTCCAGGTCGTCCTTCATAGAGTAGGACAGGTCCATCAAGTAGTACAGGTCGATGGGGTAATCCTCTGCTCGTCTGAACTTCAAACTGAAAGTCTGGGGCTCACCTGCATCAATGTACCACATTTAAAACATAACCATGGACAATACAAGTGTGAAAAATATGTAAGAAAACAAACAAAAGATGGTAAAAAGAACTTTGAAACAGCATCACTAAACCTGCACCTGATCGAAGGGTGAGACTGAGTTTCTGGGGCTGGATCTGAGTGATTTTCTCTGGATTCACTGGTTTATCTCCACTCTTGCGAATTGTCACCGCTTTGTTCTTGACAATCTTTTTCTGTCCGAGGGGATTTGCGTAGTTTTTACATTTCCTTTTAATTAGAGACTGCACCTCATCACATCGGGTCTGCACAGTCTCACCTTGTTTAAGGAATTCCTAAAAGCAGCAACACAGAAAGAAATAAGGAACTCTGTTCATATGTGAGGAAGTATATTACTCAGATAGTGACATCTGTTTTTGTTATTTTACAAGACAGTAAATCTAAAAGATATCTAAAGAACAAAAAGGCAGCTTTTAAATCTATCCTTCACATGATGGCATCAATCACATTCATTGTTGTTGAAAATACAGCACTGAGCATTTCTTTATATTTTGCTTTAAAAATTTTGGCAGGCTTTCTTGTAATTTTAAAGTGGTCTTGAGCAATAGTTCTCCACGCTTTCTGGAGGTCTTTCAAAGTCTTCCTTTGGATAATGATTGCCTTTTCACTCATTTTTAGTCTAGTCCTTGTACCTGAACATTGTCTCAACTTCCTTGATTTACTTGACTAAACTGGGCAAATTGAGGACAAAAGAACAACTGTCATGTCTGAGAAACCATCTCCAGCACATGTAGTAGTAGTAGATTAGTTTATTTGACAGGGACAGTGCAATAAACATAGACAATTAATCAAAGACAATCAATCTGATGTGTTGCACATAGAGTGTATAGCTATTAGCTAATTTGCAACTCTTGTCCCTGGATGGGCTTTAGAAAAAAGAATCAAGATAAAAAATATACACAATAACCACATACATCAATGCAGAAAAATTATAAATACACAATTATAAATATTATAAATATTATAAATACACAAATATAACAGCCTGACTCACATTTAACATAAATATTATAAATATTATAAATACACAAATATAACAGCCTGACTCACATTTAACACATATAACATAACTCACATTTGCCTATTTCAGGCCTTCCTCCCTCCGTCACTCACTATAAACAAACACATTTATTCCTTCCCTTCATTCACTCTCACTTTGCAGACAAATAATTCATACATGAGTACATTCTTGTTTATTTTTCAGCCAGTTTTTAACATTTTTAGTGAATGTTTTAAAGTCCGTTATTATTTTAATTTCATTTGGCATTGTGTTCCAGATGTGACTGCCCTTTATAGAGAAAGCTGTTTGTCCAAATGTGGTTCTGCGGTGGAATATTTTACAGTTATTGTTAACAGAACTCCTGGTGGCTCTGCTGCTGTCCTGTCTTTGGACGAAACCAGCATGAACAGCATCTGAAATTCATGTCCTTTAGAAACAGGAAAAAATCCAGTAAAGACCCGACACAGGACTTGAGGAGGTACGCTTGGCCCTTCAGTTGATCCATCTGCCATGAAAGCCTCATCAGAAATCAGTAACAACATGTCTTTTGGCATGATGAATCCAAATTTAAAACGTGGGATCCTCTTGACAAAGAATGGGACAAAAGTCAGACAACAACCAAAAAAGAACACCAAGAAGCCTGGAGAGCCTGAAGATTACTGAGGAAAAAAAGGACAAGAAAGCTAAGCTAAGACAGTTCAGGGTGTGTTAAAA
Source organism: Pholidichthys leucotaenia (assembly GCA_020510985.1). Taxonomy (NCBI): domain Eukaryota; kingdom Metazoa; phylum Chordata; class Actinopteri; order Cichliformes; family Pholidichthyidae; genus Pholidichthys; species Pholidichthys leucotaenia. Next base: position 108,157,160 of record CM035844.1, read on the forward strand.
AATAAAGACTGTCAGACAGAATATTGACTTTCAAGTTTGTTAGAATTGTACAAACTCTTTGCACATTTCAATAAATCACTGAAACTATTTTCTTGCATCTTATTGCATCTTACTTGTCATCTCCAAAATAACCGGAAAATGGGTAGCCACACTATTATCAAACTAATAGTTTTTTGAATGCAGAAGATGCAATAGACTTACACAGTGGTCCTCTCCGGCATACAACTAGGAGCATGCCGGTCGCTATGGAGGGTGAGAGTGTGTATGGGCACATAATCATACCATGCAGGATAGCTGGGTAGACGGTTATGCTGTTTCATTCCATCTAGCGGCAATGCTCTGCACTGTGTGTGTTTATATATTTGCATAT